>PVKZ01000056.1:0-1217044 GCA_004027375.1 Macroglossus sobrinus | reverse complement strand
AATGTTTTCATTGCCCTGAAAATCCTCTATGCTCTGCTTATTCATCCATCCTTCACCCCCAACCCCTTTTCCTTGTAGTTAACAATTGGTTTTGATTACAAAAGAGAAGTAGAGAAACACATATCTCAGAAAGTGGCAACCCCTGGAAGCCACCAACCTTTTTACTGTCTCCATAGTTTTGCCTTTTCCAGAATGTCATATAGTTAGAATCATACAGTATGTACCCTTTTCAAATTGACTTCTTTTACTTATTAATATGCATTTAAGATTCTTTCATGTCTTTTTCATGGCTTGACAGCTAATTTCTTTTTAACACTGAATATTACATTGTCTGCATCTATACCACAAACTGTATCACAGTTTATTTATCTACTTACCTACTTAAGGAATCTTGGTTGCTTCCAGGTTTGGGCAATTATGAATAACACTGTTATAAACACTTATATGCAGGTTTTTATGTGAATGTGTTTTCAGATTCTTTGGAAAAATATCAGAGAGTGTGATTGTTGAATCTTATGTTAAGAGTATGTTTGGTTGTGCAAGAAACTGCTGAACTGTCTACTAAAGTGGCTGTAACATTTTTCATTCCCACCAGCAGTGTATAAGAGTTCCTGTTGCTCCACAGCCTCACTGACATTTGGTATTGTGAATGATCTGGATTTTAAACATTGAGATAGCTGTACAGTGATATCTCATTTTAACTTACATTTCTTTGATGACATATAATGTAGAGCATCTTTTCATAGGTGTATTTGCCATTTGTGAGTTATCTGTTAAGATCTTTGGCCCATTTTTTAGTTGGGTTGTTTATTTTCTTATTGTTGAGATTTAAGAGTTCTTTGTATATTTTTGATAACAATTCTTTATCAGATGTTTCTTTTGCTTGTTTTCTCATTTCTTTGACATTGTCTTACACAGGGCAGAAGTTTTAATTTTAATGACATCCATCTTATCAATTATTTCTTTAATGGATTGTGTCTTTGGTGTTGTACCTAAAAAAGCACCACCATACCTAAGGTAATTTAGGTTTTCTCCTATGTTATTTTCTAGGAGTTTTATAGTTTTGCATTTTACATTCGTGTCTATGATCTGTTTTGAGTTAATTTTTATGAAGGACGTAGTATCTGTATCTAGATTCATTTTGTTGTTGTTGTTGCATATGGATGTCCACTGGTTCCAGTGCCATTTGTTGAAAAGACTATCTTCTCTCCATTTTATTGCCTATAGTCTTTTACCAAAAATTAATTGAGTATGTTTATGGGGATATTTTTGCCTTGTACCAGATCTTAGTGAAAAAGCTTCAAATTTCTTACCACTAAGTATATTACCTGTAGAGTTTTGTAGATCATTTTTATCAAGTTGAGAAAGTTCCCCTTTAGTCCTAATTTACTCAGTTTTTATTATGAATAGCTGTTGAATTTTGTCAAATGCTTTTCCTGTATCTATCAATAGAAACATGTGATTTTTTTTTCTTTTTAGCTTGTTGATAAGATGGATTATATTAATTAATTTTCAAGTGTTGAACCAGCCTTGCATACTTTAAATATCCTACTTGGTCCTAGTGTGTAATTTTTTTGTATGTTGTTGAATTTAATTTGCTAATATTTTCTTGAGTTTTTTTTTTTTTGCTTTATGAAAATTAACTCATTTCATACTCGTAACAACATTTTGAGGTAGGTTCTTGAAGATTTTTGAATCTTATGTTTATGAGAGATATTGGTCTATAGTTTCTTTCTTTGTAATGTATTTGTCTGGTTTTGGTGTTACAGCAATGCTGATCTCATATAGTGAGTTGGAAAGTATTCCCTCTGCTTTTATCCTCTGAAGGAGATTGTAGAAAATTAGTATAATTTTTTCCATAAAGGTTTGGTGGAATTCACCAATGAACCTTATAATTAGTTTTGAAAGATTATTAATTATTGATTCAATTTCTTTAATAGGTATAGGCCTATTCAAATCATCCATTCTTGTGTGAGTTTTGGCAGATTGTGTCTTTCAAGGAATTGGTTTATTTCATTTTTTTCAGATCCCATTTATGATATTATTAATTTGTGTCCTCTCTTTTAGTTTTTCTTACCTTGGCTAGAGGCTTATTGATTTTTATTGTCTTTTCAAAGAACCAGCTTTTAGTTTCATTTATTTTCTCTATTTATTTGCCATGTACAATTTTATTGTTTTCTGCTCTAATTCTTATTTCTTTTCTTCTGCTTACTTTGGATTTAATTTGCTTTTTTTCTAGTTTCCTAAAGTAGAAACTTAGATTATTGATTCTTACTCTTTATTTTTTTCTTTTCTGATATATGCATCCAGTGTTATAAAATTCCCTAAGCACTGCTTTTACTGTATACCAAAATTTTGATAAGTTATGTTCTTGATGTCTTTTAATTTAGCTTCTCTAATCCCATCTCTTTATCTGAATAACTCCTTTGGATCTATGTTAAATTCACTAATTTTCTCTTCAGCTGTATTTAATTATTGTTTAAGCCGTATATTAAAAAGACTTTCAGATATTTTTATTTCTGGAAGTTCCCTGTGGTCCTATTGCAAATATGCTTATTATTTTCCCATAATGTCTTCTTGTTTTCATCATGTTTTTCACCTCCTTTAAGCTCTTTAATGATTTAAAAAATATTGTCTTTTAGTTACTTTCATGTTGTTGTATTATTTTCAGTTCTTGGGGGTGCCAATTTTTCTGTTTGATTAATTTGCTTTTCTTCGTGGTTATTTCTTTGGTAGTTTAAATTTTTGTTTGTGAATTTATTTTAGCAGTAGAGAGGGATAGTTGTGTGATGGGAGTTTCAGGTACCCTGAGTTTAGTAAGATTCCCAGAAAGAGAAATTTTGCCTTTCCTTCTTGAGGTTTAGCAGTCTTAATTGTAATAAAGCTTTTTTTATTTTTCTATTACAAATTTAATTCTTAAATAGAGAGGTCTCTTTAATCTCTCAGTGTTTTTGAGTCAGTATGATATGTTGTATTTTCAGGGAATTTTTCTATCTTATCTATGTTGTCAAATTTATTGACATAAATTCATTTATAGTATTCTTTAATACTTTTTAACCTCTGTAAGGTATGCTCATTTTTATTTCTGCTGTTTTTAATCTGTGCTTTTTTCTCTTTTTAAGTGATCATTCTTTCTAGAAGTTTGTCAATTTTATTATTTCCAAAGAACTGTCTTTTGACTTCACTCATTTTCTCTATATTTTACTTGTTTCTTCTCTTTGTTATTCTTCCTTCATTTTAATATAAATTTTATTTGTTCTTTTTCTAGCTTCTAGTGGTAGAAACTGAGATAATTGATTTTAAACTTTTATTTCCTGGGCACTTAAAACTATATATTTTCCCTTAAACTCTGCTTTGCTACATCATACAATGTCATGTGTATTTTAATTTTTATTCAGTTTAAAATATTTTAACATTTTCTTTGTGATTTCTTCTTTGACCCATGGGTTATTTAGAAATGTGTTATTTACTTTTCAAGTATTGGGAGGAATTTTCTATTTATTTTATTGTTAACTTCTAATTAAATTCTATTGTAATCTGAGAATATTATATCTAATATTTCAGCCTTTTAAAATTAAAACTTACTGTATGAATCAGTGTATATTTTACCTTGGTGAATATTTCATGTGCATGAAAAAGAAAATATATGTTCTGCAGTTTTTGGGTGTAGTGTTCTATAAATATCCATTAGATTTTATTAGTTGATAATTTTTGAGTCTTCTATAATTTTAGATTCTTTTGTCTATATTTTCTATCAGATAATAAGAAAAAGGTGTTAGAATTTTAAACTATGATTATGAATTTGTCTTTCTGCTTCTTTCACTTTTTGCTTCATGAATTTTAATTCTTTTAATAGGTTTATACCAGCATACATATTCCTGAGGAATGATAAATTGTTCTCTTGTCATGGTGTAATGTCTCTTTTATCTCTTGTAATGCATTTTGTCCTGAGGTTTACTTTGTCTCATATTCACGCCATCTTTCTGATGCGTACTCTTTTTTGTGGTGTGTATTTTCCTAGATTGGTATTTAAACTAATTTCTCGTCTTAGAATTTCTATATAATACAAGTAGTATGAAATTGGATATTTTTATTCCACACACTTGGGTGTAGGCCTGGAATTTCCAAGTCTCATAGGTAAATTTCTCCTCTACCAAATGCTGAACAAACTCTAAGATCCCTCACCATTTCCCTGGACAAGTGAGCAGAAATTTTCTAGAACTCTTATAAGACTCATTTCCTGCTCCCCAGCCACCTGTTTTTGTATAGAAGTTAGAACTTTGGACCCTAGATCCTAAGCCTAGAAACCAAAATCGGGACTTAAAACACCCTTGGATTTTCTGTTGTATCAGCTCATAATTACTGTTTTGATTCATTTGTTTTTAGAGCCAGGAATTTTTTTCTTCTTTTCTTTTGAGCACTGTTTTTTTTTTTTTAAGTTATATTTTAGATGACATATCTAACTATTTAGATGAGAGCAGGGAAAGGCAGACATTTCATATGGATATGCTTTTTTTGGACTCTCATTACTGCTTTTTCCACCATAGATTATTCCCATGGCTTTGGCGGTCGTTATGGGATAGAGAAGGATAAACGGGACAAGGCAGCTCTGGGATATGACTACAAAGGGGAGACAGAGAAACATGAGTCCCAGAAAGGTGAGTTGGGGTTGGAGAAGAGGAAAGTTACAGAGTAGCATAGAGCTCCCCTTCCTTCCTTTCTGGAAGCTGACACAGAATACAGAAGGGCAGATGTGCAGTGGAGGTTGTAGGGTAAAGAGTAAGTGTATGTGTGTGGGAGTGGATGGGGGAGAACAAGTAGGGTGGAGGGGAAAACAAGATTAGGAGTAGGACAGAAAAGAAAGGCCAAAGAGAAGGGGTCATTGAGACAAGGATGAAGACAGACAGGCTAGTGATGGCAAGAGTGTGATTTGGCTATAGTCTTAAAGTCCCCTCTGCCTCACAGAGGACAGGACAGAGAGGTCTTCTTTCTCCCTGGGACATATAGGGATGGCTGGATGGCTCTCCTTATTTTTTCCTGTTTCTTCCTTCACGTATTCTCCTTTTCTGTCACTTCTCTCTTTTTATGTTTTCCTCTTCCCATCTTTATTTCCTTTATTCTCTTCCAAGTTTCCCTCTGCCATCTTTTTCCCTTTCTTTCTACCCATGTCTCTCTCTATCTTCTGATTTCCTCATCCATCTCTCTGTTTTCCACATTCCTGTCTTCTGGTTTTCCTTCTTACTGCTCCCTCTTCCTGCCAATTTCCAGCATTTTAACTCCCAGACCTTTACATCCTGCAGATTATGCCAAGGGCTTTGGTGGTCAGTATGGAATCCAGAAGGACCGAGTGGATAAGGTAAAGTATCAGAATACTAATGTCTTGGGAATAGTTTTCTAAACTGTATTGGAAGTGCATGAAGGAGAGTGAGAGGTAAATTTGAAAAAAAGAGTAGGGAACTCTAGATGCACTAAGCTGTCTGTCCTGTACTCCCCATTGACTGCCCTCAGGGTATGTCTTCCAAAGCCTGAGCTTTAACTGAGAAAACTTAAGGGAACGGAGAGATGGACACAAAAACTCCAGGGAAAGGTGGTATTTAAGATTTTCTTGATTGCTTGGCCCTGTTTATTCCAATCTTTAGTCTCTTTCCACTCTATGTCACCACACTCCTCTATACCAATTCCTCTTCATGCATTGTCCAGGGGCCTTAATGCATTCTAGACAATTGGATGTGGAGATGTGAGAGTCTAGGTATTCTGCACTTTCAAAAGGAGAGCTGACTCCATCAGTTTAGAACTTCATCCCTCTTTCTGTCACAAAACAGCATTGGAATACCCTGTCAAACTGTTGAACAGTACAGTGGTCCTAATTCCCAATACTGCTTTCTGAGTCACTACCACTCCCTTACTCCCCCACCCCACACACACGTACACCTCCTTTTCTCCTGCAGAGTGCTGTTGGCTTCAGTGAAATGGAGGCCCCAACCACAGCTTATAAGAAGACAACACCTATAGAGGCTGGTGAGTATTAACGATTCTCTTTCTCTATGCTCCACAACTACCTCTTCCTTCTCATTCTTCCTTCTTCCCAGATTACCTCCTTCATGCCTTTAGCTACCTAGATTAGCTGAGGTAGACTTGACTCCTCCCCTCATAATCCCAAATTCTCTCCTAGAAAAATTAGGATAAGTGGGTAGAGAGACAGAATGACATCAGGGAAAGAACTATGAGCAGGGGACCCAGGGAGGGAGAGATATGGAGCCATTTGGGAAGAATTCATAGGGATACATGCTTGGGATGGGAGGTAGAGACTGGATGGTGGTCAGAGGGCATACACATTTAAGGAATGTGGACAGGGAAAAATGTGGGTTAGAAGACTAAAACTTATGATTTTGAAAGGACAAGAGTCTGAGATCAGGTCTAGTTATATGAAAATCTAGATTGGATGCTATACCACCTTCCTATAAACCCCTTGTTCCTCCATCAATACCTCTTTACCTTTCCTTCCATAAGTCCCATCTCCAACTGCTCTTCTCCTGGATATTTAATTTCTCTTCTTTCTTTAAGTGCCACACTCCAGCCCCCTCTCCTGTCCCCAGAGAATTCTAATTCTTTTTGCCTATATCTATAGCTTCTAGTGGTGCTCGTGGGCTGAAGGCAAAATTTGAATCCTTGGCTGAGGAAAAGAAGAAGCAGGAGAAAGAAGAGAAGGCACAGCAGATGGCTAGGCAGCAACAGGAGAGAAAGACCCTGGTAAAGATGAGCCATGAGGCTCAGCAACCAGCAGCCACTGTAGAAGAGCCGGTGGTGCCGGCCCCATTGCCTAAGAAAATCTCCTCAGCGGTGAGTGCTTGGTGCTCTGGGATCTACAACCAGGATTCCTTGCCCAGACAGGAACCTAAAGGGTACCAATCATTGGTAGAAAATAAGGCACAGCCTTCTTTGTGTTAAGCAAAATCTATATAAGTGCTATAGCTGTCTTCAGGAAGATTTCATGTGGAATGTGTAAATGGGTGTCCTATATGCCAGAATGTTAGAGGGAATAAACAAAACCAAGATTTACACAGTGTAATGGAAGACAAGTCACCAGCAAGTCATTACTGCAGGAACTAAGAAAGAGCTATCATTTCAGGTTGGAGCCCATCTTGAGGAATGAGTTTGATTTAGTTTGGCAGATGTAGGAGGGAGTATACCAAGTATCTAATAGAGAAGATGGAGGCTTGCTTGCTTATTGGACAGACATTTCATTCTTCACAGGCCTGGCCTCCAGCAGAGAATTGTCCGTCATCAGAGCCTGAGCCTTTGAGAACCAGCAGGGAACACCCAGTACCCTCCCTGCCCTCAAGGCAGAATCCTCCAGAAGTAAGCAGAGCTCCCAAGATCCTCTGTTTTTTCCCAATCCCTTCATGTCCTAGGAAGATGGGTCACAGAGTATAACAAACCTTGGTTTGTCTGGAACTGTCCTGGTCTTAGCACTGAAAGTCCTGCATTCTGGGAAACCACCTAGTTCTGGGCAGGCTATAAGAGGGTTGGTCATCCTAACTGTGGTATTCCCAACAATGTGCTTTTGTTTTCTTGGTCTTCCAAGGAATCTGACTAGCTTTTTACTTCCCTTTCCTCCATACCTTTTACATTTCTTTCTTACCATCTCTTGGTAGGTATGGGAGAAAGTTGAGGAATGAAGATGGATGAAAGACTGTGTTCCCTAGGAGAGGCTATTAGATGGAAGCAGGGTAGAGGGTAGAAGAGGTAGGATGGTTATAGATGGGGTCTTAGCAGTCCCCTATTGGGAGGTTTTGGAGAGGTAGCTCCTAGTGAGTGCAAGTCTCCCTGCTCCACATTGTCTTTTCTCAGGATGATGAGGAGCCTCCAGCTCTGCCCCCTAGGACTCTAGAAGGCCTCCAGCTGGAGGAAGAGCCAGTGTATGAGGCAGTGCCTGAACCTGAGCCTAAACCTGAGCCTGAGCCAGAGAATGACTATGAGGATGTTGAGCACATGGACAGATATGAGCAAGATAATGAACCAGAGGGAGACTATGAGGATGTGCTCGAGCCTGAGGATTCCTCCTTTCCTTCCACTCTGGCCGGTGAGTAGTGGGGAAAGAAGTGGCTCCTGAATTTGGTCAGATCTGGGGGGTGGGGGTAAGAGGAAGAATCCAAAAGAACCTGCTTGTTTTCTTTTTCCATGTTGGTGAGACATCATATTTGTATTTCTTATAATGCAGGATCATCAGGCTGCCCAGCTGGAGTTGGGACTGGGATCTCAGCTATAGCCTTGTATGATTATCAAGGAGGTAGGTTGATACAAGAGAGGGGGATAGATTCTGGGGCCAGGGAAGGGTCCAGATTTGGCATCAAGAAGGCTAGGCCTATTTCCCTTCCTCAGATTTAGAGTGGGCACAGAGATGGGGGTATTTCTGTCTGACCATCCTAATATCCCATTAATTTCCTCTACAGAAGGAAGTGATGAGATTTCCTTTGATCCAGATGACATCATCACTGACATTGAGATGGTGGATGAGGGCTGGTGGCGGGGACGTTGCCATGACCGCTTTGGACTCTTCCCTGCAAACTATGTCAACCTTCTTCAGTAAAAGCCCTCACTGTATTCTGCACTGTGACTTCCCATGTCCAAAGTGATTCTGCCTTCTCCCCATCCCCATCCTGCTGCAAGTATCTAATAGGATATCATGAGTTGCCTGAGGTTCTAGACAGACTTCACTCTCCTTCTGCATTAGGGCTTGGGTCAGAGGCAGCATGAGGAAAGAGCTCTCCTTCAGTGTCCTCTCTATTCTGTATAATTTCATCTAGCCTGTGGTCCTGTCTCCTTCCCCATGAATGCTCCCTCTAACACTTCAAGTTCTGCCTTCTCTTTTTCTGAGCTTTGAGCTTCCTGGTTTGTTTACTTGGGAAGATATATCTAGATTGCCAGGTTTACCTGATTGTGCTGCTTTCCTTCTCTGCAGAGATATCTTTTCTCGGCTTAGTCTTAAAATTGGAAATAAAGTGGGAGTATGTTTCACCACTAAGATGAGGTAAATAGTGCTTTTTGTGTTTCCCTCAATAGCCCTGATGTTCATACCACTGTGTCTCCTACCACTGCCCATCCCACTATGCTCTAGATTTCAAGGGCTGGGCCTTTTCCTTAGGCTGTACTTAAACCCAGTTCAAAATAGATCAGCCTGAGGAATGGTGGTAAGGTATCCACGTAGTGTCAACTTATACTGGCTTCAGCAGTTGTGAGAGGCCAGCCATATTCTGCATTGGAGTAATGACTACACTCTTTTAGGACATAATGATTCTTGAGGGAGAAGCACAAATTAGGGGTTAGGAAGGGATGAAAAGATATTTGGCAATGAAAAAAATGAAAGTTAAAGGAACACAGGTTCTGATGAGGTGGTAAGAAGATTTAGTCAAAGATAGTGGCCTCTACTTAAGAAATCCAGGCTTCTTTGTAGCTGGATGATTAAAAGCGATAGCTAAATGAGAGAGTAGATGAAAGAAGCACATGAAGCTTCTGTGTGGTCCAAGGCCAAGGCTGATAGGAAAAAAAGGTGAGGACATTTGGACAGCCAGTGATGGGCAAAAAGTGAATCATCAAGCAAAATATAAGGTTGAAGGAGAGTGAGAGGCCGGGGCATAGTGGGTTTATCCTAGCCCAGGCCATTGAGGTTCATAAGGACAGAGACAGGAGATCCCAGGCAAAATCAAAATAAAGCTAAATCAAAGTCAGGGATTTGATTGGTGTTAGGAATGTGGTTGGTAAGACATAGTATCTAGTATCTGAAGTTGGGTCCAGCCTTCCAAGTGGAGAAGACAGGAGGATCAAAGAGCTGAGATTAATGACTGAGATTCATAGATGTCCCAGGGCTTCATAAAGTTGTGAGCTGCCCACATGCCTAGGGTGCTGCATCCCTAAGCTTGTTCCTTGGCTTTTCCTCAAGACATACACTCCTTTGTTTCCACAATGACTTCTATGCCAGTGAATCACAAATCTGTCTCTAGACCTCACAAGATTCACCCAGTTAACCTTTCAGAGTAAAAAGCAGCTTTTATTTCTGCTTATAGAGACTTTGAGATCTCCAGTATACAGAGGTAAGTCATCATAGATAAGCACAATCTCATTCTTCACTTCAATTTTATTTGACATCACACATAGATCAGAATTTTATAGTGGCTTTCCAGTTACATGTCCAAATTCCACCTTACTTTTCACTTTTCCCTTTATTTCAAGACAAAAACTTCTTTTCCAGATCTCTATGCTATTAAAGCAACAAGGTCCTTTCTGCCTCATTGCCAAGTATGGCTGATTTCTACTCTGGACCCACTATCTTGGTACTATTACTCATCAAGGGCTCTGATCATAGACACTCTATCCAGGCTCCTATTCCTTTTCACTGCCCCTCATATGCTTCTTAATCTAAATTCATATCTAGCTGTCTTTCCTATCAAATAATGTTTGTTATTTATGCTACTCACTATAGCTTTATTTTACTAACCAAATCATCTTCTGTGTAATCCAGTCTCTCTAAAAGGTTTCCTTTTTGCTCCAACTGCCCACTTACCATAAAATATACTTGTCTGCAGAGACCAGTGAGTACACTGGAGTACACTGCTTTTCTGCAACATATACAATTAGGTATCTTATAAAATGTGTTTGATGATGTTGATCAGTTCAATACCTCTCTGAAGGCAGCAACTAGCAACTGAGAAATAGAGTGCAACTGGGAGTGTACAGCCCATGGAGAGGTGTGGCACTTTCCCAACTGCCATTCTGAACCCTGGCCTGCCCCCATCCACCCACGCCCTTTGCTCTTTTCCTTTCACTATAATTCTCATCCATAAAACAGTAGCCCCTGATTTTCATCTCCCTTGGCCTGTGGCTCCCCTTTCTCTCTTTTTCTAGTAAAATAAGAATGGACTCTAGGAGCTTTCTTTCTCCATATGGAGAGGACTAGATTCAAACACATGGAACTAGGACCTGGAGAACTCTCTCTTTTTTCCCCACTGCACTGTTTAGTTGTTTCCAGTTATTCATCTTCACTGAATAAAATCTTAGCTTATACTCTAGTAATATTTTTAGAAAATGATGCCTTATATACAAACGTGAACTATAAACCAAACAATCAGGATGAGGAAAAATAGATACATTACCTAATAGGACCAAGGGGGCACATTGTAATAAAAAGATGAGCATACTTCTGGGACTTGCTCCAATACCTTCTTGACTCTTCTCAGAGGTGTCATCTACTTCATCTACACCATGTTCAGAGAGAGATCGAGGCAATAACAAGCATCCAGATCGATTAGATTCTTCATTGTTGTTTTTGGCTAAATTCTTTGTTCTCTGCTTCCCCACAATGCCTGTCTTCCTTTCTCCTTCTTTCTTACTTGTTTGGACTGCTAGGGCTGCTGTGAAAATGGCACCAATTAAGGTGAGAGAGAAGGAAACACAAGCTAAATAGCTTAACTTTCCTGGCTTCAGCTACACCTGGAGAAAGCTGAAAGGTTGTTTTTGCACATGACCCAAGAGCATAAGGCCACACCAAACAAATCAGCCCCATCTGGTTCCCAACTTAAAGTCACCATGTGTAAATCCTACTTACTAAATAAAGAAAAGCTGATGAAATAATAATTATTGTAGATCACTATGCGAGATAAGATTTTGCTGTACTAAAAAGCTTATCCTAGCTTACTGCCACTTGTATGTCATCTTTTAGGGCAGTGGTTCTCAACCAAGAGCAATTTTGCTCTCAGAAGATATTTAGCAGTGTTTGTAGACAATTTTGGCTGTTATAACTGTGGGGCTGCTATTGGCATCTATGGATAGAAACTAAGGAAGCTTTGAAATATCCTGTAACACACAGGACAGTCCCTTATGCAAAGAATTATTCAGTACACAATGTCAACAGTTCTGAGAAACCCTGTTTGTCAGTTTCTATTACTTGTTTTTATGTTTGTTCTTATGAGTATCCACTGTTACCCAAAACCAGCAATAGCACTCATTTTTGACAGACTGGAGTCATGACCAACAGTAGGTAGGAGCAATTATAGGGAACCACATGTTCACATGTCTTCCTTCCCAAGATCCCCAGTGGGGTACCCAGTGATTGGTGTTAGTGATTAGTGCAGTAGCACCTGAAGTGGGCCTTGTCTGTACTTTGCCAAATGTGTGGTCTCCTTGGGTCTCTATGCATTCTGGCACTGAGGTGGGTGTTAGTGTCTTGAGGTCATTTCAGATAGTCCAATTGGTGTTGGGCTATGCCTATGCTCTCCCTAATCTTGACCTAGAATATCATTTTCAGAAGAAAAGAACCTTGACTCTTAAATCATTGTTAAAATGTTTAAATGTAGGCATGAGGCCTTTTGTCCTCATTTATCCATAAATACATTGTTTCCTTTGGACCCTTCTTCATTTTTTCAAGGTTGTCCTATATGTTGCCAAAATTCTATACAACAGACTCTATGATCTCATTTCTGCCTCTCGTCCTTTGGTTTGTGGTGTCCCAGAGGCAGCTGTGCTCAGCCAAGGTCTCTATTCTGTTGGGCTGTGTTTGGGTCATCTGGGCTTAGAGGCAATGGGGCAACTAAAAAAAAGCACTGGACTTAACTATCAAGACAACTGCTCCAGAACCTAAGTGCCCTTCCCTATGGGTACCCTGGGAGGCACCTCTATCTGCATCCCTGTATTTCCTGCCCCACAAATTTAAACATGTTTGTAAACTAAAAAGCCTATGCTGGTTATGGAATTCATTGCTCTCTTATCTTCTATGGATTTGGGTTCATCTGCCAAATGACCTCAAGTTACCTGTTTTCTCCTCAGATTGATTTATTTTAGAAAAAAAAAGAAAATAAGTCATCAATATGGCATTATAGCAATTGTACATGCAACGGCTTAGTAAATTCTTAGACCTTGTGCAACTGCTCAGGTTTTGAAGGACATTGCATGTTCCAATACACCCAGATAAGCACATATGCAGTTTATAGAGGGAAGTCCTCAAAACCACACTCTGTTCTGCTTTTAGTAACTCTGTCAAGGAATCCAAGAATGGTGGCATTCATATCTTTAGTTGATGTGTCTTCCTCGTGGACTGACTCTAAAGGTGGTGACTAAGCTCTCTTGGGCCTGCTCATGGGGCTGACACATGCTGGTCAAAAGAATTGGCTCGGTCTTGTGCTCTACAACGTTGAAAGGACAGGACTTCAAGTGCTCAGACATGGAGGTGACTTCATTAAACTCCCAGCTCTTGATTTTGGAGAATAGGCTGCTGAATTGCCAGATCTGTTGGGAAAGATAGAAACTCAAAAATGAACACTGGGGCAATACACTCAGGCTGGCTTTTTTTGAACAATATAAGGAAATGCCTTTCTGTTCTTTCTGTTCTAAGCTTCCAGAGAATATTTAGTGGCTGCTGCAGACATTATGTTAATTCCCTCTTCAGCACCCAATTCCTAGTTCTCCCTTTCCAGCCAGTCATGCGGCTGTGTTGGAATAACTAACACCAGTCTGCTTATTGACATCCCCCCCACCACTACCACACATACCACCAGTTCTATAATAGACACATAATTAAATCTGGACAATTAATGTCAGAGAGACTCTACTCTAGAACTTTTTTTTGAGATATCAAGAAGCAGATTCTCATTTTCCCTCTGTATTTGAACTGTATTTGAACTTAAGCTGTAGTTTTAGGAGTTGCTAGAAGCCACTAGGAACCACCAAGTTAACACTATGTCTTAGAAAGGAGCCACTATCAAGGAAGTAGATCTAAGAACTAGAAAGAAAATCATCATTTGGGGGCATTTTCTTAAGCTAGATCAAGCCTTACCTGAAGTCATCATCTGTGGACTTTTTAGTTATATCCATCAATACATTCCCTTTTGTTTATGACACTTAAAATTTCTTGAAATTAAAAACATCCCAACCAATAAGAGTCTTACTAGAACAGAAATATTAGGAGAAATCTAGGAGTCTGGTACCTAAACTCTCTCTGGTCTTTCCTCCTAGGATGTGGTAGCAAAGTCACTTTACCCTTGATTTCTTGTCATTATTCTGATGTAAGAAAAGTGTTTCCTGGGATCTCAGAACTATTTCCCTTTTTACATTAAAAAGCCATTTTAATATGAGTATTCTTTAGTTCTAAGTAAATTCTTATTTTTTCTTCTGCAAGAAATTTAGTTTGTCCCAAATAGTATCAAGAGTGGTCAGCAATCATTGAATTGGAGACAATCATAAGCCAAAAGTAATGAGATTTCTAGTACATAAATTAAATTATTTGCATCTGATTTTCAAAAGCAGATATTAGGCAGTTCTAGACTATATAATTCCCAAGAGGCAGCGTTTTAGTCTCATTCCTGTTTATACCTAAAACATGGTTGATTGGCAGTCAGTGTTTATTTAACACAAGGTTGAAGGCATGAATACATGAGAGAGAATTTCAATTATTTTTTGAAAAAGACTGCTCAGGGAATAATTAATAGAAAATATACAAAATGTTTTAGACAAAATCAATAAAAATAAATGCTAAACAACTCTAACTCTTTAATGCCAGTTTGCCCATTCCCACATATTGAGAAGAAACTCAATCATGAGATTATGGAATTATTGACCCAAATGGGCACCCACATTTGTGGTTCATATTACCAACATATTTACCATGAGAAAGGAAGCTAAGAGCAACTTGGATGTGATGAATTAGGAGTTTCACATGTATGATACAGAGTGATGAAAGTTATAATGCAGTCAGCAAGTATAAACTGGTGGGGGGAAGGAATACATTTTTTTCTCCAAAGGGAGAGAGTCTTTGATTTATACCGCAGAATTTTTTGAAAAATTTAATAGACATTTGAACCAGGGGAAATCAGTAGACTGACTTATTTTAGAATTTCAAAATGCCTTTAACAAAGGCAAAAACTTTTTAAAAAATTAGTTTACATGGGACTAAGGGGAATTTGTTGGCATATAGTATCAGTCAGAGTTCAGGCAGGAAACAGATGGTATGCTCAAACTGGGTAATCTGAAGAGAATTTTAAAAAGAAATGTACAAATTTGGGGCAAGATGTAGGAAAGTCACAAGATATAGTGCAGTACCTGGGCTAGTAACAATCTAGAGTGTTACCACCCTAGGCCTGAAAAGGAAGAAGGGAGGTCCTTGGAACCCAGGATGAGAAATTCTGTGGAGAGAGCCACCTGATATAGCCCCTTTCAGTGAAGTGGCATAGCCAGTGCAAAGTGTCATGGAGGGAGAATGCATGCAGGGAGGAAGCAAGAATAGAAATGTCAACCTCATTCTTCTCCCTCACTCCTGTCTCCTGCTGATATACTCCCATTGGGTTAGCCCATCTGGAAGCTGGAGAGCAAGGGTAATGGTTAAGGCAGTCTACAGAGATCAGCCTCTTGGAGGATAGATCATGATGGAGAAGATTTGAGAATGGATCATGTGAACAAACAGAAGATATCTAGGACATACACATAAAGATTATCAGAGATTATCTGCACTGCTGTTTATATGTTTGTAGGCCTGTCTTCCCTACTAGATTGACCTCCTTGAGCTCAGGAATTATATCTTATTCCCAAAAACCTAGTACAGTCCCAGTGCCTAGGATAAATATTTGTTGAATTAATGAATAAATGATTGAGTGTTTACTTGCCTCTCTATGGACTCTCCAGGAGGTGCCGCCATGGGAATACCTCGTCTTCTTCCATTGCAGGAGTACCATTCCTCTCTCTTGTAACAAAGTGGCACAGACATTCCTCATCAGCACTGACACCTGAGAGAGTTGTGACAGGCTGATGCTGTCCAAGAACCCAGCAATATATTGCAAAACCTCCAAGGGCAAGCTGGTTAGAGAATTCGGGGTTTTTCCTCCATGGCCTGAAAGACGGTTGTTTTTCCTTCCCTCAGTAAGCTCTGAAGCAACCTCTGGCTTGATGGCAAAGGTCTCTAGCTCCTGACTATAGATCACTTTTGCTTTTTGCCCTGGGGGACGGAAATGGTTTTGAATAAATGTACATCCCAAATAGGCGAGCGGGCATCGATGCTGGAACCAGCCATTGAGACAAGACTGAATGTCTGTGTGGACATTTTTGAAATGCAGGGGGAATTCATCCCTCCTGAAGAATTTGTTGCAAGTGAAAGTGAAAGCAGAGCTGCTCTTGTTGTGTCTCCTGGTCACACACTCACTGTGCAGTGCCACATGGAGACCCTCTGGGTTGGCAGTGGTTAAGTCAGCCAGCACTGTCTCAGAGGAAAACTGTTCTAGCTCAAAATTGTATGTCTGTGTAGCAAAATCCACGAACAACCCATCAATGCTCCTGGCTTCAGAGATGACGTGACCTTTGAGTTCTCTTTCCAAAGCACATAGGAGGGTGGTCTTGATGAGATCTGATTTGGGCAGGTTCTCCACAGTAACCCCTAAATCTGAAGTATCTACTGCCTTATGTTCACTTGGCTTACAACTCAACATGGCATCTCCAATGCGAGCCCTCTTCCCACAGTAGCTCACAGGAACTTTGAAGGTGTAAACAGTTTTCACTTCCTGAGCCTCAAGGTTGCCATAAACAAAGTCCCTCTCCTTAGGTGTACAAGCAGGCATCTGACCAAAGTGAATGAGCATCCTCCCATTGTGCACCAGATACATATTATAGTCCTTTGCATCCACAGCTGTTTTTAGTCTTTCCAGAACACCATCCTGCCAAGGGGCAAGCCCTGTTGTTTCCTCAGCTGCATGAAAATCCTGCTGCTTCTGATTTTCCTGTGGTTCTTTACCTTCATCAATGCCCTCTCCTATCATGTTATTGGTGTTGGAAATCTGCTTTTTCTCTGGGCCATTCCTACTCTCGCTCTCACAGCTCACTGATGAGTTTGTTGAAGCAGATGCTGCATGCTCTTTGCTAAAAATATTTTCCCACTGGTTAAATTTGGCCAGGTCCATTCCTTCTTTGGTTTTGGCTAACACCTCACGTTCCTCTTGACTTAGCTCTGTGATTTCTTCCTCAGTGGCTGACAGTGAGCTATGTGGTACCAAACCAGCATCTGCTCCACCCACTGCTCCTCTCATGTCCTCCCAGCTGGCTTCGCCATTCATAGTAGGTTTCTCTTCTGTGGGCTCTCTAGTTTCTGGGAAAAGTTCTACCATTTTCAAAGATCTGAAAAGGTCCTTCTGGTCTTGGAGGGCCAGGGCTGTGTCCAAACACTCCTCATTGGGGGGCTCTTTCATGATGTTCTCATGGAGGGTTGTTTCAGAGTCCACGTTTGGCCAGCGGTTCCACTCCATGGAGCAGCAGACCACGCTGGCGGGGCACACTTGCAGATGCTTGGCCAACTTGTGGCGCGACATGAAAAGGGGGCAGCCATATTCAGAGTTGAGGCATGGAACCTGCTCTAAAGGGCAGAGGAGCTCGTGCTCTGCCTCTTTGCACATGTGGAAGGTAGCGCCACAGGACAGGTGGCAGTTTATCACCAGGCAGGAGACATTGGGCTCCACAGGAATGTGACAGTGACGGTTGAAGCATCTCTCACAATGCCCATGCTGCCCAGGTGGAAGCCTGCGTGCTCTGCCCTGGAGACACCAAGGACAAGGGGAAAGAGGAAACAAATGACTTTTAAAAGAGACGCTCTATGTGTGTCTATAACTGTGTTTTGACTTATTTGCTATTTATACATGCTTATTATAGGAACCTTGAAAATATAGGAATTTATAGAGGAAAAAAAGCAAAAATTACTCATAATCCCACAACTCAGAAATAACAACTATCAACACTCTTTTCTTTATTTTCCAATAGTTTTTTCTAATGTAAGTAGTAGATATGTTTAGAATGGAAAAAAACAAAGTCAAATATGATATACAGTGTTGACAATAGTTATTTTTGAGTTGTGTATTATGGGTAATTTATATTGCACAGTTGATACAATTTTTGAATATGAATACAATTTTTTATCCAGCTTTTAAAATTGCTATTATAATGTGAGAGTAGGCTGTTTTATTAATTATTCTCTATAGACTTTCTTCATAATATCAGTATATCATTCCAGAATGAGAGTACTATCATCTAACCAGGTGGTGAGCTGGGAGGACAGAGACCATGTCTGGTTTTGTTCACATGTGCATCCCTACTACTTGTCACTGGGTGGACCATTGTAAGTATTCAATCATACTTGCTGAATGAAGGAATTGTTAATCAATTAGATTATTACTGTAATTTTTCTTTTTTATTTTTAAAATTTTACTAAAAATCTTTGCTCACAAATTCCTCTCAGCTCTCCACTTTCCCCCTATTCTGAGTCAATTTCTTCTCTAATATTTCTGATTTGGCAATAAGCCAATAAATATCATCAAACCACAACAATGAGTCTGTCAACTGCTTGGGTTACAGGTTAAATAAAGCCAAATCTGGACCCCTGAAAGGTGAAGATTTGATAAATGTCTGGTACTTACCATAGCTTCCTAATTTCTTCTTGCTTTGTATCTCTAGGAGAAAATATAAAAATATAAATAAGAATGATTATTAAGAAAAGTATTTTGGTTATCTGTATTAACAGGGGCCAAAGAAACTTCACATGCTTTCGAATTTAATTCCTTCCACTACCCTGAAAGTGTCATTGCTCCCATTTTATAGTCAAGGAAATGGAAACTAGAGAGGTTTAATAGCTTGTTCAAGGTTATACAACAGTTAAGTAATGGAACTAGATCTCAACCCAGGTCATGCTAGTCCATGCTGCTCTCTCATGGGATATCTTAACCAACTATGAGATGTAAAACTTATGCTTCTTGCAACTTTCGTCTATTATCTACCAACAATTATCCTGACATTCCACCCCTCCCTGCTGACACACATGTCTGGTCCAAGTTACAGTTCTAGCCTTCTCTCCCACTGGAGCTTCATGTCCACTTAGAGGACAGCCTGATGTCCAGCTTGGTCTGGGATAGTGTTCATGTGTCTGTGAAATATCTGTCATGGGTCATTCATTCTGATGTAGTCAACTATGCTGTGGCTGGAGCAGAGATCAAATCTCTAGGGGCCCAAAGGCAGGCTAAATGGGGACTCTGGCAAGTAGAAGAGATGACTCCCTGCTTTCAGGTGAACATAGTTTCTTGGCTCTGGACAGTTTGTCCCATAAAGGAACATGTTACCAGATTTTCTGATTTTCCCAGAGAAACTTGGGTGCAGAGTTTCATGAGTGGTGGTAGAGTGTAGTGGTTAGGAGGCAGACAGAATGGAATTCCACCCTGGCCCTACAAGTCAGTAGTTGTGAGACTTTGGGAAAGTTACTTAACCTCTTTGTTAATCAGTTTCCCTATCTGTAAAGGGGGGATAATAATAGTACCTATCTCATAGTGCTGTAGTGAAGAACAAATGAATTAAAAACAGTACCCCAAACTCTTAGAACAATCCTTGTCTCATAGAAAGTCATCTATACATGTTTGCTATTATACACTGTTTTATATTTTATTATATAGTAAAATATCTTATTACATAATATATCAAGATAAAAATTACTGAAATTTTAAATATTGGCAACTATTTAAAAAAAAAACTTTATTTGGGTAAGGTAAAGCTTGTATGCAGCCTATATAGGACCTGTAGTTGCCACTTTGCAACACCTGGTCTAGAGAATATATAGCATAATTCCAGCATTGTGTTAGTCTAGGAGGGAGTTAGTATCCAAAAGTCAGAAGATGCAGTATTTTAAAGTACTTTTTAGAAATCATTCAAATATACAGAAAAGGTGAAAGAATATATGCAATGAACACACAAATATACCCTACATAGATTCAACAATTGTTAACATTTTGCCACCTTTGCTTCCTCTGTTTCTCCCTCTCTCTCTCTCTCTCTCTCCACACACACACACACACACACACACACACACACACACACACACACACACATTTTTGGCTGAACTTCTTGAAAATAAATTGTAGTTATCGTGGCACCTCATCTCTGAGTACTTCACCAAGTATTCCCTAAGAATAAAGATATTTTCCTTTGTAACTACAAAAATATCTTATTTAAGAAAACTAAAAAAAAACCCTAAAAATAATTTTTTAATATAATGTAACATGCTATCTATATTCAGATTTCCCCAATTGTGAAAAAATGTCACATATGTATGACATATATATTTAAAATTAAAAATTTTTGAAATAGGATCCCTTTAAAGTCAGTTTATCACATTTGGTTTGTAAGTATTTTTAGCCTCTTTAATCTGGGAAAGCTTCCTCAGTTTTTTTTTTCTTTTTTTCTTTTCTTTCTTTTTTTTTTTTTCGGAAGAAACACTTAAATCTCAAGGAAGTTATATTTTGGTTTGCTTGTGTGTTCAATTGTGCATCTTATTCATTCAGCAAACATTTGTTGATTTACCTAATTGCCAGTGAGAATAAAGGTCACCTGGACTGCTTGTTAGAGTGGTTCTTAAACACTATCATTCATTAGAATCAGCTATGTTACCTATTATAGATCTGCACTCTTTAACATGTAGCTATTTAATCAGAATTACATAAAATTGATCATTCAGTTCCTCAGGAATACTAGCTACATTTGAAGTGCTCAACACCCACATGTTGTTAGTAGCTACTCTAAACACAGCATGGAACATTTCTATATCTTCACAGAAAGTTCTATTGGACAATACTGCTATCGATGCTGTTTACAAGCCTGACCTGAGTGAGGGGTACATCCTGGAATTTACATTCTTAGCACATTCTCCATCTGATTCTGATGCACTGGGACTGCTGAGTGTAAAAGAGGAATCACATCAGAGTGCTCTATGCCCTTACTAGTTAGCCTGAATCAGGGGGCAGGTGAGAAGTTACAAGCCAGAACATCAATTGGGTTCAGAGCCCAGAAGGCAAATCAAGGAGTTAAAGCCAGAGAGGGAGTTGGGAAGAGTGAAGGACTGTGATGGTTGGACTGAGATGGAACAGAATGGCAGCCATGGGCAAGAAGACATCTTTAGGGTGCAAGAGTCTGGTTACTAGATCTTTTAACATGTAATTTAACATTTAAGTAGGCTCCTACTGTATTCCAGATCACTCCTTGAGAAAAAATGTTCATTGTGAACTTATTGTGGAAATGCATAAATATTAGACTAAAGTATCTGGATTTGTTTGGTACTCAGTGAGGAGCCATTTAACATTGTAACTTGTGTGATAATGAGTAGTAATGAAGAGATGGAGTGAGAGGACCCAGAGTAAGAAACTACTATGTAGAAAATATGATGAAGGCTTAAAAGGGTAAGTCCAATGACAGCAGAAACAGGTAAGATGAGACAGATAAGAGACAATACAAGGGAAAAATCAATTAATATTTTTGTTTCTGGCTGGAGATGGGGAAAGGCAAGGAATCAATGTTGATGGCAAAATTTTTACCCAAGAACTATGGCCATGCCACCCTGAACGTGTCTGATCTCATCTGATCTCAGAAGCTAAGCAGGGTTGGGCCTGGTTAGTACTTGGATGGGAGACCACCTAGGAATACCAGGTGCTGTAGGTGTTAAAAAAAAAAGTATTTTGACCCAAGAAGAGAGAAAATTGGGTATAATCCTGAGAAAAATAGAACTCTAAAGAGGAAATTGTTTTGGTAAGAAAGGTGCATCCAGCAAGTTTAATACAAGTTGCTCAAGGTGATGACAGATCATGGAGTTAGGAAGATTAGGGATTAGAATGTAGAGATGGAGATTTGAGAAATATGCACTTAAAGGTGAGAGAGGAACCCATAAATGGGAAAGTAAGAATACAGAATAGAAATCTGAGCCTTGAAGTTCATAGCTAAGTATGTCCATTTTGGGGATATTGGGAAGAAGTAGAGCCAGAGAACAAGAGACCAGAGAGCTGAGAGAGTCAGCACTATGTGACCCAGATGTGTAGGAAAGGGTGAGCAATAGCCTCCAATGCTATCATTAGATTAAGAACAATGATGACAGTACAGAGCTCTTGCCAGAGCAAATGCAGCATGTCAGCTGTACCGTGGGACTCTTGGCTGTTCAAAATGTAGTATTTGCTTGGAAGATAGGGGAAAGCTATTAAGCACACACTCCAGTGTTGTCAGGGCCTGTGCCCTGGCCTAGATAATGTAATCATCTGCTTTCTATTCATAAAAGATATTTATCAATAAAGATGGAATTTGGATAAATCAGAGTCCCCTCTTGTTTTTTAGCTGGGAAAGAAGAGACAGATTACAAATGGAATAAGGCTATGTGAAAAGTGCTACTAGCACCAGGCATGTTCAACTTCATATATGCCTGCCTGGTTCTGTGACCAAGCTGAGCTCAGTTACTGGGAAGAGAAAAGCAGGCCTGGCTAGTTCTGTACTCCATGTGTGTAGTGTGAACTCTGCTCCAGCAGCAAGGGTGTGTCTGGCTGGAGGGACAGTGGTGGTGAACTCGAAGCCTATTCATTTCCTATCCTTTAGTATTATAAAATATGTTTCTAAGGAACAGTGTTATTGAAGCTGGAAACATTTGTTGTGGAGCCTTATTGCTCTCCATCTCTTTGAAGTTATTTGAAAATACCCCTTTAAGAGAAAAGACAATGTGTGCAGGCAACAAAGATGCTGCTGGGTTTTTGTTTTGTTTGTTTTACGCTGCTATTTAAAGATCTTCTGACAGGCTCTGGAGCTACACCAGATGACTGACTTTGAGAGAGGACATGTGCTGAACACAAAGACAATGAGTGGAGAGAAAAGCTGGAAAAGTTAGACAGTGGAGGGAAGAAGAAAGATAAATATTGCCTAAGGTCTTAAAAATTACATCTTAACCTTGTGTTGTATATCTGGGGGAAATTGTTTCTAGTGAGATAAAGAATAGTCCAAAATTCTTGCTAGTCTATTGCTGGGTAAACAGGGTGACCAATGGTGCTGTTTTGCCTGGGACTCTCCTGGTTTTGGCATTATAAGTCTCAAGCCCCAGGAAGCCTCTTAGTCCCTGGAAAACTCGAACAGCTAATTGATCACCTTATTTTGGGTGTTGTCCCAAATTGATCGAATTAGACACATCATTGTTTGTCTTTTAAGATTAGACACACTGTTATTCTAATCTCTGTTCTTGTGACTGGATTCTTATCCTCCAAGGGGTCTGTCTGTCTAACTTTCCTAGATTATTTTCTTTGCATTTTGGATGTCATGAAAAAAGAGAAACAAGATTTTAGGGTCTAACATATGCTTTTACATAACATCTCATTTAATCCTCACAAAGACCATGTGAACTATTACCATTTCCAGTTTACACATAAGGATTCTGAGACAAATAAAAGGCCTAAGTGTATCAGGCTTCAAACTCTGTCTTCTTTGCTAGATCACACTGTGTCCCTCACAGACCCCCAGAAACATTCTGCAGGCCATCCCCAAGATTTGGGAAGAAAGCAGGCCCATGACTAGGACCTATCGGAGGGAGAACTTCTCCTACCCCAGCTGGGGCACAGAAAGGTGTCTACATGTATAATTTTTCTAGATTGTATAAGAGCCAGATGCTCTTCACCAAGGAGTACCTCCATCTCTATGTTGATTTTTTTTTTAAGTCTTCCTCTGGACCACATCCCATACTGTGCCCCAACTGAATAGAGGAAATAAGAAGAGTACCCAAGTCCCATGGCTTTATATTTCAGAGTATACAAATGTGAAAGTGAAATTTTTAGGGTTAAAAATCTGCACTACAGTGTGGATCCTGAGATTTAAAATGAAACACTTACTAAATCAAAACACATAGATTATTGAAACTTTTCACTGTGAAAAAGCTGATAAAATTCTATGCCTGAAATAACATATGATTATCCAGGTGCAATTTCCTCCTTCAGTTCCTATGCCCCTCTGTTCACCTTTAAATTCTTGTTTCTTTTATGAAATGTCAGTACCTTTCCTTCTCTTAAAAACAAACTTTAATCAAGTCTAGGCCAAAATATGTTTTAAAGTTCCTGTGTCTAGAAGAGATAGCTGCCAAAATAACATAATTTAGACTTAAATAGTTCAAAAATCTATACAGAACTAGATTTTACTGGTTGTACTAGTTGCAGTTTAGGTGGAATATTAGTAGGTGGAAGGACCAGGTACATGATTCTGAAAATGGATATTTCTTTCAAGAAGTAGGAAAGTGTTTAGAACCTAGCAGGGGAGCAGAAGCTTTTTTTGATGTGGTGCAGTATGGAATGCTCAGAAAGCAATAAGTTAACGAGAAAAGGCGAGTCAGCTAGAATAGTAGTCATAAAAGTGTAGTAGCCAGACCAATAGCATCAGCATTACCTGGGAACTGGTTAGAAATGTAAATTCCTGGGCCCTACCAAACAGACCTACTCAATCGGACCTACTGAATCCAGCTAATTCTGTTGTAAGCTCAGTTTGAGAACCACTGAACTAGAGGAAGCTGGATATTATGCATCCAATCACAAAGGAACTATTGCCCAGTTTGGTAGGGAGGCCTTGGAGAAAGATCTGAAAAGGCAGTAAGCAATTCTATCCATTTCTTTCCATCTCCACCATGGCTGCCCCATCCAAGCACCATCATCTCTCATCCAGTCCGGTGCAATAGCCTGACAAGCAGTCTCACTCCTTTCTTGTGCCTCATATCTATATTCATCAGCAGAGAAAGTGATTTTAACAAATTTTAACATTAGGTTATTACTCCCCTTTTAAAATCTGCAGTGGATCCCCATCAAGAGGAATAAACTCTGATGTCCTTATCTTGGCACACAAAACCAGCATGTGTCCCTGCTTACTTCTTTAACCTCCGTAGAGCATGGAGTTTCAGCTCTGTCACTTATTCTTGTGTAGGGACTTTCTACTTTCTCTTTATACCAAAATTGTATCCTTACTCTTTGTTTTATGGGCTTCTTCTTGCCATTTAGCTTTCAGTTAACATGTATGGATTTAAAAGGGGGCCACATACTAAACCTGACAAGCTCAGGGAAGCCCAGCATAGTGGACCCTACAAACTCCGAGACCAAAATTAACCATGTAGGTTGGTCTAAATATAAAATTTACTAATTAAAAGTGAGTCGTGGCAGGTAGTCACATCTTGGACCTATAGCTTTCTTGACAAAGATCAATCTTTACCCTAAGTAAACCTGTCTATTGTCTTTTTGCATCTAAGATAACATACCCTTGGAATGTCAGATTACCCCCCTTCTTCTGGACCCCTCAGGGCACAACTCCCTGCACCAGAGCATGAGACCACAGAATCCCTCCTAGTTATCTTGTCCCCCGCATACCATCTCTATGTGCTGTAAATGTTAACTATTAACTATTCTGTACCTACCAATGTGAAAATATCTCTCCATTTTACTTTTTTATCCAATCCCGGAGATTTCTTTGCTTTGCTTTCTACTGTCCCCTTAATCTACCACTGATGGATTTCATGTAACACTCCTTACATCTCCTCCTTTGATTTTTTTTTTTGTGTATGTGTGTGTAAAATAAGCTTCAAAACTGCCATTCTCCAGAGCATATTCTTAATCCGTCGAGAATTCCCAGGAATTGTTGTCAGTTTGGCTCAAATAAACTCATTAAAATTCTCTATAGGTCTGGATATTTCTTATGTCGACACATGTTACCTCCACAAAGAGGCCTTATCTGAAATCCCCAATATAAGTAAATTAATGAACACTCTCATATGTTAGGTAACTAATTTTTGACAAGTTATTTAATCTCCCTAAAGCTAATGTATTCATTCATAAAATGGGCTCATAAGAAACCAAATGATTGTGTGAGTATCAAATGAGATAAAGCAGGGAAAGTGGCTAATATATAAGATTCAGTCAATTGTTAGTTATTCTTCTATCAGGAAGGTCATTGTTATGGTCATCGTCCTCATCCAGGCCTTTATTTCTTCCCACTGCATCACTCCCACAGCTCTTGGCTGGCCTATCAAATTTCGGTTATCTCTCACTGCGATGTATACACCACTGCCAGCTTAATAACCTTCAAATCCCATTAAAAAAAAAAAATCTTATCTTATTCCTTGAAGAATGTGAATTCCCCTAAGTCCTTCCCTGCTTTTGGCCCTTTGTAATCACCACAAAGCATTTATTTCTTAAGCACTTAGGAATTCAAATTGTACCATATCAGGCCTGGAAGACATTTTAGATGCCACAAATCAAAACTTGAGGGCATCTGTTTTCCTTGGCTGGAGTTGGTAATTTAATTGTTTACCTACATTATTCTGCTCCTTAAGAAAATAAAAGAAAGGTGTCAACCAAGACTGCTCCTCTCTTGCAAATGGCCGCAGGAGTCGATATAACCTGAGAGAAGTTGCCGAGATGGTGTGAGTAGGAGAGAGATCTTGATGAGAGCCATAAATGGAGCAGAAGTGCTCTGCCCAGGAGACTGTTTAACTGAAGCAAAAAAAAGCTGTGACTGATATTAATGGAGAGCAAGGGAAAGCAAACGTGAATGCCCTTGAGGAATATAGGAAATGGTTTAGGAGGGTCTGAGACAGTATAGCTAACACTGCTCCTGGCACTCAGTCAGGTTTATTGAACAGGATTGAACTGAATGAAATTGAATAGAACCCTAAAGAAGGCAGCATTTTTAAAGAGCGACCTCTTTCAAAGGTAGTGATTTGAAACAAATTTAGGAGGAAAGAGTAATGATGTCAGATGTATGCTAATTTGGGGGCTTTTTAAAAAAATATTTTTTAAGTAAGAAAAAGGAATGTTTTCAAATTTATTAGGTTAATGTAGCTTTAACTGAATGGGAAACACTTTAGCAGGCTTGGGTTATAACAGACATTCTGAAATGCTTCCAGAATTGTTTTAGGGGGTTGTGGTACTTTTTCTAAACATTTGCAGGCATAAACCAGAGATCAGGATCAGGCAGGTAACCAGAAAGCTCTATGCACATAGGAATCACCTGGACAATCTTTTTAAAATGCAGACTCCGATCTGGTAGGACTGGGGTAGGGCCTGAGAGTCTTCTGGTATAAGGTCCAGACAACGCTGATGGCCCAAGGACCTTTGAAAGAAAAATGTCTAGTTTAATCTCTTCGTTCCCTTCAAGAGGTACTGAGGCCCAGAGAAGTAAAGTGTCTTTCTCACACTCCTCACATTGATGTTTTATTGAGAGATTCTATAGAAACCACATTGCCATACAGAGCTACCTGTATGGTGGTGGCCAAGGGCATTTGGGTAACTTAGAAGCTACCAAGGGCAAAACAGAACAGAACTTGGAAGAATGAGGAATAGGTGGTGACCAAGTGTTACTGCCAAGAAAGTCATGAGAATGCATATAGTAGGTATATTTAAATCATTGACTCAAGCAAAAGAGAATGGGATTAACAGATAATAGTTTTAACATTCTTTACTTAAAGTTAGTAGTCAAATAGGGTGGATGTCAGGGAGATATTTTTAGTCTAGAGGCCCTCTTGGCACCCTTCACATGATGTCAGTGACTATTTTGCCTCCTCATGTCACAATGATGATTTATTCCTGAGCTTTAACTTTGGCAGAAATGACAAGGTCAAGAGTTAAAGATCAGAGATATTCTTTAATTCTTAACCTATTAACTAGTCAATTAATTAGTTAAGCCAGCAGACTCCAGTCTTGCTATGACAGCACCCAGTATACACCTTGAAGACGTTGGCACCACAGAAACCCTAACAAAATTAAATGAAGTTAGGCAATTATACAAAGTTCATTTAATTATGCCTACCAAACAGGCGTAATTGTAACCCAGACATCCAAAGCAGAGTTATGGGATGCACCTGGAGGTTTCACTGGCAGGCAGGAAGAAACTAGGAGTTAGGGTGTCTGGTTAGATCTCCTTTCACTTGGCATTGGTGGCTTTAGTTTGAACACTGTGAGGTTTAGAGTGTACAGAATCCCTTTTGCTGCATAAGTCATTTTCCAAAATGTCCTTAGCTGAACTTCGAACTATGTAACACCAAAGCAAGGCTCAGAGGAAAACAAGAAAATAAACACTGCTCCCTCATGTCTGCCAATTCTTATGCAGTTATTCCACAAGCTAGAAATAATCTATCTATATTTTAAAGCTTTTGATACCTCAATTATTATTAATCATTTTACTTTTGTCTCTGGATGTGCAAGTTATAAGTTTGTAATAACTTTTGGTTTCTGTGCCAAAGCCTATATAAGTTTTTCAACCTGTAAAATACTTTCACTTTTATTCTATGGATGCATTTTGGATTCAAGAGTCCTGGGGTGGAGAGAGCCATATCTAGGGAATATTATTAGAGAAAAACAGGTTCTAAACTCTTCGGGCAGAGTTTAGATAATACATGCAGTAAATAAAATTGGGCTACTTTAACCAGTAGTAGTGTGACATAGGGGATGGGATTTAAATGACATGAGAATGAGTTGCAATTAACTTATCGAATGTTGATTGATGAAAGGATCACAGCATTTGGGCTTTAGAAAATAGAAATCCTGGGTTTGGGCCTTCCACCTATATCCACACTACCTCCTTGCCCCTGAGCCCATGACCCCCATCACCACTGTGTAAATTTAGAGGTATCGCATAACTACTCTGGTTGATTGTAGAAGATCCTAAGCTGTCAAAAAGCAGATAATTTCATCTTGCTCTAAGATTTTAGATTCAAAACAGTTCATACATGGCTGGGTCTCATTCTCAGTCCCAAAATTCTCCCCCACCCCCACTCTCCACCATATGTAACTAATTTGCTTAATAACCCTCTTGCTCAGAGCAAAAAGGTGATGTGCAATTCAGACTCAGTCTCCATGTTCACCTCTCCAAATGTCCCCTTGGTGTACCTGATCACCTCTGAAAAGCTTACCTGACTGGCATATACTGAATCAGCATCTGCTGCACCTGCCTCCTCTGATTGTGAGCAAGCAGATCGCAGGAGGTGGCTGGAGGTGCATAAGCTCCACGGAGGGCAGAATTCGTCGAGGAGGCAGAGAAAGGAGAGAAAACTTCAACAGAAATAGTTCAAGTGTCTCGAAGTTAAAAATAAAACTATATCACAAGGGGCAATGTGACCAGGCTCAGCTTACGATTTTTTCTTTCCCCTGTATTTATCAACACCCCGTTTCTACTGGAGTGGCATTTAGCAGGGTGAGCTGAAAGGGAAGTGAGGCTTTATATTGATGGGTTTTCTTTCTCTCGAGGAAGGAAGAAAATCCTTTCAAAAAGGATCATTTTCAAGGCCAGAGCAGCCTCTCAGGCTCCTGTGAGTGTAGTCAGCAGATCCAGCTGTGCTCAAGGTGGCTGGTAGAGCATTCAGGACAGGCTACCGCTCTAATTATAACTGTGCTTCTCACCTAAAGCCATAGCTAGCTGAAGCAGCAACTTGTGCAAGTGACATGTGGCCCTGTTCTGTTTCTTATTTCTTGTCATGACAAGTAAATGGCTGTTCTCTCCTGGCCTTCTTCTTTCCTTGGTAGCTGGAAAAGGGAGAGTTTCTAACTCATAAATCAGGCTTAGAGTTAAGTCCAGTGTAAGAATTAGAGGTGGTAGGAGGCTTAGCTATGGCTTAGTCCGACTCCCTCTTTTTATGGATAAGGAGACCAAATTTTAGTGACGGTAATTTTTTTCCAAGGTCACATAGATTGCTAGTGGAAGAGCCAGAGGAAAAACTCAGTTATTCTTCTCACTCCTATTCTGATGCTTTTCTTTATCCTGTCCTCCTCAAAGAAACTCATTCAACTATCTTCTGGGGAAAGAAAATATATAATCTTGGCTTTGCTAATTTCTAGGTACAGTAGACTCCCTTGTTTGTGGTTTCTCTGTCTGTGGTTTCAGTTACCTGTGGTCAGCTGTGGTTGAAAATATTAAATGGAAAATTCAATTCCAGAAATAAATAATTCATAAGTTTTAAATTGCTGCCATTCTGAGTAGTGTGATGAAATCTCGTGCTGTTCCTCTCCATCCAACCTGGATGTTAATCATCCCTTTGTCCAGCACATCAATGTTGCAATGTTCCATTAATCACTTTGTAGCTGTCTTGTTTATCAGATCTACTGTCACAGTATAACAGTGCTTGTGTCCAGGTCACCCTTATTTTACTTAATAATGGCCCCTAAGTTCAAGAGTAGTGACATTGGAAATTTGGATATGCCAAAGAGAGGCCATAAAGTGCTTCCTTTAAGTGAAAATGTGAGTACAATACAATAAGATATTTTGAGAGACCACATTCACATAATTTTTATTATACTATATGATTAATAATTATTCTACCTTAATAGTTATTATTAATCTATTACTGTGCCTAATTTCTAAATTAAACTTTATCACAGGTATGTATAGGAAAAAACATAGTATATATAGGTTTGTATTATATATAGTATATATTGGAGCCATCTGCCATTTCAGGCATCTACTGGGAGTCTTAGAATGTTTCCGTGAGTATAAGGGAGGACTCCTACATGTGATTTTCACCAAGTTACATAAAACACTCTCTAACTTAATTTTCCCAGTTGTGAAATGAGGCTGATAATAGTGTGACCATGTGTTGATTAGCTCACACATGAATACATTAATATATGTAAAGCACACAAATGTCATCTAACACACACCCAGTGTTTAACAATGCTATTATTTGAACATATGGACTAAAAATAGATGTGCTAAATGCTGTTGCAATTAACAGAAGCTGAATTTCACTTTCCCCTGCATTCTTCTAAGCATATATGGCTATGTAAGTAAAATTATTTGGGGTGAACAACCAACAGTTGGAAATTATAAAAATTTTGTGAGCAAAGGAGTTTTTATGGCAGTGAAACTACTCTGTATGGTTCTATAAGAGATATTATGCATTTGTCAAAATTCATATAATGTACAACATCAACAGATAACCTTAATGTAAACTATGGAATTTAGGTGAGAATGATATATCAATGTAGGTTTATCAGTTGTAACAAACGTACCACTCTTGTGTGGATTGCTAGTGGGAGAGGCTGCATGTATGTGGGTGAAGGGGATATATGAGGAATTTCTTTACCTTCTGTTGAATTTTACTGTAAACCTAAAAGTGTTCTAAAAAGTAGACTATTAAAAACTTAAAACTAAAAGAAAACTCAATGAACAATAAACCTCACAGCCTACGGGCCAGTGTCTGTCTCCTAGGTTTGCAGTCTTGCCCTGTAGTTTTCTGCAATGACCCAGAATGTGATGGGTACCAGGGACCGGCAAACCTACTACTGCTACTGTCTGTGAATAAACTACTCCTGTCAGTAAACACTAATTCAATTATTCTTATTATTCACATTATAATTTCCTCCATGATTGATTAATTGCTTCTAAATATACTTTTAAATTTCTCAGTAGAGGGAGAAGTTGGAGCTTCTTCTAATTAAATTTCCTTATGGTCAAATAATGCATTTTGTGTGTCATTTATTGATTCATTTGAGTTTGGTAAGATTTGCTTTGTGGTCTAGTATATGGACACTACGTGCTTGAAAAGAATGTGTAATCTCTACTAGCTGGATGCATAAATCTACATATTTTCGTTAGATGAAGCTTATTAACTGCGTAATTAAAATCTTCTCTACCCATACTAAATTTTTATCCATTTGACACATCAATTATTGAGGATTATATTAAAATCTTCCAAGAATTTTGGAAGTTTCCCCAAGAATTTTGTTAATTTTTACTTTATATATTGGAAATATGCTATTAAATGTATACAAATTGAGAATTATATCTTTTAGATTAATTGTTCCTTTTGTCCTTGTCTAATATACTTTTATTTCCAAGAGTGTTTTGCCTTAAAGTTTAATTTGACAGATATTACTATAACTATGCCAGCTTCTTTTCCCTTTTAAAAAAGGTTATTGGTTTGAGATCTTACTTTTGAAATATAGGCTTTTTCAGCTATAAATTTCATTCTAAGCACTGATTTAGCTTCATCACATAAGTTTTGGTATGTTGTATTTTTGTTTTCATTCATATCTGCCCATTTCATAATTTTTCTGATTTCTTCTTTACCCAATGGTTATTTAGGAGTGTACTTTTTAAAATTTATATATTTGTGATTTCATAAATTTTTTTCTGATATTAATTTTTAATTTCACTGCATTATTTTTGGAAAATACATGATTTCAATCCTTTAAAATTTATTATTTTATAGCCTCAAATACTTTTTATTCAAAATATTTTCTATGTCCTTTATTCAAGTTTTGAAGTTTTCTCCATAGGTCGTACTCTTCTTACTCTTCTTAGTTAATTCCTAGATACTTTATATTTTTTTTTTATTGAAAGGTACTTATTTTATTAGGTGTTTATTACTAATTTTGAGAAATGCTATTAATTTTGTAGTTGATCGTGTAGCTGGAAAATTTGCTTAAAAATTTTGCTGTCGATTTTGCAGATTTTTTTTTAGATGATCATCTTCAAATACGTGTTTTTTTCTCTTCCTATACCAGTTCTTACATTTCTTACTATGTATGGACTCATACTATATGAAAACTAATGGCAATGGTGATTTTTTCTTAAACTTTGATTGAGATTATTCTTTAGAAAACTTCAGACCTAAAGATTGGAAATAAAATGTGAGTTTATAATCTGCTCCCATAAAAAGGCTGCTGACCTCTTTTAAAAAGTCTAAGATAGTTTGAGAAGAGTTTTTGGAGTCAAAGTAGACCTCTATGGGATTAAGAAGGCCTCTTCCCAGGCAGAGTTGTGGGTTTGACTGTGTAATACTAAGCTGTACTTGAAAACAACAACAATAACAAAACCAAAAAACCTCTAGTATCTATAACATTTCCATGGAAGTCAAAGTGACACAACCCAGATATTTGGGATGAGGAGCAGGCAAAGGAAAGAAGAGAGCTATGTATAAAATACAGGAAGGTCTTTTTTTCTGTACTACTGTACTTTGATCAGGGATATCCAAAGCCCATCATATTGGAAAGGTTCTGGAATTCTAGGCTGTCTTTTAGACTATAGGCTGCAAGGCCTCAGCTTGTCATACTGGATGAGATTTGCCAGGAGATAGACCTATAATTGGACCAGCAAAGATGCTAAAAGAACCCTGTTTATTTAGTCATGGCCTGTGGGTGAGAGATACTGATATAGACAGTAGAAAGAGTCGGATACCTCATCCTCATCAGGTAAACTATATAGTTCCATGATTTGGGTTATGTCATAGGCATCAGAATACAAAGTAGGAACTGAGGCCACTAGCCTCTCCAGCTGAGGACCTTGCATTTGGACATCACTTGTGGGACTCTCAGTGGTGATAGAGTCCAACGCCTTGTTGGTAGAGCCTAAGGGCTGAGGTTGAAGGGAGCTATAGAAATCTGAAACTCTAGGAAAAAAAGAATATAGACTGGTTGATGTTGTAGGTGAAGTGGGCTCATTCTGGGCTGGAAGAATCTGGTTTGATTGCTTTAGTGTTAGCTGTTGCTGCTGCTGCCACTGCTGCTGCCGCTGCTGCTGCTGCCGCTGCTGCTGCTGCCGCTGCTGCTGCTGCCGCTGCTGCTCCTGCCGCTGCTGCTGCTGCTGCCGCTGCTGCTGCTGCTGCTGCTGCTGCTGCTTCCTCAATTTGACTCGCCGGTTTCTGAACCAAGTCTGGGAAAAGAGGGGGGATTGGTCTGTAGTGGAGGAATTTGAAAAAAGCCAAATTATAAGCCAAATTATAAGCCCCCTATCCTCTCTAAGTCACCATGACACTGAGTTCTGAGAGCAGAGGTGGCCATGAGTAGAGTCAATAGCAGAAACAATGAGGGGTCAGGACTGAGACCCCAGAGAAGAAAGAAGAAAGGGGGTATGTTAAGAAGTTGTTTGGGGAGTTCAGAGAAAGAGTTCTGAACTCTGGAGAAAATAAACTAGACCAGGGACCTAGGAGAAGGTGAGAAATTTGATCTAAAGGAATTTTAAGGATTATTTAAGAGGCTTCTTCTATAGTGAAGAATACTCTAAAAAAAAAGTTGAGCCTTAGCAGGCTCAGAGGTTGGGGGGAGTTATTGGATTGTTGATATTGTGGATAAGCAGATTACACATATTTGCTTGAGAAGATCCAGAATGAGGAGTGTCAGGATGAGAGTCCCTCCCCTATTTGATCTTTATAGTACAAGACCTCTGGATCTCTAATTCCAGTTATACCACTTATTAACTCTGTGGCCCAGTCACTTCACCTTTGAACCTGTTTTTCATTTCTTTTAAACTGGATAATAGTGAGGCCAACATATGCAATGTGCCTGTTCAGTATTAGCACATAGTAGGTACTCAATAAAATATTGTGTTATAGAGAGAATTTCCAGGCTGAATAGTATGACATGGTTTGGATAGAAGTATCAAGCACACCTCAGGGAATCAGACAGACCTTTACTGTAGACTCTGGTAGGTTGAGTTTCAAAGCAAGTTCCTTCTGGAGAGTTTTATCTGGAAACATGGTGTAGCTAAACAGAGCTTCCAACTCTTTATGCTGTGTATGCATGAACAAGGTGCGTTTTTGGTGCTTCTTACGCATTGCTGTAGAGCAGAGATGAAGCGGGGGTGGTTACAGTTAACACTACTCCCTCTCCCTCAAACCCACACAACCAAACCATAGTTGTGGATCTCCCAGACTTTCCTCCAATCAGGCTTGGAATCCAAGAGATGCAAATTCCAGGTCTTAACTCTGGGGGGCTGAGCCCTATGTAACAGTCTGACTCTATCCCCTGTTTTCTGAGGTTTAGTTTGTCCCTGATAAAAAATGTTACCCCATCAATTTTCCTGTATCCAGTCTATTTGCTCTGGAAACTGGCTCCCTTGAGTTTCATTTTGCCCTGCACTGAAAAGAGAAAATCCTTTTTCATAGGTACTCAGTCTACCTACCCTACCTTAACCTTAGGACATTGGACAGTAGCTTTTCTCTTATTTTTTTTTTCACACTGTTTCTTTTAGAAACTCAGAAGAAATCTCATGTCCTTGAACCTAAATCTAACATACTCTTCAAAATGGGTTTCCTCTCTTCACTTATTTATTCAGAAACTCAGTCTATATCTTCTGATGAATTCCCTACCTTTTGGCTTTCTGAAGCTCCATTTACTCCTCTGGGAAAAGGTTTATAAGAAATGAGATATAACTAAATATGTGAAGACAATATAAAAATTATAGACTATTTTTTAAGTGGCAATGGAGAGAAAGAAAAAATTTCTAAATTTTCTAAGAAAATACAATTATCAAAATTTGCTAAAAAAGCTGCAGACCCTGAAAAGACTAAGAACTACAGGAAAGCATAGGTTAAGTTATAGAATTCAAGGCAATGCTATGCTAATTCTCTTGTTATATGATCATTTTAATAAAGAGGAAGGGTCTGAACTTGAGCTTCATTTCTTTTATTTGAAGTCTATAATACCAATACTAAAACCAGGCAAAAGTAAACACTATAAAAACTAATGCCACTCATGAACATGTAAAAATAACCTATATAAAATACATTTAATATAATCACACATTTAAATGTACATATTTCTAAGCTTATAGTATCTAATGTAAACTCTTGTTGGACTATATCTGTTTAGAAAGAAATTGTTACAGTTGAAGATGTTAAATTCTCTACAGTTTTAATTATGTATTAAAAGTAAAGGTTAAGGTTTTAAATTTATTATCTATTTGTTCATGCCTAAACACAACATATAAAAGTAAATTAAATAAACAAAAAACGTTTAGGTGATAACAAGAAAGGAAAAATAATCTTTATATATGTTTTTAGCTTTTTACAAACCCTTGAATCATTGTTAGCTTGATTCTGTTTATTTGAAATATTCTCTCTGTTAGTAAGACTGTTAATAGGTTTTGCATCTAAGCTTTATGCCCATTTTTTGGTGTAATAAAAAATCTTTTTTGACAATTCCTTTCTTGTGTTTTTCAAATGGATCTTGGAGCTGTTGATCGATTGTGACTTCCCACTTATCTGTGCACAGAAGGAAGACAGCAGGGAGTCATCAGGAGTTAAGAAGAGTAAACCTAAAAATCAACAGGTATACATTGGAAAGTTCAGCAGACAGTCTGAGAAAAGCATCTGAGAAAAGATACTTTTAGACATATAAAAAAGCTGCAAAAATACATCACCAGCAGACCTTCACTACAGGATATGTTAAAGGCCATCATCCTTCAGGTAGAAGAAAAAATTATGTATATATGAGTGGGTATGTGAAGGAATGTGGAGAAATTGGAACTATTCACACAGCAGTTAGTAATTGCTGGTAGGACTATAAAACTATATTGCAACTCTGGAAAACAGTTTGTCAGTTTTTTGAGAAGTTTAACATAAACTTAACAAACCCAGCATTCTACTCCTAGGACTCCACCCAAGAGAAATAAAAACATTTATCCATGTGACAACATATACATGACTATTCATAGCAGCATTGTTCATAATTGCCTCAAACTGGTAACAATCCAAATTTCCCTGTTGTTGAATGAATATACAAATGTGGTATAACCATACAATGAAATACCATTCAGCAATATAAGTAATGAGTTACTGATACATTTTATAACATAATGAACCTCAAAAACATGATGCTAAATGATATATATATTTGCTAAGATTCATTGCACTATTCTCTGTTTTTGTTTCTATTACAAATTTTCTATATATTAAAATGTTGAAAATAAGTAAACAAAATGTAATCTTTAGCAATTATTTTTTCCAAAAGAAGAATGATCTACTCTTAGATGGAATTGTTATAAGCAGGAACTCTGTTCACCAAGGTAAGTGATTGGAAGAAGTGGAGTGGCGATTTGGTAATTTCTGAATCATTTAGGTTTAATAGTAGAAACTTTGCTTACAAACTGTACTTTCCTAGGAATATAATCACAAACAAGTTACTTAAACTCTCTACCTCAATTACATCTGTCATAAAAAGTGAATGCTAAGAGTATTTACTTTATATTAGTGTTTGTAAATGTATTGCACAGATGTGTTCATGTCAGGCATTAATACACATAAAACACTAGAGTAATGCATGGAATGTCCTGTGCACGGTATACATCTTTCTTTTTATTAATTTTATTATTTTAGAATACTAGCCACTGAAAATGAAATCTGTTTAAAGTTATAAGCTCTATTTAACATAGGCTGTGTTGTTACATAACATTCCTGATAATTTACTGCCTATGACTCTAATAATCTTATGAGTAACCTCCTCAGCAAATCAAGTATAAATTAGGAAAATATTACCAAATAAAATAGTTAAATGCTTACATAGAGAACAAAAATATAAAATCATACTACTAATTCTTGCTCAGCATTGAAAAAATAAATAAGTAAACATTAAAAACATTGCTATTAAAGTAAATAAAAGGCAAAATGTCCTTTAACATAGGTACTGTGCAGAATTGTACTAGTGTACCTAGTAAATGCAACAAAATACAAGTAAGAAATAAGAATGTAACAATAAAGCAAAGTGTCATTATTTGCAAAAAAATTTACTGGAAAAATATTATAATATTGTATAAAAGTTTAATACATTGGAATATAAAATTAAGATGTCAAATGGAAAAGTAGGAAAATACTGCACTTGTCTCCTCCCATGACCACATCAAAATTGCAACTAAATTATAGAGCCATCACTGGGCACCAAATGAAGACTTGCTGAACAAAGTTTTATTAACTAAGGATATACAGAAGAAGCCACATGGAGATTGATGGAAGGGGTGGAGACTCAAAACAGGCTGGTCCCACAACCACATGTGGTGGTTAATAATTTAAAGGAATATCTCAGTTGTGGAGGTTTCCCATGAGGAACAAGGAGTCCCAGACCCACACCAGGATCCTCAGCCCAGGGTTCCAGTATCAGAAAGAGAAGTCCTCATAATTTCTGGCTGTGAAGATCAGCAGGGATTGTGACTGAGTGAGACAGAAGGCTGCTGCTGGAGTCCCAGGCATTCCTCTTAAAGGATTTGTGCATGAACTTACTTGCTGACAGACTCACGCACTCTGAGCTCCAGCACTGGGGCAGCATCTGGAAAGATGTCAGGGCATATAGGGAAAACTAAATTGTCTAGCTTTGGGGTGAGGGCTGCAGGGAGAGCTTTCTCCTGGGAAGTGCTGGCAGAAGTCTTTGTTCCTTTGTTGAGCCCTCCCCCAACCCAGCCTGCATGCACAGGTGGGCACCAAAGCTAAGTCTCCATCAACCTGGCTAATACAATTTATCCTACCCTGGTGATTCGCTAAGACCCTGCTCCACCCAGTTTTCAGGCTCACCCAAACCACTTTCAGTGGATTTTCCATACAAATGGCCTGTCTGTGTGTATGCTACAGATTTTCCTAAAATGTCCCAAAAGTTCACAAACTCCAAACAAACAGCATCTTGCCTGGACATTCCCCATACCTTTTGCTAAACAGTCCCAATCCGGCACTAGTGGCAGCCAGCCTTAATTTGCACCTTAGCCTCTTATAGGTACCACCAAGCTCAGTACAAGCACAACTATCTGCAGATCACTTTGTAACTCATACCAGGTGGCCCCAGGCAGGGTCATAGGCAGCAGCTGACCTTAGCCTACACCAGAGCCCCACGCAACCCCCCAACAAGCCCCAGAACCAATGAACCTGGTGGCCAGCTTCAGATCACAGCAGAACACCACCCAACCTCCTCCACAAATGACACACCCAAAAGGTAGATTCAGCAGGCACCAGAGCCCTGCTAAAGTAAATCCTGCTCTGTAGGGTCAGCCCCTGCATAATAGCTTCTCCACTGTATTTATGGACAGTCCTCACAAACAATCAGCCTGAGGGTCAATCACTCCTACTGATGTGCCAACAACAAGGCTCAACTACAACAGGAGGGTATACATGACCCATACAAGTGACACACCTGGAGCAATTGGCTCAGGTGATCAGGAAGACTGTACCATCAGGCCCCACAAGACACCTACTACATAATGCCACTCTACCAAGACTGGGAAACATAGCAAATTTACCTAATTCATAGAAATGAACACAGGGAGTCAGCCAAAATGAGGAGACAAAGAAATATGTTCCATATGAAAAAACATAACTAGCTCCAGAAAAAAGAACTAAACAAAATGGAAACAAGCAATCTACCAGATGCAGAGTTCAAAACATTGGTTATAAGGATACTCTATGATCTCAATGAGAACTTCAACAAAGGGATAGGAAATATAAAAATGGAGATAAAATGCATAAAAAAGAACCAGTCAGAAATGAAGAATACAGTAACTGAAATAAGATTACATAAGGCTAATTTAGCACTAGAACAGAATGAAGTATAGAAAAAAACCCTAGCATAGATGGGAAGATGTCATTTCCAGTCAGTAGAAATAGAACAAGTGACCATTAGTGTATAAGAAATTAAATTACACTCTAATGCATAAAACTCAAAAGCAATTACAGATAGATTCAATAGCTTAATATTTTAAAGTTTATATTGAAAAATAAAAGAATAAACCTTAACTGAATAAAATAAATTACATCCAAAGAGAAACTAGTGCAATATATGTAAAAGAGGAAGGATTTGTATCCTTATTTTATAAAGAATTCGTACAAAACTAATGAGAAAAAAAAATTTCCATCATAAAATTGGGTCAAAGGTATGAAAAAGTAATGCCTAGTGGTAAAAAATAATAATAATGAGTTAATTTTTCACCCAAAAGACAGGCAAAAATATTTAAATTATAAATAAAACATTATTGATAATGTGGGGGAATGCAAACCATTATTATTAGTGGAGATATAAAGTGGTGCAAGATTTTAGAGGAATTTAATAGCTCTCATTTTTAATATACTTTATGCCATTTAACCTAGAATATTTACCATTAGGAATTTAAAATGTTCATCAATAGGAGACTGGTGAAATAATGTTTTATACATTCATAGCTTCAATAATATACAGTTATATATATTCTTAAATTGTGGTAAAATATACATAACATAAAATTTACTATCATTTTTTAGTGTACAGTTCAGCAGTGTTAAGTATAGTCACATTGTGGTGCAACTAACCTCCGGACTCTCTATTTTGCAAAACTGAATCTCTATACCATTAAATAACTCCCCATCTCTCCCTCCCTCAAGCCCCTGGCAACCACAATTTTATCTTCTATCTCTATGAATTTGACTCTTCTAGGTACCTCATATAAGTAGAATCATACAATATCTTTGTTTTTGTGACTGGCTTATTTTATAGAGCATGTCTTCAAGCTTTATTCATATTGCATCCATGTGTTATAATTTCTTTCCTTTTTAAGGCGGAATAATATTTCATTACATATATATATATACATATATATCCCTGATTTCAAGACAAACCACAGTAATCAAAACAGTGTGGTACTGGCATAAAGACAGACATATATCAATGGAAAAGAATCGAGTCAGAAATGTACCCTTGCATATATATGGTCAAATCATTTCGATAAGGATGACAGGCCATTCATGTGTTTGTGTGTCCATTTATCTGCTGATGGACACTTGGGTTGCTTCCACCTTTTGGCTATTATGAGTAATGCTGCTATGAACATAGGTACGGAAATATCTCTTTGTGACCCTGCCTGCAAATCTTTGTATATATACCCAGAAGTGGAATTTCTGTATCACATAATCATTTAAAATTTTTGAGGTACCACCCTAGTGTTTTCAATAGTGGCTGTTCCATTTTACATTCCTATCAACACAAAATTTTCAATTTCACAACACTTGTTATATACTGTTTTTTTTTTTTTTTGGTAGTTGTCATACTAATTGGTGTGAGGTGGTACCTTGTTTGATTTGCATTCCCCTAATGATTAGTTATATTGAGAATATTTTCATGTGTTTGTTGGCTATTAGTACGTCTTCTTGGAGAAATATTTTATTAATTAGATTTTTTTGTTGAGTTGTAGGAGTTTTTTATATATTCTGGATATTAACCCCTTATCAGATATAATTTGTATTTTTTCCATTTTAGGTTGCCATTTTACTCTGTTAATTATGTTCTTTGGTGCACAGAGTTTTTTATTTTAATGTAGCCTAATTTATTGATTTATACTTTTGTTGCCTATGCCTGTGGTATGATATCAAGAAACCATCACAGACCTAATGTCATGATGCTTTTTTCCTGTGTTTTCTTATAAGAGTTTTAGCTTTTACATTTAAATCTTTGATCTGGTTTGAGTTAAATTTTGTATGCTTTAAAATAAGAGTCCAAATTCATTCTTTTGCATGTGGCTATTCAGTTTTCCCAACATCATTTGTTGAAGAGACTGTACTTTCTACTTGAATGATCTTGGCATCCTTGTCAAAAATTGTTTGACCACATACATGTCAGAATGTATTTCTGGACTGTTTATTCTTTTCTAGTGGTATATGTGTTTACGCTAGTACCACACTGTTTTGATTACTATGACTTATTCTAAAATCAGAGTGTGTGAGACTTTCAACTTTGTTCTTTTTTTCATATATTTTAGCTATTTGGGGTCTCAAGATTCCATATAAATTTGAGAATGGATTTTTATATTTTGGAAAAAATACCCATTGGGATTTTGAAAGGGATTAAATTTGTAGATTGCTTTGGACAGTATTGATTTTTAATAATATTGTGTTTCAATCCATGCACACAGGATGTCTTTCCATGTATTTGTATACTGTTTAATTTCTTTCAGCAAATTTTCAGTGCACAAATCTTTGCTTCCTTGATTGTTTATTCCTTAGTTTTTAATTTTTTTGATGCTATTGTAAATAGAATTGTTTTTTAAGTTTCCTTTTCATATTGTTTATTGTTTGTGCATAGAAACACAACTGGTTTTTGTAGTCATTTTTTAAAGATGGACATGAACAACTTTTAAAAACGTATGATATAAAAGTATATAAGTCTCTATTGTATTCTTGTCTTGGCAAATATCTGGTTAAATATAGTCTAATTTTCTCTTCTTAGGTTATTTGAAGTATATATAAATACTGAAATCAAAAATTACCCATTCTCTAGTTTTTTTACTTTTAATTTTGAAATAATAACTGATTCCAAGAAGTCAAAAAAAAAAAAGTACAAGTAAGTCCTATGCACACTTCATCCAGCCTCTCCCTGTGGTGACGTCTTGCATAACTATAGTACACTATCAAAATCAGAAAAATGACATTGGTGCAAGCCATAAAACTTATTCAGATTTCACCAAAAGAATTGCCCAGTGGCATGGTGGTGGTCAAGGATATTTTTACCCAACTTCCCTTCTCCTTTACTAGAGGTCAGATTTGTGCTGTGGTCTAATAGCTCTCCCAGCCTCCCCTGACCTCTTCCCCATTTTCTCCACAGACATTTCCCCTAATAAAATATTTGCAGGTTTAATCCTATTTTGACATTTCTTTCTTAGAGGAACCAGACTAACCTTCCTAATCTTTTGTTACCAGTTAATTAATCCTGGAAAATGAGATTCAACCTGTCCAGGATGTGGGGTGAGACTGGAAGGAAGGCAGAGGGTTGTTGTACTCACTGTGATCAACATTTTCTTGTTGTATCATGTCAGTGCTGTAATTACTGATGTGAATAGAAGAGTGAGTCTGGGGAGTCCCAGGAGCCCCTCTGTTCATCTGGGCACCAGAGGGCTGCATTGATATGTCTGTAGAATAGAGCAGGGGTGGAAAGTGATGAGTTCATTTATTTCTTGAGATGTAATGTATTTAAGGCCACTGGTTTGAATCCCAGGTCACTCATATAGTGCCTTTGTGAACTTAAAAAATGTGATTTTACCTCCCTAAGTCTGTTATTTCAGTTGAAATATAATTATAATCTCTACCTCACTAGGCTATAGTAAGGATTCATTGTTAAGTCACAAAGCTTGTTGCAATTTAATGCTCAAGGGATGAAGTCTGCTGTTATTTAGAAAAGTGATTCAGACCCTGTATCTATACTCTTCAGAACCCTTCCATGACTCCCCAGTGCAGGTGCGGGCAAATCCCACATCCTCATTGAACTTGGCCTAGGGAGCCTTATAGGAACAGACAGTGCTGCTGTTTGTAGACTTGAGTAAAAACAGCCTTTGTCTTGAATCCCTTCATTGAGTTCCATGCCTCTCAAACTTTACTAGGGATACAGATCACCTACTGACCTTGTTAAAATACAGATTCTGATTCAGTAGGTATGCAATAGGGCTTGAGATCCTGTATTTCTAGGGAGCTCCTCAGATGATCCCCATATTACTGGTTTGCAAATAAGACTTAAAGTTGCAAGGTTTTTAAAGGGTCTCTTTCCAGCTCTGTATGTGCTCTTACCCACTACGCATGGAGTCTGCAAGACAAGTGTCACAGCCACTGGAATACTTGTCCACTTCTAAACCATACTCCATGTACCAGGCACCACAGATTTTTCTGCCAAATGGCCTTGAGTCTATAGAGCCTCTTTCCTGAATGCATGCCCCTGAGGAGAAAACATGCTATCAACGTGTACTCTCACACTGGCCCAAGAGGAACTGTTGGTCAAGGGGTGTCAATAGAGACTAAACCTGAGGCATAAAGACAGGGATTAGAATAATGGCCAAGTGTCTGGAACTAGCTCTCCCTCCATTGCCATGTTCTGATATAAAACTTCGAAGAACCCAAAATTTCAAAATTTGAATCTCAACTTCGAGGAACATATATATGTCAAGATGGGCAGGTAGAACATATTTTCCTTAACAGTTTGATAGCCTGATTTACAACTTTTTAATTCTTATGACATATAGTACATGCACCTCCATTGTATTCTTGTCTTGGTCTCAGAAATGGCACCTGCTTAGCTCTCCCCTCTTGGTTCTCTGTGTTCTGGCTACACTAGATTTCTGTCCAACCTTTGGGCAAGTCATGCTCTGCCTGTTTCACACATGCTCATCCCCACTATTCTCTCCTACTTAACACTTACTCAATACCCACTCATCTATCTTTTCTCAGTTTAAGCAACACTAACTTGTAGAAGCTATCTTCTCTTCCCCAACTACTTCACAATGATCTCTTAGCCTTTTCTAAGCATTATGTGTTTCCCCTTTTAAAAGCAATCACAATTTGATTTACCCATTTATTTTTCCGCTCTTTACTGTATCTTTATTCCACCTTTGGAAACAATTGCCTACGTAAAGGTAATGTGTCAGTAAAGAATATAGATTAGTTTTGGTTTTGCTTGGAAAGAGTTTACAAGAGAGGAGAGGAGGGAAGGAGAAAGGGAGACAGAGAGACAGAAAGAGAGAGAGCAAAAGGCAATTACTATGAAAGATTGGGTAACCTAGAGCAGCAGTTCTCAAAATGTGCTCTGAAGGCATTTGGGAGTCTCTAAAATCTTTTCAGGGGGTTCTTGAGGTCAGAGTTGTTTTCATAAAAAAATTAATAATAGGTAAAATATCCACTTTAAGTGCAAAGTAGACAAATGGATTTTAAGGTGACAGATTATGAAAAGTACATTGATATAATTTCAAATTTCATATAGCAACTAATCGTTAAGAAATTAATATTTGTTCAGATTTTTTTTTAGTTTCAAAGAATATCCACAATTATCACATTAGAATACTTCTTTCTTTTCTAATACTATATATGTGTAAGGCCAGATTTCAACAAAAACAATATATCACCAAAAATGAATGCAAAAGCAGAAGAGAAGAAAATATAATTAACATGTAATGTATTTACCATTTTATTTTGAAATAAACATTTTTTTAATTTCTCAATTTTTAATTTCTGATGTGATAAATGACTATAGATATAACCAAAAGCTCTTTGGAGTTCTTAATAATTTTTAAGAATGTAAAGAGGTTGAGAACAAAAAATTGAAAAGTGGTAATAGAAGATGGGCCAGGGCCTAGCATTTAATTGAAGAGAAATTAAACAGTTAAGCATCTATTCTTCAATATAATTCTCAGAGTAAATGCAGTAATGTACTGATGCAGTAACATACAATAACAACATTAGAATGTTATACAATAACATAATAATAACAACAGTTAGAGATGTTTTCCATTTAATCCTTAATATATGGGGTATAGTACAATTGTTATTATCCTCTTATAGATGAAGAGAAGGTAAGTCTTAAGAGTTTGGGCAGCTAGAGTAGCATAACTGCGAATGAATTTGGTTTTACTGACAACTGTATACACTAACCCCCTGCCCACTTTCCCAGGAAGGGCATTGAAAATCTACAGCTTAAACTAGCATGTTAAACAAAGAAGTATATGTTTCAAATGGACTTGGGTGTTTTCCCAGATCAGGGCTATGGAGACCACAAGACAAGAGTTGCCAGTAGGGGCAATGCATTTTCTCAGCAAATATTTATTGCCTGCCTCCCACAAATGAATATTTATCTACACTTGGTGATTCCACAATGAACAAAACACAAAAATTGCTGCTATGATGGAGCTTCTAATGATGGATATTCTAATAAGCGTATTGCAAGGCCAGGCCAGCACAGATTGGGAAAGTATGAGAGTCCTGCAAAGCAGACACCAACCCTCAGTAACAGAAGTTTCACATTCACCCCTTGACTTTCATGAGGCAATTGGACCTTCTTCCTTCAATTTACAACCCTCTCTCTATTATCTCCTTCAATGGGAACGGAGCTGAGTGATTTGCATCCTTTAAACTTGCTCCTTTGAGCTTTAGAATCCTTTTTGACTACTTAAACCCCACATCTGAACCCCTATTCTTCCCTCCCCATCTCCCTGCTTACCTGTCCTGAATCTCCTTGGAGCACTTTATTTTCAAGCCTGCTGGATGTGTCTCTCTAAAATGTAGTTTCTTTAGTGTCTCCGCTGGTGATACCGACTATTTAAATGTTAACATTCGATATAATCAGGCCTTATACCACCCAGACCCACCCCTAATGTCCCACCCTTAATTCATTAATTCAATCATTTATTCTTTCAGTAAAAATATGCTTAGATACTAATATAACTTATTGGAAGTAGAGTCATTTTTTTATACTCAATCTCCCTACCTTGGCTAACCCTTTAAACTGGCTCCTGTGTCCTTTTGATACTATCACCTCTTTATTTTACTTCTATATTTGCCTGTTGTTTAAGGTTATAAGTGTGTTAAAACAAATCCAATTTGAGAACTTCAAATTTGGATTAAGTCTTTATGTTTGATAAGATAATGATTAGAGATATTAAACTGATTTCTACTTCCTTATCTTTGTAGTTTTTTTACCCCATTTTTCCAGCATTCTGTTAAAATAGTTGTCCTTAATTCCCTTTCCCTTTCCCACAATGGTATGTTATATGCAAGATTTAAAATTACCATTAATTTTTCACATATATTCTCAATTTTAAAAATTTAAAAATTAATCAGTTTTTCTACTTTCAAATAATAAAATGTTCTTTGAATTTTTAACAGTGACTTTCTCACTTTCAGCCTTTTATGTTATTTTGTCTACTGTTTTTGATCAAACTTGCTTTTATGCCCCTAAAAGTCATATTATTACTTTTTGCCATAAATATTTATTTAGATTTAACCATATGTTTATCAAAGATTTTGGTCATCTTTGCTTCTTTTATCCTTCTTTTTCCTCTTCAGTACAATTTTATTCTTTCAGAAGTAGAATCATTCATAATTCTTTTAGTGATGGTCTCTTAGTTGTAAATGTTTTAAAACTTTTTTTGCATGAAAATATATTACATTTCAATATTGTATAATAAGTTAGGTGAGTATAAAACTCATTTATTTGAGAACTGTAACAGATTGACTCCTTTGTAGGCAATCTTTACGTTTTTTAATAAAAGATTTGTGCTTTGTCCTTGGTCTATATTTTTACCTCAAACTATCTAGGTAAGATTTGTTTTGATTTATCTTGTTCATATCTCACAATATGTCTTCAATATAAACACTTAAGTTTCTTTAATTATGGACATTTCTGAGCCATTATCTATTTGTATATTATCTTTCTTCCATTATGTTTATTAGTCTCTTCTGGAATTTCCAGTAGATTTGCATTAGACTTTCTCATTCTATTCTTTATATTTTTCAAATGCTTTCATTTCCTTAACTTTATGAGCTGCAGCTGGCTTAGCCGTAATGTTAAATAAAAGTCTAATCACTCTGGCTGGTGCTTTTTGTTGACTTTTAATTTTATTTTCTCTGTGGTGCTTTGCCCACCCACCCCTGCCACTAGCTTTCTCAAATGAACTGAGTCTTACTTATACATTCATCTATTTGTTTATTTGTTCATTCATTCATCACTTATTTTCCCCCTCCAAATCAATTGGTTGATTGTATAATTGACATATAACATTATATTAGCTTCAGGTGTACAATATAATAATTTAATATTTATATACACAGTATTGTAAAATGATCATTACAATAAGTCTAGTTAACATCCTTCACTGTACATAATCTTAAAATTTTTTCTGTGATGAGATCTTTTAAGATTTACTTTCTTAGCAACTTCTAAAAACCAATATATTATTATTATTATTATTATTATTATTATTTTGCTAATATTTTGCTTTATTTGCTGCTTTTTCTTTCTTTAAAGATTTTAAAAAAATTTTTAAATTAGTTTCAAGTACACAGTACATTGGTTAGACATCTATATAGTTAGTAAAATGATCCCCGCAATTGCTCCCTCTCTCCCCTGGCCCTCCACCTAGCCAATGTATAAATGCTAATTTTATTTCCTATTCTGTGCTCCCTATCCCTGTGACCATCCATCAGACACTAATTTGTACTTCTTTAACCCTTCATCCCATTCTCCCAGCCCTCTCAAATCCTCTTCCCCTCTATCCATCATCAAATTGTCTACGATATTTGTGAGTTTGTTTTTGATTAGTTTGTTCTTTTTACTCTTTAAATTCTACATATATGTGAAATCATATAGTGTTTATCTTTCTCTGTCTGACTTAAATACCTGCTAGGTTCATCAAAACAATATCTTTTTCCAGTCCCTTCCTTTTCTTGTTTTCTTATTTTTTCAGCCACTCTATGTTTTGGTTGGAGCACTTAATTCTTTTCCATTTTAGGTACTTAGGAATGTAGTTGTTACCATTTTTTATTCCTGTTTTTCATACATGTTTTTTCTTCTTAAAGGAGTCCCTCCAACATTTCCTGTAATTCTAGTTTAGTGGTGATAAATTCCTTTAGTTTATTTTTGTCTGGGAAGCTCTTTATCTGCCCTTCAACTCTAAATGATAGCTTTGCTGGATAAATTATTCTTGGTTGTATATCCTGGGTCTTCATCCTGTTGAATATTTTTGCCAAGCCCTTCTGTCCTGCTTAATTTCTTTTGAGAGATCAACTGTCAGTCATATGGGTGTTCCCTTATATCTACTTATTTGTTTTTCTATTGCCACTTTTAATATTCTTTCTTTGTATTTAATCTTTGGCATTTTAATTATGATGTGTATTGGTGTGGACCTCTTTGGATCCCTGAGTTTTGGAATTCTCCGAGCTGCCTGGGGTTTTGTGTCCATTTCCTTCACCAGATTAGTTGTTCAATATCTTGATTTTCTTGTTACATTGATCAAATGAATATTTGGAGCCTTAATATTGTCCTATATCCTCCTTAAATTATTTTTATAGTCGTGGCATCTTTTTCTTGCCATTCTGTTTGAGGTCTTGATTGGCTTTCCTGTCCTTTAGATAGGGTATGTGATCCTCTTCTTTATTCACTTTGTTTATTCTATTTACTATACTTCTCATCTCAAGTAATGTATTCTCCATTTCAGACTGGTTCCCTTTTATAATTTCCATTTCCATTTTTATGTTTTTTATCTCTTTGTTGAATTTCTCATTGAATTTATCTACACATCCCAAAAGTTCATTGAGCATCTTTATAACCAGTGTTTTGAATTCTGCATCTGTTAGACTACTTGACTCCATTATATCTGGATCTCTGTTCTGTTCTCTCATATGGTTTCTGCTTCTTTGTTTTCTCATTTTGGCTGCCTTTCCATGTCTGTTTCTATTACTAAGTCTTCCGGTCTTATTAGTGTGGATTTGTGAAGTAGGTGTCCAGTGGCACAGTCCTGAGAAGGGTTCAGCTGCAGGCCAAGTTTAACTCAAGACTCTACCTCACTGGGCCACCTGTGAAGATTCAGCAAGCAATCCACAGATGGTATGCTTATAGTTGCCTCAAAAGGCCACACCAGAAACCGAAGCCAGCTGCCTCCACAAGTGTGAGTCTCAGCAAGCAGCACTTGACTTGCTGTGGATACACCTGGAAGTGGCTATGGTGGGGCTGTGGTTGGGGGAGGAGGGTTTTCAGAGAATGCTCTGGGCTGAGCAACATTTGTTATTCAGTTTGAAGACATCACAGCTATGGCAGCGATGTGTCTGGCACACTGGTATGGAGGAGGGCTCAACATAGAACAATGAATACTGCTGGCACTTCTGTACTGAGCGAGTCCTGCCTCAGCCCTTGCTCTGACAATGTCTCCCTGTAAGTCCCTGGTACCACTGAGTGCATCCGAATCGGCAGGGGTGCTAAGAGCAAGCAGGTCTGTAACTGTGAAAATTCACTTGGTTGTGGCCCCTTTAAGAGGCATCTGCCACTGCCACTGCTGCAGCCTCCATCTTACTCAGCTGCTTGGGACATGGCAGCCCTGCATCCTCGCCCTGTCCTACCTTTTGCCATTGCAGGGTGCAAAATCAAATTGCTTGGATTTCTCCCTAGTTGTATGGCTTGTTCATATAGATCTCAGGTGATTTTTTCTTGCTGCTGCTCCTTGTTTCCGTCACAACTTTGATTTGTTCACCAGAGGGATGAACAGAGCCTCTATCATCTATGCCATTTCCCCCCGTCCCACCTCAATACAATATTATTAACTGTAGTCACTATGTTGTACATTATTCATCACTTATTTGCTGAGTGCCTACTAAGTGACTAACACTATTCTGTCGTATAAGAGAGGGGAGTCAGTTATGACTATAATATATCGACTCCTGCTTCAAACTGTAGTAGCAATCATTGGCTTGTTGGACTAGCTTCTCTGGACTGGGGAAGGGATTTTGACTCAGGCTCTTCTCTTGTTAGCTAGTCCAGAGGGTGCATATGTTCAAATAATGTAAGTTTTAGACTAAACCATAGATCTGGAAACAAAAGGCTAGACTCACACTCTGCATCCTACCAAAGAAAGAAGACAGAAACTCATCACTTGACAAAAGAAATGTACCCAAAGTAAAGCAAAAATATCAAGTAATAGACAACAGGAAAGAAAAAATTTAGGTATTAAAGAAAAAACCTAGGAAATCGAACAATGATTGACAGTTGTTTCAGAAAGAGAGAATATAATACAGAGAAATCTCACAATTTATCCCAACATCTCTCTCAAAATTTTTTATTCCATCTCAGTATCTCACTCTCTTTTATAATGTCTCTTTTACCTATGTCTAAACCATGTCTGCTATTCCTGTAATTCTCTCACACTCCTTACCTATTTGCCTCTTTTCCCCTTTTCTCCTCCTCTCCTTTACTCCTCCTCTTACTTCCTTCCTCTCTTCAAATCTTTCAAAACTCAACTTTCTCATACTGACTCAATATTTTCTCAGTTCTCTCTTAGACTTGTTAAAGGTGTCTGCTTATGTAATGCACTTACACTTGTTAACCAGGGAGTCTGCTTCTGTAATCCACTTACTTGTTAACCAGGGTGTCTGCTTCTGTAATCCACTTACTTGTTAACCAGGGTGTCTACTCCTGTAATCCATTTACTCGTTAACTAGGGTGTGGTACTAGGTGATGTATTGTGTTAATGGCCAACTTCTGCTTCTGTAATCTCCTTACTTGTTCTAGGCTTTATAACTGTCTCACTGTAAAACGCCAGGGCTGATTTCCTCTAACCCTGCGTGATAGAGTCTGTTGCCAGGCCAGCTAATAAAGGCTCATAATTCATCTTAATTGGCTCCGTGGGTCTTAGAATTGATCGCGCCACAACAGTTTCTCATTTTTACTGATAGACTCCAGTTTATCTTGGCAGGTTCCAGTTTATTCTCACGCTTTCCCATTTTATGTCCAGCCTTTCTTATCAACTGCCAGCCCTTCTGACCTGCCACAACTTCAAACCCACCACGAGAAGCGGAAGTAAAAAGCAATCTTCACCATCTCCCATGGCTTTACAAGGTCTAATACGTTTTAAAAATCTCTTATTTTATATTATTTATACAGTTCAGCCTTCCTGATCAAACCCTGATTTTTTAGTCTGTGTTTTGGTTGGGCACAAGCCTTTTGTTACTATGCAAGAAGATGTGAATAACTATTAGGGGTCAACTATTGGTCTTTGCCATATGTAATTTCCAAGGAGAAAAACTGTAGTTTTTCACAGTCCCCACTCATTCCACTTTACTTATGTTATTTTTTGACCCTTGTTGGTATAGAGAAGTTTAAATGTAAACAAATTAATGTAAAACATAACAGCTAGGCAGACATGGTAAAATTGAAATGGTATGGTCAGTTAAATTATGTCAAAGAGCTTCTAGCTTTGAAAAAAGCATCCCTGATCTCTGTCTTACCCTTGCACCTTACATTGAATCCATAGCAGTCAATATAGATGCACAATCTGATATATATATATATATATATATATATATATTTACCATTTTCACTTTTAAAAGCTACCAATATATATATATATATATATATTTTTTTTTAATGGAGGGTGGCAGTGGTCTTATTGACTTGTTTCTTTTATTTTGCTTTGCCTCCTTTACATTTCTCCCTCCTCCCTGCCTAACACACAAGGGTCTCTTTTAATATAATTGGTACATATTTCTTTCTTGCTCTTCAATGGTTTCCAATGTTCAAAGAATAAAAGCCAAATTCCATGATGAGATACTCATGACACTGTTGAACCAAAAGAAACATTCTTGCTTTGCCCTTGCCTTTGTCTTTGTCCTTATGTTTGCCATTGACATAAGGACAAAGAACCCAGAATGTGCACCCCACCACTATGGGCAGTGAAGATGTGGTGTTTATAAATTGGTCCCACTTTAGGAAGGAATGAGATGGAATCCTGAAATGTATTTACTTACCAGTTCATATTCAAAAGATTATTTACTATAGAATAAAAATTATATTAAGGATATCTATGAATCACTTTAAAGGACATTTTATTAACATGGTAAATTTCCTTTACCATAAAAGAATTCTTTCCATGGAGGATTCTGAGTTTATTAAAGATAAAATTTTGTATTGTATTATAAATAAGAGTATGCTACCTTAATAGTGGTTAAACGTAAACAGAAAGGGAAGGGGAAAAAGTGAATAAGTGAAAATGAAGAGAGAGGATTTACCCCTGGCTAGGCCTGCATCCTCAACCCTCCACCCAAACAGCTAACTGTAAGCAAAACTCCCACTGATTTTTTCCATTTGCTGTTGCTTATTTGGGAAAGATTTTTGTCTGAATAATAATAATAATAATAAAGGTAGGGTTATGAGTATCAAAGGAAAGAAAAGTAACATTTGGAGAAATCCTCTGAGTCCATAAGAGCTAATTTAAACAGTGCACTCACATAGGGAATATAGTCAATAATATTGTAATAGCTATGTATGGTGTCAGATGGGTATTAGACCACCTTTAAGTTGGCTTTCTGAATTTTTTACCTAGACCTTTAAAGTCATTTTAATTTTGCCTCTTTCCTCATTCATAAGTGAGTTATTTCAATTAGTTCTTTGGGTCATTCTTTAGAATTCCTCTTCAGAGTTCCTTGTTAATTTAAGCCTCATTAAAATTTTCTCAGTGAAGCCATGAGAACTCAAGTCTGCCTCATCCCTTGGATTATACCAGTGGTTCTCAATTCCAGCAGCATATTAGGAACACCTGGGAGCTTTTAAGACCTCCCGGTGCCCAAAATCTATCCTAGACCAATTACATTGGAATCTCCAGGAGTAGGACAGCAAGTTTAAAGCTCCTCAGGGGATTCTAATGTGTAGCCAGTGGTCTTGTTTCAGTTGTGAACCACTGACCTTCAAACGCAAAGTCCTCTTAAATAGCATTCTCTTTAATCTCAGTATATTAAACTTAGTCAGCATTGCTAGCATCCCATATTTCTGATCTTGTATATTTTTTGGCTTTCTTTCTTTTTTTTTTTTTTGCAAATTGTTTTCACCCCGTGTGATAAACACAGAGTTTATTCAATTTGGGGAGATGATTTCAATTTAGTCAATTCACAAATGTAGTTTGTGTAAATGTATTTTCCATACAACCTCAGCAATTTTTAATGGAAAAATCACTCTTCATTATTTATGCAAATTTACTAAAATAAGAAGACATCTTTGAATGTACATTAATTGTTATTGGAGTTTCCTTTGCTTCTATTTTCAGCAATAGTAGACTGAGCAAGAAACCACATCTAGCACAGCACACTTTTTCTTAATATTCCGGATGTTATATAAAAATATATATTTAAAAAATTTATGACTAAACTGGCAAAATCAGAGATTTCCTTATAAGATAGAACTGTCAAATAATCAAACAGGGAGTAGGTGAAGTATTAGAACCAAAATTTTCCATAGTGATGTTTGTTAATCTTTGGTGGTCCGGAGTATGAATTTTAATGAATTATGTATTTTGGGAGATAGGAGTATATGGTTTCTAGCAGGATGAGAAGTAAAATCTAAAAATCACCTGTATAAAGCCAAAACCTAAGAGGGGTAGCATTCTGGGTAAGTAAAACTAAGTAAAACAGAAATATCTGTTCTACTATCTGAGATAGTGAGGCTGGAGGCCTGTCCAAATCTGGCTCTGGGTATCTAACATCATTCTATTAAAGTGGTCCAAAATTGGTATGTCTCCCAGGTCTCAAGCAGAAAATATGTGCACAATTTTTTTTCTTAAGGGCTTTAACTCAGGCCTTGAAGGATTACCACAGATAAATAAAATGCCAAGGAACACAAGCCGAAATACAAATCAAAGACAGATGGGAACTACTTCCGCTATATTAGTATTAACTATTGTAACTGTCATCATAAAAAATTCTTTAATATTTTTGAGAAGTAGACTCCTTTTTATTTTGTAAGAGTTTTTAAAATTAGAAATAAATGTTGAATGTTTAAAATAAGTTATACATTTAAAAATATTCTTTAGGCTTTTCAGTAGGATGACGTGGACCATCCTTTGTAATTCCTTTCTAATTACTTTCCTCATTTGATCACAGTTCACCTAATAAAAATAGAACAACTGTGAGATTTCTTTGGTTATCTTTTTTCCATTAAAATGCTGGATTTATTTTGGGAACCATATTAGAACATTTATATATCACATTCTTTGAATAGTACTTAATGCGATAGGCATAGTTCTAAGCACTTTATACATATCTACTTATTTAGTGCTCATAATAACTAAATAGGTTGTAATTATTATTATCCTCATCACATAGATGAACAAATGGAAACACAAAGCTTAAGCAAGTTGCTGGAAATCACACAGCTATTATGTCTTCAAACTAGACTGGCTACAGAATTGCACTGACCCCATGCTATACTACATCTCTGAACATTCTTTCATGATTACAATCTAAATTAGGATCGTTTTTGTTTCTTTGATAGCACTCTGTTCATTTCTGCCTGAACATTAGTATAATTAAAAAATAATTAATTAGTTTAATGTCTGTACCTCTCCTCTAGGCAATTTCCGAGAGCAGGAGCTATTTCCTGCCATTTCCCTGCCACATATTCAGTGTCCAGCACACAGTAGATGGTCAGTAATTAAGTGAATAAATGCATAAAAGGTAACTAGGAAAATGTTTCCTTCATGGAATAATACCTCCATCTTGTGGAATTTTAGAATACTGCCGCTTGGAAAAGTTTTTGTTGTTTTTGATAGGTAGGTTTACACAGGAGATTAGACTTGACACTCAAGTGCCATTTCCCAGACTTATAATGGAATCTTTTTTATTGGACGTGCCCTTTTGAGATTTTTAGTGCTATGGAATAGCACAGCCTTTTTAGGGCAAGGCTTTCACCATCTAGATTTGCTTCGCAAAATGCGTTTGCAGTTAGGTAAGTAACCATCAGCAGTTTACGTCCAGAACTCATATGATTCTACTTAGCCAAAATGTGGATCATACGTCCATTAATAAGTTTTTAGCACAGAATGATCACTCAGGTACATCCAGAGTCCCTTCCTTGCCGCGTTCATACCGCCATCTAAGGGTCTATCCACCAGCAGTCCCCAACTCCCTATCATGCACCCGCAGTGTATGACGGCTAAATTGGAAATTGTGGAAAGAAATACCCTCTGCCCTACCATCATACACCAGGAGAGAGCCTATTATGTTCTATTGAAAATCTTAGGTTTTACTTGTATGTTTTGAGCACATAATGTTTAATTAATAATTTTTTAAAAATACCAGTGTTTACTTCCCTTGACCTACCTATCATGCACAACTCATTTTATAAGTTAGCAAACCTTGCTATTCAAACCAGAAGTGGACAAAAAGAAAAATTTCACATCACTCTGATTATAAATGCAGATTATATACGCAGAGTCTTCTCCCCCAACCCCCGCCTCTTTTAATCTAGGTCCAGTTCCGGTTTTCTCACACCAACCAACCACAAACGTGAAAAGGCCGGAAGTCTAAGACACAAGCGAGAGCCGCTCTTTCCCCCACGAGTCTATGGTTCTCAGGTTACTCTCATCACTGAGAACTCTATGGTTCCATGGAGGCCTGAATTTGAAGGCTGTGGCGGGAAGATGACAGGCACACCTGTCACCAGGCCCGGTTTTTCTCGAGGGCGAGGACACTAGAACTGTGGCTGTCCCTGCACTGCCGGGAAAGGTTTACAATGAATCTTCCTCACTGGAGTGGGAAACGGCGGCGTTCAACATTAGGCTCAGACTCCTTTTCGGGAAGCGGCTATGACAGCAGTGAGAGCCCCCTGCTCCCCTCGGGGCCGGTGCTGAGCCCTCCCCCCGGCCTGGGACGCAGCTTGAAGGACCAGGGCCTCCCGCCGGCCGCAGCTGCAGGTACTCCCAGGCTCTACGGAGGCAACAGGGGAGGTGGACACGTAGCCGGACTGCGTGTAGGAGAAAGGTGTCCTAATCGCAAAGAGCTTGCTTTGTTGGCACTACCTACTGGTCTTATAGTCTCCTTCTCCGGCCTGGTGTGGCAGGTCTTTTTCTGTTCTGACACAGACATACTTTCAGCTTATATTCAGCGACCACCTGCTAGTAACGTTCAAGTGGTTTCTGGGTCTATCGACCCAGAAGCAACTTCCTAGTTGACTAAATATCACCTATAGAAGGCTCACTCCTAAGAGTGCCCAGTATTCCATACAGATCCTTGTACTGCATGTGCTTTAAGTCAGGTGTGCTTTATATAAGCCTCATTCCAACACACAGGAATTCCAAAACACAGTGGAGGGTTAAATACTGAAGTCATATGTTAAACTAAATTCAACTGTTAATCACTTTTTTTTTTTCCTGAAAGGGGAATGTGAGCAAACAGTTCCTGACGATCAAGTAGACAAGCTGCTATTGGCAAATTGGGGACTTCCTATACCAGTTCTGGAGAAATATCACAGTTTTGGTGTTAAAAAGATGTTTAAATGGCAGGCAGAGTGCCTTTTGCTTGGACAAGTCCTGGAAGGCAAGAATTTAGTCTATTCAGGTATTTAAATTTGTGCAAATTAATTTCTCTATTTTAAAGACATTATGAATGTAAAGAATACTCTAATGAGGTAATAATCATTTTAGAGGTGGTTGAGACAGTGCTTTATAACTAGAGAAAGTCTTAAAACATATATAAAGAATGAAGTCTCATTACATGCATATTTAAATTATGCAAAATTCCATTATGTGGCTGGGTGTTTCCTCTCAAAAACATGGTGTGGAGTGTGAGCACGCAATGAGAGGTGTATGTCTTCTCTTCTTCCAGTCTATCTCAGTTGCTTTTCAACGTGTGAACATAAATTATATGTTTATAAACTGACCTGCTTGTAAAAGGTTCAATATACAAAACCATATATAATATACTTTATGTAAAATTTATATGGGCTTTCAAGGGCAACTCTGACATGTATACTTTGAAATCTTTTTACTATACTGACTTTAGAGACTAATTATTTGGTAAGATGCACTTCCTTTGTAATAGTTTTCTCTGAAATTGTGAGTCATCCAAATTTTTTTAGTTGAGGCTGCAAAAAATAATTAGACCATTTATTAATAGATGTAAGTTCAAGCTGTGGAGTCAGACTAGTTGGGTTTGAAAACTGTCTCTACCAGTTATTGGCTGTGTAACCTTACAAATTATTAGAAAGAGAATGAGAGAGCACTTAGAACAGTATTTTGTACATAGCAAATACACAGTAAATGCTAACTACTGGCAAGTAGTGGCAATGATAGAATGGCTTAAATCAAAACTTGATGTCATTCATAACTCTGGTCACAAACTCATATCAATGAATCACCACATCCAGTGTCTGTAACCTCAAATATCTTAATTCTGACTTCTCTCCGTTCTTTACCTAGTTTACTATCTCTTTTCAAGATTATGCTCACTATCATCCTTCTTCTAGATTATATAATAGCCTTATAATTAGTTTATCTTTTCTCTTTGGTTATGCTCTGCTCCTGCAGCTGAAGAGATCTTTATAAAATACAAATATAATCTTGTCACTCCTTTTCATAAAACTCACTAGTCACTCTGCATTGCTTTCAGGATAAATTCTAAATACCTTTCATGGTAGGATTATAAAACTTTTTCATGAAGCACATATTTTTTTTTCCGCTTCCTTACTTGTTTTATATTTCAGGCTTACTAAATTCCATACTGACATCTGAACATACTAGGCTTTCCTCCAGGTGTTTGCATATACTATTTCTTCTGCTTAGTATTTCTTGTCTCTACCCTCCTATCTTGCCTTCTCACAGTTCTGTTTCCTTTCCATAACTTCCTTACAGCTCCTGTCCTTCAATTTCTATAAAACTCCTATCACAACATGTTAAAATTGTTCATCTCCTTCCTCAAAGCAGGGCTTTTAGCCATTCAGTACTTAAAGGAAAGGATCTTCAGCTACAAGCTATATACTCAATAATCATCACTTACTGTTGACATAAAGATTTGTTTGGTACCTATTTTCAGTGTGAGACTTCAGAGATCTAGTTTAAAGTCAGAAGCATTTAAGGATATAAAGTTGGGCCTTAATGATAGATTAGTCTTAGGCTCTGTAGTTACTGGATATGTTTTAAAATAGTAATGCAGTATATCAAATATTATTTCTTTTTTGTGATAACCCTGTGGAATAATGTATTTTAGCTCCCACAAGTGCTGGGAAGACTCTTGTTGCTGAATTACTTATTTTGAAGCGGGTTTTGGAAATGAGGAAGAAAGCTTTGTTTATTCTGCCTTTTGTTTCTGTGGCTAAAGAGAAAAAATTCTATCTCCAGGTAATGTTCTTGTACTAAGTTTGATATTGTGATAAGTCCTGTTATTGGCAGCCATGGCTTTATTCATTTGAAATAGAATTCTAAAATCAAGTGGAAAATAAAGTTTTTTTTATTGCATCCCGATGTAGCATTAGGTGTTAACCCTTTATGAAGGAAAACATTTTTAAAAATTTATTTATTTTAATTAGTCTTAAGTATATAGTACATTGGTTAGACATCTATATAGTTAATAAAATGATCCCCCCAATTGCTCTCTCCCTCCCCTGAACCTCCACCTAGCCAAGGTATTCACTTTAACCTTTAACCTTTAATCTTTAACCTTTCACCCCATTCTCCTAGCCCCCCAAATCCCCTCCCCTCTGTTCATCACCAAATTGTCCACTACATTTGTGACTCTGTTATGAAGGGGTACTTTTGTATTATTGCATGAATGAGAAAGGGCCATCAAATTAAAAGAATAATTGGTGAAACTGTGTTAAAATTGAAAAACTTAGGAAGTAAATGGGATCTTCAATTAGTATATAAACCTGCAAATTAAGACTCAGCATTTTAACTGAATATTAGGACTAGACTAAAGTACAGAATGGAAAATGTCTAAGGAAGCATATCCCATCCTAGTTGAGGGCCATTTGGTAACATTTAGGGGATGAAAAACAGGATCCATTGGTGCTTAGATGAAGCTCCAGAACTGTGGTCTATTCCCCTGTTCTGCAAGATTGAAAAATAATGTTTTGTATGATGCTTACTGGTTTTTAAGGCATTTTTACAAATACAATGCTTTATTAAATAGGACAAACTTATTATTGTGATTCCTGCAATGAAAAAAATATGTGCTGCTGAAATGGCAAGATTATTGTACTGGTAGTCCAGAAAATCTTGTGCTAGTCCCAGATTTCCAATGTTTTTTAGTCCAGGGACCTAATCTGCTGGGTCTCAGTATTTTCATTGGTAAAATAAGGATGTTAACCCTAGTGGTTTACCCAATAAACACTCAGAAATATCTTGATGAATGAACAGCTCTAAAGTTCTATGGTTCTATAAATCTTTTTAACAGTTATTTCAGAGGCCAAATAGCCAACAAAGCTGGTCCTACATGGTTACATCCTCTCAACTTAGACCAAACTAACAAAATGATGAAAGGATCCTTTTTATTGAGAAGGTATGTTAGTTAAAAGTTAAACTAAAAAAAAAAAAAAAAAAAACAAAGTCCCACTGCATTTGACTTTTGAAAACTTTTCTTCCATTATATAAAAATAGTGGGTTAATGAGAATATTTCTTCATGAAATTAAATTTGTTTCTTAAAGTGTTATATTAGCATTAAAGAAAGAGCTGGTTTTTGTTTGTTAATTAGATTAAAAAGTGTTAGTACTTAAGGTAGTTCTCCTCCAATTTAATTTCTATAAGTAGTTCTTAGAACTGCTTTAATTATAAAATGCTGTCATTAAATTGGCATACTAAATTTCATTTGACTTTGTCTTAACCGAAATCTGTACTGATTTTGTCTATTCTCAACTTTATATTTTTAGCGTATGATTCTAGAAGGAACGAGTGTGTCCTGTCCAGGAACAACTAATAGTAATCTGAGAAATGTCTTTAGATATTTATATCTGTGTTCTGGGAGAGAACCAATTTGTAATTCATGAATATCAAATATTTTCACCTGTATTGTTACTTTTTACTCAATTCAGAGTCTGTTTCAGGAAGTAGGAATAAAAGTAGATGGTTATATGGGCAGTACCTCTCCAAAAGGGCATTTCTCTTCCTTGGATATTGCTGTCTGCACAATTGAGAGAGCCAATGGTCTGGTCAATCGCCTCATAGAAGAAAATCAGTTGGATCTATTAGGTAAGAAAATTAAGAAATAAGCAAATACTTTCTATTGCCTTTGTTGTTGTTGTTGTTGTTGTTGTTGTTGTTGCAATGGAGTGATTTCTGTATTTCCCATGTTTTCTTCTATTGTCTGTTATTTACTTCTCGGCATTGGCATCTGTGGAAAAAAATTTGTGTACTACTGCTGTTATTGACTCAACTTCTTTCTATTTTTGCACTTTACAAAACCTTAAGTTATTTCTCTTTACTTCTTTTCTTTCTAAACTTTACCAGGAATAAAAGGAAGTATGCTGTGGTGGGATCTGCCATCTCTGCAATTAGCGTGAATGTGTATTCATTATCATATTCTGGTGCTGTGGCATCCAGATTAGGCCTATACCCAGGGGCTACCATTTAGCAGAGAAATGGTAGGGAGCGATAGAAACTAACACTGTATTTGAGCTTGGGACTCTAGGAAGATTTTCTATCTAAATGCTTTCTTTCTTTTTTTTTTAATATCACTCAAGAAATCCTCCTATGTAGAGGTAGCAACAGGAAGAGAATGTTTGTAGTAGCAACAGAGTAGCAAGAATATTAGCTGCTCATGGAGATTCTGGTGAACTTAAATGATAAGGCTATGGTAGGGTAGGAGTGGAGAGTGAAAACAAAGATTAATAAGACATGGGCTCTACTCTCTAAAACTTGGAGAGAGAAATAACATTCATCAATTTGTATTATAATTATTACCTGTGACCCATTGGACTTTAAATATTTTGAGGATTGCAGTAGAATCTTAAGTGTTATATCCATTATATCTAGCACAGTGCCTGGAACACTAGGTAGAGTAAATATTTTTGGATGGATGAATGAATGAATAAATACTGAGATAACTCATTATGCAGTGTGATTTGGAGATAACTTACTGATGAGAAAAAGAAACACTATGTGTCATTAGGAAATAGTCTGAAAGATCTTGATTTTGGTGAGGAGGATTTGCGGTGGGGCGACACCAGTACACATGGAAACTATAATGTTATGAAAATATTTAACTAAAGAAAGCATTGGTTAATAATGAAATTTTCAGTAATTCTTCAGTAATTCAGGTGCATAGACTGGTTTGATTCATTAAGTAATGAAGAAGGGGATTATGATCATATTTATGTTTTGTAGTAGGGTGACTCACTAACCTACCATAATCAAACAACAACATCCCTTAAAATAAATTTTTCTTGATATGATTCTGTTTTTCTAAGCAACTTTCTAACATGAATATGGTTGCTGTGGTGGTTTTCCCCATAGAAAAGTCAATATAGTGAACAACCATCATAGATGTCTTTGATATCTCATTATACATATATTTCTACACAATTACAATAAAAAGTTTGAGTAATGAGAGGCAGTTTTCCATGAATTATCCCTGGGTTTAGTTAATCATTGATTTTTAGATCCTGAATATCACTTATAATACTTGAAATACCTTGGAAAACAATTGTCCATTATGTGGAAGCAGATTTTTGTTTTATGGATAGAAACTTGCATTACCTGCAATGACAGCTAATTTGTAGATATTAAATATTGAGTCTTAAAATTATTAAAATTGTTAAACTATGCAAAACCTAGTATCTGGAAAATCTCTTTAGGAATGGTGGTTGTGGATGAATTGCATATGCTGGGAGACTCTCACCGAGGGTATCTACTGGAACTTTTGTTGACCAAGATTTGCTATATTACTCAGAAATCAGCATCTTGGTGAGTACCTGAAATAACTGTGTCCTTGAGATTCTAAACAGTGTTGAGCAAGTGTCTGCAAAAGTGCATAATAAGTATGAATTACATGAATTAAAGGAGAGTGGTATTTAGGATAAAATCATGTATAGCAGTTCATTATTGTTTTAAAACAAGTTCTTAAGACTCAGAATTATTTTATTTTTTATTTTTTAAAATGGTTTTTAATTGAAGAAATGATTAAACTAAACATTTTTTGAGAGTGATTTTAGATTATCCTGCAAACATTCTGAAGTTTCTGACTGTTGACCATTTTTATGATAGAATTTAAAAAATCTTGTTTTTGCATTTGTCAGTTATACATAAATCTTAGGCTAATTTTGAAAAATAACATTTCTTTATCCCTCACTTTCTAGAAACAATTACTTCCAACTCTTATAACTATAAAAAAATTTATAGTGGCATTTCTAAATGCAGCTACTTCAGTTTTTAGTTTTACACATTGTATTTTGACTTTTTCTATAGAAAATGGAGTTCTAGCTCTTTTTTATATTCTTTACTCACCCATATAATCTTTTTCCCCACCCCATCTCTATTCTTTCATCATCTCCCCATTCACCAAAGAGTTACATCATAATTTTGTTTAGTATTCAGTTACACTATTATGACTATATCACTGCCTTTGTCAACTGAGCTATGTAGTCTATTATGATGACTTTTACTTTCTAAATAACTCTGTTTTCTCTGAAGTTATTAAATGTATTTTTTATATGATAGCCTGTTTTTCTATGTACTTATTACTAATTGATTCCCAGCATCTTTCCCACTTGTGTAAATCTCCACCTAATATGTTCCAATACATTTGCTATTTTAAATACCAAATTCATCTTCATGAAGAAGTTTCTCCTAAAGCCTTCTGATTTTTCCAATCTGGATGGTAATTAATCTATATATGTGCTGCCCAACAGTTATCTTGGGTTCTCTTTTTATCATTATTATTCATTCCATAGCTTTTTGCTTGAGTCAGAGCCACATTTTTAAAGATCACATACCTTTCTCTTGATTTACTTCCTCATTTGGGTGAGGATTGGGGAGGTCTTCCAGGAAGTTTCACTTTATTTCAATGTACAGGCTATTTTGGGTATAATTTCTTTGAAAATTTGCATGTCTAAAATGCCTTGAAATTATTTCATAGGTTGTCCCAATGTAAAAATGAAGATTAAAAATTTTTTTCTTTAGGGTTTTCAAGGCATTACTTAATTTTCTTGTTACTATTGAGAAATTTAATGCCATGCTGATCCTTTATCTTTTGTATAATTTTTTTAAAAATTCTCTCTGAGAGTTTTTAGGAGCTCCTTTTCTTCCTCAGTATTGTGAAATTTTATCTGGATGTGTCTTGGTGTTGGTCTGTTTTTATTCATTGTAGTTGATACTCAATAGATTCTTTCAATCTGATAGTTCTCTCAGTTTAGGGAGATTTGAACACATCTCTCTCAGTATGTGAGAAAACATGTAGATAATCATCTATATCATAAATTAATGGAGATATAGAAGATATAACTAATACAAATAGCAAATTTGACCTAGTAGATATATGTAGAACAAATACTAAATAAAAGCAGAATATATGTTCTTTTCAGTTATACATGGAACACTTAAAAAAACATTTACCATATCCTGGGCCATAAAGTAACATATTTTAAAGGTTAAATTTAAATAATTTAAAATATATTTTCTGACACCAGTGGAATTAAACTAGAAATAAGTATAAGAAAAGTATAACTAGAAGATGTCCACATGTTTAGAAGTTAAGAAATACATTTTGATCCCTTTGGCTCCAAAAAGTAATCATAATGGAAATTGGAAGATAGTTCAAACTGAAAGTATAATAAAAATATCTTCTAACAAAATTTGTGAACTGCAGCTAAAGTTGTTTACAAAGGGAAATTAGTAGTATAAAATGTATATATTATTAAAGAAGAGATACTGAAAAATTAATGAATGATCTACCTCAAGAGCTTAGAAAAAGAATTATAAAATAATGCCACAGAAAGTAGAAGGAAAGACAAAGTTGAGCAAAAACTAATGAAAGAGGAAGTCATTATCAGAACATTCTATACATTAAAAAGAAAAAAACACAACCTAGTATATCAGTGGGCAAAGAACTTGAACAGGCATTTAAAAGAGGATATCCAAAAGGTCCGTAAACATGAAATGGCGCTTAATCTCATTAGTATTTAAGGGAATGTAAATTATCTCTTCAGAGAGAAATTACCACATACTCTCCAAAAGGACTGACTTTAAAAGGATTGATACTACTAAATGCTGACAAGGATGTCAAATAATGAAGCATACATGAATTGTGAAAGTGTTATACAGTCTCTTTAGAAAGCAGTTTAACATTCAATAAAATTGAAGGTCATCTGTGACCCAGTGATTTTACTCATTGGCATACTAAAGAAATGTATGTGTGTATGTACCAAAGGACATGACCAAGAACATTGTTAATAGCTCTATTTGTCATTAATATTATGCATCTTTTAACATCATTTCATTTGTTTTTCACAGTCAGGCAGATTTAGCCAGTCCTCTGTCTTACACTGTGCAGATCGTTGGCATGAGTGCCACTCTTCCTAATTTGGAGCTTGTGGCTTCTTGGTTGAATGCTGAACTCTACCACACCGACTTTCGTCCTGTACCACTACTGGAGTCAGTAAAAATTGGAAATTCCATATATGACTCTTCAATGAAGCTCATGAGGGAATTTCAACCCATGCTACAAGTGAAGGTTAAGTCAATATTTTTACTTCACTGCCACTAATACTTTGTGTTTGAATTTTCTACAAATTAACAGTTAGGATTTGCAAAGTAGTTAAATATGCATTACATATCCAGTATAAATTGGTTTCATCTTAAGGAATTGGTAGGTGATGAGGAGAAAGGAAATGTAGTTATGCCTTCAAATCAAATGACTATCCTTTTCTACAGGTAATACAGAATAATAGCTAATTTTATAGATTTTTTTTGAACTGGGGAAAGATTTTTCTTATGGCTTAGTTTACAGTAAACAACTAATATGGAAAATTAAACTTTTATTAGATGTCAGGTATAATATATAGTAGAGTGGGAAAAAACTCATGTTTAGAGTCAGAGAGCCCTATCTCTAAAACTTAATAGAGATACTTGCTATGGCTGTGTTATCAGTTGAATCACAAAACCTGTCTGGACATAGTGTCTTCATCTATGAAATGGGACATAATACTCATTTTTAGTATTTTAAGAATGAAATATAATTTAAAAAAATTGTCTAGTATCTAGAAAGTGCTTGGTAAATGATAAATTTCCTCCCACACCCCTAAATGCACTTAAAAAGTTTTAATTCACAGTATTTTTCTAAGCTTGGTTCTTCAGTCCTGAAGTTAAAGCACTGACTCATCATCTGTGAAGTGAGGCATCTTTTATTTTTTATGCAGAGTTGTGTCTCTGTCTCTGAGTACTGAAAGAGCTAAGGATAAGTTTAGAGCTGGAACAGAACTAAATTCATGTGTTTCAGTATCCTCATGGGTATGCATTTATAGTGTCTGTATGCCTGATATAGAATCTTATTCATTACTTTGGTCTGTACCCCAAATGTCACTTGACTATGCCTTGATTACCTCAATAAATATATATGTAAACACATTCATTTACTCTCTTGTTAATTTTTTCTTCTATTACTATGCTTCTACCCCATTTGAATCACTTTCAGCTCTTACCTGAATTATTGAAATAGTTCCCTTCTTGATTTCTCTGCTTCTCATTTGGCCCACTTCAGTCTCTGCTTAAATCAGGAGTGAAGGGTCTATTTAAAATGAGTACCAGATTATGAAACCATCCTGCTGAAAATTTTGTGGTGGTTCTCTGTTTCATTTAGGATGAAAGCCAATGTCTTTATAGTAGCCTACACTGCCCACGTGACCACCTTCCATCCTCTTAATTCTCTTACCTCACCTACTATATTCCTTCAGATTCCCTCCACAGATTCTCTTTGCTATTTCATAATATGCCAGGAATCTTCCTCCTCAGGTTATCTTTGTCTGGAACTTTTTCACCCCATCAGGTGTCAGTATGTTTTGCTCTTCACCTTTAGACCTTTACTCAAATGTCACTTTCTTAGACACTTCCTTGGCCACCTTATCTAAATTACAGTGTCTTCCCCTTCCCGGTTCCTATTTTCCCAATTTTACTTTTCTCCTTAACACTTTTCAAAATTGAACATACTGTGTGCTTTACTTATTTTGTTTTTGTTATTATTTATCTCTTCTTAATGGAGTAGAAATACTCTGAGGGTAGAGCTTTTTTTCCTGCTTTGTTCTCCATCCCCAGTGCCTAGAACAATATCTGGTACATAGTAAATATCTATTTAATGAGTGAATGAATGGATGAATTAGTTATATACATTTTGACATTTCACTTGTCCACCACTGGACTTTCACATGGCGCTTTTTATTCTGCCTGAAATGTTTCCTCTTCCCCTCAGTTACCTTCATTGAGATAAAGCCTCCCCTCCTTCACATCTCAGAGAAACATTTCTTTCATATCTTTCTGTCAAATTTATGTCCAATGTGAGGCCTCAATATACTGTAAAACTCTTTTGTAGTACATCTTATGATTGTATTTTACATTTAGTTTTTTAATGTGTTTTCCCAGTGAGACCTAAACCCTTCAAAAATAGGATCTTGACTTTTTTTGTTCACCATTATATCTCCATTGCTTAAGGGCTGGAGGTCAATAAATATTAGTTGAGAGAATAAAAAATGTTTTCTTCTTACCTTGTATCATAAGGAGGTTTATTTCTTTTTTTCTTCTTGTTTTGTTTTTTCTTTGTTTCGTTACTGACTTTGTAACTGATTTTTATTATGCTTTTGAGTAGAAAAAACTTTCCCCATGTGGCAAAATGAATGACTTTCAATTGATGTGAAATGTTTTGAAAATACCACTAGAATAGCTATTTATTTTTCATTTTTAGGGAGATGAGGACCATGTTGTTAGTTTATGCTATGAGACCATTCGTGATAACCATTCAGTATTACTTTTCTGTCCATCAAAGAAATGGTGTGAGAAGTTGGCAGATATCATTGCCCGTGAGTTTTACAATCTACACCATCAAGCTGAGGGTAAGTTACTGATTGAAATGAAAGCCTCCATACTTAAAATATTTGCTTGAAAATAATGTTTATGGTTATATTAGCAAAGCATGGCTCTCTTTCCTCATTGCCACCACCTTTCCCCTGGGCACTTCTTACAAAACTATGCTTTTGTGATTAATCCTGTTCTTATACTCATTATAGGTAATGTGTACACACATTCAGACTAATCTTCAGATTTTGACAGGTACTCAGTTTTTTCATCTGGGATCCATGGGCTTTGAGAAGTTGATCTTTGAAGCCCTTAAATTATATATAAAATGTCACATATACACATTTTTCTGGGGTGAGCAGCCATCTCTTTATATATTTCCAAACTCTAAATCTAAAAAGAATTACACATAAATGTACATATATGTGTATATAAACATGTGTTTACATACATATGTAAAATCAGCTTTATTGAGGTATAATTTATATACAGTAAAAAACATTTGAAGCATATAATTTAATCAGTTTTAACAAATGTATACACCTGTATAAATCTCACTATAATCAACATATGGAACACTGCTGTCACCCTAAAATGTTCTCTTTTGCTTTTTTGATGTCTATTTCCCTCTGTACTCAGCCCCAGGCAACCATCTTTTTCTGTTATTCTAAATTAGTTGTGCCTTTTCTAAGAATTTTGTGTAAATGAAGTCATATAGTATGTATATGTCTTTTGCATCTGTCTTCTTTCACTCAGCATGATATTTTTAAGATTTATCCCAGTTGTTACATTTATCAATTTGTTCCATTTTTATTGCTGGGTAGTGATCTAGTATATATGGCTATAACCATTAATATATATATTTTTACTTATTTTAGCATAAGTATTGTTCTCTTACCATTTTTACTAGCCTGTGGTTCCTTGGGGTCCAAGATAAGTATAGGGAAGACAGAGACCAGTTATGGTCACAGAATATTATTATATCAGTGGCATATTGAGGATGGATGATGAGTATCTCAAGCCAAGCTACAGTAAGTAAACTTTGCCTGAAGTTTATATTGGGTAGGCTGTAGTCCAGCATTATAATATTTTTTCCAGTTCTCTTTTAATTGATACTTTCTGTACTCTGCCAACTTATTTTCCTTATGTTGTACCATGGTAACATATTGCTTAATAATTAGGAACATTATTATTTTCTTTGACTGAGGTTTTTAATTTTGATTTACAGCCATGGTTCCCAAATCCTGGTGCTTGGACCAAAGTCTGGGCTATGATGAAATTTTCACCAGTAAAGACAAGGGCTATATATTTTTCATAAAGTTGAACCATAAATTTTGAAATTATTACCAGTAATATTTTAAATGTTAAAATGACTTTTCTTTTGAAAGAAAGGTATTGCTCAATGGTAATTAAAAAAATAATAATTGTCCTTAGCATAATAAAACATTGGACCCACCTTCTGTGGGTCCTCAAAATTTTAAGTTAACCTAAAAAATTAAAAAATAAAAATATATTTTATGAGAAGTTTTACTAGTTCAGAAATTCAGAACTCTGGGAAATTCTTTATAAAAACATAGTTCCTGCTTCTAAGGAAGTTTAGATTTTCCTGGGGGAGAAGGGTACACAGAGAGGCAAAACAGAAGAAATATGTGATTAATTATCACACTGGTGCCAAAGAGGCTAAAAAGATGTCACACAGAATTAGGCTCCTAGCTGATTCTCACACTGCTGGTTGGTGAGACACACTTTGAACAAGTATTTTGATTTTTAAGCTCTGTGTGGTAGTATCTATAATCCTTCCCTTCCTTCAGCTGGTTCCTTCCATCCCCTTGTGGACTTGGTCTAACTCCAATACAGTATTTTCTAAACCTGGGTGCACATTAGAATTGCCTGGGGAGATTTTAAAATTCCTTATGTCAAGGTTGTAATCTGTTATATCACAATGTGTGAGAGCCAGGCATTAGTATTTTTACAAGATAGCCACATTAAATGTAGTTGTTTCTGAACCAGTGCCCTAGTGTTTAGCTCTGTGATGATTTAGGAAGATAGCACTTAAAGAGGTCCATACAAAGGTGATAGTTTTTTTTTTTTGTGACAGGATTGGTAAGATCATCTGAAATTTCACCAGTGATACTGGAACAGAAGAGCCTCCTAGAAGTGATTGACCAGCTAAAACGTTCACCTTCAGGACTGGACTCTGTATTACAAAAAACTATACCATGGGGAGTAGCATTTCATCATGCAGGTATCCATATTTATAACCTGTTATTAAGGAGCCCCCTCCAAAAATTCTCACATTTTCTTTATTTTTGTGCATTTGATTTCTTGTTAACCACACTTAATGCACTTAGATTTCATTTTAAGAAATTGTGTGTTTAAGATTAACAAGAGTAAAACAAACATGTTTAGGTTTGCTTATGTGTATAGTATATAAATACTAGAATAGTAGATATAGGCTTTTTTGTACCACTGGGAAAGCTAATTCTAAAATTGTTATCTTTATGTACTTGATTTTCTTGAAAGAGTGGAACAGTAGTCACCCTTCATCCTTGGGGGATACATTCCAAGACTTCCAGTGGATGCCTGAAAGTGCAGATAGCACTGAATGTATATATATTATATCCATATAATATATATATATACTATGTTTATCCCTATACACACATACCTATGATAGAGTTTAGTTTACAGATTAGGCACAGTAAGAGATTAACAATAATAACTAATAATAAAATAGAACAGTTATAAAAGTATTCTCCAGTAATTGTTATATTTTAGTCCAAACCTATTACTGAATTTGTGTAACCATCCCTTATTTGCTGTAAATGGCTTGGCGTCACTTATTTCAGTGATCCCTTGCTGAAGTCTTTGTAGAGGCTTAATGCTTTCTGGTGCAACACATCACGGGCTGTCAGGACTTGCTTTATGTTCTTTTCTTCTACTCACAAATTTAATGCCTTTGCCATCTTAATTAAGCACTTATTATGCACTGTATTCATAACTTTTGCAATTTGAAGTGCTATAGCAAAGCTAGCATGTATTTCTTTTTATTTCTTCACACTTCTTCTGTAAATCTTAGCAACGTCAGCATACAGTTATGCACCACTTAACAATGGGGATTTGTTCTGAGAAATGCATCATTAGATGATTTTGTCATTGTGCAAACATCATAGAATGTACTTACACAAACCTAGATGACATAGTTCTCTACACACTTAGGCTATATGGTATAGCCTATTGCTCCTAGGCTATGAAACTGTACCGATCTGTACAGCATGTTATTGTACTAACCACAATTGTACATAATCAGTGCATGATGGTAGGTATTTGTGTATCTGAACATAGAAAAGGTACAGTAAGAATTATGTATTTTACATAGTTGTATGTGCTCTATTTTTATACAACCGGCAGTGCAGTCAGTATATTTGTTTACTCCGATATCACCACAGACACGTGAGTAATGTTTGTGCTAATGACATCACTAGACAATAGGAATTTTTCAGCTCTATTATAATTTAATGGGACCACCATTGTATACACGGTTTGTTGCTGACTGAAATGTCATTATGTGGCACATGATTGTATAGATTTTCTTAAATGGAGAACTTTTATCATTTCACTTAAAGGAAGAACTTTATGGCTTTTCTTTGTCATATCAAATTGCTATCATCACTCTTGCTCTTTGGGGCCATTATTAAGTAAAATAAGTCTTAAACACAAGCACTGTGACACTGAGAGTTGATCTGATAACTGCGATGGCTACTAAGTGACTAATGATCAGGAAGCACATGCGGCGTGGATATGCTGGACAGAGAAATGATTCATATCATGGCAGGATGGAACAGGACAGTGCAAGATTTCATCATGCTACAAGGCTTGCAATTTAAAACTTATGAATTGTTTATTTCTGGAATTTTCCACTTAATATTTTCAAGCTGTGATTGACTGCAGGCAGCTGAAACTGTGGGAAGAAAAACTGCAAACAAGAGGAACTGCTGTACTTGCTACCATAATTTTATTCTGTTCTGAGTGTCTCCTTTTCTCTCAAGGGGTACTGAAATATTCTTACACATATTAAAGTCAAATTAATTTTAGAGATTTTTATATTGTTTTTTGAGAGGGCTAGAAGTGTTTAAAAATCAAATAGGTTGTTAAAATTGCAAGGATTGTGATAGCCACTGACTGAATTAAATAATTTCAGGGAGTGGTCTTTCCATGATCATTTGTGCTAAGGCTATGATTAAGAATATATAGTTTCTCAAGTAAACAAAAACTCATAGAAACAGACAATATTATTGTGGTTACCAGAGGGAAAGAAGATGGGATGGAGGTAGAAGAGGGTAAAGTGGGTCAAATATATGGTGATGGAAAGAGACTTGACTTTGGGTGGTGAACACACAATGTAGAATATAGAATAAAGTATTACAGAATTGTACACTTAAATTTATATATGTCACCCCAATATATTTAATAAAATTAATAAATAAAGAATATATAGTTTCTAAGATTAGGAATTTAACCTCTTCAATTTATTTAACATTTTATCATGCTATAGATAAGTTTTTGAATATATAGATACACTCACAGTTGACCTTTGAACAATGTGAGTTTGAACTGCTTGGGTCCACTTAAATGTAGATTTAAAAAAATAAGTTTATTGGAAAATTTTTTCAAGATTTTCAACAATTATCAAAAAAATTAAGAAAAAAGTATGTAATGAATGAACAAAATATATATAGATACTAGTCTATTTTATTTAATATCATAAAATAAACACAAAAATTATAAAAAGTTAAAATTTATCAAAACTTATGCATACGGACATAGACTGTACATGGGGCCATTCGCAGTCAAGAGAAATGTAAACAAACATAAAGACGCCGTGTTAAGTCATAACTGCATAAAATTAACTGTGGTACATATTGTACTACTGTAATAACTTTGTAGTCACCTTTTGTTGCTACTGCAGTGAACCCAAGTGTTATGAGTAGCCACTTAAAATGCCATCTCACAAGGAGATGATTAGGAAATTGGCTTTCTCAGTAAAAAGTGATCTCATGATTCTTGCATATTTTTCATCATGTTTAGTGCAATACTGTAAATCCTGAATAACACCATGGGACTCATGTGAAGTGCCACTAGGGACACTGGAAGTACTCCTGAGAAGCAGAGAAAAGTCATGCCATTACAAGACAAAGTCGAATGCTTGATATATACTGTAGATTGAGATCTGTGGCTGTGGTTGCCTATCATTTCAAGATAAATGAATTCAGCATAAGGACCATTGTAAAGGAAAAATTTGTGAAGCCTTTGCTGCAGCTATATCAGCAGGTGTAAAACCTTGCACTTTTTGCAAGATACCTTTTTATCTTGTATTGAAAATGTAGCTAGTATGTGGATGCAAGATTGATATAAGAAAAACATACCTAGAGATTTATATTATTTGAGAAAAAGCGAAGTCATTATATGACAACTTAAAGCAAAAAGAAGGTGAAGGATCTAAATCTGGAGAATTGAATGCCAGCAAAGGATGGTTTGATAATTTTAGAAAGGTTTGGCTTAAAAAATGTCAAGATAACAGGAAAAGTATCTTCTGCTGATTCAGACACTATTAAGAAAGTCATTGAGGAAAAAGGATATCTGCCTGGACAGATTTTAATGGAGTTGAAAATACCCTATTCTGGAAAAAAATGCTACAAAGGACATTTATTAATAAGGAAGAGAAACAAGCACCAGAATTTAAGGCAGGAAGTGATAGGGCTAACTCTGTTTTGTGCAAATGCATTTGGGTTTATGATCAAGACTGTCGTTATCTATAAAGCTGCTAACCTCCGAGCCTTGCAGGGAAAAGATAAATACCAGCTGTCAGTTTTTTTGGTTGCACAGAAGGCCTGGAGAGTGAGATCCCTTTTTTTGAAGTGGTTTCATCGATGCTTTGTTCCTGAAGTCAAGAAGTACCTTTCCAGTAAGGAACTGCCTTACAATGTCCATGGCCACTCAGAAACTTATTAGTTTAACACCAAAGGCATGGAAGTGATCCACTTGCCCCTCAACACAATGTCTCAAATTCAACCCCTAACTCAGTGGTCAAAAGGACCTTTAAGGCTCATTACACATGGTATTCTATGGAAAAGATTGTCAATGCTGTGGAAGAGAATGCCAATAAAGAGAATGTCATGAAAAGTCTGGAAGGATCATAGCATTAAAATGCCATTGTTGTTATAGAAAAGCCATGGAAGCCATCAAGCCCAAAACAAATTCTTGTTGGAAAAAACTGTGTCCAGATGTTGTGTATGACATCACAGAGTTTCTGACAGAGCCAATCAAAGATATCATGAAAGAGATTGTGCATATGCAAAAAAGGTAGGGGGTGCAGGTTTCGAGGTACCATTCCTGAAGAAGATGACTTGCTGGAGATGAGTACTTTTGAACTAGTGCCAGACAATGAGGAAGATGTAGAAGCAGCAGTGCCAGAAAACAAACTGACATTAGATAGTCTGACAGAAGGGTTCCAATTATTTGAGACTATTTTTCATTTCTTTTATAACATGGACCTTCTATGATATGAGCACTGAAACTATAGCAAACAGTGGAAGAAGTAGTACCATATGGAAACATTTTTAAAGAAATAAAAAAGCAAAAAAGTGAGACAAATTACAATGTCTTTCAACCTTCCCTTTCACCTTCTCCACCTCTTCAATTTCTGCCACCCCTGAGACATCAAGACTCCCCTTCCTTTTCCTCCTCAGCCTACTCAATGAATGGTAATTAATCATCATGCCATACAGTTAATAAACTTATCTGTTGTATATGTGTGTGAGTGTCTTCATGTAAAAATCTAATAACTGCCCAGCAAGAACTATATCATCATCATCATCACCTAAGTATTCATTGTGTAGAACATTACATACAATACTTGTATTGAAAAGGGTATCCTATTCTTACATAGGCATAAGGTGAGTAATATTTAATATAAAATTAATAATTGTTAGTATTCTTACTGTTATGTAACTGCATTCAAAGAATTATATTACTGTGCAGTATGCCTGTCTCAATTGGAGAGACCATGTATCAGCCTATCATCACAGGTAAGTGGTTTTTAAAAAACTAACAGTTTAAAAATACTGTATTATAAATATGTCTATAATATTGTATGCTATAAAAATTTTATAACCATTAACGTGTAGGCTAAGCTGTGAAGCAACCATATCACTAGACTGCCATAAAGCAATTATATTGTTGCTTCTTTTTTATCACTGCATGAATTGCTGTCCCTGTAAATAAGTATGAATTTCTTTTTCACAATATCTTTTTATTGTTGATGTCTAATGTTAGTAATACATATAATATCTACATGTTTTATATCCTGTAAGACAATATTGATATAGGTACTGACAGATAATTCATCTTGTAAACAGATGACATAATTCATAATTCATCTTATAAACAGATGACAGATTTTCCACTGCATGTGGGGTCTGTGCCCATAACCCCTGTGTTGTTCAATTGTGTATGTTATTGTAACTTCCATTTTTTAGGTCTTACTTTTGAAGAGAGGGATATCATTGAAGGAGCCTTCCGTCAAGGTCAGATTCGGGTCTTGGCAGCAACTTCTACTCTTTCATCTGGGGTAAATTTACCTGCACGTCGTGTAATTATTCGGACTCCTATTTTCAGTGGTCGAACTCTAGATATTCTTACTTATAAGCAGATGGTTGGTCGTGCTGGCAGGAAAGGCGTAGACACAGTAGGTAAGTGAGTTTGGATTTAATTGTAATAGTATTGTTAAGGACAGTGTCATTCTACTTGAAATTTGACTAGTACCTAGCAACTCATTTCTCATCATGTTGTGTTTGTTATCCAAAGCACTAATGTTCATCTTTTGGATTTACTTAATATTTATAATGCACCTAGGTTAAAATTTTCATGTTGTCAATCATTGATTTTTTACGAATGTAGAATTAGGATTTTCTTTTATGTTATGTACAGTGAACTGATTCTATATTATGTAAATCAAGATAACTTATCTCATTAGCTGGAATATGTTTTTTAATTTCCAGTATAGTATTCAGTGCTCATGAAGGGAGCAATTTTCATGGGTACTAGTTCTGCTTAAGAGAAAGTTCAAGAAGATGCAGAGAGCTGGGAAGCACCTCACACTTTGGGAATAGGAATTTCACATACCACCTTTTTCTCTCTAAATTGATGCTGGCTGTGAAAACAACCTTTTCAGTTTCTTATCTTGCATTAGCAAGTAATGACAATATTACCAGAAGTCCAAACAAAAGTTTTGTCTCCAGCAATAAGGAAGAAGTTTGTTTTAATTAAGTATCAAGATAGCAACAAATATTATTGCTAATCTCTTACATTATTTTGTGTGTGGCAAAATTGTTATGAGTCTTACAACATTAAAGAACTTTAGAAGGAACATTCTCTGTCATTTCATCTTCTCTAGGATGTAGTTTATTGAATCCGATATTATACGTCAAATAAACATGCAAAGTGTTTTGTGACTACTGAAGAGAAATAAGGATATCCAGGAGAAAAGGGAATGTCTTAATGGGAAAATAGGTTGGCTTTTCTGGCCACAAAAAGCTGTGTAGTATGCTGAAGAAGTGTCTTAGAATAACTTGACTTGTCATGTAAAGTTCTTAAATACAGTTGATTATTATTCATGGATTTCATATTTGCTCACTAAAATTTATTCATGACCCCCTATCAATACTTGTGGGAATTTTGTGGACACATGCAGAGTGATGAAAACATTTGAGTCTCTAGAAGCATATATTCCCTGCTGAAGTCAAAAGGTGACACTCCACCTTCTTGTTTTAGCTGTCATACTCCAAACAAGCATGCTTTTCATGGCCTATTTACTGCCACATTTTTTATATTTTGGGGCATTTTGATGACTTAGCTGCTTAAAGTGGCCCCCAAGCATAGTGCTGAAGTGCAATTATCTAGCATTCCAAAGTGCAAGAAGTTTATGATGTGTCCTATAGAGAAAATAAATGTGTTAGATAAACTTTGTTCAGCCATGAGAGATAGTACAGGTGGCTGTGAGCTTAATGTTAATAAATCAACAATATATATTGAATAATGTCTCTTTATACAGAAACACACATAAAACAATATTTTGTATTGATTGATTAATGAAAATGTGGAGACTAGAGGATTGCAGGAAGCTAACCCTGTGTTTTCTCTAGGAGCAATGGTCAGTATTCCCTATTTCAGTGTTTATGGTGACTTTATAGAACATAACTACCATAAATAATAATTCGCTATAGTTTATTGGTGACTGAATTAGAATATAAGTTCATTGCTGTAACAAGCCAACATAAAAGGTCCTTAAACAAGGTAGAATTTAATTCCTTATATAACAGTCCAATCGTAAGCCCTACTGTCAGGTACCTAGTCTTCTAGTTTGTTTTTCCATGTTCAGGAATATAGTTTCTATCATGTGGTGTAAGATGACTACTCCAGTCTCTGCCATAACATCTGCATCAGAAAGGGGAGATGAGGAAGTAAAGGGGACACGTCCTGCCCTTTAAGAAGTATTTCTCCTCACATAAAGTTGGCCAGAACTTAGTCACATGGTTATATTCCCCAACTGCAAGGGAGGCTGGGGAATATAATCTTTAGCTGAGTGGCCATGTGTCCAGTTGTCATTTAGGGGTTTTATTAAAGGAAGAATGAGAGAATGGCTATTAAGAGATAACCATCAGTCTCAGCCCCAGTAACAAATGACTCATTTATCTATAATCCCTAAAGGTCCATTAGTCTGCCTCCCTTTTAAGTCCTAAAATTTTGATGATTAAAAAAACTTCCATGTCATTGGATTTCACCTACTATAGGTATCAAAGAAGTTTATCCTGCTTCTGCCTCTTACTGTATCTGCAAAATATGCAGATTACATGTATGTGTTTAAAAAGAGTGGTGGGAAGAGACTAAGACACTCCCTTCTCATTATCTGCCCCTCTCTACTCTTTTCCCGACCCTGATTTCTCAGTAGACCTACAACACTGGAGAGTGGAGTGAAAGTTCATTTATATAGATACTCTTCTTTCAGGGGCAGAGGGTGTTTAAGGCAATGCAGAAGATAAGGAGATTTTATTTGCCTTACTACATTCTTAGCTGATGCTTTCTCATAGGGAAGAAAAATTGGAAGGTTGGTGTCCTGGACTAATAATTTTCAAGCCTTAAAACCAATTAAATTCAAACAAAACTAAAATCTGCCACAATAACTTTATTTCTGAGGCCTTAGAAACTTCTGAGATTTTGACTTTACATAATATTCCATTTCTGAATGGCATATAGCTTAGCTTAGAACTTTCATTAAGTGGGAAGTGTGTGAATACAGTCTTTTGTATCCACTATGAAGATTTAACTAGTTGGTCTTGCTTTTTGGACTACGTAGCATCTTTGTTACTTCTATTGGTTTTGTAAGTGCTGTTAATATTTTCTGTATAGTTCACGGTATTTTATTTAGATGACACTTAATCTCTCTGTGGATTTCCTGGAATTTTCCAGTGTAGGATGACGGTGCTTTGTGCCAAAATAGTGATTTGCAAGTCTAATAGTAATAAATGGTTTGATTCTAATTGACTTCTCTATTGTATAAAAACTATACCTTCCCAGCAGGTGAGAGCAAGAACCTGCTGGCATTAATTTGGGCATTTTCATAAATCTTGTTCAGCCTAAAAACAGTTTGTCCATTTTGTTGAATCAAAGCCTGAAACAGGCTTAAATAGCCCAAAGTGGCTTATACCTTGCTGCTAATGCTAGTTGATGCATTTTCTAGACAATTTTTTTTGTGTATCTTAAGCTGGGCTATTTTGTAGTCACTGCAAGAGCCAGGTGATAATTTTCACCTGATTTTTTAAATGGCACTTATCTTTTTGTAATTATATCTGGGATACATAACTAATGGTCTTCAAGCTATAGTCCCTTATCTTTATCCTATCTTCCTTCTCAATTTGAGAGTTAATGTTAGAATAGTATCATCTGTAGCTTCTCTCTGTCAGCAGTGGTTGGTATGATCTAGCACAATACCACTTTTATTTTTCTCTAAGTCAAATGGCCTTCATTTTACTCTTGAACATCTAATTTACCTGCTTACTTTTTCCTACTATTGGATTCATTTTTAAAAAAAATTATGGTTTTCTCTAGTCTTAATTATTGTAATAATAGTTTATGTTTGTATAAATTGTATATTTGTATGTTTTTAATTTGTAAGTGCTTTCACATATTTTTGTTTATTTGATTGTCACAATAACCTAAAGCACTTAATGTAATTTCTAAGTATCAATAAATATTTTTGAATTTATATTATCATCATGTATACCTAGTAATGCATTTTTATATATAGTTTTCAAAATACTTCTATTACTATTATTATATACTTAATTATTCAATAATAATAGTTAATACTGTAAGGAAGGAAAAACACTTTTCCTCTAACCTTTTAAGTTCAATGACTAATGCCCCTGCAAATTAAACTGATAAATGACAGATAAATAGGAGAAAAGGCATATTTTATTTGATGTAATTTTTTTTTCACATGCATGGAGACCTGCATAGAAAAGATGTGAAGACCAAAGAAGTGGTTAGATGCTGGGGGTCGCTTATATATCATTTTAGCAAAGAGTGATAAATTGTGGAGAAATGACAAGACAAAGGAGAAAGGATTTGGGCTTCTAGGGGTGGTAAATTGTGTGAACGTAAACGTAAGCTGGAAACTAATGAAAGTTAAGGATTATTTAGTAAGGTTTGTGCAGACCCATCTCTGTGCTGACTTTCTTTTCTTTTTCTTTTTGATTTTTTTTTAGAGATTATTTGTAAGAATTTATTTTGGCCAAAACTGATTAACATTGCCAGGAAAAAAGACTGCAAATGTTCCCTGTGCTGACTTTCTCTCTTCAGAGATAAGGATTGTTTTCCTGCTATAAGAGACAGGAAGGGGGACATTTTCACAAAGAGAAGTTTATGTCCAGCTTATAGGCATATAGGGAGAGGGCGAAGAGCTTTTTCTGTGTTTGCTGTTTCCCAATTGCCTTTAGGTCAAAATAATTCTTAATACAAAGAAAGGGCATTTTTGGTGTGGCATATATATTCTGATCCCCTTAAATCCAAAGTTCAGAAAATAAAAACATTAGCACTAATTCTATGACCATAACAATCACTATCTTCTATTATTTCCTTTAAAACAAGTAAGCCAATTAAATTCTGTTTAGCTGGTATCTTATGGAACTGTGTTGAGATTTTGAAAATGTGGGATTTTTTTTTTGTTTATAGGTGAGAGTATCTTAATTTGTAAGAATGCTGAGAAATCAAAAGGCATAGCTCTACTTCAGGGATCTCTAAAACCTGTTCGCAGCTGTCTGCGAAGACGAGAAGGAGAAGAAGTAACTGCGAGTATGATAAGAGCTATTCTGGAGGTAAGAGAGTGGTCCCTAAATTAACCTTGCTCTTTTGTACCTATAATGCAATGATAGAACTTTAGTATATGAAAAATATTAGCTTTACGTTTCTTTACAATATTATTTATAGCCTTTTGAATCTCTTCTATTTTATATAGTTATTTTCTGAAATTTAATATTGTATAATACTATACAGCTAGTGCTGTATCAATCCATTTCAAAACAGTGCATTAAAACCCAAATGCCAGATGGTTCTTTTGTTTTTTATATATTCTTTATTATTTTGTGAATTTAAAAAAGTGACAAAAATGGCCCCTAGTTCTGTCATCCAGATAATATCTGTTCACATCCAAGTATAATCATATTTAAAATATACATAATTAGAAGTTTCGAACAATACAGAAAGATCTAAAGTGAAAAATAAAACTTTCTGCTCAGAGTCCTCATAGGTAACTCCTTTTAAGTGTTTTTATTTATTCATCCAGGAAATTGTTCTGTTCATATACCAGCATGTCTTGCTGCTGGCTTCAGTACTGCTCCTGGCGGTACTAGGGCCTGCACTCATACTCTTTTTTTTTTTTTTTCCTCTTTAGCTCTCAGTTTGAAAAAAGAAAAAGTAATTGATAACATATTGTTGGTAAGGATGAAGAAAGTAGGCACTCTCATGTACTGCTGAAATTCTTTTGGAGGGAAACTTTTTCATACCTACTAAGATAAAAAAATGCACATGGCCAGTTATTGAAGAGATTCATATCTAGGAATGTTACCTAGAAATGTATTTGTGAAATTATATCAATTTAAGTGTACATGAGTGTTTTTATAGCACTATTTGTAATAAGAAAAAACTGGCAATGACCAAAATACCATTAATACTAAATAAATCTTAGAAAAACTGAAATAATTCTGTTTAGGATGATTTGGTATGTTTCTAATATATATTAAATCACAAAAAGCCAGAGGCAAATTAGTATATGTAATAGAACAGTTGTGGGAAAATGATATCCACAAGACACAATTAACTTTGTCTTTTTCTACACCTATTCCCCACCCCTCTTCTGAGTGGGAAGTATTCAGTATTAGCGTTCCTCTAATATGCCCACATATTTCAAGGAAGGAAGGATGAAAAGAATTGATTTGGTTCACAGCCACGAGCCATCAGTATCTCCTTTATATATGTGTTAGTTTCCACATTTCAGATATTCACTTATTTTCATTTATGAGAAAATGTATCTACTTTTAAGAAAAACTTTTCACATTGTCAGTAGGTGTTATCTACATTTGTGATGAATGGTACTGGAAAAGTTAATGAAGAATCTCTACATTGAGAGAACAAAATTACTTAATTTTTTTTTGTATCATGAAGACCTAAATGTCTTATTAAAAAGTTACAGAAAATTTCAAACCTCTTGTATCAGATAATAGTTGGTGGAGTGGCAAGTACATCACAAGATATACAGACTTATGCTTCTTGCACATTTTTGGCTGCAAGCATGAAAGAAAGGAAGCAGGAAATTCAGAAAAATCAAGATCCTATTCAACTTGGACCAATTGAGGCTTGTGTAATGTGGCTGCTAGAAAATGAATTCATCCAGACTACTGAAGCTAGTGATGGAACAGAAGGTAACTATGACTTCTTAATTGCAATTTACTCACTCTTACTTCTTTAGTGACTTAGAATGTGTAGGACTGGTTAGTAAAAGGAAATTGGCTTTTAGAGCAGTATAAAAGGAAACTGATTTTTCAAGGTGTGAGTGTATCAACTCATTTTTAGTAAGTCAGTTTTACGTTCAACAACATCAGACAATTAGCATTGAGCCTGCTCATAAATATACATGCACTAGGCAAGATTTCGTTTGTAAAATATATCAGAACATAAAAGGTTAATTACAGAGTACAGAAAGACAGTGCATTGTTTTATTTTTATTTTTTTAACATCTGATCCTTTATTTTCCCACCCACACACCTAAACCAGGAAAGGTGTATCATCCAACACATCTTGGTTCGGCAACTCTTTCTTCTTCACTTTCTCCAACTGATACTTTAGATATTTTTGCTGACCTCCAAAGGGCAATGAAGGGCTTTGTTTTAGAGAATGATCTGCATATTGTCTATCTGGTAAGTTCTGTTTTCTTTCATATTGGTGAAAATGGGAAAAAAAATATATAGAATCTTGAACATCAGAGATACTCTAAGAGAACATCTTGTTTGTTTTCCTTTACTAGGGTAGGAGTAGTGGAAATAAAGAAGAGGTAATAAAAGAGTTGTTTTAAAGTAATATGCTAAATTTTCTAATGCTCTTTTAATCTATTTGCCTACTTATTTATTTTCTCTAGTCTTTCTTCAAAAAGATTTGAGGTGATTAAAAAAACATTTTAAAATATATAAGAGAAAAGCACAGGACAAAAAGATACCAGGAAATTAGAGATAAGATTATAATGATAAATTAAGCAAAGATTGGTATATAAGCAGGGCATGCCATTAAGTCATATACAGTTGCTATGGCCAACTTTAGTTCTGGAGGCAGGGGAAAGAACAGACGCATGTGTTTTTAATATGTAAATGAGTGGGGGTAAAATTGAAATTCTCATAAGAATTAGGAAGGCTTATCAGGAATTATCTTTCAATAAAAAAAACACTATATAGAGGTGAGCAGAGGGGAAATGTCTGGATATGGCCTTTTTAAAAATTCTAGTCAAGATATACATGTGTGATAATGTGCATAAAATTCTATACCTGAGAATGTGGCTAGAAAGAAACCTCAAAGCCAGTTTCACCAGTTATCTACCAAGGCCTTAAAAATAAATCTCATTTATAGTACAATGGCTAAGATTATGAGCTGTAGGGTCAGATTGCCAGTTTACTTCCATGAAAATTAGATTGAATGCAAGTTACTAAAATAATTGCTGATGAAATATATGAGAGACAACTGTAAAAGCTTTGAAAAGATATTAAAATATATATGGAAAAAAACTATAGAGATAATATTCACAGATTATTTTGTAATTATCTTTAATATATAACTTTACCAAACAAATTGGGTTTCTTAGATAATATATTGTGGTTATGGTTTGCATAAGAAAGCAATGATAAATTCTAATGAACAGACATGACTCAAAAGAAAAGGTCTTGGCCCTAGCTCAAAATATTGGCAAGTTAGTATACATTTATGTTTTAAGTTAAATAAAACATTTGTAGTTTGCATGTACTATTTAATTTTTTAATATTTATGTGATTCAAAAGTCAGAACTATATCAAAAGGAATACCCAGTGAAGTCTGACATCCATATATATCCCCTGCATGCCATTTCCACCTCCTTCATAGATAGCTATTTTCATTAGTTTTTGGTATATCCCTTTTCTGTTTCATTTCATAAATATTAGCAAGCACTTATATATTCTTCACCTTTTCTTATGCAGAGGATAACAATATATCTTGGAAATCACTTTATATCAGTTTATGGAGGTTTTTTTTTGTATTTGTATAACTCCACTGTGTGTGTGGATATACTATTGTTTATTAAATCAGTTCATAGTTCGACTTTTGGGTTGTTTCCAATATTTTGTTATGGTAAGTAATGCTGCAGTTAAAAACTTTAGTACAAATATTGTTTAGTTTGACATAGGTGTGTCTTTAGGAAAGACCCCCCAGAAGAGCAATTGCTGGGTAAGTGTAAAGGTATATGTGATTTCAGTTTTGCAAAATTTCCTTCTATAGAGATTATTTTTTATTTTTTAATCATTTTTCAATTTTACCAGTGCTATATGAGTGGTTATTTTCCTATAACTTTATAAATAGAGTATATTGTCAACCTTTTGTATTTTGAGTATAGTTTTAATTTACATTTTTTATTATGAATAAATTTGAACATTAAGGATAACATGCTTTCTTTTCCCTATAATCTATGATTTTTGCTCATTTTCTACTGTTTTTGGTCCTTACATTTTAAAGGTTCTCTTATACATTAAGGAGAGTAGTGCTTTGTGGTATAAGTATTTTTCTTCTAGTTTTTCACTTGGCTTTTTGCTGTGTGTTCTGTCTAGCATTTTTTTTAAAAAAAATGTAGTTGAATTTATGAACTTTTGAATCACATGTTTTTCTTGCTCTTTTATCTTTTTTTTTAATGGTTATCTGCAGTAACAGCTTAATTTGTTAAAAGGTTCTTTTACGCACAATGACTGAAAATTTTTCTACAACTTTTATTTTTAACTTTTTCTCCAACTGTTATCCTATGTACTAATTTGCATTTGTATTTGGTTATATTTCTAATTTTCATTTGTTGTTGGATATATTTCTGTTTCATTTGTTGATCTGACCATAGATCAATTTACCAATTTGCATTTGTACCTCTGTTTTAATTAAAAGGATTTATTGTATGTTTTATCTAGTAGAGCTAGTTCCCTTCATTGCCCTCTGTTTTCAGTGTTCATAGGTATTCTTATTTGCTTACTTTTTAATATAACACTTAAAATTAACTTGGTGTTTTTATTGGTATTGTTAAATTTATGCATTAACATGGAAGAGAACTGACATACTTTTTAAAAAAATTGATTGGTCTTATTCATGAAAATGTTTTTTTCTCTTTTGGGCTTTTAAGAGGTTTCTAAAAATTTTCTCATAGAGAATTTGATTATTATTTTTAAATAGTTTGTTGCAATCTAATTTACACAGCATGCCATTTAAAGTGTACAAGTCAATGACTTTTAGTGTATTCAGAGTTGTGAAGTCATCACTAATGTCTAATTTCAGAACATTTTCATCACCCCAAAAAGAAACCTGGACCCATTAGCAATCACTCCTCGTATTCCTCCAACCTCCTCATCCTTCCCTGGTTCTGACCAATCACTAATGCACCTAAATGTGATTTCTGTTCCTATAGACTTTTCTATTCTGACCATTTTATACAAATGGAATCATAATATGTGGTCTTTTATGACTGGTTTCTTTCACAAAGCATAATGTTTTCAAAGTTTATATTATTGCATGTATCTATTCTTCAGTCTTTTATATGGGAGAATAATATTACATTATATAGATATACTACATCTTTATCCATTCGATGATCAATTGATGGACATTTTGTGTGTTTTTACTTTTTTTAGCATCTTATTAGTTTCATATGTACAGTACATTGGTTAGACATTTATACAGTTTATGAAACAATCCAATTAAAAAATGGGCAGAAGATCCGAATAGATATTTCTCCAAAGAAGAAATACAGATGGCTAATAGACATATGAAAAGATGCTCAAGGTCACTAATCATCAGAGAAATGCAAATTAAAATCACAATGAGATATCACCTCACACATGTCAAAATGACTATCATCAATAAATCAAACGAAACAAAACAAAACCAGTGTTAGCGAGGATGTGGAGAAAAGGGAACTTTCATAACACTGTTAGTGGAATTGCAAATTGGTATGTTTTTACTTTTGGGCTATTATGAATAATGCTGCTATGAACATATGTGTACAAGTTTTTGTATGGACATATGTTTTGAATTCTCTTGGGTATATCCCTCTGCGTAGAATTGCTGGAACATACAGTAACTCAATTTTTAACATTTTAAAGAGATTTCAAACTCCTTAGAAGCAGCTGCATAATTTTACATTTCCACCAACAATATACAAGGGTTCCTATTCTTCCACATGCTCTCCAATACTTCTTTTAACCTGTTTTTTAAAATATATCTTTATTAGTATAAAGTACTACCTCATTATAGTTTGGATTTGCATTTGCCTAGTGACTAATGATGTTGAGTGTCTTTTCATGTATTTATTGACCGTTTGAACATCTTCCTTAGAAAAATATCTATTCAGATCCTTTGCCCATTTTTAAACTGGGTTGTTTTCTTTTTTTTACTATTGAGTGGCAAGAGTTCTTTATATATTCTGGATAGAAGTCTCTTATCAGATACATGAATTGACAATATTTTCACTCATTCTGTGGCGTATCTTTTCACATTTTTGATATCTTTTGAAGCCAAAAGTTTTTAATCTTGATGATGTTGAATTTATCAATTTTTTTTCTTTTGGTATCATATCTAAGAATTTATTGTGTAATCCAATGTCACAAAGTTTTACTTTTATGTTTTCTTCTAAGAATTTTATAATTTTAGCTCTTACATTTAGAAGTGTGATACATTTTGATTTTTCTGACCAATATAAGGTAGGATCTGATTTCATTCCTTGCATATGCATATCCATATATCCTAGTTTGTTGAAAACCCATTCAATTGCCTTGTCATCCTTTTCAAAATCAGTTGATCACCAATATGAGGGTTTATTTCAGATTTTTCAATTCTATTTCATTATCTATATGTTTATCCTTATGATGTTACCATACTGTTTTGATTACTGTAGCTTGGTGGTAAGTTTTGAAATCAGGAAATGTGAACCCTCTATTTTTATTTTGAAAACTTTTAAAACTTTTTAGGGTCCCTTGTATTTCTTTATGAATTTTAGGATCAGTTTGTCAATTTCTGCAAAGAAGCCAGCTGGATTTTAATAGGGATTTTGTTGAATCTGTAGATCAATTTGGGGAATATCATCATCTTAACAATATTAAGTCTTCTAGTTCATGCATGTGGGCCATCTTTTCATTTAATTGGGTCTTATTTAATTTCTTTTAACAATTTTTATAGTTTTTAGAGTAAAAGTTTTCTATTTCCTTTGTTAAACTTATTCCTAAGCATTTTTTTGATACTACTGGAATTGCTTTCTTAACTTCATTTTCAAATTGTTTATTAAAATATATAGAAAAACTTTTTGTGTATCATTCTTATATCCTACAACCTATTAAAACTTCTAATTAATTTTAATAATATTTTTGGTGGATTTCTTAGGATTTTCTATAGATAAGGTTATGTCATCTGCAAATAGGGATAATTTTCTTTCTTCATTTCAATCTGATGTCTTCTATTTTTTTTCTTGCCTAATTGACCTGGCTAGAATCCACAATAAAATGTGGAATAGAGGTAGCAAGAGCAGACATCTTTGTCTTGTTTCTGAGCTTAGAGGGAAAGCATTCAGTCTTTCATCAGCAAGTATGAAGTTAGCTGTGATTTTTTTGCAGATGGCCTTTATCACATTGAGGAAGTTACCTTCTATTCCTAGTTTGTTGAATATATATATATATATATATATATATAGTTTTTATCATAAAAGGGTGTTAAATTTTGTCAAGTGCTTTTTCTGCATCCATTAGGATTATGTAGTTTTTGTCCATTCTATTGATATAGTATATTTCATTAATTGATTTTCAGATATTAATCTTGAATATTTTTGAATAAATACCACTTGGTCATGTTGTATAATACTATTTACACATTGCTAGATTTAGTTTGCTAGTATATAGTTAGGAAGTGCTTTCTGGTTTTGTGGAAGATTTTGTGAAAGATTGATGTTAATAATCATTTAAACATTTAGGAGCTATCACCAGTCCAGCTATTGGGGCCTAGGCTTTTATTTGCAGTACACTTTATAACTACTAATTCATTGCCATCTTGTCAGGTTTTCTATTTTTTTAATCAATTTTTGTAGTTTCTATGTTTCTGAGGATCTGTCCACTTTATCTAGGTTATCTAATCTAAACAATGCCTTTGCCAACAATGTCTTTGATAAGGGGCTAATATCCAAAATATATAAAGAACTCATACAACTCAACAACAAAAAAAACCAATTCAATTAAAAAATGGGCAGAGGACTTGAACAGACACTTCTCCCAAGAAAACATACAGATGGCCAACAGACATGAAAAGATACTCAATTTTACAACCTATTAGGGAAATGCAAATCAAGAACACAGTGAAATACTACCTCACACCTGTAAGAATGGCTATCATCAACAAGGCAAATAATAACAAGTGTTAGAGAAGTTGTGGGGGAAAAAGGAACCCTTATGCACTATTGATGGGACTGCAAATTGGTATAGCCATTATCTACTACATGACCCAGCACTCTATCTTCTGGGTATTTACCTCCAAATATTTGAAAACATTTACCCTTAAAGATGTATGCACCCCAATGTTCATAGCAGCATTATTCATGGTGGCCAAGACATGGAAACAATCAAAATGCCTTTTGATAGATGGTTGGCTAAAGAAGATGTGACACATATATACAATAGAATATTACTCAGCTCTAAGAAAAGATGAAATACTGCCATTTGCAACAACATGGATAGATCTTGAAATTATCATCCTAAGTGAAATAAGTCAGACCGAAAGAGTTGAGAACCATATGATTTTACTCATTTGTGAGATGTAAAACTGAAAGCAACAAATGAATGAATAGGACAAACAAAAACTGCAGGACACGGACAATAGTTTATTGGTTACCAGAGGGAAAGGGGAGGAGGTAGATAATAGTAAAGGGGTCAAATATATGGTGATAGAAGGATATTTGACTTTGGGTGGCGAATACAATGTAGTATACACATGATGTATTATTGAATTGCACACTCATAAAAAGGTTTTTAAAAAAGAAAGTGGGGGTACTTAAGTCTTCAACCAATTTTTTTGTATAGTCTGTTTCTCTATTTCTGTCAAGTTTTGTTCATGTATTTCAGGGCCCTGGATATATTTACAATTGTTATATCTACTTGATGGATTGATCCTTTTAGCATTATGAAATGTTTTTCTTATCTCTGTTAACATTTATTTTTAAGTCTACTTTATCTGACATTAGTAAAGCCACTCTAGCTTTGTTATAGTTGTGGTCTGCATGATATTTTCCCTTTTATTTTTGAGCTATTTTTATTTTTGAATCTATGATGCATCTTGTACAGACAGCAAAGAATTGGATTTTTTTAAATCCAATCTGTCAATTTCTGTCTCTCATTAGATGTTTAACCCATTTACATTTAATGTTGTTATTGATATAGTTGGATTTGCATCTTTCGTATTTTATCTTCTTATTTTTTTAGATATCTCATGTCTTTTCCCCCTTTTACTTCTTTTACTGATGTATTTTGAATTATTTCTAACTTAATTTACACCAACTTAATTCCAGTGAGATATAGAAACATTATTATTATTCATATATAAACATTATTCATATATATATATATATTCCTATTCCTTTTTATATGTGTGCTATTACTGTTATACATGTTACATCTGTATGTGCTACAAATTCAAGTCAGCTGTTAGAAATTATTATTTTAGATAATTTCATGTATTTAAAGCAACTGAGAGAAAGAAAGCAAATTTATATTTACAGAATTTGTTACATTAACATTCTTATTTAAGATTTGTGGGTTTTTTTATTTGTTCCTATGGATTTTAGTTACTATCTCCTCTCATTTTCAATACATATTTATTCTCACTTGCCTTGAGCTTGTATTTTTGTACGTTATATACAGTTTTTATACAATCGCCTTTTAAATCAGTCAAGAGAAGAAAGGAGGGGAAATGTGTAATAATACCATATATATACTCACAGTATTACCTTTATTGGCACTCTTTTCTTTGTGTGTTGAGTTAAAGTACTGTTTTGGGTCACTTTGTTTTAACCTAAAGAGCTCTCTTTAGTATTTTGTGTAAGACAAATCTGCTAGCAACAAATTTTCTCAGTTTTTGTTTATCTGGGAATATCTTTATTATCCCTTTAATTTAGAAAGATAGTTTTCCTTTATATAAGATTCTTGGTTGACGGTTTTTTTTTTCTTTTATAAGTTTGTATATGTCATTTCACTGCATTCTAGCCTCCACTGTTTTTGATGAGAAGTCAGCTCTTAATCTTATTGAGTTTCCCTTGTATGTGATAAGGATATTTTGCTGCTTTCAAGAGTTTCTCTTTTTTGGTTTCTTGCATTTTGACTATGATGCATCTGAATATGGATCTTTTTGAATTTACTCCACTTGGAGTTTAATTTGTCTCTCATGTAGATTAACCCTTTTCATCAAATTTGGGAAGTTTTTAGACATAATTTTTTCAAATTTATTTTTGGTTTTTATTTTTTTCTGGTACTCTCATTATGCATATGTTGGTGCATGTAATGCTCTGAGGGTCTGTTCATTTTTTCCTCCTTCTCCTCTTTTAGATTGAGTAATTTCTATCTATTTATCTTCATGTTTACTGATTCTTCTGCCACCTCGTGTTAATTGTTGCACTCTATAGTGAATTGTTCAATTATTGTATTTTTTAACTCCAGAATTTCCATTTGGCTTTTTTTTTTTAATTATTTTTTTTTCTTTTTACTCATATTCTCTACTTGATTAGACATTTTTATTAGACTTCCCTTTATTTCATCAAGCATGTGGTGCCGCGGTCCAGCTGCGACAGGATCCAGGGGGCCCCGAAGGTGGGCGAGGCATTGGCATGGGAGACAGTCGACTACACAACTCAGAGGCGATGTGACACTGTTTCATTTTATTGTTATTTGAGTACAACTTTTATACTTTCTATTTTGGCATTTGATTATACTTTGTGGTTAAGATACCAGGGAGTTAAATTTCTGTGGTTAAATGAAGCAGAAAATCTTATGGAGTATATTATTAGTAATATTCATGATTAACTAGTACATTGTTTTCAATTATTAGAACAGAACTACCTGATGGAACAATCTAAACTTTTAATTCTTATATCTATTATATAAGATACAATTTGATTTAAGTAAAGGTGATAGAGGCATTTATAATAGCAAATATTGGCTAGTGGGCAGACATTGTTCTTTCTGCCTGAAGAAATCTTTTAATTGTTACTTTTTTTATGCTATTATCTAAAGTTCAAGCTGAAACTTTCTCATAGCTGTTCAAAAGCTTCCTTGGTGCAGTATTGAGGAAAACATTTATAAAAATCAGTTTTACTAAGTTGCTTTTTGTAAGCTAAGTTTTTGTTCCTTTGTTTTTTAAACGCTAAGGAGGTCCTGACCTAGCCAGACTTTCTATAAAACTTAAACTACTAGTTTTTTATTTACCCAGTAGGCCACAAAAGGAGGCCCTTCCATAGTAGGCACAGGCTTATGAGTAAATTTCTTATCCTTTACTAATTTTTCTACTAACTGCGTGGGAACAGGAGTATAAGCTGGTTCTAGTAATTCAGCTTGTTGTAATTTATTCATAACATCTTTAAGAGGCATGTCAAAAGGAATTTCTCTTAATAATTGTTTCAATAAAGGGTTTATGCATTCTGGACAGTCATGGTGACTGGAACTGATTCCATACGCAAGGAATTTACTGTTTTCCTCAAAGCAAATTTTGAAATCCACTTGTACAGCATTTACACTTAGTGGAATTTGTGCTACTCAAATTCCCCCTATTAATAGGATCATTCCTAAGAAACCAGTTATCCCTAAACACATCTCATGTCTTGTTCTTGACGATGCATTCCTTGAAGCATCTGTTCTCATCTCCGGACCTTGTCACGCAGTGGGGTAGAAAGAGGACGCGGTAATGTGGTTTTCTTTTGTTCTTTTACCATAATTATAATGTCTGCTTTGAAATCTCTGTCTGATATTTTCAATATCTGGAAACTCTCAAAGATGTTTCTTCTGCCTGCTTGTTCTCTGTGTTTGTGACATATGTTTATTTCTTCGCATGTCTTATAGTTTTGTTCTTCTTGTTGAATTCAGGACATTTTAGATAATATATTGTAGCAAATGTGGATATTGATTCTTCTCCTCTTTTTTCTATATTCCTGAAATCATATAAAATACTTAAGGTACTTAACATCAGAATATTGAGATTAAAAATATCTGTGATTAAAGTTCTTGGATTCTGTAAAATCCAGTTTGTATGCTGAATGATCTCTTCCGTTTCTCTTGGCTGTGAGTTGTTTATGAATAAATGAAGTTTCCATATAAATGATATATTATCACATTTATTTTATTTTATTTTTTATTAAATTTATTGGGGGTAACATTGGTTAGTAAAATTAGAAATATTTCCAAATACTGAGGCCTTCATTTTTAATATGCTGTTTACATTTATTTGCTCCTTCTGTAATGCAACAGTTTTAGCTAATGAATGATGCTTCTTCCCTTTAGGTTACACCTATGTTTGAGGATTGGACTACTATTGATTGGTATCGATTTTTCTGTTTATGGGAGAAGTTACCAACTTCTATGAAACGAGTGGCAGAGCTAGTGGGAGTTGAAGAAGGATTCTTGGCTCGCTGTATAAAAGGAAAAGTAGTAGCCAGAACTGAGAGACAGCACCGACAAATGGCCATCCATAGAAGGTAAATATCAAGGAGCCTAGACTACTCAGTATTTAACACATTGCTGGATATAGAGTAGATATCCAGTTTATTGTGGTCTTTCATTGTCATTAAAATCAGAGTTTTGGCTGAATAAAGTAAAATTTTTCAATTTACCGTATGTACTAGTATATTAGATTTGTCCTAGCTAGTTATAATTTAGAAGCCATTATATGTGAAGACCTTTTAAAATAGAACATTTAATTATTTCCTTCCCTTAAAAAATATGTTAATCAGGATGCTTTCAGGAAAGGAAGGATGCTTCTGTCATCCTTAGAAGAGATTCATTACCAGTGGGGAAGAGACAACTAAAAGATTCAGATGGGGCAATTACAGAGGCTTTTAGCTTTTTTGATATATGTTATTTTGAAATTATTTTTCTTAAAGCATTAATCTCTAGTGGATTATTTACAACATAGTCAAGTGGAATTTTGTAAGCATTTGTATACTTGAATTATTTGTGGCACTATTGCCTTTCAAATCAAAACTGGTTTTTATAATCAAATTCTGTCATTTTATTGAAATATAATTAGATGGTCATATAACCATGTATCAAATGTTTCTTTATATTTTTGTGCCATCACATATTTTGAACTCTTATAAGTCTTATTTCTTATAGTTATTAGTATTGAAATATGGAGGATATCTTTTTGTTATACAGATATTAGTTCTTTGCTATAGTATATATGTCAGAACTTTACAAACATTGAGATCAGTCTTTGTCCACTAATCCAATATCTTATTAGGAATCTTCTCAGAGTATGTAAATACTCTCTTGCCTTTTTGGTTCCCACTTGTTTCACAGTATACATTATACTTTCATAGTAAACCTAAGTGATTTCTTACCATACATTTTGTGATTTACTTCCAGGTTTTTTACCAGTCTTGTGTTATTAGATTTAATCAGTGAAGTTCCCTTAAAGGAAATTAATCAGAAATATGGATGCAATCGTGGACAGATTCAGTCTTTACAACAGTCAGCTGCTGTTTATGCAGGTCAGTTAAACAAGAGTTTCACATTTACCAGTAGGAAGTTTGAGGTCAAGTCAAGATTACTTTTTTATTTCAAATTCCATTTTATTGCAGGCTTCTCTAAAAGGGATCATGTTGAGCCATAATTTTGCATGGTCTCTGTCATCATCAAAACACCTGAAACTGCAGGTCCTCTGGGCTCAGTAGCCCTGCCACAGAAGATTGACAGCTAGCTAAGTGTCTTGACCTTAGTGTCCCTTCTATTCCTTAGCAACCTGCTGACCATCCCTTTTGTTTTCTGTTTTTCTTCTTCTTTTTCTATTTTCCATTTATTTCTTCTTGCCTGTTGCAAGAAGAAAGACACAAAATTCTCAGTGGTCTCCTAATCTATTTACTGATTAACACTTGCTATTGAGGAGGAGTGTGGCAAACGGGGAGGGATTTCTGTATGTTCTAAATTATTATATCTTCTCTAAGGAAACAGCAGTCTTTCTTAATAAAGTTAAACCCATATTCTCAAAGCTATACAATGAGGAAAGTTGTGGGTCTGATTTTACCAAGAAATCCTTATAAGCCCTTAGGAAGGAAACCCTGGGCTGCTTGAGAGTGTGTAGATTGTGAAAGTGTGTGCATATATGAGACAGTACTAAGGGAACTGAAGAGTACTGAAGATGCGGGGAGGGTGATAAGAAGGGAGGGATTACCCCTTCAGCTCACCAGCACCCAAATTGCTTCTAGGGTTCTTGCAGGGAAGTGATTTTTCTTTCTTTCTTTCTTTCTTTCTTTCTTTCTTTCTTTCTTTCTTTCTTTCTTTCTTTCTTTCTTTCTTTCTTTCTTTCTTTCTTTCTTTCTTTCTTTCTTTCTTTCTTTCTTTCTTTCTTTCTTTCTTCTTCTTCTTCTTCTTCTTCTTCTTCTTCTTCTTCTTCTTCTTCTTCTTCTTCTTCTTTCTTCTTTCTTCTTTCTTCTTTCTTCTTTCTTCTTCTTTCTTCTTTCTTCTTCTTTCTTCTTTCTTCTTTCTTCTTTCTTTCTTCTTTCTTCTTTCTTCTTTCTTTTCTTCTTTCTTCTTCTCCTTCTCCTTCTCCTTCTTCTTCTCCTTCTTCTTCTTCCTTCTTCTTCCTTCTTCTTCCTTCTTCTTCCTTCTTCTCTTCCTTCTTCTCTTCTTTTCTTCCTTCTTTTCTTCCTTCTTTTCTTCCTTCTTTCTTCCTTCTTTCTTTTTTTTCTTCTTTTTCTTCTTCTTTCTTTTCTTCTTCTTTCTTCTTCTTTCTTTTTTTTTACTTATAAACAATGGACATATATTTCTTACAGTTCTGATCAAGGTGCCGGCAGATTCAGTGTCTGGCAAGAGCCTGTGAAGTGATTTTCTTAATGACTTGGCACCTGGCTGCTCTGCCCTCTTTATTTCAAGAATGTCTAGTTACTGAACTGGGCACCCTTTCTTTGAAGAAACTATCAATGAGAACTTCACTTTTTATAGTCTTCTCAGAACTTACATATTTAAATTATCTCTCTTGTTTTCCTCTAAGTGGAAAGAGTCCCTTACATGTTTTTAAGAGTTCTCTCTTCCTTAAAAAAAGAAAAGTAGGGGAGAACGAGAGGAGTGAACTAGGCCGAGGGCTTTTATTTTTTGTTTATATGCTCTGCCTCAGTTTTTTTTAATGCCAAGTGCATGATTAAGAATAAAGGAGATGACATTTAATGTGTTTAGCACATTTGTTGGCTGATTAGCTAGCCCCTTACTCTCCTGTTAACTTACACCTTGGACTTGTTAAACTTTACAATTCTTCAGGAAAAATGAATGAAAAAAATATATCGAAAGAAATAGAGAATTGATCTATAAAGAATTTTTAATTCAGTAAATACTCTATCCATATTCTAGGAATGATTACAGTATTTTCCAACCGTCTGGGCTGGCACAACATGGAACTACTACTTTCCCAATTTCAGAAGCGTCTCACATTTGGCATCCAGAGAGAGCTGTGTGACCTGGTCCGGGTGTCCTTACTTAATGCACAGCGAGCCAGGTCCCTCTATGCTTCTGGTATTTTCACTGTGGCAGATCTTGCCAGAGCAAATATTGATGAGGTAGAGACTGTTCTGAAAAATGCTGTGCCTTTTAAAAGGTAAGAGAGTCCCCCTGTCTACATAAGGTTATTAAATGAAAAAGCATGTTAATTTTTAAGTAATAGATGCTGTATTAAAATATTTTTTTCTTTGATAATATCATGATGTAGTTGGTATAAGTGGAAGAAAATGTAACAGTTTTTTCCTCCTCTAGGATTACTTTTTATTTTTTATAGTTTAAAAATATTTCATGACTTAAAAGACATTTCTAAAAGTATCATAATTCTTCCCTCAAAAGATTAAGTAAAAGTAAATTACCAATGCTTTCTCCTTTGATGGATTTTGATTTTCAGTATATATCCAGGACTATATCTTAGATTTTCTTTAGGCAAGAGCACTTTAAAATGTATTTCACTTGAATGTTCTTTGGAACACTTGTCCCTCAAAACAATTTATGAGAAGAGGATTTCTTGAGTATTGTTTAACAGATGTGTACAAGTATGTAACCAATTCATTGAATGGGCTGGACTCAGCATATAATCAAGAAATAGCTAAATTATTTTCTCAACCACTGTTCTTTGAACTCTTATATGAAACCTCAGTGAGATCCTATTGCTATTTAGGCACTTACAGGTACTAACAGTTTTATTTTCAGGTATTAAATATTTGTTCTAAATTAAAGCATCATTCTCATTTCCAGTTCAATGTTTCTTCTCTCCCACTAAGTTTAGGCCTGACACTGGCTCAGAAACTTGTAATATGTGTGGGAATGCATGGGGCATAGTCAAAGGAGCAGCCCTGCTGTTCCCCAGAACCACTTCACATTGTGGATCCCGCTCTTTGTATTGCACTGCCTCTCAAGTTTTGACTCTGGTAGGATTTTGGTACAGCAGTGAAGGAGTAGAAATTTCTACCTAGATTTTGAAGGATAGAATCACCTGGAGCCTTAGGAATGCAACCCAGGCAGGAGAACCTCTGCATTGGGGTTCCCTACTAGGGCAATGCCTAGTGGAGCTGTGGGGGCAGGGCCACTCCTGTGACTCCAGAGTAGAAGAGCAACTGGTATGTGATTATGTCACTTTGGGATGTGACTCGAGCTGAAGTCTACCTGAAGTATGCTTTAAAACCTTCTTATAAAGGTGTTGCTCTCATCTGGAGCCTCTGATTTTCAGAAACTCTTTGGGTATATTCATACTTGCTTAGAAATATGCATTGGTAGTTCCTGAGGTGAAAAAATTCAAGTATGAGAGTATCTCTGTGGTAACGACATACCAACACATCATACTTGAGCCTTCCAGGAAGTCATCTGAGGTCAGTACACATTTTGAAAAATTTAATTGGAAAAGAGTTGTTTGTTAACATATTTTGGAATAATTTCTGTATTGTGCTAAGGCTGTTACTGCCATGACTATGCCTTTTCTGAAAGCCCAGAACTTTATTGATCAAAATTAGTGATATCAGTAATAAGAAGAATCAACATCATGTGCCTTCTCATGTGACACACTGAGAAAGCACAATATTACTCCTGAAGTAGTCTTATCAAAAATGTCTATTATGACTTTAATCATAAGGAAACATCAGACAAACCTGAACTGGGAGACATTCTACAAAATAATTGGCTGGTACTTTAAAAAAAATAACAGGGTCGTGAAAAACAAAGATCGAGTGGCTGTTTCTAATTAAAGAAGAGTAAAAGGATATGACAACTGAATGTACCACTTTATTTTAGATTGGACTAGAAAAAGGACATAAATGGCACAATTGGTGAAATTGGAATAAGCTGTATAGGTTAGGTATAGTATTGTGTTAATGTTAATTTTCTGAATAGGTGTATCTGGCATTTGGCTACCCTTTCCTTTCAATAATTTGTGTGTAAGAGCCAGATAACCCATCTAACATTTAGATCACATCAAACAGTTTGTCATTACAAGCAAAATGCAAAAAATTAATTTCTTTGTGCGTATGTATTTTCATGCTGTTGGTGAGGTTTCTTCAGAGTACATTCCTAGACATGGGATTTCCAAAGCTAAGAGCATATATAGCTTTATTAGATCGTAATTTCCCTCTAGAAGGATCTACCAAATTACATAATCCCTAGCCTATTACTCCACAGCCTCGCCAACAGAATCTATTGTTAGAGGTTTTTATTTTGCCAATCTGATAGATGAGATATTGTGTCTCCATTTGGTTTTAATGTGCATTTCTCTAATTGTGAGTAGCAGTATATATCATTTCATGTTTCAGGATAATTTATTTTATATTTTTGTAAATTATCTGGTTATGTCTTTTCCTTATATTTCTTATGGGGTTTGGTCTTTTCTTTCTCCTTTTTAAAGAATTTTTTGAATGGATTAGGGTTCCTAATCCTTCATTTGATATGTATATTGAAAATATATCAACTGTCTTTTGGCTTTTACTACATGTTTTTTATGCAGAATTTTAATTTTTTTATTGATTTATTTTTTATCAGTCTTTTCATTTTTGTTTCTGAATTGTTATAGTTGAAAAGTTTTTCCTTACGCTGGGATTAAAGAATTACCACATTTTCTTCTAGTATTTGAAATTTGCCTTTAAATTTCTGATGCATTTAGAATTCAATTTTGCACAGTGTGAAGTCTGGATTTAATTTTATCTTTTTCCCCATTTGTAAAGATATTTATGTTGGACCCAGTCATATGAAATACCACCATCATATATTCAATATTCATATGTAATTAGGTTTATTTCTGGACTTTCTATCCTATTTACTTTTATTTTTGTCAATTCATGAGCCAGAACCATGCTTTCAATTAAAAAGTTTTATATTTTAATGTCTGGTAGGGCAACTTTCTTCTCATAGGTTTTCAGTATTTTCCTGGCTACTTTTGAATGTTTGCCTATATTAAATTTAAAATGCCTCTTGATTATTTTTGGATTTGGATTGAAATTTAACAACTGACATCTTTATAATGCTGAGTCAATCTGTCCAAAGATAGGTAATATCTTTGCATTGGATCTAGTCTTTGAGATTTTGAGGAGTTTTAAAATATTTCTTTATTCAGCTTTTCAAGAGGTCTAAAGTTTTCCACATATAGATTTTATACAGTTCTTGTTAAATTTATTTTTATTTAATCTTTTTTTTTTCAATTAGTGGCTCACTTTTATATCTTCTACATAGACTGTTGATTCTTGTATATTTTTTTATCCTGCTATTTTCTGAATTATTCTATCGCTTGAATTCTTTTTCTCATTGATTCTCTAGGATTTCCAGGTATATAGTCATATTAATGGTAAATGGAGATATTATACTTCTTCGTTAACAATTCTTATGCTTCTAATTGATTTCTTTTGTCTAATTTAATTAGCTAATGCCTCTAATAGGTAGTGGTAATAGAGATAGCAGTAATAGATATAGTGGGCATTTTTATGTTGTTTACGATCTTAGTGGAAATGCCTCTAGTGTCACGCTAATAGATACTGGCTTCATTACTACACGCGCACGCATGAGTGTGTGTGTGTGTATTTTAAACATTTTAAAGAAAATGTCCATTAATTTTAATTTTCTTGAATGTTTTTTTAGAAATAGGTACTAAATTTTGTCAAAGGCTTTTTCAGCATCTTTGGATATAATCATAGGGTTCTTTTTTCCTTTTATCTATTAGCATGGTGTATTATATTATATTTCCTTATATCTATTAGCATGGTATATTATATTAACAGATATACTAATATTGAATCAATTTTATATTCCCAAATAAATTTCATGGTCATGGTATATTATTTTTTATGCAATGTTGGATTGTTTGCTAATATTTATTATAGTATACTTTTGCATTATTATTCATAAATAATATTGGTGTATACTTTTCTCGTGTGTGTGCTGCACTATCTTTTGCTATCAGTGTTTAGCATTAGACTTCATGAAAAAGAGTTAGGAAGTTTTTCTTCATTTTCAGTGCTTTTCAATAATTTATGGTGTGTTGTGACTGGTAGACAGTTTATGATTATCCTATGAAACCATTTTCGATAAAGGTAAAATGTTTGAAATGTATTTATAAAGTCTACCTAATTATGTTCATAGATCTTCTTTATTCTTATTTATTTCTCCCATCAACACTACATCTGTCTTTTAATAATCATGGTTTATTAAAGTTTACTAATTGTTAGTATATTTCTCTCTTAGGAAGGCTTATATAGTATAGAGTTCTCCCAAGTTTTTGTATGTTTAAAACTGTTTTTCTATAACCTTAATATTTGAAGCATGTCTTGGCTGGATATAAATCCTTGGTCAACACTTTTTTTTTAATTGAGGTTTTTAAAAATGCTGTTTCTTTGTTTTGTGCTGCTTTTGAGAATTTTGGTAGAAGTATGATTTTTTTGCCCTTTTAAATATGTAGGCCTTGAGATTTGTTTTGTATATTTTGAAGTCTGATAGTTTTACTAGGCATATTAGTTAGCTATTGCAGTGAAACAAATTATTTAAGAACTTAGTGGCTTAAATATACATCAAGTCAAAGTTTTTGTAAATTATGAATTTGAGAGTATCTTTGCTGATAGTTGTGGTTTGAGTTCTTTCATGCAGTAGTAGAAAGTTGTTGGCTGTGACTATAGTCATCTGGAGTTGACTTGGATCTGCTTTTAAAATGACTCACACACATGCTGGCAAGTTGGTGCTGAGTTCTTGACCTGAGTTTCTCCATAGAACTTCTTGATGCCCTCATGACATGATGGTTGGCCTCCTTCAGTGTAATTGATCCAAGAGAGAAAAGTGGAAGCTGTAATGTCTTTTATAACCTAGCCTTGGTTTTCAGTTGTTTGGGGTGAGAGGCTAAATTGGTCCCTGTTACTCCAAGAGAAACAGGTCTCTTGAACATTATTTCTTTCATAAGTTTTATAACTCATCCTATTTCTCTTCTTCTCATATGATTTTAATTATGTGTTTGACCTTTTAGGGTGTGGAATCCATTGTTTTACCTGAAGAGCATTGATATTTTCAGTAAATTAGCTTGGCTGAACTCAAATTCTAATCTTTGTTTTCCTATAGTGGCAGTAGCTCAAATTTCTGTTCAGTTGTTTAGATTTTTAATTGGCTACTTGAAATCTTGCATAGTTTTAGAGGTCAGCCAGATATTTGGACAGTTTATATGAAGAATTTGAGGTTCTCTTTTTTTGGATCTCTCTTTCTGGGGTTTTTCCCTTCATTCTGTATCTCCTGTTGTTATTCTGAGCTCTATTTCAAGTTCTGTCAATAAACTCCATGTTTTAATCCAAATTTTTAGTTACCCCTTATGGTGCTGACTGGGACTTGCCTTCAGATGAAAAGAGTGAAAATTTACCCACTTCCATTTCTTTTAGTCTCAGTTCCCTTCCAGTTTCTGCTTCCTTTTGAGTATTCTTCAGTCCCTTCAAATATTTTGTTCAGAGTTCTTATTTTATAGGAGGATTTGTTTTCAATGAGTTTTATGTTACTGACTTATTTTATGTTTCCATTTAAAGAATCTGCCTTAGTGAAGTTTTCCCTTATGGTGCTATTTAAAAATTGCAGAACCAGCCATCCCTTCCTGGTTCTTCCTTTTTGTACATAACTCTTGTCACCAGTTGACATAGAATGTATTTTACTATTTGTTTTCTGATTTTCCCAATTAGATAGTAAGCGTTATGACAGCAGATGTATGTCCTTTTTGTTCATTACTATTTTATCCACTCCTAGAACAGCTTAGATTGATGCTTAATAAATATTGGTTGCATGAATGAATGAATCAATGCATTAATTTTTTTTTAATCTCCTTGTATAGTGCACGAAAAGCAGTGGATGAAGAAGAGGAAGCAGTTGAAGAACGTCGGAATATGCGAACTATTTGGGTGACTGGAAGAAGAGGTTTAACTGAAAGAGAAGCAGCAGCCCTTATAGTAGAAGAAGCCAAAATGATTTTACAGCAGGACTTAGTAGAAATAGGAGTACAGTGGAATCCGTATTCTCTTTTAAATTCTGATACACACTCATCGACTAGCAGTGAGTCAGAAGTAAAGGAGCAGAAATTTATACTCCAAACTAAGAGTTCTTATAAAAGGTTAACACTAGAGAAAAAAGGTAACACATTTAGTGATTCTTCTGTTAAGCATTCACCAAATAAAGTACAAGATTTAGATAAAAGTAGAGCGTATACAAATTCCTTTCATTATCTGTTTCAAGATGGAAATCAAGAACATAAGTTACATTCAATTTACAGAGCAAGAAAACGGGCTTCTTTGAATATAAGTAATGTGAAACTACAAACTTCTTTGAATGAGGGAAAAACAAGAACTAAGAAAGTTGTTCAGATTCTCTCATCGGAAAAAACAAAGAAAGAAGCTTTGAATTTTAGTTCAAAAAAGATGGGTACAACCTTTCAATCTTCGAAACATAGTAAGCATCTGAAACGATTCAGAGACGGTAGCCCTGTGAAAGACACTGGGATGTGTAGAACCGATTTACAAAAACAGACTGTGTCTAATCTTGTTCATTGTGAAGATTCATTTACCTTAGATGAGAAGAATATAGAATTTAGAAGTTCTAGGCCATTTGCTAAAAATGTATCTTTCTGTGCTGAGGGAAAATATAACAAAGCATCATTTCCATCACAAACAGAACAAACTCGTTCAAGGAACAAAACAGTAACTAATGATATTTTGGTTGAATATTTTATCACAGGATCCCAGAGTGAAAAACGGACTTGTCAAGCCACTAGTGTGGTTAGTGAAAATGGAAGAGGATTAGCTGTTACTGAGTCAGAAAAAATAGACAAAATGCTGATACAAAATGATTTGAAAAACAAGAATGTTTATGTGAAACACCATGGTACTCATCCAATCAACCAGTGCCTGGAGAAGCAGTCTGATCAACAGACAATTGGTTATACCAAACTGAAAAAAGTAATAGAGAAGCAAATGCCCTATGAGACAGTCAGTATTTATATGAATAGAGACTCAAATGCTATTGTCAAATGTGAAAGTATAAAGTTTAATGTTGAGGAGAATAAATTAAATAATCTTCAGGTATCCGGAGATAATATAAGCAGCACTGAGATACCCAGTGGAGCACATCTACCAACTGGAGCATTTGGTAAATCTGGAGGCCAGCATGAGAATTTTCTAAATACCTCTAGAATACAAGAAAAAACAGATGCTTATGCAACCAACAAAACTAAAACTAATTGTGTTTCTGACTTCGGATTAGTTCCTTGTGATTTTGAAGATAGTTTCTATCTGGATACTCAGTCAGAGAAAATAATACAACAGATGGCAACTGAAAAAACCAAACAAGAAGGAGCAAAAGACACCAGCCAAGCAATTAAGATAAGGCAAAAGAGCCTAGACAAACAGAGCTTGATGAGTCCTTTTCAGGATGAGATTCCCATCATCTTTTCTCATGAACAACATTCTCCAGGAGTGACAAATAAAGATCATTCAGAACCTAAGACTGTAGATACTATCAAATACTGCTCTGATTTACAAGGGGTTGATATGCTTACTCCAGAAAGCCCGCTTTTTCATTCTCCATTACTGTGGAGGGAAAATGGTCCTAGTTTTAAAGGGAATGAATTTTCTGTTACTGACTCCCAATTAAATAGTTTTCTTGAAAGTTATCAATCACAAGTAGCTATGAAACCAGTTACATCTCTGGTACCTCAAAAGAGAACTCCCACTGGTACAGAAATAGAATGTCTGCCAATTCCTGAAACAAGTTTGAATTTGAGCAATAGTTTACTGTTTGACAGTTTCAATGAAGAGTACCTAGTAAAAGAACAACGCCCTGATGTACAAGTAGAAGAACCCCTTTCTTCTGAAATAATGTCAAATCATTTTGGTGATTCTCTGTGTCTACAGCCAGAGGGCCCAGTTAAATCAAATATGGATGAGAATGACGATAATCAGCAGCAGTTGACTTGTTTCAGTGATGAGTCTATTATATTTTCAGAAATGGATTCTGCTCAGGTGGTTGAAGCTTTGGACAATGTAGATATAGTTCCTGTCCAAGATAAACATAATACTGCAGTATCTTTTAGAACATTAAAACTAAGTGATCCAGTGGGTAATGATTATCCCCAAAGAGAATTAATTGGAGGGGATAAAGATGAAAAGTCTCAAAGATCCAAATTAACTGGGACAAAGCAAAATAATTCATTCATATGGTCAGGAGCATCATTTGATTTAAGTCCAGGACTGGAAAGGATTTTAGATAAAGTTTCTAGTCCTCTAGAAAATGAAAAGCTAGAATTAACCACTACAGACTTCTCTAGTTTGAAAGGAAAAAGTAAAGAGTTAAATGACAAACAAGATGTGATTTCAAATTTGGAGGTAAATCAAGTGCAAGGAATTTCATATTCCCCTAATGTTGAAGAAAAAAGTAAGATCGAGGCACTCGAGAACAATGCTATCCATGGTGAAACCCCATCCCTCTTGCCTTGTAAAGAAAGCTATATAGTGGACGATAATGGACTCATTCCTCCTACACCCTTTCCAGCATCCTCTTCTAAGCTGGCATTTTCAGGTATTCTTAGAACATCTGTAAAACTTCAGAAAAGTAATGTTTTTCAGCTTGGTGAAAGTTATTCATTTGACTCACCTTTGGATATTAAAAACCATGATTTAAGTCCAGAGAATAGAAATAATGTAAAAGACGACAGTCCTAATAGAAGCACAGGTTTTCCCCTACAGTTATCACAGGATGGAATGCAGTTAACTCCAGCCTCATGCACTTCAGAAAGCTTGGCCATAATTGATGTAGCAAGTGACCAAAGTCTCTTTAAAACGTTCATAAAGGAGTGGAAATGCAGAAAGCGGTTTTCCATCTCACTGGCTTGTGAAAAGATCAGTAATTTGACATCTTGTAAAAGTGCTACTATTGGTGGTAGGTTTAAGCAAGGTGAGAATTTTTATTTTTTTTCACATTTATATGTAAGATAGTAGCCTGAGATGAGACTAAGATTTTTTAGTATTGGATATTAAGTGTAATAAATTTATTCAAAGTGTAATGCATTTCTCTTATGTGGATTTACATGTAGAACAACCTTATTGTTCAGCACAACTAGGTTAATAATTGTTGCCCTCTAATATAAGAGTTGGACGATCCCAGTCGTCCACATGGGTGGGAGATCCACGTAGCAAGACTGAGTTCAAGCTGGGAGACTGAAAAAATGCAGACCAGCAAGGCATTACTCATTCCTCTTCCTCTGATCTACAGTTTTACCTGGAGAATCAGACATGTGTCTGCCTCCTTGCAAGTAGGTCAGAGAACCCATCTAAATATTCTTACTATGACAGCCCTCCAATCTAGGTAGTCTGTCAGGAGTTCCAGACCAGTGTTGTCTCCCAAAACATTTACACAATGGTCAAGCTTATTGCTGCTGGGGCCACCACAATTGGTGTGGCTGGTTCAGGGGCATGTGTTGGAACAGTGTTTGACTGCTTGATCATTGGATATGCCCACCTCTCAAACAGCAGCTCTTTCTCTTATGTCATTTTGGTCTGTGCCCTTTTGGAGGCCATGGAACACCCTCTGTTGGTTATCTTCCTCATCCTCTTCACTTTCTGAGGCTTCATGAAGGTCACCTACCTGTCCCAGTTTCTTCAGTTCCAGACCATGCTTGGTGCTAGTGTGTGCTAAGCTTTACCATTAAATATTAACATTTCTCTAAAAAATCACGTATATACATATATATACACACATATATAATATGTTATTATATAATATAGAAATGTTAGAATATAAGTTTGTAAAACAAGATATATTTTAAATACAGATCACTTATTGTATCTTAGTGGTATAATCATCAGTGCTCATGAATTATTTTCTATTAAATTCTTTATTTGTGTAATGACAAAACTATATAGCAAATAGGTACTATATTTTTTATAATGTAAATTAGCTACAATTCCCAGTACTTAAGTAGAACTTATACCTCCACTGAAAGTCATGAATCCTATACTGAATGTTGATCTCAAAGCCTCATCAAGCTCTTCCAGGTTTTGAGAGAATTGAACCTTTTGATCAAATAATGCCATATATGCTCCTGTCTTACTTCATGAAAGTTAGCATTCTCTATCATGAGTAATAGTTAATTTCAGATTGACAATCTGTTGTGGAAATACAATGTTGATCAGAATTTTCAAGTCTCTATATTAATGGATTTGTTCATAAAGGTGTATTTGTCTGGTCTTCAATTCACGGAGCACACGTGTTAATGACAAGTTTTATGTACTTTCAGTGTTGACTAGTACACTCCATTTTTCATTCAACAGATAAAATTGAGCACATTTTCTGTGCTAGAGGTTAAAGGGATAAAAATATTCACTTAAATTTGACAAATATGTAGCAATTGTTTTCTAGGTATTGGGGATATAACTGTAAATAAAGTAAATTGGTTCTTGACCTATGTCTTTGTAAAATTGGAGATGCTTTATTTTAAAAGAAATATTGACTCCAAATACAAAATCAGACCTAATTCTTTGCTAGAAGTAAGACTTGATTTTTCTGAAGTTTCTTAGTGTTAAGACTTACCGAGTTCACTACAGAATTTTGTAGTGTGCAAGTGGTCTTTATTTCTGTTTGAATTGTAGAAATTCAAAATGAAGCTTTTAAAAGAATTAGTTAATACTCATTTTAGTCATTATTATAGATCTATTTTAAGAAATCTTTGATAAATTTCTTATATGACAGTCATCTGAATAATAAATTAATAACTTGATAGTGAGCCTAGAAAGACTTTACATACTTCTAAAAATGACTATCCAAAGAATGCGTATATTAGGAATCTAAAAATTTTTCCTGTCAAATAGTTTTTATTATTATTGTTTTAACATTCAGTTTAATGACTTTAATTTTAGAGATTTTTTAACTATTTCACTTTTGCTTTACTTAGTTAGCTTACCTCAGGAAACCCCTATTAGAGATGATGGATTTCCTGTTAAAGGTTTTGATGACATATTGGTGGTTGGACTGGCAGTGTGCTGGGGTGGAAGAGATGCCTATTATATTTCATTGCAGAAGGAACCAAAACATTCTGGTAAGTAACCACTATTTGGTAAAGCCACCATATAATTTTAATGTAGCCTTTATTAGGATAGTGTGAGAATAATTTCCTGGTATTTACCTAAATTTATCTTTAGGATTAAAAAAATGTTTTGGATGGTGGATAATATGTACATTATTTTATATATTAACTAGAATAAATGTTTTAAGAAACACCACTCTTCCCTCAGCTTGTCACATGGGGCTATTAATACTGTTTTCTTCTTGAGGGTAGTAGAGCATCAGGGACTCCTTGGCCACCTTGAGGGTTTGATTTTGAAGACTGGATCAAAGTAGTTTATTTTCAGACTTCTTTTCTCCTTTTGACTGGATCTGGAGCTTATCTAGAGGCAGTGATAAGCTAGATCTCTGCAGTAGCTGGATCATGCAGCCTTGGAAAGTTGTTGGAATTGAAAGGATATGATCTGGAAATACCTCGTGATTATGGTTGTTGGATACCTAGCTGATTGATTAGTTTTAGGAGAAAAATTAATAAGGAAACATTTTAAAGAATACCATATGATGTCTGTTCCTGACTAAGCATGAAATATTTTCAGTTGTTTTATAGGAAAATGTGTTAGGATGAGTACTTATTTGGATTTATCTTTAACTCCCCATTCTTGAGAAATGAAAACTTATTTTTAGAAATTTGATATTTAGAATTTTCTTCCTCCTAGTTAAATAGAGCACTGTAAATTATCTAGTCCAAACAATAATTTTTAGATTGAGAAGCACTTTGTCTGTATAGCCAACAGGGCCTGAATAAAGTTGTGCTGAATTATTGGTTACATGGAACTAGACTTTGAGTCGTTTTCAGTCTGCATTATAGATAGCCGCTTCATATAAATGCATGTGATTTTTGACTTAAGACTTTTGTTTTGTTTTGTTTTTAAGAAATCAGTGCCAGTTTGGTCCCACCTCCACTGGATCCAAACCTGACTGTGAAAGACAGACTGTGGCACCTTCAAACCTGCTTTCCAAAGAAATCTGATAAAGAACGTTTTGTTATTATCTATGACTTCATCCAGAGCTATAAAATTCTTCTTCTGTCTTGTGGCATCTCCCTGGAACAAAGTTATGAAGATCCTAAGGTTCTATGTCTTCATTAATTTCTGCATAATTAGATATTTTTTAATGTTTAGAGTTAATCCATAAACGACTTGATATTTATTTAGCTCTAACAATGCAGCTTTATTTTTAGAGTAATTACTCCCTTGTGCAGTAATATCATCCACTCAGAGCAGAATATTCACCAAATGCCTCATGTAGATAAAAACAGGTATCACAAACTCCAAGCACTAAAGTGCATATCTTTCCGCAGAAGTATTTAAAATTTTTATTTTGGTAGTAAGTTCTAAAGTTTTCTGTCTCATAGTAAGTTAAAAATGAAAGAAAAACTGTCATATTTGGACATATGATAGCAGGATGTTTCAAATATCCATGAGGATAGAGGCAAAAAATAGAAGTGTAGAGACATGTCAAAAAGGATAGTAGTTAGGAGCCATTTAGCATTTGACAAATTTTAATAGCTTCTTGAATACTTTCCTATATTATAACAAAGTATGATACACTCTTTATAATGATGACTGGGAGTTTTTAAGGAAAAGGTAACTTATGTTATAATATATACTTAACAGTATGATGCATTTTTAGAAGACATGTGTGATATCAAAGGGATCTTCCCTCTCAAAGGGATCTTTTCCCACTGTCAATAGTGAATACATGAGGCATGGGGAATATTAATTTTGCGTTGAGATATGATACTACAGCATGTCCTTTGAATAGCATAGTTTCGTTATAACACCGAGCTATAATGTTACAACATTATAGATGACATAGGAACTTAACTCGTTTAGATTAATTAGCCTACGGTAAAATTAGTTTTATTATGTGTCATTCTGCTCAAAGTTGCAGAACCTATGGATGATGTTAAGTGAGGACTTACTGTACTCAGTTGTTATTATCAATATAATCAATAATAATGCAATATTTTAAATTTCTTAGTTTCTTTAGCTTTTTTGGCAAAGATTTTCAAAGGCAGTATTAGATAAGCTAAAAATACTATCTTTTTCTATACTTCAAGCCAGGCTTGTTATATATGTGATAAATCCCATGTAGTTTCTAAACTGATTTTTACTGGATATAAAAGGTCGTCACTTAATTTTGATGTTCCAGTCCAAAATGAAAATATGGGTAATATGAGTTCCTCATTAAAACTACAGTAGCATCTCAGATTTATATAGTACCTTTTACACAAACTACAATAGTCCATAATTGGTTTTATTAATTAAAACACTTTTGATGTATGATGATCAAATATTAATTTATAAAATCTCACTTTATAAGAAACATTTGCCAACTTTTACATCAGAGTATCATTGGTATCTTTGGTATCTTTAATAAGGGTTCCAATCACAAATTTCTAATGTGGTGGTTGGAGATTTCCTCACACTTCCAACAATTCTCCTGGTAACAGCTGGGTGTCCTACAACTCAATTCTGATACTATCTACCTGGAGATGGTTCATATCCTACAAGTTAAGGGCTTAGTCCCACAAGATCCCCTCAACAACCCTCTTTGGACTCCGCCTGCTAGCCCAGGGTATGCTCTGTGCTTCTGATCATCTATAAATCTGAGGTTCCCACTACCTCAGATTTATAGATGATCAGAAGCACAGAACATACAGGTTTGATTAATTTGCAAATAACATACAGGTTTGATTAATTTGCTAGAGCAGCTCACAGAACTCAGGAAAGCAGTTTACTCACTAGATTACCAATTTATTACAAAAGATATTAAAGGATATGAATCAATAGCTAGATGAAGAGATACATAGAATGAGCTGCCAGACCTTCATGTGTTCATCCTGGAAGCTCTTCTTTTGAATTTTATGGAGGCCTCATTACATGATTGATTAAATCATTGGCCATTGGTGATCAATCTCTAACCTCAATTCCCAGTGGACCTAGAGGTGGAACTGAAAGTTACAACCCTCCAATCACAGGGTTAGTTCCTTGGCAACCAGGCCCCACCCTTAGGCCACCTAGCGACATTTCAGAGTCACCTCATTAACATAACAAAAGATACCTATATATTCCTCACCACTTAGGAAATTCAAACGGTATTGGAAGTTATTTGCTAGAAATAGGGGCTGGGGAAGAAGACCATATTTATATTTCTTATTATAATTCAGAATATTACACTCCCATGTAAAACTACATTCTTAGCCTACAGAAGAAGTAACTGAGCCATGTAGTCATTGTCAGAATTACTTTCAGGACAGGGTTTAGATTACCTTACTCTAAATACAAAGCTATACAATATAGTTTTGATCTGCTGGATCTAGTGTTAGAAACTATAGATCTTCTATTATCTTGGGAAGCTAAAAATAGCATTCATGACCAGTTGGATGGTTGTAGTAATAAGTCTTCATCCTGAGGGGAAAGCCTAGAGGCTTTCTAAAACTCTGAATATGAACTTTTAGTGATAAAATATTTACGTCTTCTTTCAATGTTGAAAGAATTAAATAAACCTAAAACTAACATAAGCATGTCTTTGTTATAGTAGCTTAGCCAAAATCAGCCATGTGGAGGAGAGTCCATCTACATTTTCAGAAATGTGTTTTCAGTTAGCTGAGAGGCACTTGATTTTAAGCTTGCTTCAAAACTAGGTCATCAGGAGCATTGCAGTAATGGCAAAATTATAAGTTTTCCTTCTTTGAAGGCTACTGCCCTTATTGGTACTAAAAATTAGTCCTGGTACAATTATCTTTTTTCTCCTGGGAAGACCACTGAGTAAGTGTAAAGTGAAAATGAATGAGATTAGATATGAGCTTTCATTTTTTCCTCCTTTTAATTTAAGGATACAGAAATGTCTTTGAAATATCAAGAAAATATTCTGATTGCTATCCATTCAGGTGGCATGCTGGTTATTAAATCCAGATTCTAAAGAGCCGACTCTTCACAGCATAGTTACCAGTTTTCTTCCTCATGAGCTTCCACTCCTAGAAGGTGTAGAGAGTGGCCAAGGAATTCAAAGCCTGGGACTGAATGTCAGCACCGAGCTTTCCGGGAGATATAGAGCATCTGTAGAGTCCATTCTCATCTTCAACTCTATGAATCAACTCAATTCTTTGTTAAAGAAGGAAAATCTGCAAGGTAAAAACAAAGTTCCTGGCATTTTTATGCTGTTACAGATTGGTGATAACTATATATTTAGTCACTCTTTATCACAGGTGGATAAATTTTTTTATACTTTTTATTCAAACCATATTTTTGGATTGTCTGATACAGGGGTCAACAAACTTTTCTGTAAAAGTCCAGATAGTACATACTTTTGGTTTTACAGTCCAGATGGTCTCAATCACAAATACTCAACTCTGCCATCATATTACAAAAGTATCTATAGATAATATGAAAATGAGTATTCCAATAAAATTTTATTTACAAAACCAAGTACCTGGCCCTATTTTGGCCATAGTTTGCAGACCTCAGGCTCTACTGTAATGAAGAGAATTAGGGAGGCTTTATTCATTTATTGCTAGTTTTATATTTGAATTTTATCAAATGGTATCTAATCACACTTAGAATATATCTTTCATGGATTTAAAAAAGTGAACTCTTTTTTTTGAGAAACTATTAGCAGTTACATTTCTCTAGCAAAGGATATTCATGTGAATCTTTTTTTTCCTCATGACAAATAGCATGAATTTATTGTGTAATCTGCTGGCCCAGATTAGTACCTTGACTTCACAGAGGTTAGCATATGCTTATGGTAGAAATGATGAAGTGGAATCAAGTTGGCTTCATTGTGAGAAGATATAAACTGTGAATTTGTTGCCTGATTAATAAATACTAGAAACAGCAGACTGATGAATTCACACAGACCAGGGTTCAAATTTGAGCTGTACCACTTACTATTGAGGGGCCTTGGGCAAGCTTCTGAAAGTCTCTAAGTCTAGTTCTTATAATGTTATAAGTATTAAATTAGAAAGAACTTAGTGCAGTGTTTGCCACAGAGTAGGCATTTATTACTGTGTTGATTGATTATCATTATTATTTTTACTGCTAAAACAAGCCCTCTGTGCTGATAGTAATGTTTTCTCCAGCATCACTGGGTAGAATAATACAAAGACCAGACTGGTTTGTTCATAGGAGACTTTCTTAAGTGTTGTTAATGGCAGCTTTTGAACAGGCACTGAAGTGTTTCAAACTCAGCTACTCTAAGCCAATATAGGCAGGCCAAGGAGTGAGAGTGTGTGGCACACATGCCACAGGACTGCCTCTCTATTTGTGGACTATAACGCTGAATAAATACAGCACTATTTCTCCCTCAGTCTACCTAGTCTGCCCCTAGGATGGGTGTCCTGGATAGTCTTGTAGTTCCCAGACACCAACACTTAACACTGTATTATAATGCATTTAATACCTCTTAGTCATGCACTTTTGAAAATTTGCAGAAAAGAAGAGCTTTCAAGGCACATTGGAATTGTGAAAGTTAAAAGATAACAAATCTGAAAGTTTTCTTGTACTTTTCTGGAAAGGAAAACCATAGTCTCCTTTATACTTGAAAAACTACCTTTAAGTAGTAGAACAGTCCCCTTCCAAAGATATTGAAAGCTTATAATTCTGATAACAGACAACAAATGTCTATAAAAGTTACAGACTAATTCATACCACCATCATTAAGTGCTGATGTCTGGGAACTACAAGGAGACTTGCTTAAATGATGTTAATGGCAGCTCTTGAACAGGCACTGAAGTGTTTCAAACTCAGCTTCTCTAAGCCAATATAGGCAGCCAAGGATGTGGTTGTTTATTTTAATGGATATCCAGAATCTTCCTTTTTTTCTTTTCTCATCCTCTTGCCTGTTGGGTGGGTGTATTTTGGCAGCTGATTTTCTCCCAGTAGAGAACTGATTTTTGTTAGGGTATGAATAAATGTGGCTTTGCTTAATGTGACCCAGGACAAAGTATCCTGTTCTTTTTACATGCATTCGTTGGGTCCTTTTTAGAGTGGTTTGAACATATATGAGATGATTTTCTAGGTATGGAATGAGTTGGTTTCTCTCTTTTTTAGAGGACCTCATCTGCACAATTTTGTATTAGTCATAATTTTTCTTTCATGTACAGTATCATTGGTTTATGAATGGTTTTCTTATTTTTTATTCATTATTATTTTGCTAAACAGAGTTATTCTAGTTTTATTGAATGAGTTGATACATATAACCTCTTTTTATTTTAGAGGAGTTTATCATAGAAATGATGTGTTCCTTGAAATTTTGATAGCATTTACTTATAAACTATTTCTTTGTGGAATTATGTTTTACTACTACTTTGATTTCTTTAATAATTGTAAAATTTTTTAATTATATCATTTTTATTATGTTTTGGTAAGCTATATTTTTAAAGAATTTATTTCTTTTATTTAAAATTTCAAATTTATTGTCATAAAGCTATTGTTTCTTTTTTCCTTTCTGTAAATTTCTAGTTTATCTGTTATGTCCTCTTTTTCTTTCATAATATTTATAGTTACAATAGTTTATTAAATTTTTCAGTCTTTTCAAAGAACAGTTTCTGCCTTTGATCTTTCAAATTGTTTTTGTTTTCTGTTTCCTTGATTTCTGTCAATATTTATATTATCTCTTGTTACCCTGACTTTATTTTGCAGTCCTTTTTTAAATTCATAAGTTTGACACTAAACTCGTTGCTTTTCATATCATGTTTTTATTTTTTAATTTAAGTATTTAATAAGGCTATAAATTTTCTTTAAGCTCCACTTTCATTTTATCTCACAAGTTTTTATCTTTTTATCTTAAATATTTAATAATTTCTATCATACTTTTGACTCAAATTTTTTTTTATTTATTTATTTATTTATTTTTATGGTGACATTAGTTAACGAAATCTAATAAGTTTCAGCTATACACTTTAACAGTAAGGCATGCTTACACTGTGTGTTCACCTCCCATAGTTAGGGTTCTTTCTGTCACCACATACAAGACCCCCTTTACCCCATCTACCTCTACCCTCTCCCTTACCCTCTGGTAACCACTAGTCAGTCTATTGTCCATGACCATGAGTCTCTGTTATTTTTTGTTTTGTTCCTTTGTTGCTTTTAAGTTTATATTTCACACATAAGTGTTATCATGTGATTTTCAACTTTTTCTGTCTGGCTTATTTCGCTTAGCATGATTATCTCGAGGTCCATCCATGTTGTCGCAAATGGCAGTATTCCATCTCTTCTTACAGCTGAGTAATATTTTATTGTATATATGACTGAAATTACTTAGAAGATAGGTTTTTAATTTCCACATATTTGGAAACTTTTTATTTTATATTTTTATTATTACCTTCAAACTTAATAGTATGTAGTTAGAGAACATGGTTGTATAATACCCATTCTTTGAAATTTTTTTAGTTGCTTTGTGACCTAAACCTGACTTTCTATATAAATGGTCTGCATGTATATAAGAGAATGTATATTCCAATTTTGGATGCAGAATTTTGTAAATGTCTGTTAAGTCAAGGTTGTTGTTTAAATCTTCTATATCTAATTTTTCCTATACATCAGTCAACTTTATATATTTTGAGACCATTTTATAAGATGCATACTTAAAATTCATTTATCTTCCTGGTGAATTAAATTTTCTATCATTGTGTTGTTGTAACCAGCTCTATCACTAAAATGATTTTATTTTTAGGCTATCTTCTGGAATGAATATGGCAGCATCAACTTTCCTTTGATTAATATTTGCCTCATATACTTTTTTTCTATTCCTTTTACACCTTTCTAGGTCCTTATGCTTTAGATGTGTCTTATAAACAGAGATAGTTTATTCATTTATTTTTCAGACTTATCAATATTTTTTTCAAATTTACCAATTTGTTGTGATCATTAATGTATTTCTATTCATTACATTTATTGATATATTTGCACTCTGTTTTCATGCTGTTTTACATAGTTTCTATTCATCTTTTATTTTGTAAACAGTTCATTCATAACTGTGCCCTGTATGCTATTCTGAGTCTAATGATTTCATATCTGCAGTTCTTGGAATCTAAATCTGTCATTGTGTTGTTTGAATCCCATTCATATTTCTTTGCTTCTTGTATTTTTCATATGCTGTGAGTTCATATAGGATTTGATTAGTGGAACTCTGCTGGCCTAACTTGAGGAAGCTTTTCTTTGGAAAGGTTTTCCTCTTGCTTCTGCTGGTTATTAAACTATACTGCATCGAAGGACCATGTTAGCCTTCCTTGAGAGTTTTGGTTCAGAACAGGGATCTGAGAATCTGCTTATTCTCCTGTTGCTAAAAGATATATATCCCTTCAACCTTTTGTCTATAGGACTTCATTCCCATGACAACTTTGCTTTTTCTTACTGCCTGACAGTCCACGCCAGCTCCTCATGTAACTCTGATTTTGTGCTGCTTTGACTGTTCCTAGTCTGACCATAGTATTTTATTTTTCTGGTGACACATCGCATGAATTTCTGCTTTGAGTTTAGGCCTCCAAAGCCAGACTGACTTCCCAGTAACTACTCCTGACTATTAGGGGCCAGCAGCTCTCACATGTTTGTTTGGGTGATGGTTGAGGTTGTCCCTGGAGATCTTCTTGCTGATCAGTGCCTCAGAGAATGTGTATATGTAGAGCTGGGGGTCAGGCCAGGGTTTCTCTGAGTTCTAGTGACTCATAGTACTGGAAGCTAAAATCTTTGGAATGGATTTTTTCTTAATGATTTAGGACAGTACATTTCTCACAGTACATTGTATGGACACTTTTCAGGATGTTAGAAGTATCGTATAAAAAATGTTTTTATCATCAAATAACTTTAAACTTTCAGTTACTACAAAATTAAGTGGTTGTCTTTGCTTCATGTCTTTTCAAAGTCTTTAGTATATTAAGAGACATCATGAATATCCAAGAGCAGGATATAAATGCTGAAACTCATAATATATAGTGTCCTCAACTCGACCCTTTTTATACAGTATCTTTGAGACAAAATTCCAATGAACATACTGGGAAAACTGATTTAGAATGACAACTCTTTTGATAAATGCCAGCAGATATAAAAATACACTGATTGTTATTTCTGAAATGTTCTTTACTCTTTGGTGAGCATTGGAAAATATAAAACCTCCACATTCAGTTCTTTGTGCAAGCATGCATACCATAAGACCATGAATATTGGAAATAATTGCAGGGAATTAACACTTTGTAGCAACTTAGCAAGTAAAATTTGCTGTCTTGCTCTTGTTAGGAGTAATAGCAGAAACATTATCTTGGGAGAAATGCATTCTCTTGTAATTCAGACTGTTCATAAGATTGCCAATTCTTCTACTCTCTGCACAGACAAGGATAGTAATGTAGTGCTTAAGTGGAAAAGTGGGAGGTTCTTTTATGCCTTTCATTGTTGATTTGAGAACACTACTCAGGAGACAGAATCTTGAAAGATAGCTTAGGTAGCACCTCTGGATTTTGCTAGAAAAATTCTATGTGTGTTTAGATAATGATAATGAGCTAATTACTTAGCTAGTGAAATAATGTTTTGTTTTGTTTTTCTCTTCCAGATGTTTTCAGTAAAGTGGAAATGCCCTGTCAGTACTGCTTGGCCTTGCTAGAGCTAAACGGAATCGGCTTTAGTACTGCAGAATGTGAAAGTCAGAAACACATAATGCAAGCCAAGTTGGATGCAATTGAGACTCAAGCCTATCAACTAGCTGGCCACAGTTTTTCCTTCACCAGTTCAGATGACATTGCTGAGGTTGTATCATGGGAATAGAGAATTTAGAAAAGTAATTTTTAGAGTTATAGATGGTTTGTATATGTGTTTTTCCTAAATATGTTTACCTAAACATCAAAAATCAGTTTAAAAAAATTCAGTTAACCAGAATACTTTGGAGATAGAGTATTATAACATCTAATTTGTAATTTGTATTATATATTTATGAAATAGGAAGGTGTTAAAGAAAGCTCCTAGAATGTATGTTCCATGAGAAGAAGTTTTGTCTGGAACAGAGGAGGTACTCAGTAAATATTTGTTGAATGAAAGACAGTTGCATAATAGTGCTGCTGTTTCTCCATGAAATTTGTTGTCTCAGGTACTCTTACTCATTCCTCACCCCCAAATTCATTTTTTAGAATAAAAATTAGATATTTTTCTCAGTTGTTAATGAAAAAAGGATTTTTGTATCTGTTTGCTTTTTAAACTTAATTTAGATTTTTATTAGGTTAGTATCATTATCTAAACACACACAGAATTTTTCTAGCAAAATCCAGAGATGCTTCCAAAGCTATCTTTCAAGTTTCAGTCTCCTGAGTAGTGTTCTCAAATCAACAATGAAAGGCATAAATTATATAAATTTGACATACTTAACTCTTATTTTTATTTTCAAAGGTTGGTGTTATTTCCACACTCTGCAAAGTGTGGTTGGATTGTTTTAGAGGGGTTACAAATGTACATTGGGTGCCTACACTTGATAGCATTGAAGTTATAGTGTCTTCTAGATGTTATTCAGTAATATAGCATATTGGTAAAGATCATAGGCTTTGTAGCCAGATTTAGTAGGTTTGAGTACTACCTCCTCCATTTATTTACTAACTCTGTGACCTTGGACCAATACACCAACTCTTTATATCTCGATTTCTTCATCAGTAAAAAAGGTTTTAATTACCTCATAGAGTTGTGAGGAGTTAAATGACAAATGTAAAACACTTAGAATAGTGTCTGTCTCATAGTAAGTGCTCAATATGTGTTATATATACTCATAAAAATGCCTGTTTTTAAGCCACAGGTTTGTTTGTTTTTTTAATGAGGAACTTTGTTTCTCCTAATTCAGTATATTTGTATTTAAGTCAGTGGTGTCTTTTGGGGGTATTTTTATGTTTTCTTTTGAGTTTTTTAGCCCAGAACTCTCCAAGCCAGTACCTAACTGAAAACACATAAAATTACATAGGGAACTTATCAAAAATATAGAATCTCTGGATTTCAGCACAAGTAGGCTTGGAGCAAAGGCAAGAATCTGTGCCCTGTGGTTCTGATGAGTACTCAGGCACAGGCCTAGACCAAACTCCAAGCTTAATAATAAGCCTTTGGTGTTATTAGCTTGTTCCTAGGTATTCATGTTAAAATGGAAATTATATTTAAGGTTACTAACAGTTTTACACTTTGACTATTTAATTCTTGGTGATTTTAAGTTGAATCTTTGAACGGGGCAGAATACTATTACTCATCTAGAACTGCACTGTCTAATACAGGACCCACTAGCCACTTGTGGCAATTTAAATTTAAATTAATTAAAATTAAATAAAATATTTCAATTTGTAATAACCACATTTCAAATGTTCAATAGTCACATTGTGGCTAGTGGCTACCATATTAGACAATGCTAATATAGAACATTTCCATTATTGCAAAAAGTTCTTTTGGATGGCACTGGTCTAGAGCAGGGATTAGCAAACTATAGGTTGCTGGCCAGATCTAGCCCACGAGCTGTTTTTGAATATAAAATTTTATTGGAACACAGCCACACCTGTTCCTTTACTTATTTTCTGTGGCTGCTTTCATTCTATAATGGCACAGTTGAGAAGTTGTGACAGACAGTAAAATCTGCAAAGATGAAAATATCTATTGTCTGGCCCTTTATGGGAAACATTTGCTGACTCCTGGATTGGAGGGAAGCATGGGTTAGTGGAAAGAAAAAAGGACTTTAGAGTTAGAAGACTCTTGGTTCTAATTTTTAATTCCATGACCTTCTGGCCATGTAATGTTGAGCATGTTTTTCAAGCTGTCTAAACTTTTCAGATTTGTCACAGAATTGTTACAAAGATTACATATGATGATACATGTTAAAGCACCTAACATAATGGATGGCACATTGTCAGTGCTCAATAAATTTAAGTGCCTCTTGTCTCCATTTAGTTCAGCCCTCTAATTACACAGATATGTTAATTGAAGCCTGGAGAGGTAATTTATATGTGAAGTTTTTATAATTAAATCTGAAAGATTCACCAAAAATAGAAGCTTAAGATAAGGAACTTTTAAATACATGACTTGAGCTCTTTGAATTATCTTAATTGTGATAGTTCTTCCTTCCTGGGATTGCTGATTTGTAGTTACTTTAATAATGTTTTATTCTTTCTATTCGATTATTTGATTTTCTCCTATTCTGCCATTCATGTATTCTTTGACATCTGTATTAGAGTTGCCTGATGAAATACAGGGCTTTCAGTTAAATCTGAATTTTTGATAAACAATGGATAATATTTTAGGGTAAGTATGCCCCATACAACTCAGATTTAACTGGGCATCCTGTAATTTTATTTGCTAAGTGTGATAACCCTAATCTCACACATGCATATCTACATAACACAACTTTTGGACAAAATAGTTACTAACATCCATAGTAAGCCTCAGTATCTTTTATACCTAAGGCCCCAGTTATTCCCACTACTTAAAACTGGAACCAGATCTTTGTTTTTATTATAACTGCTGTTCTAGGGAAACACAGGCATATCTTTCCTTGCAACCCTGACTTGTAGAAAAAAAATTTGTAGAAAAAAATTCTTAGACTCATGCAAATAGTTTTAATTTTAAAGATTATTGCTGGAAAAAATAATCCAAGGTTTACTAAAGCCCATACAAGGTCTATAAATGAATGAGTAGAGGTACTATAAGTGTTCTGAATTGCCTGCATTTTAACCCTTGTAACTTGAACTAGTGAGTGTCCATAGGATTCGCCCTCTGCCCTAGAGCCTGGATCCCTGCCTAGTTACTTTAGTGGGTGTTTACTGGCCACTCTCTTGCTTTCATTATTGTTACATTGGGTTGGCCACCTTCTCCTGACCTTTTGTGCCCAGGGACTCTCAGGGCCCAGCTTTTGGGTAGTGGAATTAGATGGCTTTTTGGACCCCTTTCTACTTTAGTGTTCTCTGATTTCTGTGATTCCACAGTAGCCATGAAGGCTTCTATGTTGTCCTGCTACAAGGGCTTAAATGATTGAGCAGTCACATCGGTTACCACATCAAGTGGTATTTAGGAGAGCTCACAATCCTCAGGGCAACCTAAAGTCTCAATGTCAATACTGTATTTGTCAGTTGTTCAGCACAAAGTATACATTCTTGTGTTTTTAGCTGTTGAAAAGCCTAGTGTTGGCATTAATCTGCTAGTGCCTAAATTAGGGTATGAACAGTTGACTTGACATATAAATTTTCATTGCCATTATTTATCAACCTTTTTCCAGTTTGCCCCAAGAATACTTGCCAGTGATACTTGCAGTTGGAAACAAATGACATCATTCTATTTATAACATTCTGTTTTTAATAGTAGTCTTTTCCATTTACAAAATATAGTAATTCTCAATTGCTGAAAATGTCAAATCCTAGAAAACGTAGCATTCCTACATGTGATGTAAATTAACACTGGCAGTGAGCTGCACTTTTTTTTTTCTAAATTGGAAAAGAGCTAAATGTGCTAATTCCAAATTGTCCCCCGCCCCCAAAAAAACACAAAACCCAAAAAACTAACCCATGCTGAACTGTGTAGGGTTTTCCTCAAGTAATTTTTAAAAATGTTTTCTGAATGACAGTATATGAGACTTGATTCTTAACTAAAAAAGCATTAATTTCTTACAGGTTTTATTTTGGGAATTGAAGTTGCCACCCAATGGAGAGATCAAAAACCAAAATAGCAAGAAAACCTTGGGTTCTACCAGAAGAGGGAATGACAATAGATGCAAGCTAAGACTGGAAAAACGGTTCAGCACTAATAAGGTGTTATTTGGGGGTAGTTACAGGGTAGAATCAACTACTTTTAGCTTTTTGGTGTATTCAAAGATTGCTGATGAAATCAAGATTCGACATAGCCCACCATTCGAACTTACCTATGTAAAAACAAATTGGTTTATGGTTTAGCTGGCCACAATAATTCCAGTATGGACAAATTGGACCATAATCTCAGTTAGCAGTTGTGTCTTTCCTATCATTTAAACTGGGTAAAGGTTTGTAAACTCAGACCTGTGACATTATTTAATTATTGACACTCACTACTGTTGACTGTTCAATATATTGTAGTTTGTATAGTTATTTGAACTTGAACAAAGGTATGAAAAACATTTTTAAAAAATCCAGCCAATACAAATATAACTTTTTTTTTTCAATTTCAGGGCAAATTGTAAGTTTTTCATGAATTTATTTTTAAGTATCTAATTACTGATTTCAGAGTAAAATTGTTAATCACAATACATGGAAACTGTATGTATGAGGGAGAAGAGAGAAAGGGCTTAATTTTACATTTTTACTGAATGAATTTTCAATAGAAAAATAAGAGTAGAAAGTGCAGCCACAACAGCCATGGAGAGAGCAGTCCAAGTTGACATCCTGTAGAATTTTTGACCCTAATATCATTAATTATAACTTGCCTGACTTGGGGAAATTTCCACACCTTCATTATATCAAATAAACTTTTTATTTGATTTCACTGGCCCTTTTTCTTCACAAGTTTCTATTCTTTATTGGCTCACCAAAAGTTTGTAGCATAGAAAATTCAGTTTTCAAGATAAATGTCCTTGATACAGAACCGTGAAAGTATTAGGGCAAAAAGGAAAAAAATATAACTGGGAAACTTTTGATCATGTGAGGAATGAAGGAGGAAAATCTAGAGGAAAAAAGAGATGATGTAAACTATTGGTGGGGTATGGGGAAGCAGTTACTTTGCTAAATTAACATCTCATTGATTTTTTTAAAAAGGTAGATCTAAACTGATATTACTCAACATTAACATGTTAGCTTTTAATAATCTAGAGTTATCATAGTTTTATCATTATGGTGATTTTCAAAAAAAAAAACCCAAAAAGTAATTTTGAAATATAGATACAGGAGTTAGTTGATTTGAGACTATATTATTTACCTAAAAGAGATTCTAGTTTGCTGTGGAATTTGGATAAGAATTGGATCTAACCTTATGTTTCTTTGGCAGGATGTTTTAAATAAATTAAAGGCATTACATCCCTTACCAGGCTTGATATTAGAGTGGAGAAGAATCACTAATGCTATTACCAAAGTGGTCTTTCCCCTGCAGCGGGAAAAGCGTCTGAATCCTTTTCTTGGAATGGAAAGAATCTATCCTGTGTCACAATCACACACTGCTACGGGTAATAAAAATCTTAAATATGGATAATATTCAATTTTGAAAGAAAACAATTTCATATACATTTGCTATGATCACCAAAGGATTCAAGTGTTGATCATTGGGTTCAATGAAGTTCCATAAACATTGATGAAATTGCATAGTACATTCAAAGCATAGATGGATACTATCTAGATACAGAGATGAGATTTAGTAAGATATAATTTTTTCTTTCAAGTAGTGTATAGAGTAACTGGGATGTCTGAAACTGTGCTTTGGATAAGAATATATTTGGGAATTAAATACTTATTTGAGTCAGTGATCTTATTTAATTTTATTACCAACCCTTTTGTGAACATCTTAAGATTCTCTCCAAGCTGAATCTAAGTAGTGAATCTAAGTAGGTGTGAGGGGCATCTGTATAATAAGTGAGCATCTCATTTTCCTCAATCAGAAAAGAAAGCTGTAGAGTCTTTTGGGTGACTCATGGCCCTCTTAGGGTAGGTCTGAGTATAATCTGGAGAGGAAAAAAGCATTCTTTCTTTAGGCAGTGCAGAACTAAATATTTGCCAAATGCAGGTGTAGTGGAGAAAGGGTAGTATTAACTCTTACATAGGGAGGCAGTTTAGGTTAATGGTATAGAATTTGGACTTTGATATCAGGTTTTTACAAGATTTGCATACTGGTGCTATGTATAAATCTTTAGATAAAATACTCAACCTCTCAGTGCCTAAATTTCCTCATAATAAAGCAGGATAATAATAGTTCTACCTCACTGGATCATTCTGAGGATTAAATAGGTTACTATATGTAAAGTGTTTAGAATTGTGCATGTACTTGGTACATCACCCCTTATCATTTGTTGGTGTTACTAAGCATGGAAACAGCATGAGGAGCAGCTTTTCTCTCTGCTTATTTTTTGCTCTAAACAATTTCTCTTTTCCTTCTCTTTTTAGCTAACCTCTTGATTTTTAGCCATTTCTTGCCTTATTGTAATTTCACTTTGATTTTGAAACGTATGCTGTAAACTTATGTAAAATATTTTTGGTAAAAAAAATAAAGTTAGGTAGAGTTTCAAAGGTATTGCACATTTATTTGTTGCTTATAAAGCATAAAGTGATCAATTTCTTTTTTCTTGATTGATTTGTATCATGCTGTGCCTACATTTAAAGAATATATTAGAAATACAAGTTTATCCAAGTATTTCCAGGCCATTTCATTATAAGAGTTTATTTCCATGAAGCTACATTCATGTTTTATAATTTATTTTTGCCATATTATTAGTCTGCCAGTGTTACCTCATTAATTCAAATAATAGACCTGACAGTTAACTATTATTATAGAAAAGAAGACAGTATCCTGAGGCAGAAAGAGACTTAGAGTCCTTTCTCTTCTATATGTTAGCTTTGTAACATTGAACAGGCCATTTAATGATAATAAATATATTAATATCTACTATTAATTGAGCACTAATGTTTGCTAAAAGCTAAATAACAAGGACATAATATCAGGGGTTAATTCAGAAAAGCAGTATTCTAGGTACTTAAAATGTCTGATTCATCAAAAGAAGATAAAATTATATATAGTAGCTAGTAGAGAGCTTGTTACAAGGGTGTATCAAAAAAGAGAGGATTTTGTGTCATTGTATATGTATTATAAACACTGCAAGAAGAAAAAAAAAAAACAAAATCAATTACCTGAACTTTTTGAACAATGCTTATGTGTTCCAGGAAAAGTCAACCAATAAGTAAATAATATGTAAGATATTTGGGGGGAAATAAAGGTAATAGACACTTAAATAGCTTTCTGCTTCCCAGAAAATTTATTAACCATCTGATTCTAGTCTCTAGCCATGCCAGTGTTAGTAGTGTTGACTCTCTTGATGAGTGATGATAATAATGAAGAAAACTGGCCAGGTAATGTCTAGAAAGGGGTGCTCTAATATCACCTCTCATTGCTACTCCATCTCCTGCATTAGTTAACTCCTCTGGCCCAGTTGTCCCTTTTCAGCACTCAGTTGCTCTTTTGCTCCAGATCCTCTTTCTTTGTATATGGTGTGTTCCTGTTTTTCAAAGCTTTCAACAGTCATGTCTCCCAGGATCCATTTTATTAGTCTTCATTCAGTACAACTGCTAACATTTTATAGTGCTGACATCTGGTACTCATTTTAGCATAGGAATAGTTCAATTTATCAAACTACTTCTCTTAGGCTTGTTTTCTAAAGAGCTAGGTTAATGTAAAACTGTATTGTAGGTGATTCATATATTCACTTAAATTGAGATTGGTCTGGTTCTTATTTTATCATTCTTAAGTACATGAACACATGAAAAATATTTTATTTAAATATAAATTTATTTCAGCAATAATAGAACATACATTTTAAAGATAATTCAGAAGATAATTACTATTAAAATAAATGTCAGATTCCCCCCCTAATTTTATGTCTTTATTCTGTTTGATTTTAGGACGAATAACCTTTATAGAACCAAATATTCAAAGTGTGCCAAGAGATTTTGAGATCAAAATGCCAACACTAGTAGGAGAAAGCCCACCTTCTCAAGCCCTAGGCAAAGGCCCACTTCCCATGGGCAGGTAGATTCTATTTCTTTGTATTTGCAATAATACTTATGTAAGTATGAATGGCTCAAAAATAGCCTATTGGACAAAATAATGAAATCAATTTTCTGTTTCAGGCATAGGCATTTCTATTCCAGGTATTATTCATTTCAAACCCTGACCCTGTATATAAAGAAGCTAGTTGATGGTGAAAGGCAAAAAACCTGGACCACTAGTTAAATCAAACAGCATATACTTATTTAAGTCAAATACTAAAGGGAAGAGTTTAGTAATGTCAGGAACATTCCTCCTTCCTGCCCTCTTCACATACACACAAAAGGAAGAAAATGCACAGTTAATTTTTATTAGATATGGCCAAAGAGATTTGTTGAATTGAGCTAAATGTTAGTGAATTATTTCAGAAGCAGTTTGTGGGAAACGCTATTACAGAAATGTCTTATTTTTTATTTAATTGAATTTTTATTTATTTTTATTTACTAAAAAAATCTAGTATCTTTGTGAAGCTATAAAGTGAGTTTCCAATAATAAGTTTCTTAGAAAGGAATAGTAACTTTACCGAAAAATCAGACCTTTTTCACATATTTAAGACTGCTTTACATCCAGCTGATGATGTTGTTTGTATGACAGAGCAGAAAATAAAAAGGGTTGTGGCCTGAACCTTAGGCACCGGGCACAGATGGAGGACAGGGCCTCAGATGGAGGAATGCCATTTTCCATCAGCATGCGACACGCCTTTGTTCCTTTCCCAGGTAATGTGGCTGATGATTTTTTAGCTTCTCATTGCTGTGGGAATGTTTTTTAAAGCACTGATAAAGCCTGTATTATGAGTAAGACTCAGAAGTGTGCATTGGTTCCTCTATCTTCTATGTCGTCTGTTTTTTCCCCTTTGTGTTGCCAGATTTATAACAGTAATTATCTTCATGATCTGCTCTTGGTGGTATATGCTCATTGGTAGCAGTCTGCTGAAACCATGTTTTCTAAGTTCACTGTAAACCTTTTCGGAAAATCCGATGGATTTTTTAGTCCTCATCCTTTGTGACTTCTGTGTTTGTCACTGTTAATCAACCTTCACTTTCCTAAGTGTATCTTTTTTTTCTGATATTTTAATTCATTATTCAGTTTCAGCAATTTGATTTGGTCGTGCATCTTTGGGTAATGTTTTAGCTTTGCTTCTGAGATTTTTGAATTTGCTGACTTTACTGAGTTGCTTTTTAAAAAATCTGTGTACTTATATTTTCATTAAATTTGGAACATTTCAACTATTATTTCTTATAATATTTTTTTTTGTCTGTATCTCTCCTTGCTTCCTGTTACTTCAAATATATGTAGGTCATACCACTTGGTACTGACCCACAGATCACTAAAGCTTTAATCTTTTCTATTCCCTTCTCCCTATTTTTTTTCACTTTGTGCTGCAATGTATATGTTCTATTGACTGTTTTAATGTTCATGGATCTTTTTCTTCTTCAATGTCTAATTGCTGTCATATCCTCCTAGTGATTTTTACATTTCAGATATTGTACTTTTAATTTTAGAATTTAAATTTTATTTTTTGTGTAGTTTTATTATTTTATTGCAATTCACTATTTGTCACATCATTATCTCCATGTTTCTTTAAGTTACTGTACATATTTCTGTTAGCTTTTAAAAATTTCATCATCTCTAATTTCTGGGTCATTTTCTATTGATCATCTATTCTCCTGTTCAAAGTTACATTTTCCTAGTTCTTCTTAATGTCTAGTATTTTTTTTTATTGTTTTCTGGACACTATGGTTGCCACATTGTTGACTCTTTGGATTTTGTAGTCTTCATTAAATAGCATTTCTTCTTGCAGACAGTTAACTTTCACATCGGCTTGATAATTTGAGACTTCGAAAGGTTTTTTTTTTTTTTTAGCAAAAGTTTAGAGCATCCTTTACTCTAGGACTAGATTAGCTAGATTAGATTGTAAGGCATGGTCTTGCTGGGGTCTCCATGCTCAAGTTCTGTTAGAATTACCTTTCTTTTTAAGGCTGAATAATATTTCATTGTATGTATATATTTCCTGGCACATAGTAGGCTCAACAAGTTCTACCTTCAGTCTGATCAGAACTTGAACATCTCTCAACGTGCAAGCAGGTATTGTTCAACTAGTTGTTCAGCTGACAGCTGTGTGATGGTGATTCTTTCTTTGGTAGCGGTTTTTTTCTTTAGTGTTTTTTCTTTGCTTGTTCCCTGCACAGCTTAGTATTTGGTCAGAAATCCAAAGGGATTACTATGCATATTTCTGGTTCTCCTTTTATGCACAGATTCTTCCTCTCCAAATTTTCACAAATTCTAGGCTCAAACTCTAATGTCTGTTTCCTTAGCTTAGAAAAACCATAGTGCTTTGTTTCATTTCTCCTTCCAAGCAATGCATTCTACAGAGTGCCTCCATTCACAAACCTAAGAGAATTGGATGGCTCATACCACCTGCTCTCTCCCCTCCTCCTTCTCAGGGATTATATAATACCTGCATTGCCTGTTGTTCAACATCTGAAAACAGTTTTCATATATTTTGTCCAGTTTTATCTTGTTTATGGCAGTAAGACCACAAAAGTTGTAGTTATTTGTTTGAAATCAGTATTTATACGTTTTAAATCAATTATTCATTTACATATTTTAGAAATCTCAAAATATGTAAAAGTTATATTGATAAGCTTTGCTTTTTCCCATCCTAGCTATGCTATTACCTACAACTCTTATAGATAACTACATATGAGTTTCTTATATATCCTTTCTGTATTTTATGTAGATATAAACAGATATAAATGAGTAATATTTTCTTCCCCTATTCTTACACAAAGATAAGCATTCCATGTACACAATTGCATGTCTTACTTTTTTCATTTAATATTTTTATGCTGGAGATTTGTGATTGTCAGTAAAGAAATTTGTACATAAACCGGTTTAATCTGTGTGTGGGTAATCAGTGCAGTTGTTGAGTTGCAGAGTAGAAACCTGTTTGATAGGTATTGTCAAATTGCCATCTAATGAGGGACAGTTACCATTTACTTCTTAATAACATATGAGTGTTCTTTCTCAGCCTTGCCAAACTGTGCTGTTCAAGTTCTGGATTTTTGCAGTATAAGAAGAGAGAAATTGTTTCTTGCTATATATTTAATTTGCATTTCTTTTACTATGAATGAAGTTGAGCTTTCTTTAATATGTTTAAGGTTCTTTTGTTTTACTTAATTTCATGAACTGCTTGTTTATGTTTTACCTTGGTTTTGATTTGTAGCACCTCTTTTTTTTTTTTTTATAAAATAGCAATGAGTTTTTTGTAATGTCAGTTGCAAATAATTTTCCTACTTTTTCTTTGACTCTGCTTTCATTATTTTTTTTCATGCATATCTAATCCATTCATTTCTAATCCAAAGGTAAATTATCTGAATCCTCTTAAATAACTCTTCTTCACATATCAACCACTTGATTTTTTTCATTGAATGTCTTTATTTTCGTCAAAGTAGATCACATGCTTCTCTCCAGTCCACTTAAAGATTGGAAAACAGTTTCTTCATTCATTCATTCATTGGACAACCATTTCAGAGCCTACTATGTGCCAGGAACTCTCAAGGTTTTCTATGAACTGCAAAGGACAGTTAAGTCTCCCATACCTAATGGTTCAGTGCTATGTGGGAGAGGCATGAAAGAACCATTTCAGATTGTGTCAGGTGCTGTGGGAACACTGAGGAAAGCACTGCCATAGCGGTTAAGGAGGAGAGGTCAGCAGTGGCTTTACATATATTACATATATTTGAAAGCTAAATGAAAAAAGAAGCCATCTAAGTTACAGACCTGAATTGCATCATTTTAAGAGTAAGGTTTTAACTTTTGGTCACATGATCTCATAACTAAATTTCTATCATCCTGCTCAATTATATAAAACTTGGATTTGTTTCTTGTGCCAGGTTTTCTAAAATTATTTCTGCTTCAGGTGGTTTAATATTAGCTGCTGATTACTCTCAGCTTGAACTGAGGATCTTGGCTCATTTATCCTATGATCAACGTCTCATTCAAGTATTAAACACTGGAGCTGATGTTTTCAGGAGTATTGCAGCTGAATGGAAGATGATTGAGCCAAAGTCTGTTGGGGATGACCTGAGGCAACAAGCAAAGCAGGTAATCTTTGTGAATATGCTTAACATATATGAGGAGAATTTTAATGATTAAAAAAATGGAAAAATTGTCTCAATTATTTGTAGTTGAGGAATGATTTTTTCATCTTTGATTTTTTTTTCATTCATTTGACCTGTTTCGTGGTATTCATTATACTATCTTTCATAGAGTCAATAGGAAGAATCAGATACACAGTCTGAGGCAATTTAGTGTTAGAAATGCCATATGCATTAGTAGTAGATATTGTGATAGTGGTAGTTGTTAATTGTGTGTATGTGTGTGTGTGTGTGTATTTTTTAAAATCTCTTGTCTGTGAGCATCCATATTTTCATCTTTCTATTTTCATTCAGCATCAAGCAACAGTGTTTTTTATAAAAAAGTGCTTTCTCAATGTTTGTTGAAAATAAATATTGCTGAGCTGTGGATTATAATTAATAAGTGATAGCATTTTAGTTTGAGGCCATTGGTTAGCTAATCCACCCATAAAACTTCATACTGCCCTTGGACCTTTCAAGTGGGTCATTATTAGTTTCTACTCCTGGATGACTATCTGGCACAGAGAATGTCGAAGGCCACGTTTACACCATTTCCAGGCCTGAATTAACACTGATACTTCCTTACTATATGACCTTTGGGAAATTTGAGGCCATTTTCAAGAAAACAGGCTTGTTGGCTGAGGTAAAGGCATACCACTCCCAATTCTAAGATCCTGCTTTACTAGTTTTACATTTACTTCTAGTTATCTATAGCTGTAATCTGTAAACTGTATTAGGCATAAAATACTTTTCACCACTGTCTGTTTAGCCAGCACTTGTTTCTTCCATGCTGTGAGAAGTCAGCTTTGTCTTCTCTTTCTACGTAATCTTCTTTGGGATCCTGCATTTAGCAAGAATCAAACCCGAGGTAAAACAGCTACTATTTCAATATGTAATCCTCATAATAAACGTATGAAATAGGTATTATTATCTTCATTTTATATAGGAGAAAATTGAAGCACAGAAAGTTAGTAATTTGCTTAAGGTCATATAGCTATAAGTGATAGAGCCAGGATAAGTTCCAAATGCCAAAACTTAGAAATTCTGACTCTGTACCCTAAACATTTATGCATTGATGATAGTGGCCTCTATTTAATAATTTCTTGCATGATTTAATAGTGTTTATGTTATCCCGTTTTTGTTCTCCTAAATCACCATGCATCGAACCATCTAATCCCAAGTCTTACTGAGATCTCAGCTAGTACTAAGTAATGTCTGAATTAAAATATATATATAGCATTACAACAAAATAAAGCATAAAAAAAAACAAAAGAAAAGAAAAAAATAGGGAAAAAGTCACACTCAATTTATTTAAAAAAAGGAAAAAACAAAATACCTCTAGCTGTGTTATCACATTAAAAGTATTTTGGAATTTTGATAATCATTTTTTTGTTCTTTTAAAATTGTATTTAACAATATTTATATAGGGCTTGCTTTGTGTCATGGAGTTTTCTAAACACTTAACAAATAACTCATTTAATCCTAACAATTTCATTAAGTATTACTATCTTCATTTTAAGAATGAAGAAATCAAGGTAGCTTGTGCAAGACAATGAATCTTGTAAATGCTGGAACTAGGATTCAAACCCAAGCAATACTTATTTTAAAATTAGGGGTTTTTTTATTGACCTATTTAGACCATTTTCCTTCATGACACCCAAAATTTCCTCATGAGTTTGTGTTTAATTCAAATAGATTCTGCAGTTGTAAGATTCAGGTGGCTGTGAAGTGAAGAGGATATATATTTCCATTAAGTCTTTCCTTTTATCAAGCTATAAAGCTCTTTTAGTGCTATCTAAGAAAGAGGAGAGGGATGTTTATAATACTTTTCTTTTTCCTGACTCCTAGGCATTTCTTTAAGCAGAAGTTAATGAGGTATTGTCAGGAATATAAAGCTGCTCTGAAGACTGCTGGATGAATGAAAAAGAGTCAGAAATAAATCTTCCCTTTTAAATCACTAGGTTTATTCTCTTAAAACAAATATTCATATTCATTCATATTCTGCCCTTCTTTTCCTTCCTCTCTCCTCTCTCCAAAAATATTGCTAAAAGGCATAAAAAATATTCATTGGATATCAACTTTTATAGCTCTAATCCACCAAAAGTAGTTCTAATAATTTTTTTGACTCCTGGGAGGGCCTCTCGAGGATGGAGCCGGCAGGTCTCCCCTCTCCGACTGGGACTTGGAGGGAGGGGCCAAGCATCTCCACCTGGGACCTGCCACTCCTTACCGTGCCAGGATCCAGCCCCTCCCTGCTCAGACTGGCAGGAACAATTGCAATGGGGCTGGAGGTTGGGGGTGGGAAGCGGGGCGCGTGAGCTGACTCCCTTATTTGTACCCAGGAAGACTTGGCAAAGTCTTAGAAGCAGAAGGAACAGACAGAGGTCCGGTTTCATGCCTGGCTTGAGACCCAGAAAGCAGAACAGTTTCTCCAGTGACATAGAAGCAGAAAAGAAAACACACGCATCTGGGGGCACCCCCACCCTTGGGACTCGCTCTTGGGTCTCAGGTCGGGAACCTGTTTTCTAAGGTGGGGGGCCTGGTGACCATCTTGCCAGTTCCTACAGGGTCAGGCACAGCAGGGCATGGGCACCCCTGTCCTCAGGTTGAAATAAAAGCTTACCAAATTTCAGTCCTGATGAACTTTTTATATTTACATTTTATGTATAGTTATGACCTTTAATTAATTTACTTACTGAGTGTGATTACTCCCTTTCAGATTTGCTATGGAATCATTTATGGAATGGGAGCTAAGTCTTTGGGAGAGCAGATGGGCATTAAAGAAAATGATGCTGCTTGCTACATTGACTCCTTCAAATCTAGATATACAGGTAAAGCCTTGAGTGTTAATTATCTTATAGGTATTATTCTTCTCAACTATCTTTCCATATTATTATTATTTTTTTAAAAAGGCATTACATACTTTTCTATTAACATTTCCATTAATTAGATGTTTTCATCAACCATTGCTAATTAAATAACATTGACCTTATTATGATTATTTTGTAAGATATGCTTTTTTCATAAAAGTAGAGGTAAAATGGAATAGCAAAGTGTAGTTGATTTATGTGCTACTGTGTCATTGTGAATATCTTATAAAATCTTGAAATTGTCCAGTGCTTTAGGTTTAGATAGCTTTAACTTGAAACAGTAAATCATTGATTAAATGTACCAGAAGCTCTAAGAGAACAAATGCTATTATAGTTTGAGTATCATTGATACAAATTATATTTTCTTTTGGCAGTTTATTGAATTATAATTTCTATAAAATAAAGTTCACCTTTTTAGGTGTATAGTTCTATGAATTCTGACAAATGCACACAGTTATATAATCTATACCACAGCCAAGATATGGAACCATCACCCGATCACTCAAAAAAGTTCTTTTATGTCCCTTTGTAATCAACCCTATCCCCAAGCCCCAAAAAGAAAACTTTATTCACACATGACATGATCTTATACATTGAAAATCATATGAAGTTTACAAAAATAACTACTAGAACAAATAAGTAAATTTAGCAAGATCCCATCATACAAGGTCAATTTGTAAAAATCACTTGTAGTTCTATATACTAGCAACAAATAATTAGTGTATGAAGTGAAAATAAAACTATTTACAATAACATCAAAATACACAAAATACTTAGGCAAAATTTAACAATGTGTAAGACTTCACTGAAAACTCCTGAGCAATCCTGAGAGAAATTGAAAAATACTTAAATAAATGGAACATTTACCATGTTAATTTATTAGAAGGCATAATATTGTTATAATGACAGTTTTCTGTAAATTGTTATATAGATTCAGTGCAATACCAATCAAAATTCCATTAGTCTCTTGGTTGGAATTAGACAAGCTGACTGGAAATTTATAGAAATTCAAAAGGACTAGAATAACTAGAATAATTTTTGGGGGAAATATACAATGTTGAGTACTTACACTCCCTGGTTTCAAAACTTATTATAAAACTACAATAATCAAGACAGGCATAAGGATAGACATAGAGAACAATGGATCACAATAAAGGGTCCAGAAATAGACCTATATGTATATGATAACTTGATTTTTAAGAGTTGCCATGGTAATTCAATGGAAGAAGAGTGGTCTTGTCAACAGTTGGTATTAGAAGAACTAAGTACTAGTAGGAGAAAAAGTGAACTTCAACTTTATTTCACACTATGTTGAAAAATTAACTTGATGTGGAGCATACACTTAAGAGTAAAAGCTAAAATTCTAAATCTTCCAGAAGAAACAAGGGAGAAAAGCTTTGAGACACTGAGGTAGGCAAAGATTTCTTAGGTGATAATAACATTGAATCACAAAAGATAAACATTAATAAAAAACATTAATACAAATAATTAAGAAAATGTAAAGGCAAGCCACAGACTGAGAGAAAATATTTGCAATTCCTATTATCTAACAAAGGAGTTGCACCCAGAATATATAAAGAACTCTTACATCTCAATGCTAAGAAGGCAAACAGTTCAATAACATAAATGTCAAAATTTGAGCAGACATTTCACAAAAGAAGATATCTGAATGACCACATCAGATATTATCATCATTAGTCATCAGGAAAGAACAAATTAAAACCACAAAGAGATACCATTACAAAAACACTGGGTAAAATTAAAAACATTGTATCTCTTTTTCATTGCTGGTAGAGATGTAAAATGGTACAACCACTTTGGAAAACAGTATGACTCTTTCATATATAGTTAAACATACACTTAAGCATTTGATTCTGCAGTTTTACTGTTGAATATTTGCCTAAGAAAAATGAAAACATATGTCCAAAGAAAGATTTGTACATGAATTTTAGAGTAAGTTAATTCATAACAGCTCAAGGCTGAGAACTGCCTAAATGTCTACCAAAAGGATTATGGATAAACAGATTGTGATATATCTCTTCAGTGCAGTACTACTTAGCAAAAGAAGGCAGACACAAATGAGAACAAATAGTATAATTCAATTCTTATGAATTTCAGTGACAAAAAACTAAGATACAGTGTCATAAAGTACATCAATGAGTGTTCGAGGTTGATAATGGAGTTCTGACTGTAAAGGTGATGAAATGTTTTATATCTTTTAGTGGTTGTTATAGGGCTATATACATTTGTTAAAATGCATCAAACAGTTCACCTGAAGTCGGTACCTTTTATTGTATGTAAATTATATCTTAGAATTGATTGTTTTAAAATAGTTCTTGCAATCTCTTAATATTGGAAGGCCTCCTGAAGATTCAGGTAAGAACATCTATAGAGCTCTTAAATTTTATTTTTTTCTTTGCTCTTCACTCAACAATATCACAGTAATTCTTAAAGAGATAAGGTAAGAGTCTGATTGCTTTCTGAGTTCTTATGCTACTAGTAAAATATCATCAACAGCTTCACTTGGCAGGGCTTTCTCCTCTTCCTTTTACTCACAATCTTCTCAAATGCCTTTTCTGTGCCAGCCCCACAACAGAAATCCTCAAATGAAGAGTTTCAGTTGAGAGACATTAGTGTTTATTATTTAGAATGAACAGAGCTCTGAGAAAGCAGAGATTACAAATATGAATAAAGATAAGTCAGCATAGTCTCAATAATTGAGTGTTCTTCAAAATATAGAGAAAGAACCTTTTTAGCTCATGAGACAGAAATGAGCAGTGAAGAGGTTGGTCCACTTGGAACAGAGAATTCATAGTGGAGCTCCATAAGACATAATAATGGGCCTATACTACAAAGGATGAATGCTGGTATAGGGAATATGAAATATGTTTGAATATTATACTATACATAGTCTTTTTGAATTTTAAAAAGTGGGTTGTATGTGGCCCTAATGAAATACTATAACTCATGCATTAATTTCAGTTAGGTCCTATTTGGATCAAAGTGTAGATGATAACAAAGAGCTGTTAGAATGTTTTAAGCCTAGAAATAAGAACAAAGAGTAAAAGAGGATTATTAACATGATTGAAGAACAGAAACCTATGAAAAGTAGCATGGAATACTCTTATGATCCTAGAGTGAAACTACCTCGTTCATTCTGGAGTTTAGTTTCATATTTTTATTTTTTGTTGGTGATGGTGGTGGTATAAAAAACAAAGAGATTATGTCATTTCTAAAGTCCCTTTTATTTTTAACATTTTGAGTCTACAAGATAGTGAATGAAGATTATATGCAAAGTTTTGATGTGGTACTGGGGTCTTGGTATATATCACTATTATTAAAACTATTGAATGAGAGTAAGAATGGACTTTGGATGTAATTATTATTATTTTTTTTGTAGGGATTAATCATTTCATGAAAGAGACAGTGAAGAATTGTAAAAGAGATGGGTTTGTTCAGACCATTTTGGGAAGGCGTAGATATTTACCAGGAATTAAAGACAACAACCCTTATCATAAAGCTCACGTATGTTAAATTTCTCTGGATTTTTCACTTAAAATTTCAATGATTTATACTTTTCAACAAAGTCTAAATGCTGCTATTGTGCTTTACAGGAATCACTAGTGTATTAAGTGTATCTTCTGTTTCATTAAGGATTTCTGAAGTGACTGAACACAGTCTTTGGGAGACTAATGCAAATATGGGTTCACTTAATAATACTTCAATTAAAGATGTTCTGTTTCAGTAAGCCAATTATTTATTAACTTTGGTAACAAGTAATAGATAAACTTAATTCTTATATTTGCTAATTGTTCTGTGGTTCAGAAAGCATATCTGAATTTGTCATATCACACCAGATTGCCAATGTCTTCAGAGATTAGCCAATTATTAAATTGTGGTTTTTTTGGCTCATTCTACTTGTTTGTTATTTTAAAAGTACACATCAGAGGTTGATACCCAAAATATTGAAGAAGGCTATTTTTAACACCAATGTAAAGACTTATTGATGGTATTTGCTCAAATTATTATTAAAATCTCTTCCTGAAATAATTGGAATTCCTAAAAATATTCTATATATCTGAGCTTTTGAGTTTCTATTATAGTCCAGATCTTTCTATTTTAACTGGTTGTATTTTGCCCTTCTCCCATACGTTCGCACATTAGTGTCCACTACACATTATATGTAATGAAAATACTCAGCCTCTAAACTGCCAAATGCTGTCTGGAGCTAGAAGCCATCAGTGTGCTACTGCTCTTAGGGACTATGAAGGAATAGTTGTCTTTTTGTTTCTCTTCACTTTCAAGCCTCCCATTTATCCATAAACAGACACCAGATGTTTAACAGGCATTTACCATCTCTTAAGTGAACTAGGCAGTGTAGTTGATGCACTAGAAAAACAAGTTTTAGAATGTATTAGAAGAGAGAGAGCAAACTAAAACTATATAAAAATAACATATGTATACTCAATTATTTAGGTGTCAAGGAGGAGGTAGAACTTGAACAGATTCTTAAAGATGATTTAAAATTTAGATTATTGGGCATGAAAAAAAGACAATCACATGTGACTAAGAATTTGAGTGAGGATAGGTTAGAAAGCAATCTGGTAGTAATGGAAAGTTTGAGTTGACTCTTAGGGGTAGATAATTTTCTGCTTGTCAGATGGAGCCAGATAGTAAGAGGCTTATAATGTCAGGCTGAGAAATTTGGACTTGATCTAACAGGAATTATGTTTTTTAGGCTTTACATGATGAAAAATGGAGGATAGAGTTATTAATGTAAATGAACAATATAAGTTTTTGAAACCTAATATTTCTGTAGCTAAAGATGTGAGAATAAGACTTTTGATGCCCAACTTTAGGAGTTGAAGATCTAACATATTCATTATATAGTTGCTGAGGAAAAAAAACGTACAATCTTCTGAATTAGGAATAAAATAAATATAGCCAGATATATTTTTTTGTTTGGTTTGGTTTGAATTTGCTTTCTGTTTAATTTTTACTGTATTTAAAAATTTACATAGAAAATGCACAGAAAACAAATATAATCTCAGTAGAATATCACAGGGCTACATCTTTGTAACCTTCACCCTATTCAAGAAATAGAATATTATCAACACCCTAGAAGCCCTCCTCATGCCTCCTTCTAATCCCCACCCCTTCCTAGAAATAACCACTATCATAACTTCTAACATTATAGTTTTTTATGTATTATTGACTGTGTCTAGCTTCTTTCAACATTACATAGGCAAGTCATTCATGTTTCATGTGGGGGTAGCTGTATAGTACCCTATTATATGGATATACCACAAGTTATGAATTTTTTTCTGTTGATGGGCATATGGGTTTCCAGTTTAGAACTATTGTGGATATTGCTGATTTAAACATTCATTTCTAAGGTTCTTGGCGCACATATGTTTCCATTTATGTTTGGTAAAGGCCTACTCATAGAATTGCTGCTTATCTTCAGCGTTAGTAGAAAAAGCCAAATTGTTTTTCAACTTGGTGGTTGTAGCAGTCTGTCTTTCCATTAGAAGTGTATGCAAGTTCTGATTGCCAACATTTGCTATTACTTGTATAATTTTAGTTATGCTGGTGGGTGTAAAATAGTAGTTTTAATTTGCATTTATTTTGGTGACTACTACTGAAGCAAAGGAATTTAATAATTTAGTTGTTTTTTTTTTTTTGAGAAAGAGCCTATTCAAGTTGTCCTGTTTATTTTGTTGTTGTTGTTGTTGTTGTTGGATTGTCTATCTTTTTTCCTTACTAATTTGTAGGAGCCTATTATTGATTACATGTGTGGAAAATATTCTCTCCCACACTGTGTCTGGCCTTTTTATTCTCTTACTGGTAATTTTAGATGAGGAGAGTGTGTTTATTCTTTAAATTTTTTATTGAGAAATAACATACTTGCAATAAAGGGCACAAATCATAAGTGTAAAGCTTGAAGTTTTACATATAAATATATCCTCATAACTACCATCACAATCAATTATAAGACTTTTCCAGCTTCCTGGAAGGCATCTTTATGCTCCCTCCAAGTCAATACAGTCTTCCCTGTACACATGCATAAAACTATAGGCTAATTTTGTATGAACTTGAATTTTACTTAAATACAATCATAGTATATATCTTTGTTTAGCTTAGTAGTATTCTAATTTAGGAACATTCCAACAATTTATTAATTCTAATGTCAGCAGACATTTGGTTATTTCCATATTTTGGCTGTCATTAAATGAAGCTATTATGAACATTCTTGTTTATGTCTTTTGGTGAAAATATGCATCCAATTCCATTTCCTTAGAGTGGAATTGCTGAACTATAGAGTAAGAATATTTTTACCTTTAGTACATACTACATAACAGTTTTGCAAGAGTATCCCAGTTTATGTTGCCATCAACTATGTATATTGTACCTGTATTCTTGATATCATGGTCTTTTTAATTTTAGCCATTCTGGTAACAGTGTAATGGTACCTCAGTGCTTTTGCTTTTTCTTTTTGCTTTTCAATTTGCTTTTTCTTGATGACTAGTGATGTTGATCTCCTTTTTAAAGTGTTTATTGACCATCTGGGTATCTTCCTTTGTGAAGGGTCTGTTTAAGTCTCATGGTTATTTATTTATTTATTTTTTAGTTGTCTGTCCTTTAATTTGATTTATGAAGTCCTTTATATATTCTAAATATAAGCCCTTTGCTTACGTGTATTTATCAGTCTTTTATATTAATGTAGTGCTTTCTTTGATCTGTTTAAGAAATCTTTCTCTATCCCAATATTAAGAAAATATTCTCTAGAAATTTTTGTTTTGCCTTTTACATTTATATCTACAAACAAGCAAAAAATGATTTTTCTGTATAATGGGAGATTGAGGGTCAAAGTCCCTTACCCCTATAGATAATACAACTGTCTCAAACTATTGAAAAGACTGAGCTTCCCCAACACTGCTCTGCAGTGATGACTTTACCATAAATTAAATAATATGGGTATGTCTATTTTTGGACATGTTATTTTGGTCTGTTGTATGTGCTCATTTTTTAGACAGTGCCACACTGCCTTAGTTATTACAGCTTTGTAAGAGGTCTTGATAAATGGCAAAGTATGTTTTCTTACCTTGGTTTTTTGTTTGTGTGTTTGTTTGTTTTTTCCAAGACTGTTTGCCTGTTTTAGGTTGGCATTTCTATATAAATTATAGAAGCTGCTTGTGAATTTCTACACAAACACAAAATCCTGTTGGGAGTTCTTAATAATTTATTGTGATTGCCTTGAGTTCCTAGATCAAGATAAGATTAATGAGCATATTTATAAGTTTGAGTTTATAATCTGTGAACATGATACATTTATCCATTTACTTAGGTATTTAGATTTTGTTGAATATTCTCAATAATACTGTGTAGTTTAGTGGAAGAGATCTCATATATTTTTCTTATATTTATAGCTTTTCAAAAATTTGAAAAGTTTTGATACTATTGCAAATGGTATCTTTTTAAATTCTTTTCCTTTTTTACATTTTCTAACCCTTTGCTGCTGGTACATAGAAATATAACTGTTTTTATTGTTGTTCTTTTGTCTACAAACCTTATAAATATTACTAATTTTAATAATTTATCTGTAAGTACTTTTACATATTCTATCCACATAGTTATCATCTGCGAGAAACGTAATTTTAGAACTGGTTTTTCAAACCTTATTTCTCTTATTACTTTTACTTAACTTATTAGCCAGGACATTGTTGAATAGAGGTAGCGATAGTGAACGTCTTTGCCTCCTTTCAGATCTCAGAGGAAAATTTTAAACAATTTACTAATGAGTAGAACTTTCCTTTAGTTTTTTATGTGCCTGTGTCAGAGAAAGTAATTTTCTCTATAGATTTACTTATGGCCGTAGAGTCTCTGTCACAACCACCCAGCTCTGCTGTTGTAGTGCAAACACAGTCGTAGACAATACATAAATAAGTATGGTTGTGTTCCAATAAAACTTTATTTACAGAAACAGAATATGGGACAGATTTGACCTGCAAGCTGTAGTTCACCCACCCCTGGTCTAACTGTTTCTTCTTTGAATATAATCTGCCTTTTTTTTTTTCCTCTAAATTGCTTTCAATATAGTTTTTTTCTGATGGATTTCCAGCAGATTTTCTGTGATGTGCCTAAGTGTGTGTGTTATTTAATTCATGTGTCTCTGTGTGGATATGGGTGTTTAATTGATCTTTCTTTGGGGATTTTAGGATTTCTTGAATCTGTGGCTTGATAGTTTTTGTTAACTTTGGAAAATTCTTAGCCATTTCTACTTCAGTTATTGCTTCATCTCATTCAATCATCTCTGGGACTCCTGTTATAAATTATTAAACTTTAAAAAAATTCCTCATGTTTCATTTCCTCTGGCACTTTTCATTTTTATATTTCATCATGCTTAATTCTTGATATTTTCTTATCATATTTCAATTTATGGATTTTCTCTTCAGTTTGCTTTTGAACCCAAATTTGAGCTTTTAAGTTCTAAATGATATAGAACTTTTCCAGCATCCCAAAAGGCTTTTTTATACTCCTTCCAACTCAATATTTTCCCCCAGCACACACACACCAAATTATAAAGAAAACTATTTAAGTGCTTTCAGTTCTGTTATTCTTTTCAGTTCTAGAGTTTTTATTTTGTTATTTTATGGGTATTTTTTTCTCTTCTGAAATATTCAATTTTGTCTTTTATTTTTTTGAATATATTAAATGTGATTATTTTGTAGTGTAATAAGTCTCATACTTGTATCCCTATAGCCTATTTTTGTAAGTTTTTTCAAAAAGTTTTCTACATAAAGTTATATTATCTCAACTTCTGATTGTCCTGTTAATTTTTTATTGTGTTAAACATTGTATATGAAAGAGTATGGATGTAATTTGAAGCTGGTATCATGATGTTACTTTATTCAGAGAATTTACATCTGCTTTTGGCAGGAGACTAGAATGACCAACAATATAGAGTTACTTTGATCCAGCTTCAGGGATAGAGATGATTTGAATAGTGTTTGGACCAGACTATTTTTAGTTTATTGTGTTTCCCAGGGTGTTAGTTTTGGTGTTGCAATTTGATGATTTAGGAGGCCTCCTTCTCCCTGTTGGGCCCTGAACCTAAATGTTCGTTACCAGACCCCTTGGGATCATCAAGCTCTGCTTGGCTTCTTAGCCTCTCATCCATCTCTTCTGGAATCTATTGATTTCCCTGGGAGAAATGATGGCCTTCAATGCCAATATCACCTCTTTGATTTCATTTTTCTCCTAGCTTTCTGGGGTCTATAATGCTTCACTTCCTTTATAACTGTCTGATTCATTCAAAGAGACATTTTCTGTTCAGCTTTTCTGATTGTTATCAGTGAGATGGTTGGTTCTAATGACCTAATCTCCCATTACCAGAAACCTGTATTTTTATTTACATGAAAAAGCCCTAGTCAAGAAGGGACTGAGAATGTAGGACACAAAGCCAACATGGCCGAGTTTTCTTATTTTGTAGGAGAATCAAGGAGGTATAGTATCACAAGAGTGAAGTATATATTTTAGTCAGATTTTTGCTTGCTTATATCAGTAAAAACAACTCCCAAATTTCAGTGGCTTATAGTAAGAACCTTTATTTTTAATTCACGTTACAGTTTGGCTCTCAGCTGAATGTGACTCTGCTCCATATTTTCCTCATTTTGAAATTCAGAATGAAGGAAAAGTCCCATCTGGGATAGTCCTTTTTTTGTGACAATGTTGGATAGTTTTTAAAACTTCTTACATATGCTGTATGTTAGTTTTATTCACATTTTGTTAGCAAAAATAAGTCAAGGCCATCCTTTTAGAGTGAAAAACACTTCACAGCACATGGAAATGGGTGGGGTTACCTAACTTCACAGAGAAAGGCAGCAAGTAATCATGACAGTAACATAATTCACTATACAAAGTTTGGAGGAGAAGAGAGTAGAATTCTGAAATTTAGTTACTCTTTAAACAATGAAAACTGAATGAATGTAGAATAGATTCATCAGCATCTGACAAAACAATAGTTAACTTTTTAAAAAGTCTGTCTCTCTAATAGATATTTAATACAGTAGGAGTTAGGTATAAGCTTAGGTGAAAGAACTAGAAAACACCTCTCAAGTTATATAGATCTCTCCAGTGAGGAGACCCTTCCCATTTTCTGAGACTTTTTGGGATAATAGGAGTGATATTCATGGATAGGTTACGTTTTGGATATTAACCCAGATTCCATTCCTACTGCCAAAAAGCTCATGGCAACAAGTTTCAGTGAAGTTCTAATTTAATATTAGGGATCTAGGATCTACATTTTGCTAACAGCTAATGATTAGCCCCAGTAACCCATAAAAAACTCTGATTCATACCAGAGGGCTTCAGACCTGCTGGGGCCAAACTCTACATAGGAACAAGAAGTCACTGATATGGGGAATGTCCTTAGAACATTCCAACCCATATCATAAAGAAGGATATTCTACTTGTATTTATGTAGAATTAAGAGGAGTTGTATTTTGAGAAATAGTTTCTTTAGAATGAAGTTTTATAACAGCTAGAATATTGATGATATATGTTTATGAAAGAAAATAATTTTGAGCTACTAAATATATTTTAAGTATAATGTTTTTGTTCCTGAGCATTGAAGATTTTTTTCATTTTTAAAAAAATTTTTAGAGTGACATTAGTTAATAAATTATGTGGGTTTCAAGTTTTCAGTTCAATAATACATTATATTATATTGCATTGTGTATTGACCATCTGAAGTTAAATTTCCTTCTGTTACCATATATTTGACCCCCTTTACCTTTATCTACCTCCCCCATAAACTGAAGCAATATGACCTGTTTAGTCTACTGTCATGTGGATCATAGCCCAGAATCTAAAGCCCTGGATCATTCTAATCATTATTCTTAGGATGTGGCTTGATAGTGATGTCCTGGATCACATCTTGGTCCAGATTTGCAATCTGGTCACAGATGTGAATACTGATCTGTGAATGCGAAAAGCAGGTATGAAACTATGTTGTGTATCTGATGGAGCACCTGTTTTTGTTACTGTTTTTCATAGGCTGAGCGTCAGGCTATCAACACAACAGTCCAAGGTTCAGCAGCCGATATTGTCAAACTAGCCACAGTTAACATTCAGAAACAATTAGAGACCTTCCACTCAGCCTTCAAATCCCATGGTCATCGGGAGAGTATGCTCCAAAGTGACAGAACAGGTTTGTACCTAAATGAGGCCCCTGCTATGAGATTGCATCAGAAAAGAAAAGAGGAAGTATTTTATATATATCTCTGCAGTTCTCCAACATTTTGGTCTCATGATGTCTTTACACTCTTAGAATTATTAAGATTCTAAAGTGCTATTCTTTAAGTGGGTTATGTCTACTAGTATTTACCATATAACATGGAAATTTAAAAACATGGAATTTAAAAATGTTTATTAACATTTTAAAATAATAATAATAAACTCACCGTATGTTAACATAATAACATTTTTATAAAAATAACTACATTTTTAGGACAAAACAAAAATGACGAGGGGCTTTATTTTACATTTGTGCAAATCCCTTTAATGTCTAGCTTAAGAGAAGACAAAGTTGGATTCTTTTATCTATTTGTGCATTCAGTTTGTTGCAACATAACCTGTCCTGTAATCTCTGCAAAACCCTTTGTACATATTGCCTAGGGTGATAAATGTCCCAGTTTATGGGGGATGGGTGAGTTTTCTAGAATGTGAACTTTCAGTGCTGAAACCAGGACAGTTGGTCACCATACTGTACAGTTAGGAGAGAATGAGACTAAAAAAAGAAAATAGCCTCTGTGTTATTATGAAAATAATTCGATTTTACGGATGCTTTGAAAGGGTCTCAGAGATTCCCTATGGTTCTCAAACCTCAACTTTAAGAACATGTTGATTTTACTGTTCATGACTTTCCTTGTTCTCTGAAATCTGGAAATATACCCTGAGTTGACCTCCTTATCATGTACATTTCTTTGCCAATATTGTCATCTTTTATTGCTCATAGTTTAAAAATATTTTTTCTACAGTCTCTCTTTATTCCTTGGATAGATTATTTCTTTTTCTAACAAGTACGTAGAACTTTCCCTTTTCTTTGTCCCATGGCCATATTTCTGCTTTAAATAGCATGTTTTAAATTTTCCTAGGAAGGTTTGGGGCATAAAGGAGAAGAATAAACTGCTTGAGATGGGGCAGAAAAGGTAGAGATCAGCTGTTGAAGATGGAATTTGCTAAAAGAGACACACATATAGATTATAGGGAATAATACAGCCAGTTACATAGATAAAATATGTTCAGTTATATACAAAAATACATAGATATTAAAACCCATTTGCCCATCAAATGGGGACTGTTAATTTTATTGTCTTCAATTCCCTTAAAAATATCTAAGGCTGATAATTCAACATTTTGTGTGTGGGAGTGTGTGTGTGTGTGCACATATAATAAACGTGTGTGTACACACACACACACACATACATATATGTGTGTGTATATATATGTGTGTGTGTGTGTGTGTGTGTATATATATATACATATATATATATATATACATATATATATATTTGATTGAGAGAGAGAGAGAGGAAGAGAGAGAGACAGAGACAGAGAGAGACAGAAACAGAGAGAATATATGATCAGACGTATTTGGGGAATAACACTGTGCTGTGTGCTTTGGAGGATTTTGAAATAAAAGTTAACAACTTATGTTTAAATTTAAAATCTGCCAAGGAAAGGAAAGGAAGATATGTCTGACTGTGAAATATTTGTATAACTCTTCACAGAATGATACAGTATCAAAATAAGGATATAGACAGTAACCTTTAGAGTGGGTGGAAGACAATGTGGATATGTCACTGAGGAATATGTTATGGTGTTATGCTGGGTTAAAGGTAGTAGTAGTCAGTGAGATCAAAGAAAGCTGAGCCTAAGGAAGCAGGCCACACGTGGAATAGGAAGACCATGGCATTCTGGAAAATGAAGAGGACAAAGGTATGATGATCAGAAAGCAGAAAAGCTGGAGAGTCTGGACAGCCAATGATGTGAGATAGTGGAGCCCAGTGGGGCAGATCAGATGTCAGCCAGACTGACAAATAGATGTACAGCCTTTGCAGCCCTGGTGTGGAAGCAACTTACCATGGCCTGATATGCTTTTGTTCTCTTTCACTATGAGAGCCACCTCTGAGAAAACTTGGGCTGCAGATAGTGACAGCTAAAGAACTCTGAAGGAAGCACCAGGTATTGAGGGAGATGGGAAGGTATTTGTGCTATCCGGTTGGATACCTAGGAAATTTGGATAGCAGAAAGGACTGCTGTGAGGTGGGCAAACAATTAAAGGCAGGTACTCTAAAGATATTAATGTTGAACCTTATTTTATTGATCAGAGGGGCATAATCTATACCACTAGGCCCAACTAATTAGGAAATAGTAAGTAAGTCTGGTAAAGTGGTTTTTAATCATTATTGGAATAATGGTTTCTTTTTTGAGAATCTACTGGAAGGTATAGATCATCTCCACAGAGAAATGAACAGATGTAGACTTTGAATTTAACTTTGAAGGATTCACGCTCTCTGAAATATACATTTGGACCTTAGGTTTAGAATTACTTGTCTAGAGTGTGCAGTCCAATTGGGGAAGCTCCAGTTCTATCAGTGACACTTATGGCAATAAAAAGATATCAGGGAGTGTCCCTTTTATAAAATACTGCCTGATGACAATACCAGTTCACTTTTCTTGGAGCAGGAATCAGGCCTCATTCTACTCTGGTGCTATTTCTCAGAAAAGATGGTAGTGGGGACTCCATGAAAAGAGATGTTGATTGTTCATTAGAGGTAAGTTGGACTCGATTTTGAAGCAGAAGTCTTCAAACTCCATTTACTGGCTTCTTTGTTAGAATCCTCTTTTCTGGGAGGAAATTGATAGAGATTTAGTTTACCTGCTAAGTAGGTAAGGTAGCAGCCAGCAAAGTTCTAAATCTTATGTGTTTTAATGTCTTAATTAAAATTTCCTAGAGTTTCTCAAGATCTCTAAAAAAATATTCTCCTATGGCAGAACGACATGCTTATCAGTTTTGCTCCTTTTTCATGGGGTAGGATTGTTACCAAAGAAAAAACTGCAAGGGATGTTTTGCCCAATCAGAGGAGGCTTCTTCATCCTTCAACTCCATGATGAACTCTTATATGAAGTGGCAGAAGAGGATGTTGTTCAGGTATTTTTGCAGTGTTTGTGTCCATTCTATAGAAAGTTAGGACACTGTAAGTCAGACTAGATTTCTGGAACCCTTCCTGAGCCCCAGGATGGCGATATAAATGTTGGGCCCTTAGGGTAGAGAAAGAGCTAAGAGTGCTCAGGGTCATACTTATTGTTAAAAATGTACCTGATACTGGGATGTTTTTGTCTGAGAGACATTATATGAGACTTTGGAGTCTTTCCCCAAGGGTTTCAAAGCTCTGAGCATTACAGCTGAGACTGGCAGAGCTCCTTCCTGCTTAGACCAGCTTGGGATGCCTGGTTCTTTTCAGAAGTCACATTTTAAGTACCAAGTGAAGAGCTCCAATCTGGCTTATCACCTCAGTGGGTCGGTTTGGGAACATTCTTTGATTGAGCAGAAAGTTTGCTAACCTCTTTTCTTCTTTTCTTTCTTTTTTTTTTTTTTTTTTTTTTGTTAGGTAGCTCAGATTGTCAAGAATGAAATGGAAAATGCCATAAAACTTTCTGTGAAACTGAAAGTGAAAGTGAAAATAGGTGCCAGCTGGGGAGAGCTGAAGGACTTTGATTTGTAATTACACAGTTGACTAAGTCCTCCTAGTGTAGGTACAATCACATGGAAAGAAATTACCCTTTCCTTACTTCATGAGAACAGAAATTCTCAAGTCTTGATGGGCTTAGTAGTTTAATAGTGAGAATTTCAAAATGTATATGAGAGTTTATTCTATGTAGTGTGAAAAATCTTTTTTGGTGCAAAATACCAAGCTTACTGATTATTTTCACTCTCAAAGAGTTATCTATGACTGTGGCTGGAGGCAGGCTCAACACATGCTTGAAATATGCACTTAGCACTTTGAGTCCTCACCTGTCTGGGCTGAGCATTAAGAAAATAGAACAGCTGCCACAGGAATATTTTTAGCCCTGTCCAGGATTCAGACACTTGTGATATACACCCCAACAGGAGCCATAGGTAGATAAGGATTTGATTTTATATATACCACCAGGGCTAGGCCTTGTGTGTGGTTTTTCTCCCACGTCAATTTAAGGCTACCGAAGTAGCATTTCTAAATAGCATTGGCTAATAAAATGCGAATTTTATAAAGTGATAAGATTTGATATAGATATAATCTAGGAATGGATTTTCATGAAATGCCGTTTCTTCTTTTTCTCTCCCTATTTCATGCTATAAATGATTTCAATACTTAGGTATTATAAAACAAGCTATATCTCTTCAAGAGGTATCCTGTTCTGTAAGAGCAGATGTTTATATTGCAGTTTAATATAGTACTGCCAGAGAAGGAAAACACCCTTTTTATCAGCTCCGTACTGACTCTAAGTTCATGGCATGGTGAGAATACCCACCCTAAAAAAATTGTACTTTAATAATCCCAGTCAGAGATGTATAACTGACTCTTTGCTGTTAAAATAAAATGTGTTTATGAGAAACTTTCTGTCAGCAGTACAGTTTTTAAACTGTGTTTGGTCTAAGAATATCAGAAACCTGTGTCCAATATTTACTTATCCTGTAGTTTGTTCAACCTCTGTGCACATAGGAAGTGTTTATTATATCCTTATAAAATTATCAGAAGAGCTTTTTTAGGTTTACTAATCAGAATTTTTAGGAGAGACAGTTACTCTGTCAATAGTTGTATATTAGTGCACAAGATACTCAGACATGTTTTTTGAGAGGGAGTTAGAGGGGGCAGAAGATGGCAGAGGTAGGAGGGAAGTTCTGTTATTATTTCTCAAGTTTTTTCCATATTCACCTGTACCACCTGTTTTTCAGAAGAGAAAATCTATAGTGCTGTTAGTATTCTGGTGGCCTTGAGATCCAGCCCAAGAGAAAGCTCAATCTATTTACTTGTTAAATGTTCTCCATATATTAGTTCAGATGAATAGAGATCACTCCACCTCATTTTTTGTAGCCATGTACATGCATTTTATCATTTTATTTGACTTGTCAGTTGACTTAAAACAGGCGATCTTTGCTTTGCATGTTTCAGTTATACATAAATTCCAGTTACCACAGTTTATTTAATAATAGTGCCTCTACAACACAATTCAAATTTCAGTTACCATGGTGTAATAACTGAGTAATCACATAAAGTTCAGACTTCACTGGTAAATCTTCAGTCCACAAATCACTATTGTAAATAGCCGACTCACACTATGATGGGCAGAATAATGCCTCCACCAATGTTCACATTCTAACCCCCAAAACCTATGAATATGTCATATTGCATGGCAAAAGGGACATTGTTAATGTGATTAAGTTAGAGATCATGTGTTGGGGAGATTATCTGGGTGTTTCAATCTAAACATAAGGGTCTTTATAAGTGGAGGGCAGATGGCCAGAGTTAGAGGAGGAGTCCGATTGTGACTACGGAAATAGTCAGATTGAGATTTGAAGATGCTACACTGCTCACTTTAAAGATGGAAGAATGGCCCGTGAGCCAAGGAGTGCAGGCAGCCTCTGGAACTGGAAAAGGCAATGGAATGGAAATGGGTTCTTCTCTAGAGCCTCCAGAAGGGACGGAACCCTGCCAGCACCTTGATTTTAGCTTGAAAAGGCCATATCGGACATATGACCTCCAGAACGGTAAAATAATAATTGTGGTTTGTTTTTCAGTTTTATTGAGATTTGACATATAACACTATATAAATTTAAGGTGTACAGCATCATAACTTGACTTACATATATTGTGAAGTGATTACCACAATAAGTTTAGTTAAGTCATCATCTCATATAGATATAAAAAAGAAAAAGTTTTCTTCTTTGAATGAGATCTTTTAGCACTTACTGTTTTAGCAACTTTAGCATATGCAATCCTTGAATTAACTAGTATCATCATGATGTATATCACATCCCAGGCCTTATTTATCTTATAACTGGAAGTTTATACCTATTGACCCCCTTCACCAGTTTCCCCACCTTCCACTCCCTACCACCTGCTTCTGGTAACCACAAATCTATTTTTCTGAGTTTTTAAAAATATTACACATTTAAGTGATATCATACAGTATTCATCTTTCTCTATTTGACTTATTTCACTTAGCTTAATAATGTCCTAAAGGTCCTCCATGTTGTAGCAAATGGCAGGATTTCCTCCATTTTTATGGCTTGATAATATTCCATTGTGTGTGTGAGTGTGTATACGTGTATTCCAAAACTTCTTTATGCATTCTTCCTTTGATGGACACTTAGGCAATTTCCTTGTCTTGGCTGTTATAAATAATGCCGCTATAAACATGGGGGTGCAAATATCACTTTGATAAGTGTTTTTCTTTCTTTTAGATGTTTACCTAGAAGAGGAATTATTGTGTCATATGGTAGTTCTATTTTTAATTTTTTGTGCAACCCTCATACTGTTTTCCATGGTGGCTGCACCAATTTACATTCCTAACAACAGTGCACAAGAGTTCTTTTTCCTCCATATCCTTGCTATCACTTGTTATTTTTTTCTTTTTGATAATAGCCATTCTAACAAGTGTGAGGTGACATCTCATTGTGGTTTTGAGTTGCATTTTCCTATGATTAGTGATGCTGAGCACCTTTTTACCTACTGGCCACTTGTATATCTTCTTCAGAAAAATGTCTATTCTATTCAGATCCTGTGCCATTTAAAAAAATTTTGATTGATTTTGTTTTGTTGTTGTTGTTTTGCTATCGTATATGAATTCTTTATACATTTTGTATATTAAACCCTTATTGGATATAAGATTTGCAAATATATTTTTCCATCTCATAGGTTGGTTTTTCACTTTGTTGATTGTTTATTTTGCTGTGCGTAAACTTTTTTAGTCACGTAGTCCTACTTGTTTGTTTTTGATTGTTTGTGCTTTCAGTGTCTTTATTCAAAATATCATTGTAAAGACCAATGTCAAGAAACTCTTTCCTAAGAGTGTAATGGTTTCAGGTCTTACATTTACATCTTTAATTTATTAAATTAATTTTTGCGAGTGGTATAAGATAGGGGTCTAATTTCGTTCTTTTGCATGTGAATATCCAATTTTCCCAGCACTGTTTATTGAAGAGACTGTCTTTTCTTCATTGAGTATTCTTGGCTCCCTTGTCAAATATTAGTTGACTGTATATGCGTGGGTTTCTTTCAGAGCTCTCTATTCTGTTCCATTAATTGGTCTACCTGTCTCTTTTTATGCCAGTGTCATACTGTTTTGATGACTATAGCTTTATAATATAGATTGAAATTAGAAAGTGTTATGCCTCTTGCTTTGTTCTTTCTCAGGATTACTTTGGCTATTCAGGGTTGATTGTGATTCCATATGAATTTTCTGCTTCTGAAAAAGTATCATTGGAATCTTGATAAGGATTGCATTGAATCTATAGATGGCTTTGGGTAGTATGGACATTTTAATAGTATTCTTCCAATTCATGAACACAAGATGCCTTTCCATTTGTATCTTCTTTGATTTCTTTTATCAAAGTTTTGTAGTTTTAAGGGTAGAGCTCTTTCCCTTTATTCCTATTTTATTGTCTTTGATACTCTTGTAAATGGGATTGTTTTGTTTCTTTTTTAGATAATTGATAGTGTATATAAATGCTATAGATTGTTGTGTTAATTTGTATCCTGCATCTTTACTGAATTTGTTGATTAGTTCTGTTTTTTGCTTGATTCTAGGATTTTCTATACATAAAATTATGTCATCTGCAAGTGGAGACAATTTCATTCCTTTCTTTCCTATATGTGTGCCTGTTTTCTTTTCCTTGCCTGATTGCTCTGGCTGTGATTCCAATACTATGTCGAATAGGAGTGGGAAGAGTGGACACCTTCTTTTGTTCCTAATCTTAGAGGAAAAGCTTTCAAACTTTCATCATTAAAGTGATATAAGTTGTGGGCTTGTCATGTATGGCCTTTATGATATTGAGATAAATTCTTTCCATACCTAATTTGTTAAGAGTTTTTATGAACAGATGTTGAATTTTTTTGATGCTTTTTCCTCATCTGTTGAGATAATCATATGATTTTTTTCTTTCATTCTATTAATATGATGTATCACATTTATTGATTGGCATATGCTGAATAATCTTTGCATCTCAGGAGTAAATACGACTTGATCATGTTGAGTGATTTTTTAAATGTGCTTCTAAATTCAGTTTGCTTGTATTTTATTGAGAATTTTTATATCTATGTTCATCTGGGATATTGGCCTGTAGTTTCTTTTTTTCTTGTAGCATCCTTTTCTGTCTTTGGTATCAGGGTAATGCTAGCCTTATAAAATTAGTTTGGAATGTTCTCTTGTTTAGATTTTTTTGGAAGAGTTTGAGGATTGGCATTACTTCTCCTTTAAATGTTTGGTAAAGATCACCAGTCAATCCATCTGGTCCTGGGCTTTTATTTTTCTGGGAGATTTTTTTATTACTGATTCAGTATCCTTCCCAGAAATGGCTCTGTTCTATTTTTCTATTTCTTCTTGATTAAGTCTTGATAAGTTGTGTTTCTATATTTTGTGTTTCTATTTTTGTTTGTCTTAAGGTACTCTTTTACTTTATATTTAATTTCTTTTTTCGATCCATTGATTGTTTAGGAGAGTGTTGTTTAGGGACAGCTTTGCCAAATTCCTGGTTGACCGTTTTTCTTCTTTCAGCATTTTGAATACATTATCCTCTTTTCTCCTGGCCTGAAAAGTTCACGTTGAGAAATCCACCTATAATCTTATGGGGGCTCCCTTGTATATAACTTGTCTTTTCTCTTGTTGCTTTCAAAATTTTTATTTTTGACTTTTGACCATTTCATTATAATGTGTCTCAGTGTAGCCCTATTCTGGTTCAACCTGTTTAGAGTTCTTTGTGGTTTGTGGGTGTGGATATCTATTTCTCTCCCCAGGTTTGGTAAAGTTTCATTCATATTGCTTTAAGTGTACTTTCTGTCCCTTTCTTTTCTCCTTCTGGGACTCCTATAGTGTGGATAGTATTTCTTTTGATTATGTCCCTTATGTTCTGTAGACTTTCTTTACTCTTTTGTTTTTCTTTTTGCTTCTCTAACTGGATAATTTCAAATGTTCTGTCTTCCAGATAACTGGTCCTTCATTTTGTATGGTTGAGTCTCCCGATGAAGCTCTTTATTGAAGTCGTTAGTGCAATCATTGTATTTTCAGCTCTAGGATTTCTGTTTGTTTGTTTGGATGGATGGTTTCTATTTCTTTGTCAAATTTCTCATTTTGTTCATGCATTGTTTTTCTAATTTCATTTAGTTGTTTGTGTGTTCTTGTAGTTTAATAAACTTCTTTAAGAGGATTATTCTTAATCCTTTGATCTTCATTTCTTTAGGGTAAGTTATTTGAGCTTTACTAATTTTCTTTGGTAGTGTCATGTTTACCTGATTTTTTTGGTGATCCTTGATTGTGTGTGTTGGTCTCTATGCATTTGAGTAAATAGTTCTGTTTTCCAGACTTTACAGGTTCACTCTTGTAGAGGTAGTTTGTCACGAGTCTTCATGGCTTGGTGTTATGAATGTGTCAGGTGGTAATGTCCTTGGGCCTGTGGGGCTTCCTGTCAGAGTCTATTTTAGGGGAAGGCCACTGCCCATGCTTTGTGGTTGAATGGAGAGGGGTGATGCTGGCTGAGAACAGTTGGGATGAGACTGCTGACTTATCCCCAGAGGCAATGGGATGGGTTCTGTGGTTGCTTAGGTTCTGTGGTCAGTCTTCCTAGATGAATGAGACTGGGTACTATATCCAACAACAGGTATGGCTATGAATTAGCTTCCCTGTCATGGCAGGGCAACAGAATGAGCCCCAAGGCCTGCACTGCTCATTGGGGAACCAAATCAGGCTAGCCTGCTCACTAAATTTCCTGGCCAAATGGGGCCACCAGTTTTGCTCTGAAGTTTGGGAAAGACCTGGGCTATGTTGTCTTTTTCCATTCAACTACTAACCAGACCCGACCCTACTTAGCTTCCAAGATCAGATGAGATTGGGTGTGTTCAGGGTGGTATGGCCATAGACTGTGTTGTCTTTTCAAGTGCCATTATAAGTAAGGCTGTAGGATGGGCTGTGATGCTTTTTGTGCTCTGGTTAGGTCCCCTGGTTGGGGTGAAGGTAGGGTAGGTGTGTGAATGCTATTATAGCAGTGGATGGGGCTAAGAATCAGTTTTCCTACCTGAACAGGTCCTCTTATAGGCTTCAGGGCAGATAAGGTTCTTGTTTCAGACTCAAACCAGACAGACCTGCATGGTCTGTGACAGATGGGGCCACCATCTTGGCTCTGCAAATAGGTTCAGGTTCTTCATTCAAGTGCTGCTATAATCAGGGCTGTAGGGTGGGCTACTGAGGTTCCCAGGATCTCTGGTTAAGGTTTCTGGTTAGCAGGATTAGAGACTGTATTCAGCAGTGGACAGGGTTACAGATTAGCTTCCCTGTCTGGGGGGCAGAGTTGCAGAGCATGGTACCATGCCCATATGTCTCTTATCTGGGTTGCTAATCAAGCATATTTGTGTACTAAACTTTCTGGCTAACCAGAGTCACTAATTTGTCTCTGCTAGATGGGCAGAGCTGCTGACTGGGCTCTGTGCTTAAATGCTGCTGGGCCAAGCCGTTTCCTAGGTGCTCAGGGAAGGCTTACTGGTTGGGTGGGGCTTAGATATACACCTAGCAGTTGGTGGGACCATGACTCAGCTTCCCTGCCCAGACGGATGGAGGAGAGCAGAGGCAGGAGAGCTGCACACAAGGCTCCAGGGGCGGGGCAGAAAGGCACTTCATTTGAGATCCCAAGTAAGGCACCCCATCGAGTTCCCTCTTCAGACTGCACCACTGTCCAGGCTCTGCAGATTAGTAAAGCCTCTGGTTGGGACTACTCCTTTGGCATTGTAGGTAGAATCCTGGTCTGCCGAGATCTGAGTGCTGGTTGTTGTAAGCCCCTCTCAACTTCTATGTCATAATCTGATCCCCAGTGGCCAAGCCCTGCAGATTCCCCTGTGCAGATTCCACAGAGATCCCAGTAAGGCAAGACCAGAGTGGGACTCCCAAGAAGGGACCCATAATGCTTAGTATCCGCCTTAGGTTCTCTTTTTCCACTGGAAGAACTGTAGACTCAGGGGAGACCTCTCGCTGTGGTGCTGCACTAGCCTGGGGAAGAGGCAGTGTGGTTAGTGTCTACTTCTCTTATCCTTCTAACTCAGTCTGTCTCAGTCTCTGTGGTGCAGACAGATGCTTCAGTCTCACCTCCATGTTCTAGAATTTTCTTGGTGTCTTGTCAGTGAATAGTTGTTAGTTCTTCTTGTGATGATGAGTCCAGTTAGGAATGTTCTATGTTGCCATCTTAGTGTTCTTACTCTTTAATTTGTGTTGTTTCAACCAGTAAGTTTGTAGTAATTTGTTATAGCATTAATAGGAAACTAATACATGCATCATGATGAATTACCAATTATACTACTTCTTTCAAAGTCTATCTATGATCGGTCACTTCACATTTGTCATTCACTTTACACAGACAGTAAAGCATGTAGCAGTGCTGACTCTTTGTCTCCCAGTGTTAAATTTATGTGACATTTTACAAAAATGAGTAATCAAAAGAAGAAGTTGGCTAAATAAAAGATGCAAGTGTATCAGAGAAATAAAAATGATACCACTATAAATGAAATTCAAATTGAACAGAGTTATAGAAGAAATATCTTACTGTAGAAATATTGACACTGATGCCATTTGAGATACTCTAGATATGCAACTTTCAAAACTTAGTGGAGGCAAAATTGTCTGTGTAAATGAGGAAAATGGTTGTGACAAAAAGGATGATGTCCTAAATGAAATGACACTAATAAAAAGCATTATTACTTATTAACCTATAAACTTACTATAATTTCAAAGCCTCAATAGGATTTTTTTTTTAAGATCAATGATATCCTAAAACTCACCTACAGGAAAAAAATCAATACCTATCAAACTTAAAAAGATCAAAGATATCTATTAGATATTCGGACATATTTTAAAGATATAATTTAATGGTTTGATAAGGACACAGAAATAGATTACTTGAGAACTTAGAAAACAGACATTTGTATATGTCAATATGAAACTGTCATTTCAAATTAGTGGTGAAAGATGAGTCATTCAAAAATAGGGACATAGTGATAACTTATCCATTTGTCAAAATATTAAGTTAGATCCTTATTCCAAAACTACAAATGGATTAAAAGCCTGATATAACAAATAAAACTCTGAAAGTAAAGAAGATATATGGGAATGTTTATTATTTTATAGACATAAAGGCCTTTAAAACAAAGTTCCAAAGTCAAAGTTAAAAGATTATAAAATCTGACTGCATTAAAAAAAACCCCTCAATATGAAAAAATAATGACGTCATGACACTGAACAGTCTAACCTAGGGGCCAGGGCATGATAAAGAACCCAAAAGGTTCATCCATAACCTAGTGGAGGCTGAGTCAGCAAGTGAGGATCACAGGGCCCTGCCCCAAATATTGAATGCAGAAACGTGAAGTGTGAGTGATTTTAATTCAACAAAGGTGAGGTAAATGGATCCTTTTGAGAAAATTTTTGAGGAAGATCCTGGGCATTTGGATTTTATAGTATCTGTCTTTAAATTTTTATTTTAAATTAAAAAAAAACAGTTTATAGCTTTGGGTTGGTTGGTTGATTTTCTTCATTTTTATATGGAACACAAAGTAGGAGGGAAATTGTGGTGGTGGGAAATTTTTCCTGAGATAATTAGGCAGCATGTGGAAGAATATGACTAGTTGGCTAAGGTCGCCATTTAGATAATTAAAAGAAAGTACCAGAAGAGGAATTAATTGTTCAGATGAAAGCTAGGGGAGCAGGAGGAAAGTGCACTCTTTCTGCAGGACTTTCGGTGGTGGTAGGTTAATGAATATTCATTATAACCACTAGGTGGTGGTAATAGCCCATAATAGCTCTTTTTTTTTTTTTTTTTTTTTGCCTGCAGGGATTAAATCTTGAGCTTTAAAGAAGTAAAGAAGTAAGGTTATGAATGTTGAGTTCATAAGTCCGTCTTATTCAGCCTCAGTTTCTTATGCTGCATTCTCACCAAATTTAGTTTTAACTTGCATAAGGTGAAATCAGTCGACATCCTCAAAAATTGTCTTGAAGTCTTCCAATAAAATTACACATCTCCCTAATTTGTTGGAGGTTTAGAATGGCTATTTCCACCCTTTTGGAGTTTGTGGAACTTGTGTTTGTTTATTTTTTCCTTTCTCAATTTTAGTTTGAATATATATGATGTACATCACTCCCCACCCACCTCCCTGCCTTTTTAAAAACAATTATACTTTATAAAACCATGGTTCACAGTGTTGCCAATGAGTCTTACCTCTGTCCACATTTAATCTTGGCAAAAATCATAGTAGTTAATGACATCATAACGTAAGAGCATCTATGTACAAACATATACAATTTTATTGATATCTCTACAGACTACAAGAATTTTTAGTATAGTCACAATTGCTGAGTGCAACAGAAAAATAGTAATTTGTCATTTTCTGAAAAGATGCAAAAATTCTGAAGGTGAAAGAAAGATACATCAATGATATCATCTGTTCCTTATTTCCTAGAATAAAACATCATATAATTAAGAACTAAAAATTATAGGTTATTAGAGATTTTTTTCTTGTGTACACTTGTCCATAACCACCACCTAATTTATTATCTGGCTTTGCAGTTGAGAAGGGTGGGCCAATGCGAGAGAGGAACAGTATGAGGGAGCAATCTCTCTTAGATTTACTCTGAGTATTATTGCCTTGGATGGGCAGACTCTCCCTTTTTGAAGGTGAAAGCACTCTTTCAGGGCATTGGAGGCCAGATAGTGAGTTATAGGCATTCTTTCCCCTTAAACACATCTAGTTATTAAGAAAATGAATCCAAGTGGCCCTGGGAGCTAAGACAACAATCAAAAAGGAAGAGTTGTCCTCCCTTCTTGCTAAGATCAAGTCCAATAAAATATACCTATAACAGAACAGGTACCTGGTACCCATGTCACCACAACAAAGAATGAATAATAAATTTGGACCTGATTTAGTAAATGTTTTGAATATTTCCACTATCGAACTATTGAGAATGAATTTTCCACTTGGCTTTACATGCTGTTGAATTTCTTATGATATATCTGGTGTTTTTTGATGTCACATGCATAAGAGCATCAAAACCTAGATGTCTGTATTAGAATAATTAATGGTCAAGTCACATAGGAGAAAATCACAAAGACAGAGTTAAAAAGTTAATGGGAGCACTGTCTGGTCAGAAATTTGCACAGAACATTTGTTTTGGGTTGTGACAGAATAGATATCAATCCAGCTAACACTGTATCTCCTACATCTTTGCCTTCCCTGACCTCTCAGAAGTAGAGTTGGATATAAGCCAAGGTAGACAAACATGTTTTTCTGAGTTCGCCATAAAGCAACTAAGGAAACCTTGGCTGGATATTGAACTACCTTGGGGGCTTTCAAAAATACTGCTGTTTAGTTCCCACCCAGATTTTGATGTAATTTGGAATTTAAAAAGCTCCTCAGGTGATTCTTAGATACAGCCAAGGTTGAGAATCACTTCTCTACATAAACATAAATAAAGGCAACCTTCTGTGCCTCTAGTTCCTCATCAAAGACTCTTCCACTTCACTTTGGCTCCCATATCCCTCCCCACCCCAATCTTCTTGCCCCAAATTCCTCTTCCTTTCCCAAGTCAGAGCTTGCATATTCTGCATTTCATTCCTTCAGGGCTATGTTGTCTGAAAATATATACACTAATCCTGCTACATGAAAACCATGCTTCTTGGAATGGTGCAATCCAAATACGTGACTTACTGGCAAGTATTTCTGGCACTCTGGCCAGTTTGTATGTGAAATAGTACCTAGTCAAAAACACAGTTGGGGCTGCAGTGGGTAGAGATGAAGAAGCTGTGAAGGCTACCATGTTTTTCCTGATGCAAAGAGGAAGGTTTGATAGGAATGTCTGACTCCTTTTGGCATTGCCCTCTCTGAACAAAAGTGGTTCAGTTATACTATCTTCCCACAGGAACAGGCTATAATCACACAGATTTACTCCTGGGTTGTCCTAATGATTCTAACCAGGAATAGGATTTTTATTTTACTTTTCTAGACCCTCTTCATTTTCCCTTTTGCCAAACATTTTATAACCAAGTGTCTCAAAGAGCTAATCTTGATCTTCTTCAACCAACCTAGGACATATCTTTTTTTTTTTTCAAAGCCATGGTCTTCCCTTAATGTAGATAACAGAGAAATAGTACCTTTAAAACTGTACACATGGCTCACATAAAAGGACTACAACAGTAAACTTGTTCCTTTGCATTCCCTTAAGGTCTTCGAGGAATAGAGACCTGGATTCTGATTTATTAACTTGAGAATCATTTAAAGGCTATATAAAAGATTTGAAAAATTGTCTTTATGACTGAATTATCAGAAAACATCTCAGTCAGTTCTGTAACTGTCCTTCCAGAGTTAGTCAAACAATGACCCTGTTGGTGATTGGGGCACTAAGTCTGAGTCTCAATGAAGTATAGGAAGCAAAATCAGTAGTACTGCTTTTGTAGGGGATTAAAATCAATGATAAATCAGTCATCCTTTTTTCTAAACTCTGAGGTTAATGGATAATTTCATGATAAGGATTATTGCTTATTATCTGAACCAGAAAAATAAATACTTCTGGCTTCTCATTGATGAATAGAAAGCAAAAGCCTAATTTTGTTCCTCCTGGGACAATAGGAAGGGCTTATCTCTTGAGGGAGTCATAGGGAGATAAAGTCAACTTATAGAAACTGTGGTTTGCAAGTCTTATCTTCTGATGCCACCCTAGCTGATATAATTTTGATGATGACTGAGGCTCAGAGTCATTTTCTCTATCATTGTCCAAGTTATGTTCAAGTCTTATGTTAAAAAATGGAGGCAAGACATTTAAATAGTATAGGATAGAGATGTAAAGAATTATTTGGATCAGTAGTACTCATTTGCCAAAGATGACTATGATAAAGATGGTGGTGGTGGTGGTGGTAGTGTGTATGTATGTGTGTGTGTGTGTTTGTTGTGTGTGCGCGCACGCACGCACATGCACACTATGGTGACTACAACAGAACAGAGATGTTCAAAGAGAAAAATCACATCCATATTAGATTCTTGTTATTGCTATCTCTTTGAATTATAAAAATAATTTTGATGCAGTAAAACCTCATTTATTTGTTTTTCACTAATCAGGAGTTTGTGGGGGTAGTTACCCTTATGTTAAGAAAGGGTCTATAAAAACAATATTGAAAGATGCATTTAAAAAGAACCTATTCTTTCCAAAGCATTGCAGAAGCACCTGTTAACTTTCAATTGATGTGCTTATTATAAACTTTTGATCTAGTCATTAAAGCCAGAGTTTTAAGCACTTCTATGAAATGCAATGTTGTCCTTTTTGGCAATTTCTCTCTATGCTTTAAAATATTTGGTAAATGTTATTTTTTACTGATTCATATAGGCTTGCTCCAAAATAGTATTTTATTGCATATGAACCATACATATAATTTTGGGTATTATCTTGTCACAACATGATGCAGTTATGATGCTGAATTTATACAAGACATATATTACATATTCACACTTAATCTGTCTTTAAGTGTTGTAGAGCAGTGGCTCTCAACTGGGAGCAATTTTGTCAATGACTGGAGACATTTTTGATTGTCATGACTTGAGGGTTGCTACTGGCATCTAGTGGACAGATGCTGGGTATGCTGCTGAACATCCTATGGGGCAAAGGACAGTGCCCCACAACAAAGAACTTTCTGTTAATAGTGCCACTGTTTAGGAACCCCGATGTAGAACAAGTTAAATCATATTGGAGACTTCAGATATATTCATTAAACTTCATGCCACTTTGGACTAAATTTCATTGTTTCTAAAATAATATTTTAGGTTTTTAAAAGTTTTTTTTAAAATATAGAAATAATAAAGTATTTACTTAGAAAATAAGAAAAATGGGTCTTTGAAAATGATGGTATAAATAGTGCACTGCATTTGACTACCAATGTTTTCCAAATCCTGGTTTCAAGTTGCTTTAATATTTTTACTACATAATTTTATGTATCATATTTGTATTTCCAAGTCAGGTACTGTTCACTAAGGCTGTTCACAGGAGTCTGGAGAGATTCATGAAAAAGCTTGTATGAGAAGTCAGGAGAATTCAAGGACTTTGAGACATGGTATTCTGGTATGTTTTTGCTCTTCTGAAAATTACTAAGGACATTTAAATGAAGTACCACTTCAAACGAATTCATTAAAAATAAAAAAAATCTTTAAAAATCCAGGAAATACTATTTCTAGCAATTAAAATAACCTGGAATAAAGGTAATTCTCAAATAATTCTCAAAAAAAAAAAAAAACTCCACAAATGTAGATATAGTAAGATCCTGATTAATCAAAGTTGAGTAAGCCAAACCCATTAATTTTTTGAAAAAATTCTTTTTGAAGGAACTACATGTTACATGATAGGTCCTGGAATCTACACATATTCATTTCTATGACTTTTGCCTTCCAGACTCATGTTAAATAATGACAGCAGGCATCTTTGTTTTGGCTTTAGCAGTTCTCTGTTGAGTTATGATAGATACTGTTTTATCATGTTAAGAATATTCTTTATTCCATTTAAAAAAGAGGTTTTAATAAGGAATATATGTTTGGTGCCTATTGACATAATCCTGTGGTTTATATTATTTAGCCTGAGTGAAAAATTATTGATTTTGTATCATTAAATCATATATTTCTGTTATCCATAATGGTGGCTGAGGCCAAGATAGCAAAAACACCACTACTTTTTATAAAGATTTTCAAAAATAAGTATTGAACTAAAAGTATTTCTCATGAAAGCCCTTGTTAATCAGAAATGTAATAAATCAGAATCCTTTTCCCAAAACATTAACTGAGGTTTTACTGAATCATACTGAAGAGAATGACCGGTTTGGTCTGTGTGTGTCAGACTGCAAGAGCACCTTCGGATTGAAGACCCCACTGGGTTTGAACAGTAATATACTGTGTAATTAGCAGACAAGGATACAAATGGAGAATTAAAAATATGTCACTGTAGAAACTGAAACCAGACTGTGTGAAATCAGTTCTCAAAGCTAACTGCATTGTTCCTGTGGTCTAGTTTCCCCAAACCCATCGTCAGCATCCCTACAGAGAACAAGCCAGGCTGAAAAAATGCTTTGAGGTGACTCAACACTTCATGGTTTGTGACTAAAAATAGCAACTTGTTCTGAATGTGATAGAAATGGAAATAATTGTGTTAGGAATAATTTTCTATACTGCAATACTTGATTATGACTGAAAACTGTGAACGATCTAAAATATTATGGAGAAAGGGGAACATTAATCAGACTCTTGCCATAAGAATTCAATAATGTTTTAGTATACTGAAAGTTATAGATGAGAAAAAACTTTGGTTTTGTTTTCTTTTTCTTTTCACTTGGGTATGACAAATATACTTGAAATGCACTGATAACTTCTAATGCAGATTTTTTAAATTGTTAGATGTGGCCCAATTTATAAAAATAGTTTACCATTAAACTTTTTTCTTTTGTCACAACATGCTTTTTTCTTTTCCTCTTAAGATGTTAATTTATCATGCAAAGATTTTTTTGTCATTAAGTGCATTAGTGCTTTTGTTTGTACAGGAGTTGTTCAAATCAGGAGTCCCTGTAGTTCCTAAATATAAATCCTTAGCAAATGATATGCCAAGATGATAGCTCCATTCCAGGTGGGAAGAGGCAAATTCAGCCATACCTTGGGATTTTAACCAGGGTTCCAGCCTTTCAGTTGTAGTGTCTCTGATAAGTCTCTCTTATAATAACTTCAGATGTACTGTAATGGAACGTTTTGTAGAAGAAACTGGCTTCTAGCAGTTGAGTAGTGATGCTGGGAAAAAATTTGGTTTCCCTGAAAATGGTTTCTCAAAGCAGTCACAGCTTCTTTAGAAGTTCAGAATTGGTACCATTTCTTATCCTTATATTTCAGCATTAACTGCAAAGAAAAAATAGTCACCGTAAGATGTTAAAAAAAAAAAACTTTAAAATCCTAATCAAAGCAAGCGCACATTGAGTTAATCATGAATAAGTAAATCTCAAATTTATAAAACTTCTTTTATAAAATAAAGTGCATATAAAAAAAGTTTTAAAAAATCAAGCTATAAGGACGCAGCTGGCAGGAAATGATTTTTAATGATTGAAACAAAAAGGAGTGTGTGGATTCCAGCTTCTCCTGCTCCTCATGCCTTGGGGGATCATGTAATCTACTTAAGCATCATTTTAGCAGATGATGCATAAAATATGACTAATGGGTAATTTTTACAAAATTATCTCCTAAAATAAAGAAGTATCAACATATTATAGTATTTTTTAAAAACATTTTTCTCTGAAATACTGAGGAATTTTAATACATATACTACAATGAGATCCAGGTTATTTTGCCTCTCACACAAATTACAGTGGAATCTTTGTTTAAGCTTTCTTGTGCAGAACCTAAACATTTAAAGTTATTACTGTATGATGATGCCTATATTTACTTAGGCAGTTTACCTCATGTGCATGTTTGGAAAATGCTTCCGCACTGGTCATCATGCCTGCAGTTTTCTCTTCCAGCTCTCCTAGCCTCTGTCCTCTCTCATCAAGTGCGATCCGTGCTCGAGTCAGCTCCCCCATCACCCCTCCAGCAGCGCTTTTCATCCCTTCTATACCACCTGGTCCAGGAATGTGTTGTGCAAGGCTGCGAGATGCTTTTCCTGCTGTAGCTTCCCCAACTATGAATTCAAGCCATAGCAATTTAAAACATTTGTCAGTAATTCACACAGTTATAGTCAAGTTTATCACCATAGTACTTATATTACATTCTACTGTCATAATTCTCCAGTAAGAGACACATGTTTGATCCTATCATAAATATTTGGAGATGTTAATACTTATCCAAGAAAAATGCCTATGGAAAAGACTTTGAGAGATATTGCCATTTGCCTTTTATTGTGTGTGTGGCTTCCATACAATATAGCATAATTACATTCTTTTAGTTATTTTATTTTTTCATTATAGTTATAATATAATATAATACAGTATTATATTAGTTTCAGGTATACAGCATAGTGATTAGACATTTATATACCTCATGGAGTGATCACTCGATAAGTATAGTACCCATCCAACACCATACATAGTTATTACAATGCTACTGACTATATTCTCTATGCTGTACTTTACATCCCTGTGATTATTTTGATAACTGGCAATTTGTCCCCTCCTCCCACCTGTAACTATAAGTTTGTTTCTGTTTCATTTGTTCGTTTTTGTTTTTTAGATTCCACATATAAGTGAATATGGTATTTGTCTTTCTCTGACTTATTTCATGTAGCATAATACCCTCTATATTCATCCATGTTGTCAAAAATGGCAAGATTGCATTCTTTTTTATGGCTGAGTAATATTCCATTGTAGATACATCCACCTCTTTACCCATTCATTTGATGAACACTTTAGTTGCTTCTATATCTTGGCTATTGTAAATAGCAATACAGTGAATATAGGGTGCATATATTTTTCTGAATTAGTGTTTTGGGTTTCTTAAGATAAATACCCAGAAGTGGTATTGCTGAGTCAAAAAGTAGTTCTATTTTTAAATTTTTGATGAACTTCCATACTGTTTTCCATAGTAGCTGCACCAATTTGCAATCCCACTAACAGTGCATGGGGGTTCCTTTTTATATACATCTTTGCCAATGGTTTTTCTTTGTTGACTGATGATAGCCATTCTGACAGGTGTGAGTTGATATCTCATTATGGTTTTATTTTGCATTTCACTAATTAATCATTAATGATGTGATGTTGGGCATCTTTTCATGTCTATTGGCCATCTTTATGTTCTCTTTGGAAAAATTCAGAGCCTCTATCCAATTTTTAATTGGATTGTGTTTTTGGTGTTAAGTTATATGAGTTCTTTATATATTTTGGATGTTAACCTCTTATCAGATATATCATTGGTGAATATCTTCTTCCATTCAGTAGGTTGTCTTTACATTTTGTTGATGGTTTCCTTCACTGTACAAAACCTTTTAGTTTTATGTAGCCCCATTTGTTTATTTTGTCTTTTGTTACTTTAATTAGGGAGACATATCCCAGAAAATATTGATAAGAAGGATGTCAAAGAGTTTACTGCCTATGTTTTATTCTTGATGTTTGATGGTTTTGGGTCTTAAATTTGATTTTTAATCTGTTTCAATTTTATTTTTGTATATGATGTTAGACAGTGGTCTAGTTTCTTTTTTTCTTTTTTTGCATGTGTCCAGTTTTTCCATAACTATTTATTGAGGAGACTGTATTTACTCCATTACATGTTCTTTCCTCCTTTGTCATAGAGTAATTGCTCATACAGATGTGGGTTTATTTCTGGGCTCTCTATTGTGCTCCATTGATCTGTGTCTGTTTTTATGCCAGTATCATGCTGTTTGATTATTATAGCCTTGTAGTATAGTTTGATATCAAGTAGCATGATACCTTTAACTTTATCATTCTCAAGATTGCTTTGGCTATTTGGGATATTTTGTGGTTCCATATACATTTTAAGATTATTTGTTCAAGTTTTGTAAAATATGCCATTGGTATTTAGATAGGAATTGCATTGGATCTACAGATTGGATAGTACAGACATTTTAACTAAGTTAATTCTTTCTATCCATGAGCACTGTACATCCTTATTTTTATTTGTATTTTCTTCAATTTCTTTCTTCAATGTCTATAGTTTTTTTTTTTTTTTTTGATGACAGGTCTTTTACCTCCTTGGTTAAATTTATTCCTAAGTATTTTATATAATTTTAAATGGGATTGTTTTCTTAATTTTCTTTCTGATAGTTTGTTATCGGTGTATAAAAATGCAAGCTATTTCCGAATATTAATTTTGTATCCTGGTACTTAACTGAATTTATTTATTCTAACAATTTTTGGTAGACTCTTTAAGGTTCTCCATATATATAGTGTCATGTTATCTGCAAATAATGACAGTTTTGTTTCTTCCTTTTCTAATTTAGGTTACTTTTATTTGTTTTTCTTGTCTGATTGTTATGGCTAGGACTTCCAATATTATGTTGAATAAAAGTGGTCAAGGTGGACATACTTGTCTTGTCCTGATCCTAATGAAAAAGCTTTCAGCTCTTCACTGTTAAGTATGATGTTAGCTGTGGATCTGTCATATATGGCCTTGACTTTGTTGAGGTATGTTCCCTCTATCCTCTCTTTGCTGAGAGTTTCATCATAAATGTATGTTGGCTTTTGTCAAATGCTTTTTCTACATCTATTGATATGATCATATGATTTTTATCCTTCATTTTATTTATGTGAAGTATAACATTAATTGATATGCAGATATTGAAGCAACCTTGCATCCTGGGAATAAATCTCACTTGATCATAGTTTATGATCTTTTTAAGGTATTGCTGAATTCAGTTTGCTGCTATTTTGTTGAAGACTTTTTTCATCTATTTTCATCAGGGATACTAGCTTAAATTTTTTATTTATTATTATTTTTTTTTGTAGTGTCTTTGTCCGGTTTTGGTATCAGGGTAATACTGTCTTCATAAAATGAGGTTGAGAGTCTTTTCTCCTCTTCAATTTTTTTGAATAGGGTAGGTATTAATTCTTCTTTGGAAGTTTGGTAATATTTACTTGTGAAACTATCTTTTCTAGGACTTTTTTCTTGTTTGGAGTTTTTTTTATTACTGGTTCAATTTCATTAGTATTTATCGGTCTGTTCATATATTTTGTTTCTTCCTTACACAGTTTGGAAGATTGTATATTTCTGGGAATTTATCCATTTCTTTCAGGTTGTTCAATTTGTTGGCATATAATTGTAGTATTTTCTTATAATTCTTTGTATTTCTGTGGTTGTCATTTCTCTTTCATTTCTGATTTTATTTATTTGGGTCCTCTCTTTTTTTCTTGATTACTCTGACTAAAGTTCTATCAAATTTGTTTATCTTTTCAAAGAAGTAGCTCTTGGTTTCATTGATCTTTTCTTTTGTTTTATTTAGGCTCTATTTCATTTATGTCCACTCTGACCTTTATTATTTCACTCCTTCTACTCACTTTGGGCTTTGTTTGTTTTTCTAGTTGCTTTAAGGGTAAGATTAGATTGTTTATTTGAAAATTTTCTTGTTTCTTAAGGTAGATACGTATTGCTATGAATTTCCATTTTAGAACTGCTTTGGATATGTCTCATAGGTTTTCAGTCATGTGTTTTCATTTTCATTTGTTTCAAGGTATCTTTTGATTTCTTCCTTGATGTAATGTTAACCCATTCATTGTTTAGTAGTGTATCATGTAGCCTCCATGTGTTTGTATGTTTTTTGGCTTTCTTCTTGTAACTGATGGCTAGTTACATACTATTGTGATTGGAAATGATGCTTAATATGATTTCAATTTTCTTAAAGTTATTGAGATGTGTATTACATTTGGTCTATCCTAGAAATAGTTCCATGTGCACTTGAAAAGAATGTATATTCTGCTGCTATTGGTGGAAATGCTTTAATATATCAATTAAATCCATCTGGTCTAATGTATCATAAGACCACTGTTTCCTTGTTGATTTTATGTCTTGATAATCTATCCATTGATATCAATGAGGTGTTAAATTCCTCTACTATTATTGTCTTACTATTATCTCTCTTTTTATGTCCATCGATATTGTCTTTATATATTTTGGTGTTTCTATGTTAGTTATGTAGATATTTACAAGTTACTATATCCTATTGTTGGATTGATCCCTTTATCATTATGAAATGACCTTCCTTGTCTCTTGTTCCAGGCTTTAGTTTAAAATCTGGTTTGTCTGATATAAGTATAGCTACTCCAGCTTTTTTTTTTTTTCATTTTCATTTGCATAAAATATCTTTTTACATCTCTTTACTTTCAGTCTACATGTGCCTTTCAATCTTGTGGGCAGCCTATGTACAGATCTTGTTTTTTAACCCATTCAGCCACCCTATGTCTTTTGAGTAAAGCGTTTAATCAGTTGACATTTAAAGTAATTATTGATAGGTGTATAGTTATTGCCATTTTATTAATTATTTTTATAATTCTTAGTTTTTATTTTCTTGCTCTTTTGTACGTTGATGACTTTCTATAGTGTTGTATTTGAATTTCTTTCTCTTTATTTCTTGCATGCTGCAGATTTTTGGTTTGTGATTACCCTGTGCTTTATATATACCAAGCTATGTTTATGACAGTGCATTTTAAATTGATGGTCGCTTAAGTTCTAACACATTCCAAAATTGCTACAATTTTTCCTCATTCTCTTCATGTTTATGTTTTTGTCATTAGTTTTTACTACTTTTGCATGTGTTTATGTGTATTGGTTTATTATTGTAATTACACAGGGTTTCTACTTTTGCTTTTTAACCTTTGTATTAGCTATATAGTTGGTGGATCCATTGCTTTCACTGTTTGCTTTTGTCAGTGAGAACTTTTTCTTTCCTATAGTTCATATTTATATTTTTTTGTCTTTTTTTCCTTAAAGAAGCCTCTTTAATATTTTCTATAATATTGGTTTGGTGGTGATAAACTCCTTTATCTTTTTCTTTTCTGGGAGGTTCTTTATCTCTTCTTCAATTATAAATGATAGTCTTGATATTATTTAGAGTAATCTTGGTTATAGGTCCTTGCTTTTCATCATGTTGTACATTTCATGCCATCTCTTCTGGTTGGTAAAATTTCTGTTGAGAAATCAGTTGACAGTCTTATGAGAGCTTCCCTATAGGTAACTAACTGCTTTTCTCTCACTGCTTTTAATGTTCCCTCTTTATCTTTAAGCTTTGGCATTTTAATTATGATATGTCATGGTGTGGGCCTCTTTAGATTCATTTTGTTTGGGACTCTCTGTGCTGCCTGGACTCGTATGTCTATTTCCTTTGCTAGCTTAAGGGAGTTTTCAGTCATTACTCCTTCAGATAGGTTTTCAATCCCTTGCTCTCTATCTTCTTCTTCTGGTACCCCTTTGAGGTGAATGCTGTTACACTGATGTTGTCCCAGAGGTCCCCTAAACCATCTTTTTTAAAAAAATTCTTTTTTTCTTTTTGCTATTCTGATTGGATGTTTTATGCTACTTTGTCTTCTAAATCACTGATTTGAGCCTTTGCTTCATCTAATCTGCTGTCTATTTCCTCTAATGTATTCTTCATTCCAGTTAATTATATTCTCCATTTCTGACTTTTTAAAAATTTTCTATCTCCTTTTTTATGTTTTCTATCTTTTTGTTGAAATTGTCACTGAATTAATCCATTTCCCCCCTAATTCCATTGAGCGTCTTTATAACTACTGATTCAAACTCCGTACCTGGTAATTGATTGTTTCCATTTCATTTAGTTATTTTTCTGGAGTTTTGTCTTTCATTTGGGACAAGTTTCTTTGTCCCCTCATTTTGGCTGATAAACACTGTGTTTATATATATGTATTAGGTAGACCTGCTATGTCTCCACATCTTGACAGAGTGGTCTTATGGAGTAAGTGTCCTGTGGGTCCCAGTGGTGCCATCTCTCCAGTCACCTGAGCTGGGTGCTCCAGGGTAGTCCCCTGTGTGGGTTATATGTGCCCTCCTGTTGTAGTTGAGCCTTGATTTTTATTGGCAAATTAGTAAGTGGGGTTGACCTTCAGGCTGACTACTGTAAGGGCTGTCCATGACTACAGAGGATGAGCTGTTGTGTGGGGACAGCCCCTGTGGAGCAGGAGTCACGTTAGCAGGGCTCTGGTACCAGCCTAGACTGCCTTTTAGGTGTGTCATTTCTAGAACTGGTTGTGTGGTGCTCTTTTGTGGCCTGAAGCCAATCACCAGGTATTTTGGTTCTGGATCCTCTTGGGAAGTGCTTTGGTGTAGGCCAGTGTCAGCCATCACTTGTGCTGGGCCTGGGGCCTCTTGGAAGGAGCTATAAAATGATCTGTGGTTATCTGCTGCTTGTGGAGATTGGCAGTGCTTGAGAGAAGCTATACTACAAACCAAGGCTAGCTGCCACTTAAGACAGGTTTCAGCCCCTTTATTGGGCCCCATGATGTGAGGTTAGGCCAGCCACCATTTTTGCTAGGCTTGTAGCTGCTTAGTTGAAGTTCCTGTCCCAGAGTGGCCACCACTTATGCTAGGCTTGGAGCCACTTAGCAAGAGCTACAAGGCACACTGAGGTCAGTTGTTGCTTGTTTTTTTTTAGATTTTGGAGAAGTTTATAGCATGGTCTGAGACATACCTCGTGTGGAGGAACCACTGGCTGGAATAGGCCTGGATCAGGCAGGCGAGTTGAGTGAGGTGAGGTCTCAGGGAATCACCAGGGTAGGATGAACAATGTTAATCAAGTTAATGGAAAGCTCAGATTTGGTGCCCTCCTGCACCAGCTAGCTGGGTGGGAGGGGAGCTCCAAAAAGGAACAATGGCACCTGGTAGTGCTGTTGTCCCTAAAGAGAGCTATTCCAACCCATGTTTCTCCAGCCCTCACCTTGAAGTTAGTCAATTTAGTTCCTCCCCTGTGCCCCTGGTTCTTTTCCAGCTGCTGCCTCTGCACTGGCGCATAGAGCTGGTGAGTTTTTGACCAAGTGAGTCTATGTGTGAGCACTGTAAGAGGTTCTCCACAGTCTCCAGCAGCCTTGTTCTTTTTGGATGCAATCCTTGCTAGTTTTCACAGCCAGCTGTGGGAACTTCTCTTCCTAGTACTGGAACTCTGGGCTGGGGAGCCTGGTGTGGAGCTAGGACCTCTCGCTCCTCAGGGAGGTCCTCCACTGCCAAGAAATGTGTCCTCATTTTTTAAAATTAAGTTTATTAAGGTAACATTAGTTAATACAATTGTATAATATTCAGGTGTACGTTATTATTTTACACCTGTATATTCGATTGTGTTTTTACTGCACAAATTTCAGTTTCCTTTCCAGCAGTTGTTATTACTTGTCCTGTTGATTATAGCTATTCTAACAGGTGTGTGATGGCAACTCATTGTGGTTTTGATTTGCATTTCCCTAATAGCTAGCGATGTTGAGCATCTTTTCAAATATTTGTTGGCCATTTGTATGTCCTCTAGGGAGAAGTGTCTGTTCAGGTCCTCTGTCCATTTTTTGATTGGATCATTTTTGTTGTTGTTGTTGTTATTAAGTCATATGAGTTCTTTGTATATTTTGGATATTAAGCCCTTTTTGGAGGCATTGCTTACAAATATATTTTCCCATTCAGATGGTTGTCTCTTTACTTTGTTGACAATTTCTTTGGCCGAGCAGAAGCTTTTCAGTTTGATGTAGTCCCATTCATTTATTTTGGCTTTTACTTCCCTTGCTTTTGAGGTCAAATTCATAAAAACCCCTTTAAGTCCAAGGTCCATGAGTTTAGTTCCTATGTTTTCTTCTATGCATTTTATTGTTTCAGGTTTTATATTCAGTTCCTTAATCAATTTTGAGTTAATTTTGGTATGTCTAGTTTCATTCTTTTGCAGGTGGCTTTCCAGTTTTCCCAGCACCATTTATTGAAGAGGCTTTCCTTTCTCCACTGTATGTTTTTGGCTTCTTTGTTGAAAATCATTTGCCCATATAAATATGGTTTTACTTCTGGAGTCTTGGGTCTGTTCTACTAGTCCACGTGTCTGTTTTGCTGCCAATACCATGCTGTTTTGATTACTGTCACTTTGCAGTATAATTTGAAGTTGGGCACAGTGATGCCTCCAGCCTCATTCTTTTTTCTTGGGATGGCTTTGGCAACTCGGGGTCTTTTGTGCTTCCATACAAATCTGATGATTTTTTGTTCTATTTCTTTAAAAAGAGCCTCTGGGATTTTGATGGGTTTGAATTAAATCTTTATAATGCTTTAGGTAATATGGTCATTTTAACTATGTTGATTCTTCCAACCCAAGAACACGGAATATCTTTCCATTTATTTGTGTCTTTGATTTCTTTTAATAAGGTCTTGTAGTTTTCATTATATAGGTCCTTCACATGTTTTGTTAAATTTATTCCTAGGTATCTTATTCTTTTTGTTTCAATTCCTCCTTATTTTTAACCTTCAGATGTGGGTAAAGGGCAAGCCTGTTTTCGTGTCTCTGCCCCTCCTTCCAGTCTCCACCTTGTTTCTTCTATAAATCTTTAGTTATCGGATTTCTATTCAGATAGTCTTCAGGTGATTCTCAACATCCTTGATGTTGCTGAATTTTGATGTTCACAATATATGTGAACTCATATTTAACTCATATCAATGAGTGTTCCATTCTCAGATCTGATCTTTTGTTTAAATTTTGGCCCAAGTCTTAATTCCAATGTTCATTTGGCTATTGGCCTTTGTAGATCTTAGCCATTGTTTTTAAGTGTATGTGTGCATGTGCATGTAAATACTAGTAAACGAGGTATGTGCATGATGGGCATTAATATACATATGTTAAAATTGGGTAAATTTATAAGACTAAAAATTTCTCCTTCATTTACAAAGCTGTTTCATTTCATTTTAATTAAGTAATTTTTTTATTGAAAAATAATTGCTGTTTTGATAAAAAAAATTTTGGCATTTCCAAGGACATAGCATTATGAATGTAATCTAGATCTTTTTTTTTTTAAATAAGAGCCTTCTTGGGATATAATTCATATACCATAAAATTCTCCCATTTAAAGTGTATAAATCAGTGTTGTTTAGTATATTCACAGAGTTGTGCAACTATCTAACTTTAGAACATTTTCATTACTCCAAAAAGAAACTCCATACCCATTAGCAGTCGCTCCCCAATCACTTCTTGCCCTTGTCCCTGGCAGCTACTAATCTTTCTGTCTCTGGATTTGCTTATTATGCATATTTTGTATATACATGGAATCATACAATACATGGCCTTTTTTGTCTTCTTTAACTTAGCATGGGTGTTTTCAAAATTCATCCATATTGTAGCATGTATCAAATTTCATTTCTTTTAATGGCTGAATAATACTGTATTCTATAGAAGTACCTTTTGTTTAATTAAAAGTTTAAGAGAAAAGAGTTTTGATCATCAAGACCAAATGGTGATGAGATATTTTGAAAAACATATCTTCTTTTAAATTTACTTTTTTTTTTTTTTTTTTACCTATCCTCCCTCTCCCAGAAACCATTAGTTTGTTTTCTGTATCTGTGGGTCTGTTTTTTGTTTTGTTTGTTTATTCAATTTATTAGATTCCACATATGTGAGATTATGTGGTATTTGTCTTTCTTTGTCTGACTTATTTCACTTAGCATAATACCCTTGAGGTCTATCAATGTTGTCACAAATGGCAAGATATTATTCTTTTATATGGTTAATATTCCATGATATATATATGTGATACACACACACACACACACACACACACATACACATATATTTATACAAAACATCTTTTTTTATACATTCATCCATCAATGAACACCTAGGTTTCTTCCATACCTTGACTACTGTAAATAATGCTGCAGTAAACATAGGGGTACATATATGTTTTTAAAATAGTGTTTTTGTTTTATTTGGATAAATAACCAGAAGTGAAATTGCTGAGTATTATGGCATCTCTGTTTTTTATTTTTTTAAGGAATCTCCTTCATACTGTTTTCCATAGTGGCTGTACCAATTCAAAATCCCATGAACAGTACATGAGGAAAATATATTCTTAACTGAATATATTCTTTCTGAAGATGTTCCCTTGTATCTTTCTGCAGCTGTTTTGATTATTGTTCACTAGAGTGTCACTGATAGATTTTAAAAGTAATTTGTTCTGTAGTATTGGTAAATGTGTTCTGAATAATTTGTTTTCCAGCAGTGGTTAAAGACAGGCACATTCAAAAACATTTTTTTCCCTACTTCAGTAACTGAATGTCTTCACCCTGCCTTGCAGGTATAATCTGTCTGTAAATGACATGTTTATTAGCTTACTTATTATTTGTATGAATTTCATGTACTATAAAAATAGTTAAATGATTTCCTAATATAAAGTGATTAATTTTATTCATGTTTAATAAACAAATAATTTTCATTGTATGAAGCAAAATAATCTAGTCTAGAATTTGAGATCACATATTACATTGTTATATATACACACACACACAGGACTTCTACTTTTTGATACAGTTTTATAATCAGGAGTTTACTCACAGAGTTCTTCTCTGTCAAATGTTTGTCCACTTCCACCAAAGAGTCCCTTTAGAAAGCCTCTGTTTTGAGCTTCTGGGGTCTCTATGGGAGTAAATAAATCTCCCAGCATATCCTGCATCAAATCCAAAAAAAAAAAAAAAAGCAGTAGAGTAACTAAAAATAAATTAATAGATCAAAAGATAATACTGCAGTTGTTAGAAAACATAATGAAAAAAGTGTTTTCCAATTTTCCTGGTGATTTTTGCTTTGCTCCCAGATTTATCTCTGATATTTCTTTCTCCTTTACCTTCCCTTCTGCAGTAGATGATGTTCTAAAATTTTTATTTTTCTGCCCTCTTCTCCCCTTTACAATTAGAAAGCATGGGAAGATGATATATTCACCCTAGGATTAATTTGTACCTGATCAATGGCTATCAAATTAGACTTCTGATCTGTTTTAATTACTGAAGCATCTGCCTGTCCTAGTCTCTCTTCTGAATTAAGCATGGACTGCCTTATAAAATAATAAGCCTTTGGTGGTAATGTGAAGAAAGGTTGGATTTATTTTTATGTCAAGTACAAAATTATGCAATGGCTCAAGATAAATGATTCAAAATTGGCAACTATCAAATGGTGAGGTACAATTGTTCAGAATATTTGGTGTGCTTTAGAATGACTGAAGAAAAGTCTTGTTAGAAATACAGCTGCTCAGGCTTTATTCCACACATAATAAGTCAGAATCTACAGAGCTGTGCTCTGGATATCTATATTTTTAACTTTCTCTCTAGGTATTTCTAAAGCAGATCAAAATTTTAGAACTATTGGTATAGAGGAAGAAACTTCAACCAGAAATCAGATCTGTGACCTAATATAGTTTGTCTATGAACTTGGGACATGACTTTATCTTCAGCATCTCTCCTCACCTTTACTCACCAGACCTGTAATCTTCCTCTTAATTCCTTCTTTTTAGAAGTGACAGCACCATCTACTTAGTTCCCCAAGCTAGAAACCCAGGAATAGTTATTAATTCCCTCCTTTTCCTCCCTCCTACCTCTAATAACCCTTCAGTCTAACTGATAACACTTCATAGTTATTGAATCTGCTAACCTTTCTCCATTCTCACTGCTGGGTGCCTTATTTCAAGACACTGTCATTTTTGGCCTTAATTATTTTTAAAAAGCCTCCAATTGTTCTCCTTACCTTCAATCTTAATTCCTCAAACCAATTGCCATACTGCAACCAGAATATTAGTTTTAATAAATAAATTTGCTAAATGTTTTTAATGATTTCCTGTTGCCCTTGGGATAAAAGCCAGATTCCTTGAGGAGTTTACTATATGTTCCAAGATCTATTCTTGACTAATTTTCCAGCACCATCCCTACATTCTTTTCACTTCCCAACTCTGATCTTTCTTGGAAGTTTCCTGAACCCCTGGGCTTTCCCATGCCACTACTCTGTCAAGAATATCATTACCTTTCCATCCTCAGCCATCTATTCCTATGGATAACTCCTACTCAACCTTCACAATTCTTTTCTAACTACTCACTCGCTCTGTTCCACCAATTCAAGTGTCCCTCTTGCATGTCTCCCCAACACCAGCATAGTTATATATAGACAGCATTTCCACAGAGTATTGTGTCGTCTGTTTACTTACTTTTCCCTCCATATTAGCAGGTAGGGACTTGTATCTTATTGTACCCTAGAGCCTAGCAAGGTCCAGGCATATACTAAAACTCAATAAGTATTTGTTGAATAACAATAATAATATGTATTATTTATCTTAAAATATTTATTTATTATTTATTTTTAAAACTTACTATATTCCAGGCACTGTGCTCAGTGCTATATATGAATTCTTAATTCTTACAACAGTGTTCCAAGATGGAGCATACCAGTAGGTTAAGTAAAATGTCCAAAGTTACACAAGTGGGCAAAATACAACTTAAATAGTTCAGAGCTTATATTCAACCTCTATACTATAATGAATGGATTTTAGTTTTCTTATTTGTAAAATGAGGGGGTTGAACCAATTAAATTTCTCAGATATTTTTTAAAATTTTGTGACCAGTTTTACTTACTCAAAGATAGATAGGCTTTTATATTGTTTCTAGGCTCTGCTTACTGTTATGATCAAAGACAAATGCCCACTTCTAATACACGGAATAAATATGTATTTATTTTGTATGTCTCTGAATCAAAATTAAGTTTTCTTTTTTTAAAAAAAAGTCTATGAACTGCTTGAATTGTATGCAAATTGTTTGTGTGTACGTACATATTCCTTACCCTGGAGGGAGAGTTTATAATCTTTCAGAGGATTTTCCACAGGCAAAGAAATCCAAAACAAAATAAACAAATTAACCATTACTATGTATAATCTTCACATTTCCCCTTCTTTCTTTCTTTTTTTTTTTCTGGGTATACCTATAACCACAGTAGAATTTGGTAGGGTCACAATGATGACTATGATATTCAAAACATATTCTAGGGAAGGCACATTTGTTGTCTGGCTTAATAATATGTTAGCTTCTAGACATCTCTAATTCTCTCTCTTCATACAACATGTCCAATGTTTTTTTCATAAATGTACCTGACCTACCTGTAGATTATCACACATCTCTTGGCTATATGTTAACCGCTGAATTTCAGTAGGAGAGACGAGGTATAATGCCTGCCCTTCATTGGTGAAACAAAATGTCCGTGCTATCCTCATGTCTGTCAGTGGCAAATAGTTAACATCCAACATTGGGCGAAGACTAGGTAGGCTGAATGGAAAAAAGAGCAAATCCGCATTTCATATTTGAATTGTTGGAAGCTTTTAATTTCTCTGTATAAAATTTGCAGGCCCTTATAGAAGACAGTAATTTTTATACCACTATTTTATGGTTGTTTCTTTTTATCTTTTTGAAGTCTCAGTTGTAATAAACTAGACTTTGACATAAAATCATATACAGAAAAAATCATGGAAAGAGTTCTTCTGTCTTAATTCATTAGCAAGTTTCCTTGAAGGATGGATAAAATGCTATGGCCAGCAATTTTAGGATACTTTTTGTAGCATTTCACAGGTTCCTACAATATTGTTATAGCCTTTGGTTATGTCAGAAACACTATATCTAGAAAGTACCTGACTAGACACTTGGTCTATTGTCTTTTTTTAAGTAAAACTCCTGAGTCTGATGAGGATATACACTGATGTAAATGTGGATTGGGTCCAGTTCGGTGCCTGAGAATGGAGTGGCTTTGGTCCCCATTCCTTTATTCCTACTATACAGAGGAAATGAAAATTACTTATGCCTTAAGGCACCTTCACTGAAGGCATGATTAATAAATAAACATGGCTGGGGCTATAAAAGAATGAGAAAAAGTTATAAATAATAGATGAGAATTTACAAATCCAAATGAATACCACTCATCTGAACTGTCTTACCAAATGGCTATATGCTTATCCTAATTTAGCCACTGATTTTGCTTAAAATCATCAGAATGTCCCTTTGGATATTTATTAGAGACAGTTTTACAAACCACTGAAGAAAACCAGTCTCATTGCTTTTAAATAATACCTCTAATGCCAAAAGGAGAAAAACAAACTTGTAATTAAATACTAAGCTTTGAAATCATCCTACTGATTCCAACATACACAATGATTTTAAATTATCCCAGATCATAAAACTAGCACCTTGAAAAAAAGTGCTAATTTCTCATGTCAAAGTAGTTTATAATTACAGTTTAAACCCTAGAACCTGACCATATAAAATGGGGCCTGATATCTGTGCTCCTGGAATAGACTTTTCATGATGTTCTAGCTCTGTGCTGTCCAGTATGGTAGCCATCAGCCTATAGAGCAGTTGATACATGGCTCATCTGAATTGAGATGTTCTGTAAGTGTAAATTATATACTGAATTTCAAAGACTTAGTATGAAAAAAATATTAAAATGTATATGTTAAGGCATTTCAAGTAACTAAGCTCCTCAAGATATGAGTCTAAAACAAACCCAGTTAAACATCCGTGATAGATTCAGTCAAATTAATGGGTGGTGATGGGGAAGAGGTTATTCATATATGTAAAATGGAGGATGCAAATAATACTTTATTTTCTGTGTCCTAGAGAAGCTGTAAGAATCAAATTAAATTCTGTAGGTAAACTTCTTGTGTGTACTTTGAACATAGTAAAAATAACACTTCATTTCTTTTCCTCGTAGTTCATTCATTTTTATACTGCTAGTGCCTAGAATAGCTTCTGGGAGATAACATTTGCTCAGTAAATGTTTGCTGAATGAATGTGTGAATGACTCTTTCCTTAGATTCTTTAGTGTTGTTAAGGTAAATATATTTCATTCAAAATGCAAAGAATTTTTAGCAAAAAAAAAAAAAAAACCTCAACAAAACCAAAACAAAACCAAAACTCAAATTGTTGAACAATAAAACATTCATAAAGATAATGAAACAATGATCTCAGGTTGCTTCTTGATAACACCTTGCACTTTACACATATACTTTTCAGAATTGTACCTTGTTGGCACTGTTGTGATTACCAAATAATTTATAAAGGCAAGTACCTCATTATCATGATATGCCCATTGGCACAAAAGCATGCCAGACAGGCACTGTTACACATGACTACCACATTTGCTTGCAGTATAAAAGATGTCTCAGTGATGTTATGAACATAAAGGCAAGTCTGAGAAGGCAGTGAGAAGACTTTGGCTTGTTTTTCTGAGCAGATTATTGTATACTGATGATCTATTTCTTGGGTCGGAGAGGGGCAGTTCATGACCAGTTTTCTTCTCCAAGATTTTTCATTTTCATCTATGTTGTTTGGATCCCTCCAAACTTCATATGGCGGTTGCATTAATCCACCAGTTTGATCCATACAGGAGAATGTTAGTACAGCTCCTTTCAGTGAGAGGAATGTACCTATAAAAACAATTTCATATCACTGGCACATGAAATTCTTCCTAAAACAGCTGTTATCATCATCTATAAGCGTGGGCAATAAGCATTTTATATTATAATAATTTACATCTATAGTATCATAATATTGCAGTAATAGACATAAATCAGTAGAGTTGTGAGTGTATCAGTTGCATTAACTTGGAATCATAAAATGTTCTAAAAGGAGCCTAAAACATCAACTTGTCAAGCCCTTTCATTATATTAATAAGAAAATGAAGACCCATGAATATGATGAGACTTGGGCAAGGTCACATAGGAACTTTGCAGCTGAGCCTGGACTGGAACTTAGGTTTCAGTTAGATCCAGTGGTCTGTCTTTACACTATATAGTCCTTCTTAAAATTCTTTTTTAAAAAACACATTTTAGAAAATATATAATTTTCGTTTATTAAAATAACTTGAACTGAAAAAATAATCATGCTACGTGATTCCACTTCCTTCTTTCATAGGCTCATTGGCTAGCAAATACTTTTTTCTTCTTCTGAAATTGAACACTCAGAATAAATTTCTTGAAATTTTAACATCTAGAGTTTATGCTAACAATTTGGATTATTTGGGAAAAAATCGAACTGCCTTTGTCTCTTAGGCAGACTAATGCATCTTTATACAGAAAAGAGGTTTACCTAGATTCTCCAAATTTGAATATCCATGCCAGATTACTATCTATGAGTGATTTTTACCAGTCCCAGAGGATAGGGTACTATAAAGTTTAGGAGGTTAACTTGGAATAGATTGACCTTTGGACATTTCCAGACTCTCTCTTAAGCAATGCCCTAGCAGTCTCTTTCCTTTGTCCTTTGACATGTAGAAAGAGTAGGAGGATTAATAGAACTGATACCCCTCAAGAGCATATGTGTGTCAGAGACATGAAAAGGGAAAGGGTGATTTTAAAAATACATTCCACTTAGAAAGTACTTTATCAATAACTTAAAATACTTAAAATTCATCAAGTTCAAAATAACACGTTGAGATGATTTAACATCTCAATTGTGTTTCTAAACTCACTTTAAAATCAGAATTAGTAGCCTATGAACGTCCTCCTAGGATAACTGAAGAGGACAGGAGAATAGGGGTTTAGGTGCTTCATTCTGAGGATCAATGTATAAAAGACCAGCAATTCCAATATCCCATGAAGAAAAAATAATGCCAAAAGCTATGGCAAAGTATTTCATTAGAATTCATCTAGAATTGATCCTTCTGTAAGACCACATTTCTGTAACTACCTGCTGCCTCAATTTAGAAATTGCCTAAAGTAGGTTAAAAAGATAAGAAATCTAGAAAGCTGTCAGCATCAAAATGACAATTTCTCAATAAACTGCTCTTGCCAAAACAGCTGTTTTGTTTCCTAATTTGTGGTCAAAAAAAGGTTTTTATATTCTGTTTATAAGGTTTATATAAGGTTTTAAGTTTAAGTTTTAAATAGAGTAGAAGGTGTTATGGATTAAATGTGCCTCTTCCCTCCCCCAGGTGGATGTATTTGGAAATGGGACCTCTAAGGAAATTAGGGTGAATGAGGTTATAAGGGTGGGACCTTTAATATCATAGAATTAGTGTCCTTCTAAGAAGAGACGCCAGAGAGCTATCTCTCCCTCTGTGGGGACACAGGAGAAAGGCCACATAAACACATAGTGAGAGGGCAACTGTCTTAACTCAAGGAGAGAGCTCTCACCAGATACCAAAACTGCTGGAACATTGATTGAGAACTTCCAGTCTCCACAAGTATGAGAAAATAAATTTCTGTTGTTTTAGCCACCTACCATGTGGCATTTTGTTATGGCAGGCTGAGCAAACTAGTACAGAAGAGAAGGCATCATACTGTGAGAATTAGGGCTCAGGAAACGAGCACAAAGTACTTATATTTTGATTACTGTGATTATCCTTTATCTCTGATGCAAGAGTCCATGAAACTGGCTACTTTATTAGCTTGCAAATAAAGTAAAATCTCAGACTTACAAATCTTGACTTTTTAGAGCAGAGAAGGGCAAATTCATAAGATCAGAGAGATAATATGGAACCAGGTCATGTAGGTTCTTGCACGACACAGAAAGACAGACTTTACTGAATTTAAGATGGCAGGATTTTGTGAATAGAATGATATAATCTAATTTTCATTTAATAGGATCAGTCTTCCTGCTGGGTATGTTCGATAGGGAGTGAAAGTGGGAAGAAAAGTGAGCCGTTAAAAGGTCAGTACAATAATCCAGGTGACAAATGGATACAGACTTGCTCGAACCAAGTGGTAACTATAGGGGTTGTGAGAAATTATCAGAATCTAAGAATATTATAAATGTCAAGCCAACAGAATTTGCTAACAAATTGGATTTAGAGTGTGAAAGAAATATAGTGGTCAAGGATGATTCTGTTTTTGACTTGAGAAATTAGAAGGATGAAATTGCCATTAATAGATGTGAGAAAGACACTGGAGAAAGGAAGGGACATCAGGAACTCAGTTTTGGACATAATAAGTTTAAACTGCTTATTAGATATCCAAGTGGATGTTAAATAACTGGATATCTATGTCAGGAATTTGGGGCTATGTTCAGACTATAAATAGAAATATATGAGCCTTCTGATTATAAATGGCATTTAAAGTCATGAGACTGGCTGATTTAAACCAAGGCTCGACTATAAGTAGAAAAACGTTCAAAGAGTTAGTTTTCGGGCATTCTGATATTTTAAGTCCAGTGAAATAAGGAGGAACCAGCAAAGGGGACTGGGAAGGAATGGTTAGAAATGTAGGAAGAAAAACTAGGTAAATAAAATGTTCTGGAATTCAAGTGAAGTGTTTTAAGGTAGAGACAATGTGTTCTGATAACTGACCAGTGGATTTAGCAACGAGGTCAATGGTGGCCTATGCAGAGGTTTTTGTTGATTGATGTGGGAGAAAACTGATTAGAATGGACTTGAGAGAATGGGAGAATAAAATTAGAAATAGTGACTATAATGCAAGTATTTCAAGGAATTTTGCATTAAAGAAGTGAAATGGGTCATTCTAAAGGTGGTTTTCTCTTTTTAATGAAATAGATGACAGCATGTTTATATGCTGGTTTAGTAGAGCTATTTGTTAGAATTATATAATTGTATGTAACTCTATGACAGTATAATTAGAATTATAAAAGGGAAATAAGAACAATTGCTGGATTGACTTTCTTGAGTAAGTGAAAGGAGGCAGAATCTAGTTGGCCAAGTTAGGAGTTTACACAGCTTAGTCATAATAACAGAGAATGTAGAAACCATGGGGATAAAGGCAGATAGGTTGGTAGATGTGGTGGTGGCAGCTGTTGAAGTTCTTATCTAATTGTTTCAATTTTCTCTGTAAAAGAGGACACATGGTTATTAGCTGAGATTGAGAATAGTTGAGAAGATATTAGAGATTTGAGGAGAATGGAGAAAATTCAATTGTTCAAGAAGATGGGAGAGAGGATGAGATAAATATAGTATGATAACCCAGCAACACAGGAGCCCACTTGAGGTTATTTATGATCTATTTCAAAATGAGACTGCTATATATGTGGTTATATATTTTTCCCCAGCCATATTCAGTTATACAGATACAGAAATAAAGTATGTAGAATTAAATTTAACCAGGATTGTAATAATGCTGAATATGCATGTGTGATATTGTGATTTATAATAAATTCATATTTGTTCTTGGACCCTGGTTCCTGCCACAGAGTTCCTAAAACTCTTGGAATGGCCAGTGATGAGAGCAACACAGGTGTCTTTTGTTATATTAATGAGGTGACTGTTTGACCTCACTTTAGGTTGGGAGTTGGCGTGGGGGTGGAGGCTGCAAATTGAGTTAGTCACCAATGGTCAATGATTTAATCAATTATGCATATGTAATGTCTCCATAAAAATCCCAAAGGAGCGTGTTTGGAGAGCTTCTGGATTGGTGAACAGGTTAAGGTGCTGGGAGAGTGACGTTTCTGGAGAGGGCATGGAAGCTCTGTGTCCTTTCTCATATACTTCGCTCTCGAGTCTCTTCCATCTGAATGTTCATCTATATTCTTTCATAACAGACTGGAAACAGTAAGTAAACAGTTTGTCTGAGTTCCGTGAGCCAAGGTAGTAATCAAACCCAAGGTTGGGATCGTGGGAACCTCAGATTTATAGCAGATGGTTCAGAAGCACAGGTAACAACAACCTAGACTTCTGACTGGTGTCTGAAAGGGACTGGGCGGGGGGAGGTGCGGACAGTCTTGTGGAACTCAACCCTTAACCTGTGGGATATGGTGCTATCTCCAAGTAATGTCAGAATTGAGTTAAATTGTCGGACACCTAGCCAGTGTTGCAGAGACTTGTTGTGAGGAAAACATCTCCACACATCTGGTGTCAGAAGTTTTGTGAGTGTGGTGGTAGTGTGAAAGTAATGGAGACACAGGAGAAACACACAGAAGGAGGGACTGGATTTCCCCCTATACAGAAGGAAAGAATTGTAGGTTTTTCCATACCAGTGTGTAAAGTTGCAAGTATGTGGGCAGCATCTCCTGGGAGCTTGTTAAAAATGCAAATCCTCAGACCCCAGCCCAGACCTAGTGAATTAGAAACTCTGGGGATGAGGCCCAATAATCTGCATTGTAACAAACCCTTCAAGTGATTCTGATGCAAACTACTGTGATAGCTACTAGAATGGATAATCTCTAGATGTTTTCCCATTATAAAATTCAATGATTTAGTGCATTTCAAATTTCCATATCATTGGTTAGAATTTGTTGTCAGGATAATCAAGATAAATTCATATGAAAGGATTTCTTAAAAAAGGGAAATGAGCTTTTCTCAAGAGGTTTTTGATTACTGATTCAACTTATTAGTTATCTGTTCCAACTTTCTATTTCATTATTCAGTCTTAGTTGGTTATATATTTCTAGGAAGTGATCCATTTCTTCTAGGTTATCCAGTTTGTAGGCATATAATTTTTCATAGTAGTTTCTTAGAATCTTATGTGGTATCATTTGTAATGGCTCATCTTTCATTTCTGATTTTATTTATGGATCTTCTCTCATTTCTTCATAGTCTAGCTAAAGACTTGTCAACTGGTTCTTTTCAAATATAATACACTTTATGTATGAGCTGAATCATTTCTCCTCCAAATTCATATGTTAAAGATCTAAATCTCGGTATCTCAGAATGTGACTGTTTTTGAGATAGACCCTAAAGAGGTAATTAAATTAAAATGAGGCTGATAGGGTGGGCCCTAATCCAAATTGATGGTGTCTTTCACAAAAGAGATTAGGACCTTCAGAGACACCAGGGATCCATGCATACAGAGGGATGGCCAACTGCAAGTCAAGGAGAGAGGCTTCATAAGAAACAGACCTGTAGATACCTTAATCTTGAACCTCTAGCTTTTAAAAGTGTGAGAAAATGAACTTGCTTTTTAAAGCCACACATTTATCTGAATTTGCCATACTGGTAGAGAGTTGGCAATAAGTAACAATCCATGTATATGAATTTAGCATACCAGTTAACAAAAATGCAACTTTATCCAACCTACCATACTATATATATATGTATTTTTTTTAATAAAATTCCTTATGCTATAATAATTATTATTTTTTACTCAGGAAATGTTTTTCAGGAAAATGACAGTAAACATTGATAAGAACAGATTTAAAAATATTAAAAAGAATAGGAAGAATTATACTCAACTTGTCTTTGAAAGACAAAAGATAATTCAAGTAGGAAAAGCATACAACATATACTTTAGCAACAATACTCATAGCTTAGGTCAAATTTCTAGGCACTAGGATAAAAAGGAAAGAAATTGTGTGGCATTCTTTTGCAACAACATGGGAAGATTTCAAAGACTCTAGAAAACCACCTCAAGTCAGACTACTTCTAGCTTAATCATTCAGAGTTCTTTAAGGATTACGTAAAAACACAACTCAGATCTTGCACAAAACTTTGAAGAAATGCTTCAATTTATTTAAAATAATTTTTTTACCTTTTGCATTAAAACTTTTCTCAGTGCTTTTTTATTTTCTAAGGCATTGTTTAGGTTGGTAGTTCCACAGTTTACTACCAGAGAAATGGTTGTACGATTTTACCTTAAAGGAAGGTAAGTTTGCAATATGATAAATGTTGAAATAGAACATGACTTATGAAATTCTCAGTTTCTATCACACAGAATACCTATACTTGTAATCTTTGCTCCAGATCAATACAAATTAATGTTTTACAATACATTTTATCTAAATCTTAAAAAGTAGCAATGAAGGAATAAAGAGAAACTCTTACCACTAGGCAGTACCATGACTGGCTCTGTGAATCTTTGTTCATCTGCCAAAGGCAGGTTCAGGGGGAGGATTAACACCATTCCCAAACTTGTTCCAACAAACAAACAAGGGGAGATGGTGGAGTCATTTTTCCGAGCAAAGGACTCCATGAAGTATAGTGCTGTAATTGCTTCTTTAGAGTCTTTGTCAATACTGGAGATGCTAGAGCTTCTAGAACGATTGTAGGAATTTTCTCGGGTTTCTATGGAAATTTTAAAAAGCAAATTAAATGTTAGTGTATTTTGAGGAAAAAAAAATAAAATCAGATTTAGTATATGAAAACCAAAATTAGGAGGGTGAAGTAGAATCTGATTCTTTGTTAAGTGATCTGGAAGGCAGCTTATCTAGTTTACCGGCTTATTTTGAAGATGGAGACGGAAGTTCAGAAGTGTAAATCATAAACCTAGGCAGAGCTGGAACTAGAACTTGACTCTCCAGAGTTCCAGTTCACTATGTTTTTCTTTATATATTACTTCACAAATTAGTTAAAATTATCTAATCTAGAAAAAAATATTTAGTTCCCACTGGGATGGATAGAAACTCAATTATTACTGGGAGTATACACAACAGATTAAGACATACTCCTTTGTATGTCTCTTCTGAGAGGTGGGAACTTACCAAAAAGCAGAGTCATTCTGGTATTAGAGATGAAGAAGAGGTGTAGTGAGAAATGGATTTGGAGGTATGGCCACAGCTCAACCAGACTTTCAGTTAGTTATTCATTGCCTAAAGTCGACAATAGTTTCTTATATCTTTTGCACATGCCCTCCATCCCTTATCCTTCAGCTCACATAACCATGGCATATCAAATTATAACTGTATTCACAAAAACTTGTATTTTTAACCTACCTTCTATTGTAACTGGTAAAGAAATTTCCATGCAAGCAGCTGACTGTGCTTTTCGAAATGGTGGTCTTCCTGGACCCCAGCGATTTACTTTTGAAACATCAGCACTAGAAAGACGTTTTCCAGAACTGCAGCTCTGAGAAGTCGGACTTGTGCAGTGCCCATTTACATGATCTGTACCAAGAAGAAGGCAGCAGAATTATCATAATTAATCCTAATAACAAGGAATCCAAGTGTGTAGATTAATAAATGAAGAAAAGTGAGAATTCCTTTTTTTCAAAACATAAAGATAGCTTAGTCCTTGTTATTTTAGTCAAACTCAGTAGCTAGCCAAAAATTTCATATTTATTAAATATACGATTTATTTTAAAAGTCTGACTAGTTAACATAGTTTAATATTCTATATCCCCACTATTCTACCATTTAATGACAACACAAAATTGGTTATAGTACTGAACTTCCTTTTGAATGATTAAAATAAACATTTATATAAGTTTTGGAAGTACTTCAAGTACTTAGAGAGTAAGATATACAGAATGAAAGCATCTTACTGTGCAGTTGAGAAAGGTACTTAAGAATATTGACTCTAGAGCTAGACTCCCTGAGCTCAAATCCAAATTCTACCTCTTACTAGTTTTACAAATTAATGAAGTCTTCATGCTTTAGTTTCCTCTTCTGTAAATTGGGAATATAATTATCTGCCTCATGGGGTTTTTGTGATAAAACATGTCATGTGCCAGAACATTTCTTGGTATATGGAAAACTCTGAACAAAAATTATTGTCATTCTCATTCCAGAGTATTAAAATTGCTCATGTCTAAAACAGTACTGTTTATGTAGAGTTTGTGATTTTAGCTGTTTTGATATAACTTAAAAAGTTTGAAATAATTGCACAAAAATATCTTTTTTTTCTTAATGCTAAAACGTATTTGAAATAACTCATAATTCTACAATATTCAAAATTTTAATCTATTTTAAATGTTCTTCTTTGGTCATTCAAGGACAATTGAATTAATGTTTAATGTCCATGTTGGACATGGAGAACTGGCACTCAGTGTCCACTCCATTACAGCGTTTATATATTGTAGAGTTTCAAAACATAATTGTACATTTCCTAGATTCCCTTGCAGCTCATGCTATTTATATGAATTAGTGTGCTTTATTATCTTTAGAATGAGAGTTCACATTTATTGAATACTTAAATGCCAGGCATTTCATACACATTATTCCTTTAATCTTCATAACAACCCTGCAAAGTAGGTGCTTTTATTATCCTGATTTTGTAGATGAAACTGAAGCTCAGGAAAAAGATTCAGAAAATTGTTAAATATTACATAAGTAGTATGTACGGTGGCAGGATTCTAATCTAGATTTTTTTATTAAGTATCTCTATGCTTGAAAACTAGACTACAGGGTAACATAAAATATTTTGTAGGGTTTAGCAGTGGCTTGTGTGATGCACATTGAGATCCAAGCCCTTTAGGGCCAGTCATCTTCCATACTAACATAGATCTCAGAAATCCCAAATTTCCTGGGTGGAAAGACAGAAATATCTCATGAGTTAGCCTGGGAAACCCGGAGTCAAGAGAACTACTCTTCCTTCACTATCAAATCTAGTCTTATAAATAGGAAGAACTTATAAATAGGAGTGCAACAGCTGTAACTAACAAGGACTTAGAGTGAATTAGAAAATAGCAACTCTTTTGGGGATATAAACTGCAAAAATGAGCCTCCCTCTAGGTACATCAATTAGGACAAGTTGCTCCTTAGATGTGATGCCTTGTTCTCTGGTTTACTGCTTGTCCAGAGGAATTCACAGACTTCTTAGCCAGGTACAAGAGTATATGGCAGACCCTAAGAATAGTAAAATTTGTTCACTTAGCCGGGACCTGTTATACTTCTAAGCCAAAGCCCCTGCCTAGCTATTACCATCTCTTGGTGGCTGTTTCATGTGAATTTTGTTTCATTTCAGCTCATAATAAGGCAGTATCAATTATTAGATTACTCAACATGCTAGTCTTCCCCCCAGCCGTTATCTGCTGTAGTGACTAAATTTTCCTCAGGCACTCATGTTTGAGTTGCAAGGTCCAGCTGATATTACTCTTCATGAGCAGCCCAGAGTTTTAGGTCATTTGTTTTCAACAGGGATGATTTAGAGGATTTATTTTTGTACTTAAAATTTTTAAATATATGGCAGTACATTTGCTTTCTTTAAAACACTTTTTTTTTTACCATGCTAAATATTCAAGATAGATAAGAATTGTTATAAAACATTTAGAAAGAAATATTTGGTCCTAGCCCAGATAGTCATTCTGGAAATTATAATAAAGCAATAATGTTAAACATAAAAGGTAAATAAAACCTCTATTGATAAAATTGTGCACTGTTGTTTTAGTTATTATAGAAAAAAATGGAAATTAACTATTCTTTAAAATTGAGCATAAAATTTTAGGTAATTTGTAGTATATAATCACATAAGAGTATTATAACCTTTAAAAATGTTTCTGAAATGCTTGTTGAAACATAAAATATCCATGATGTGTTTTGGTTAGCTCTTGTTGCATTACAACAAAACAAAACAAAACAAAACACTCCAAATGTTAATGATGTGAAATAACAATCATTTGACTATGTTCACAGATTCTGTGGGCCATGATTAGGCAGGCTAAGGCAAGGTGGGGATATTATATTCATAATGTCTGGGGCTTTTACTGAGAATGCTTGAATGGCTAGAGGGTTTGGAATCCTTTGGAGGTTTCTTTACTCACAAGCCTGACCTAGAATTATGCAAAGACTGAGTTCAGTTGGGACTGTCGATGGGGCTTCTTCAGGAGGCTTGGGCTTCCTTGTTGCATGGTGACCTTTTTTACATAGTGACTCAGGGCTTCAAGAGGACTGGCAATTAATTTGAAAATGGGATGGAAGCCATATTTCTGCTGCTTTGGTGTTATTGCAATGGAGAAAATAACATTCCAATTTCCAATCACAAGCTTTTTGCATGTCAAGAGGCAGTTGTAGTAGATTACTGATTTTATAACAATATGTTCTTCAGTTTGAAAGTCATATCTATAGGCCAAGCTTAGAATTTACTTCTCCAATCTTTCCGTGATTTGATAAATACCTAGTTTCTTGTATTAAATCATTTTTTACATAACATAACTAGAATGGTTGTGTTCCTACAACTGCTCCTTGATTAGTGGTGCATCAGCCCAGGTGTAGAGAAAATTCAATATTCTGAAAAATTCAATCTTAAAACAGATTAAAGCAAAGGGAAATTTTTATTTTACAGAAGGAGTCCCAAATTTTAAAAATTTACAAGTTTCTTTAAATTAGCTGATTCTCTTCTGCCTTTAAATCAAGATTTGATTGAGTGCATTTATTTGATTTAGTTTATTTAAGGGACAACAATGATTTACTGACACAGGGCTTATTGAATACAGATGAAATTATTTTTAACATAGTCCTTGCCAAAGCTTTATAGAAGAATGTAAATGAATATTTAATTTAATACTTCATAAACTAGTTGTTAAACTTTTTAATATATCATATAATTCCTAGAAAGTCAAAAGTAGTATTATGCAAGTTGATTTGTTGATTGATTTAATGTTGGTCATTTGCTTTATTTGTGTAAGCAGAAAAAGAATTTATTAAAGGCTATTAGGCAGCTCGAAATCTCAGGGGGAATCTGCGAGGCATACTCTGAAGCTTTGCAGCCAAAAACAATGCCCAACTTCAATGGGTTGAGTTCATTTTAGTTAAGATACCACTTTGTCAGTGGCTTGGCATTAGTGATGCTGGGGCCTAAATGCTCGGAGCTGTGCTACTGCAAGCCTGGCACAGCAGGACATCTCTGCCATCATACACTAAACTGAGCTTTACATACTTTTTAATTTGTCTTTATTTGTGTTTTTGACTGTCAAACAAGGAATAGATTATATCATACTTCTCTGTTTTTTGCTGATACTTTTGAAGTTTTTAAACTCTTATTTTTAAAATTTTATTAGTTTCAAGTATACCGTACATTTGGTTAGACATTTAAATAGTTTATAAAACGATCCCCTTAATTGCTTTTTCTCTCCTCTGGCCCTACACCTAGCCATTACATTAATGCTGACTACATTCCCTATGTCGTGTTCCCCAACCCTGTGACCATCTATCAACTACTAATTTGTACTTCTTTCACCCTTCACTCCATTAGCCCAGCCCCCCAGCCCTTCTCTCCTCTGGCTGTCACCAGACTGTCTTCTATATTTTTGAGTCTGTTTTTGATTAGTTTGTTCTTTTTGTTCCTTAGATTCTGCATGAGTGAAATCATATGACATTTCTTTCTCTGTCTGACCTATTTCACTTAGCATGATAAACTCCAAGTCTATCCATGTCATTGCGAATGGTGGGATTTAATTTTTTTCAATGGCTGAGTAATATTCCATTGTATATATAAACCATAATTTTTTTATCCAGTTATCTGTTGATGGGCATTTATGTTGCTTCCATATCTTGGCTATTGTAAATTGTGCTGATATGAACATAGGGGTACACAGATCTTTATGAATTATTAGTTTGGTTTCCTTTGGATAAATACCCAGAAGTACAATTGCTGGGTCAAAAGGTATATTTATTTTTAATTTTTTGAGAAACCTCCAGACTTTACCAAATTTCAATCCCACCAACAGTACTTGAGGGTTCCCTTTTCTCCACATCCTCACTTGTTGTTCTTTGATTTATTGACATTAGCCATTCTGACAGGGGTGAGGTGATATCTCACTGTGGTTTTGTATTTCTCATGATTAGTGACTTTGTGCATCTTTTCATATGTCTATTAACCATCTGTATTTCCTCTTTGGAGAAATATCTATTCAAGTCTTCTGCCCGTTTTTTAAATGAATTGGTTTTTTTTCTTGTTGAGTTGTATGAGTTTTTTATAGATTTTAGATATTAACCTCTTATCAGATGTATCATATGCAAATATCTTCTCCCATTCAGTCAGTTTTCTTTTCATTTTGTTGATGGTTTCCTTTGCTGTGCAAAACCTTTTTAGTTTGATGTCCGTTCCATTTGTTTTTTTCTTTTGTTTCCCTTGCCCGAGGACATATGTCTGAAAAACAATTATTAGTGGCAATATCAGATTATTGCCTATGTTTTCTTCTAGAAGTTTTATGATTTTGGGTTTTACATTTAAGTCTTTAATCCATTTTGAGTCTTTTTACATATGGTGTAAGAAGGTGATCCAGTTTTTTTTTCTTTTTTTCTTTTTTTGCATGTATCTGTCCAATTTTCCCAGCATCATTTAGAGAAAAAATTCTCTTCACCCATTGTATATTCTTGACTTTTTTGTCATATATTAACTGAGCATATAGGTGTGGATTTATTTCTGGGCTCTCTATTCCATTGATCAACATATCATTTTTATGCCAGTACCATGTTTTCATTACTGTAGGCTCATAAAGTATAGTCTGATAAGAGGTACTATGATACCTCCAACTTTGTTCTTTTCCAAGACTGCCGTGGTTGTTTGGGGTCTTTTATGGTTCCATATAAAGTTTAGGATTTTTTCCCCTAGATTTCTGAATATTAATTTTGTATCCTGCTACTTTACTGAATTCACTGATCATTTCTAACAGTTGTTTTGTGGAATCTTTAGTGTTCTCTCTATATAGTATCCTGTCATCTGCAAATAATGAGTTTTACTACTTTTCCAATTCGGATACCTTTTATTTCTCTTTCTTGTCTTATGCCGTGGCTAAGACTTCCAATACAATGTTGAACAGGAGTGGTAAAAGTGGGCATCTTAAACTCTTATTTATAGGGCATTTTTTTTTCCCGAAGAATTTTAAGCTAAAGACCCAACGGGATTGACACAGATTTCCCCTTGAAGTCAGCTTAATTTTCATTCCAGGTTTTAATTTGATTCTTCTATAGTAAAGTTTTCATGGCTATGATTTCGTTGTCCAAGCTAAAATGCTTTGAATGAGACAGGTTTAAATACTCTGAATTTAATGTTTAGTCTCTGAAATCCAAAGTTTCAAAAAGCTTCTTCCTCTGTATTTCTCAATTTCTCATTTTTTTCAGGTTAATTTCTATTGCATTTAAACATCTATTTAAGTGGATTTAAAATAAATATTTGGGACCAAATTTATAGTCTTCAAGATAATAATATCTAATGCCTTAGACTTTGTCACTGATGAATAAAGTGTTTTAACTTTGAACAACAATTATTGAATTTTATAACTTCGGCTTCATTGAGGTATAATTGACATATAAAATTGTAAGGTATTTAAAGTATACATTGTAGTAATTTGATGTATGTGTACAGTGTAAAACAATTCCCACCATCTAGTTAATTAACAAATCTATATTTCATGCATCTATCTTTTTTTTTGTGTGAAAACATTTAAGTTCTACCCTACTAGCAAGTTTCAATTATACATTACAGTGTTAACTACAGTCACCATGTTATATGCCTGGTCCTCAGACCTTATTCATCTTATAACTGAAAGTTTTGTACCTTTTTACAAACCTCTCCCCATTTTCTCCACCTCCAGTCCCTGAAAACCACTTTTCTACTGTTTCTATGAGTTTGATATATTTATTTTAAGATTCCACATTGCAGCATTTGTCTTTTTTTGTCTAGTTTACTTTTTATAATGCCTTCAAGGTCCATCCGTGCTGGTGCAAATGGCAAGATTTCCATCTTTCTCATGGCTGAATAATTTTTTATATGTTATCTATTGTATGCAAATATATGCATATATGTGTATATACATATATGTGTATATGTATGTGTGTGTGTGTGTGTGTGTGTGTGTGTGTGTGTGTGTGTGTATCTCTCCATCTATTGATGAACATGTGCACTTAGGTTGTTTCCATATCTTAGATATTGTGAAAAATGTTGAAATGAACATGGGAGTACTGATAGCTCTTTGACGTCCTGTTTTCATTTCCTTCAGATATATATTCAAAGTGGATTGCTGGATCATATGGTAGCTCTATTTTTTATTTTTTATTTTTTTGAGGAGCATCCATACTGTTTTCCATAGTGACTACACTAATTTATATTCCCACCAACAGTATATAAGAGTTCCCTTTTCTCTACCTTCTTACTCACAATTAAATTTTTTTTTGATGATACCCATTCTAACAGGTGTGAGGTGATATCTCATTGTAGTTTTGATTTGCATTTTTTTCATGATTAGTGATGTTGAGTACCTTTTCATGTACCTATTGGCCATTTGTATGTCTTTGGAAAAGTGTCTATTCTGGTTCTCTGCCCATTTTTTAATCTGATTGTATTTTTATTTCTTATTAGGTTGTATGATGTCTTTATATATTTTAGGCATTATGTTGTATGAGTTCTTTATATACTTTAGATATTAATCTATTATCAGATATATAATTTGCAAATATTTTCTCCCATTCTATAAGTTGTCTTTCATTTTATTGATTTCCTTTGTTGTACTTTTAGGAGCCTTTTAGATTAGTACTCCCACTTGTTTGTTTTTGCTTTTATTTCATTTGCTTTTGGTGTCAAAACAAAAAAATTATTGTCAAGACCAAGGTCAAGGAGCTTGCCTCCTATGTTTTCTAGGAGTTTTGTTTCAGATCTTATGTTCAAGTGTTCAGTCTATTTTGAGTTAATTGCTGTGTGTCGTGTAAGAGTGGTTCAGTTTCATTCTTTTACATGTGGCTGGCCTGTTTTTCCCAGCACCATTTACCAAAGAGGCTATCCTTTCTCTATTGTCTATTATTGGCTCCTTTGTTGTTAATTAATTGACTATTTATATATGGGTTTATTTCTAAGCTCTCTATTCTGTTCCATTGATCTGTGTCTGTTTTATTTTAATTAATTAATATCTTTATGGTGACATTGGTTAATGAAACCCAATAAGTTTCATCTGTACATTTTAATAAGGCATCTGTGAGGCTGTTTTTTGTGCTAATACCATACTGTTTTGATTGCTATAGTTTTGTAATATAATTTGAAAAAAGGAAGTGTGACACCTCCAACTCTGTTCTTTCTCAAGATTGCTTTGGTTTGGTGGGCCTTTTGTAGTTTCATACAATTTTGGGATTTCCTTCCTATTTCTATAAAAAATGTCATTGAAATTTTGATAGAAATTGCATAAAATCTTTAGATTGCTTTGGGTGGTATGGACATTTTAGTAATATAAATAAGCAAGGACTATCTTTCCATTTATTTGTTGTCATCAGTTTCTTTCATTAATGTTTTAGTTTTCAGTGTACATATCTTTCACCTCCTTTGTTAAATTTATTCGTAGGTATTCTTGATGCAATTGTAAATGTGATTTTCTTAACTTTTCTTTCTGATAGCCTGTTAGTACTTAGAAATGAAACCAATTTCATATATTGATTTTTTGTCCTCCAAACTTTCTGAATTTATATGTCTAACAGTTTTTTTTCATATAGTATTATGCCATCTGCAAATGAAGACAGTTGTACTTCTTCCATTCCAACTTGAATACCTTTTCTTGCCTAACTGCTCTGGCTGGGACTTCCAGTTGTAACTTAAATAGAAGTAGTAAGAGTGAGTATTCTGGTCTTCTTGCTGATCTTGGAGGAAGTGCTTACAGTTTTTCACTGTTGAGTATGATGTTACCTGTAGCTTGTCATGTATGGTCTTTATTATGCTAAGGGATGTTCCCTCTATATCCACTTGATATAAATAGATATTAAATTTTGTCAAACAATTTATATATCTATTGAGACGATCATATAATTTTTGTTAATGTGATGTACACATAGATTTGCAGATGTTGAACCATTCTTTTATCCCTGTTATAAATCCTATGTTATTATAGGATCCTTTTAATGTATTGTTGAATTTGATTTGCTGATATTTTGTTGAGGATTTTTGCATCTGTGTTCATTAGATATATTGGCTTGCAATTTTCTGTAGTGTCCTTGTCTGGTTTTGGTATCAGAATAATGTTGGAGCCATAAAATGAGTTTGGAAGTGTTCCCTCTTCTATTTTGGGGAAAGAGATTGAGAAAGATTGTTATTAATTTTTCTTTGAAGTTTTGGTAGAAATCACCAATGATCCTAGACTTTTGTTCGTTGGAAGGTTTTGGGTTACTGATTCAACCTCCATACTAGAAATTGATGTGTTCAGAATTTCTATTTTCTTATGATTCAGTGTTGGTAGGTTGAATATTTCTAGAAGTTTGTCTTCTTTTGTAGGTTATTCAGTTTGTTGGAGTGTAGTTGTTTATAATAACTTCTTATGATTCTTTGTATTCCTATAGTATCAGTTGTAATGTCTTCTCTACTTTGATTTTATATATTTGAGTCTTCTCTCTTCTTGGTGAATCTAGCTAAAGGTTTGCCTGTTTTATCTTTTCAGAAAACCATCTCTTACTATCTTTTTAGTCTCTATTTCATTTATTTTTGCTCTGATCTTTCTTTCCTTCCTTGTAGTAATTTGGAGCTTCACATGTCTTTCTACTTTGAGGTGTAAAGTTAGGTTGTTTGAAATCTTGTTTCTCAATATAGGCATTTATTGCTATGAACTTCCCTCTTAGAACTACTTTTGCTGCATCCCGTAAGTTTTGTTATATTGTATTTCAATTTTCATCATCACAAAATGTTCTTTAACTTATTTTTAAATTTATTCTTTAATTCATTGGTTATTCAGGAGCATGTTGCTTAACTTCCACATATTTGTGACTTTTCCAGCTTTCTTCTTATAACTGATTTCTAGTTTCATATAACTGTGGTTGGAAAAGAGGCTTGACATGATTTAAATGTTATTAAATTTATTAAAACTTGTTTCGTGGTATTACATATGGTCTATTCTGGAGAATGTTCCATGTGTTAGAGAAGAATATGTATTCTACTGCTTTTGAATGGAATGTTATGTAAATGTCTGTTATGTCCATTTGATCTAATGTGCCCTTTAAGTCCAATGTTTTCTTATTGATTTTCTATCTGAATGATTCATCCATTGATGAAAGTAGGGTATTGAAATCCCCTACTCTTTGTATTTCTATTTCTTACTTTAAGTTGGTTAACATTTGCTTTACATATTTAGGTGCTCCTATTTTGGGTGCACGAATGTTTTGAAATGTTATATACTCTTGTTTGATTGACCCCTTTATCATTATATAATGACCTTCTCTGTCTCTTGTGATAATTTTTGACTTAAAGTCTATTTTACGTTAAAAATACAGCTACCTTTTTTGTTGTTGTTGTTTACCATCTGCATGGGATATCTTTTTCTATCCCTTCATTTTCAGTCTGATGCGTACTGAACCTGAAGTGAGTTTTTTTGTAGGCAGTATATAGTCTTTTAAAAAAATATCTATTTGGCTACTCTTTGTATTTTATTGAATTGGAGCCCAATTATACTTAAAGTAGCTACTGCTGTTTTGTTAATATTTTTTCTGGCTGCTTTGTGAATGCTTTGTTCCTTTCATCTCTTGTTTTCTTCGTTTTTGATTTGATGCTTTTCTGAAAGTGGTATGCTTAGATTGCATTTTCTTTTATGTATCTATTATAGGTTTTTGGTTTGTGCTTATCATGAGGCTTATATAAAACATTATTTATCTTTTTGTTTATGAAGTTGCTTGAAACTTGATGTATTCTTTGAATATATAACATGGTATTAGTTTTAGCTGTGCAAACATATTTGTAACACTCTAAGTTGGTAACAATTTAAGTTCAAATTCATTCTAACACTACATTTTTATTCTCCTCCCCCCTTTTTTTGATGTCACATTTTCATACTTTTATCTTGTGTATCATTAATAAATTATTGTAATGATAGTTATTTTTACTACTTCTGTCTTTTAGCCTTTCTACTAGATTTATAAGTGATTTACCCACCTTCATTACATTAGATTTTTATGAATTTTTTAAATAAAAAAATTTTTATTTTTAATTAAGTTTATTGGGGGTAACTTGGTTAATACAATTATATAATTTTCAGGTGCACATTATAATTTGACATCTGTATATTCTATTGTGTGTTTGCCACCCAAGATTCTTCTAAATTTTACTATGTATTTTTCTGTTACTATTAGCACCTTTTTGTTTCAAATTTTAGAAGTCCATTTATCAATATTTGTAAGTCCAGTTTAGTGGTGAGGAACTTCACCTTTTGCTTGTCTGGAAAACTCTTTATCTCTACTTCAATTCTGAAGGACAACTTTGCTGAGTAAAGTATTCTAGGCTGGCAGGGTTTTTCTTCCAGCACTTGGACTATGTCATGCCACTCCATTTTGATCTGCAAATTTTCTGCTGAAGATCTCCTGGCAGTCTTATGGGGGTTTCCTTGTGCAATATAAGTTTTTTTTTTTCTTGTTGCTTTTAAGATTCTCTTCTTTTCTTTAACTTTTGAAGATTAAGTGTCTTTGTATGGGTCTCTCATTTTATTCAAACTTTCTGGGCTTCTTGGATCTGGATATCTGTTTCCTTCTCCAGATTAGGGAAGTTTTCAGCCCTTATTTCTTCAAATAAGTTTTCTTCCCTTTCTTTTTGTTCCTTCTGGGATCCCTATAATTTAAATATCGGTCCTGCTGGTGTTGTTCCATAAGTCCCTTCAATTATCTTCACTCTTTCATTCTTCTCTGATTGGATGAAACCCATTACCCTGCCTTCAGGTTTGCTAATTCTTTCTTTTGCTTTATCTAGTCTGCTGTTAAACAACTCTATTAAATTCCTTTGTGCTATCATATTCTTTGAATCTTTCTGTTCAGTCCTTTCTTATATTCTATCTTTGTTTAAATGTCCATGCATTGTTCTCCTGACCTCAGTGAATATCTTTATTACCATTATTTTAAACTCTTTATTTGGTAAGTCATTTATCTCCATTTTATTAAGGCCTGTTTCTGGAGTTTCATCTTGTTCTTTTGTTTGAAATATATTCCTGTGTTTCTTCATTTTCTCTGGCTGTGTTGGTTTCTATACAATGGATAAAATAGCCATCTCTCCCAGTGTTGATGGATTGCTGTTGTATAGAAGATGAACCTTATCAGCCTGGCCTGAGCCCTTAGTGGTCTTTCAATCTCTTGTGATTGTCCAAGCTGCCTTTTTTTTGTTCTTAGTGGCTCCCAGTAATTGATAGTGTACCAATATCCATTTCCATGTGGGTATATTCTTGTTCATCCAATGGGTAGGAGTCATTCAGCTAATTTCTGGGTTTCTTTCAGAGGGTGTTATTCCATTTGTAGCTATAGATGTGGTGTCCTTGGGATCAGGTGAGTTTAGGCACCTCCTATGTTGCTATCTTGGATCATAACTTGAGATAACAATAAATTATGTCATTAAAATGCCATTATATCTTGATTGATGCTAAAAGAGGAAACTGACACCTGGCCCTGAGCCATATGAATAAGTGTTCACATCAAGTCTCACATTAAAAATGGGGAGAGAGAAAGAGAGAGATAAAAATAGCATATCCTGAAGTAAACAAAAAAAAAAGAAGTTATTCAGTCTAACTGTAGTCTTCAAAGATAAATTTTGAGTTGGTAAATTACTCATTTCTTAACAAAAAACATTTGCAATGCTGATGTCTACAGATATAATAATCATGTGGGTAAAATGAACCTGCTCCCCAGTATGAACAAATTTACCTTAACTTTGAAAAAGCCTATGGGGTTGTATTCTGCATTCACACGAGCCAGTTAAAAATCTGAACTTCCTTGTAAAACACTTGCAAATCAATAATCACTTTTTCTTCATACATTCTTTGAAATACATATATAAAAAACAATATATATTGGCTAGTACTTAAAATAAAAGCTAACAATTTACAGATGGTAAACTGTTTTTTTCTGAAAAAGTCATTGGTTCCTCTCATTCTTGGATGATAGATCCTTATTTGAAAATTATTAGTACAGGTTGAGATATAATCACATACAATAAACTGCACATGTTTAAAATGAACAACCACTAATCCATTCTGTTATTACAGTAAAAGTAATGCACATAATTACCACCTCCCCCAGTTTCCTCATGACTATAATCCCTCTGTCTTGCCTCCTCCTGTTAGTTCTCTATCTCACAACCACTGAGGTACTTTCTAATGCCAAACATCTATTTCTGAGCTCATGTATAATCTCTGTCTCTGCCACCATAGCTACTTTGTTCATGAATCCATTAGGTGATGATAGGTGTGGTTGGTAAATAAGTTAACTGGTATCCACAAAGTGGGTCATCCTCTTCACTCGATTGTAAATACTCTCTGCTGAGATCATCCTTTGGTGAGCATTCACATGGGACAAAAACTGTCTTATATATTAGCAAATAAATTTGAAATGAAAAATTTATATTAGCACTCTCAAACATGAAATACTTAGGTATAAATCTAACAAAGAATTATAAAATCTAGATGAGGAAAACTATAAAACAACAACAACAACAAAAACCTTTCGTTGCTGATGAAAGATTTTGAAGAATAATTGGAGAAATATTCCATGTTCATGGTAGGGATCAATATTGTTAAGATGTCAGTTCTTCCCAATTTGATCTATAGATTTAACACAATCCCATCAAAATCCCAGCAAGTTATTTTGCCGATATTGACAAACTGATTCTAAAGTTTTATACAGAGAGGCAAAAGACCCAGAATAACCAACATAATATTGAAGCAGAAGACCAAAGTCAGAGAACTGATGCTACCCAACTTTAAGACTTAATATAAAGCTAAAATAATAAAGAGTATGTGGTATCGGTGAAGAAATAAATAGGTCAGTAGAACAGAATAGAGGCCTAGAAATAAATCTACATAAATATAGTAAACTGATCTTTGAAAAAAGAGCAAAGGCAATCCAATGGAAACAAGATAGTCCTTTCAACAAATGGTGCTAACAACTGGATATCCACATGCAAAAAAAACAAAAACAAAAACAAATCTAGATGTAGACCTTACACCCTTCACAAAAATAGATCATAGCTCTAAATGTAAAATGCAAAACTATGAAACTACTGGAAGAAAACTGAGAAAATCTAGATGACCTTGAGTTGGTGATTACTTTTTAGATACAACACTAAAGGCATGATCCCTAAAAGAAAAAAAATTCATAAGTTGGACTTCATTACAATTAAAAACTCCTGTTCTGTGAAAGACACTATCAAAAGAATGAGAAGCCACAAACTGGGAAAAACTAGTTGCAAAAGATAATACCAGATAAAGGACTATTATCCAAAACACATACAAAACTTTAAAATTCAACAATAAGAGAACAAACCTGATTTAAAATGTGCAAGAGACCTGAACGTATACTATGCCAAAAAGACAGATGGCAAATGAAGCATATGAAAATATTTAAAATTGCAAAATGAAACAATGAGAAACGACCATAAACCTATAAGAATGACAAAAATCCAAACCACTGTTAAAACCAATGTTAACTAGAATGAGGAACAACATTATTCATTGATGATGGGGATGCAAAATTATACAGCCATTTTGGAGGATGGTTGTCAGTTTCTTAAAAAATTGAACATACTCTTATCATTCAGCATGCTGCTTGGTATTTACCTGAACAAGTTGAAAACTTATGTTCACATATAAACCTGAAAATGAATGTTTATAGCATTCATTAATACATGAACACAATGTTCATGTATTCATTAATTGCCAAACCCTGGAAGCAACCAAGATGTCTAAAAGTAGGTGAATGAATAAATAAGCTAGTACATCTAGGCAATGGAATACTATCAGCATTAAAGGAAAGGAGCTACAAAACCATGAAAAAGACATAAAGGAATCTTAAATATATAAATAAATACATGTTACTAAGTGAAAGAAATCATTTTGAAAAGTCTACATACTATATGATTCCAACCATATTACTTTTAAGAAAAGGCAAACTATGGAGAGAGTAAAAAAGTCAGTGGTGGCTAAGGATTAAGGGGAAGACAGTGGTGAATAGATTGACACAGAAGATTTCAGAGCGGTAAAACTACTCTCTATTATATTATATTTGCAAGGGTTCCCCAACCCTCAGGCTGTGGACTGGTACTGGTCTGTGGCCTATTAAGAACTGGGCCACACAACAGGAAGTGAGCAGCAGGTGAGGGAACAAAGCTTCATCTGTATTTGGAGCCACTCGCTCCCCAGCACTAGCATCACTGCTTCAGCTCTACCTCATGTCATCAGATATTAGCTTTTCATAGGGGCACCAATCTCTGATGCCAAAAAGGTTGGAGACTGCTGCTATAATGTATTATAGTATAATGATGGACAGATGTCATTTTACATATGTCAAAACACCAAACATGAGCCTTCATGTAAACTGTAGATTTGGGGTGACAATGATGTATTAATATAGGTTCATCAACTAAAAAATATACCACTCTGAGGGAGCATATTAATAGGGAGGGAGGCTATGTGTAGGAAGGCAATGGGAATATGGGAACTGTACTTTTCCCTCAGTTTTTTTATAAATCTAAAATTGCTTTCAAACATAAAAATGTATAAAAAATATTTTTAAAAGTGTATAGGGAGGTCCTATGTACTCTTCACCCATTTTCCCACCACAAATGTCTCATATAACTAGTTCAATAGCAAATTCAAGAAGATGACAGTGGTACAATTAACAGACCTTACTTAGATTTTTTTAGTTTTAGATGTACTTATTTGTGTGTTTGTATGTGTAGTTCTATGTAATTTTGTCATGTGTGGATTTGGGTAACTATCACTACAATCAAGATTCAGAACTGTTTTAGCACAAGGGTCTCTTGTGTTACTCCTTTATAGCCACATTACTCCTTCCCTCACCTGTTCCAACTTTTGGCAAACACTAGTCCTCCATCTCTATAATTTTGTCATTTCAAGATTGCTAAATAAATGGATTCATATAATACTTCACCTTTTAAGATCAGTTTTTTTCACTCAGTACAAAGATCCATACAAGTCATGTATATCAATAGTTCTTTTTTTTTTTCTTTTAATCTCTGAATAGTATTTTATGGTATAATGTACCACAGTTTTGTTTAACTGTTCACTCATTGAGGGATCTTTGGGTTGTTTCTAGTTTTGAGCTATCACAATTAAAGCTGCTATGACTCCAGGTATGGATTTTTTTTCACTGAAGATCGGTTTTCATTCTCTAGAATAAGTACCCGGGAGTAGTACTGTTAGATAACATAATAAATGTATTTTAACTTTATAAGGAAAAGCCAAATGTTTTTCTACAGTGGTTGTACTATATTGCATTTCCACCACCAAAGCATGAGAGTTCTAGTTGATCAGGGTTATTCTCATCATAACCAAGTTTTGCCAGTAGTTTTAATTTTAGCTATTCCAATCGGTATTTAGTGGTATTCCATTGCTTTACTTTTTATTCCTCTGGTGGCTAATGATATTGAATATCTTTACATGGGTTTATTTGCCATCTGAATATTCTCTTTTGTGAAGAGTCTGTTCAAAGAGTCAGCCTATTTTTTTAAAATAATTGTTTTATTTTGGAATAATTTTAGATTTAGAGGAAAGTTGCAAACAAAGATAATACCTAAATTTCGCTTCTCGAGTTTTACCTTGATACATTACTATTAACTAAACTCTAGATTTCATTTGTATTTGATCATTTAAAATATATACATATATTTTTATTTTTATTGAGGTTAAATTTATATAATATAAAATTAACTGTTTCTCAACTGTACAATTCAGTGAAATTTAGTATAGTCACAATTTTGTACAACCACCACCAACACCACTATATAGTTCCAAAACATTTTCATCACCACAAAAATAGCATTGACCCATTAAGCCTTCACTGCCCATTCAACTCTTCCTCAGTCACTGATGACCACTGGTTTGCTTTCTGTTTCTAGATACTTATTCTGGTTATTCCATATAAATGGAATCATATAATATGTGGTCTTTCATGTCCGGCTTCTTTTACTTCATGTAATATTTTTGAGATTCATCCATGTTATAGCATATATCAGCACTTTTAAAAATGTTTAAAATTGTAAAATATATGTAACATAAAATTTACTATCTTAACTATTTGTTTTTTAATTTTTCAATATAGTTGACATTCAACATTTTATATTAGTTTTAGGTATATAGCACAATGGTTAGACATTTATATAATTTATGAACTCTGTATGGATTTTTCAGTGAAGATCAGTTTTCATTCTCTTCAAGTCTTGTACCCACTTGGCACTATACATAGTTATAATATTATTGACTATATTCTCTATGCTGTACTTTACATCTGATGACTTATTAACTACCAATTAGTATTCTTTATCCCTTTAACTTTTTCATCTAGCACCTCAAACTCCCTCCCATCTGATAACTATCAGTTTATTCTCTCTATCTGAGCCTGTTTCTGTTTTTTCATTGTTTATTTTGTTCTTTAGATTGCACACATAATTGAGATCACATTGTATTTGTTTCTGTCTGACTTATTTCATTTAGCATAATACCCTCCAGGTCGATCTATGTTGTCGCAAATGGTAAGATTTCATTTCTTTTTTTTTATGGCTGAGTAATATTCCACATCTTCTTTATTCAATTGTCTACTGATAGGCACTTAGGTTGCTTACATATCTTGGCTATTGTAAATAGTGCTGCAGTGAACATAGGGGTACATATCCATCTTAACTATTTTTAAGTATACAGTCATTGGCATTAAGTACATTCACATTGTTGTGCCACCATCGACACCAGTCATCTCCAGAACTCTTTTCATATTGTAAAAATAAAACTCATTACCTATTAAACAATAACTCCCCATTTTTCCCTTGCCCAACCCCTGGCAACCACCATTCTACTTTTCTCAATAAATTTGACTACTCTGGGTACCTTATATAATTGAAATCATATAATTTTTATCCTTTTGTAACTTGCTTATTTCCCTTAGCATATGTCCTCAATGTTCATCCATGTTGTAGCATATGTCAGAATTTCCTTTTTAAGGCTGAACATATTTCATTGTATGTCTACATCACATTTTGCTTACCCATTCATCCACTGATGGATACCTGGTTTGCTTCCACACTTTAGCTATTGTCGACTATGCTGCTATAAACATATTTGCATAATATCTCTTCACAACTCTGCTTTGTTTTGGGTAGGTACTCATAAGTGAACTTGCTGGGTCATATGATAATTCTGTTTTACATTTTTTTTTTTAGAAATTGCCCAACTGTTTTCTATAGCATTTTACATTCCTGCCAATAATGCACATTTGTTCCCATTTCTCCACATCCCAATCAACACTTGTTATTTTGTTTGTTTGTTTGTTTTGTTTTTGATGGTAGCTATCACCTATTGGGTGTTAAGTGGTACCTCATGGTGGTTTTGATTTGCATTTCTGTTAATATTAGTGATGTTGAACATCTTTTCATGTGCTTATTGGTCATTTGTATATGGTCATGCATTGCTTAAGAATGAGGATATGTTCTGAGAAATGCTTTGTTAGGTGATTTCATCACCATGCAAAGATCATAGAGTGCATGTACACAAACATAGATAGTATAGCCTACTACACATGTAGGGTATATGGTATAGCCTATTGCCCCTAGACTACAAACCTGTACAACATGTTACTGTACTGAATACTGTAGGCAATTGTAACAATGATTTTTATCTAAACAGAAAAAAGGCACACTAAAAATATGGTATAAAAGATAGTGTGTGTGCATCCAAGTTAGAGAATAAAGGGGAGGGCTGTGGAGCGAGGTGCCCATTGAGGAAGGAATGAGGGAAAGAAGAGAAGGGAAGAGAAAGGGAGAACAGAGATTGAAAAAGACTGAGATAAAGCTTGAGATGAAAAATAAAAGGGGAGGGAGAGGAAGGAGAGAAATAAAGAAGAGGTAAGGGAACGGGAGTGGGAGGAAAGATAAAAAGAAATAGAGGGAAGGGAAGTGAATCTGTGTGTAAGAGTGTGTGCGCATATGTGTGTAGGGGGTGTGGAGGGCGGCTCTGCAGCTCCCCTCCTTCTCAGCCCACTCCAGTTGCTCCCTTGCTAATCCTGGGTCCCAGTCATGGGCAGGGTTTGGGCAGGTGGACAGTATGCTGAGCCTCCTCATCTATTTAAACCACCGAGAGCTCACAGTAAATTCAGCATTGTAGTTGGGTCTAGTCTTTCAACATGGCAAACTAACTTTTGCTAATAATCCATTATAATCTTATGAGATCACTATTGTATATAAGCCTTTGGCCATTTTTGAATTGAATTGTTTGTTGTGGCTCTTTGGAAGTTTATATATAAACTTAGACCCTTATCAGAAATGACTTACAAATATTTTCTCTGTAGCTTGTCATTTCACTTTCTAAACAATGTCCATTGATGTGCAAAAGTTTAAATTCTGATGTCTAATTTACCAATTTTTTTCTTGTGTTCCTTGTGTCTGTGCTGTCATACCTAAGAATCCATTGCCAAATTCAAAGTCATGAAGAGTTTCCCCTATGTTTTCTTCTAAGAGTTTTAGTTCTTAAAGTTGTCACTGATCCATTTTTTTTATGTGTGGTATTAGGTAATGATTCGTCTTTATTCATTGCACATAGATTTCCGATTGTCTCAGTACCATTTGTTGAAGATAGCATTTTATTCCTCTGTTGAATGGTCTTGGAAACTTGTTGAAAATCAATTGGCTATAGATGTATGGTTCTCTTTCTGGACTCGCCACACTATTTCATTGGCTTGTATGTTTAGCTTCATGCCAGTACCACACTGTTTTGATTACTATAGCTATATAGGAAGTTTTAAAATTGGTAAGCAGAAGTCTTCCAACTTTCTTCTTTTTTTTTTCTTCTTTCTCAATATTGTTTTTGCTATTGTTGCTTTGGCATTTCTACATGTATATTAAGATAAGCGTTTTTATTCTGCAACAAAGTTATTGGTATTTTCATAGAAACTGCACTGAATCTGTTAGGTTGTTTTGGGTGTTACTGATGTTTAATGGCACCTTCTAATCAATGTACAAGTGATGTTTTTGCATTTATTTAGGTCTTCAATTTCTTTAAGCAATCTTTGTAATTTTTAGTGTACAAGTATTACACCTCCTTGGTTAAATTTATTTCTAGGTATTTTATTCTTTTGGAGACTTGAAATTTTAAAAAAATTTCTTTTCCAAAACTTTTATCATTGATATATAAAAACACAACAGATTTTTGTATCTTTTACCTTGCAACTTTGCTGAATCCATTCATTAGTTCTAGTTGTCCTTTTATGGATTCTCTCTCTCTCTCAGCCTAATTTTTCTGGCTAGAACTTCCATTACAATAAAGAAGTGGTGAAAATGGGCATCCTTGTCTTATTCTTGATCTTAAGGAGAAAAGATTTTAGTCTTCTATCATTGAGTTGAATGTTGTCTGTGGGTTTTTTATGAATGCCCTTTATCTGTTTGAGAAAGTTCCCTCCTAGTCCTAGTTTTCTGAGTGCATTTATCATGAAAGGGTGTTAATTTTGTCAAATGCTTTTGTTACATCAGTTGAGATAATCATGTCCCCCCACCGCCCCACCCCTGCTTCATTCTATTAGAATGGTTTATTTTCTTTTGTTGAACCAACCTTGCATTTCTAGGATAATTGCCATTTGGTTATGGTATATAGTCCTTTTAAAATGCTGTTGGCTTCTGTTTGCTAGTATTTTGTTGAAGATTTTTGCATTTATATTTATAAGAGATTTGGTCTCTCATTTTCTGTGGTGGTCTTTGTCTAGCTTTAAAATCAGTATAATGCTGGTGTCATAGAATGAGTTAGGAAGTGTTCCCTCCTCTTCAATTTCTTGAAAAGGATGTTAATTATTTAAATATTTGGTAGAATTCACCAAGCCATGTCTTCCGGGACTTTTCATTGTCAGGAGGTTTTCCATAACAATTCAATGTCTTGTTATAGCTACGTTCGGATTTCTTCTTGAGCCAGTTTTGGTAATTTATGTGTTTCTGAGAATTTGCCTGTTTCATCTACACTATCTAACTGGGCACACAATTGTTTACAGTATTCTCTTATAATTCTCATTTCTGTAAGGTTGATAGTAATGTCCCCACTTTCATTTCTGAATTTAATATTTTGCATCTTCTATCCTTTTAGTTTAGATAAAGCTTTGTCAATTTGTTAATCTTTTCAAAGAACCAATTTTTGGTTTTGTTTGTTTTTCTATTCTCTATTTTCTGTTCTCTCCAATCTTTATTATTACCTTCTGTTAGGCTTTCAGTTTAATTTGCTCTTATAGTTTGTCAAGGTGTAGAGTTAGGTTATTGATTTGATTTTCTTTTTAATGTAGGCATTTATAGCTATAAATTTCCCTCTGAACTGTGTCTTTGTTATAACCTATAAATTTTGCTTTTTTTAAATATTCATTTCAAAGCATCTTGAATTTCCCTTGTGGTTTCTTCTTTGACCCTTTGATTGTTTAAAAGTGAACAGTTTAACTTTTAAATTTTGTGAATTTTCCAGTTTTGCTTCTGATTTCTAGTTTCATTCCATTGTGATTAGAGAGAAAACTTTGTGTGATTTTAATCATTTAAAATGTATTTGTTGTATGCTCTAAAATATTTTCTATCCTGGAGGATGTTTCTTGTGCTCTTGGAAAGAATATGCATTCTACTATTATATGGAGTGCTCTATATACGTCTGTTAAAGATAGTTGCTTTATAGTGTTATTAAAGTCCTCTATTTCTTTTTTGATCTCTCATCTAGATTTTCTACCTATAATTAAAACAGGCTATTGATGTCTCCAACTATTATTGTAGAAATGTTTTATATTCCCTTCAATTCTGTCAATGTCTGCTTTGTATAATTTGGATTCTGCTAGTTGGTGCATATTTGTTTACAGTTGTTGTATCTTCTCACCAAATTGACTTTTATCAATATGTAACAGGTTTTTTTTTTTTTACTTAAAGTCTACTTTGATATTAATATTGCCTCCCATGCTCTTCTGATTACTATTTGCATGGACTATCTTTTTTTATTCTTAATTTCAATCTATTTGTATATTTTGATCTAAAATGAGTCTCTTGTATTTGAATCATATGTAGTTTTAATTTATTCTTCCAATCTGGTTTTAATTAGCAAATTTAATTAATTTATATTTAAAGTGATTACTAATAAGAAAGCACTTCTACCATTTTTCTATTTGTTTTCTAGAAGTTTATCTTTTGTTCTTGAATTGCTCCAATTCTGCCTTCTTTTTTGACTTTTCTCTAGTATACCTTCATTCCCTTCATATTTCCTTTTCTTTATAGTTTTTAGTTATTTTCTTAAAGGTTACCCTGGTGATTACAATTCACATCCTAAATTAATAATAATTTACTTTGAATTGATACCAACTTACCTTCAATAGCATACAAAACTTTGCTCCTAACAGTTCCACCACCTCTTATGCTCTTATTGTCTTAATATTATACATTACATGCCCATTAAGAAGGATTTAAGATTATTAACATATTGCATACCCATTTATAAAGATTTATAATTATTTTGTCTCTTAAGTCACGTAGGAAACAAAAAAGAGAAATAAGAACAAAAATATAATAGTATTGGCTTTTATATATACCTAGTAGTCATCTTTACCAGTGTTCTTTATTTCTTTATATGATATCAGGTTACTGTCTAGAGTCTTTTCATTTCAGCCTGCAGAACTCTCTTAATCTTAAGTATTTCATGTAGGGAGAGTCTATTAGTGATCAACGAACTCTTTGCTTTTGTTTATCTGGAAATGTCTTAATTTCTCTTTCATTTTTAAGGAACATTTTGTCAGATAAAAAATTTTGTTGACAGTTCTTATTTTCTTTTAGTACTTTAAATATGTTATCTCACTGCCTTATGTCCTGTGTCTGGTTTCTAATGTAGGATTGGCTATAAATATTATTGAGTCTCCATTACATACAATGAGTCATTTCTTTCTCACTGCTTTTAAGATTTTCTCTTTGTAGAGTTTAATTGTAATGTGTCCCAGTGTTGATCTCTATGTGTTTTTCATATTTGGAGTTAACCAAATTTCTTGGATGTATAGACTCACATTTTCCCTCAAGTTTGGGAAGTTTTCAGCCATTATTTCTTCAGATATTCATTCTTCCTCTATTTCTTTTCTCCTTCTGGTACTCCCATAATATGCTGGTACACTTGATGATGTCTCACAAGTCTCTCAGTTTCTTTTATTTACTTTCATTTTCTTTTTGGTCTTCTGAATCAATAATTTCAATTATTACCGTTTTTAAGTTGGCCAATTTTTTCTACTTGCTCAAAGCTGCTGTCACACCTCTCTGGTGAATTTTTCATTTTAGCTACCATAATTTTTAGCTCCAGATTTTCTACGTGGTTACTTTTTATAATTTCTATTTCTTTGCTAATAGTCTCTATTTGCTTACTCATTGTTAACCATGATTCTTCATTGTTTTTTTTATTTGTGCTTGTTTTAGCTTCATAATTTCTTGATCTTTTTAAAAATTAAAGTTATTTTTTCATCACTCTGAGTAGCCTAAAAAGTTTTATTTTTAAAGTCTTTATTATTCTTTTAATAAAATTAATTTTATCTGGAATGAATGTAGTAGTTAATTTTTTGCTGTCTTTCTTAGCATTAGATTTCTTTATGCAGTCTAGAATTTTTCTCTAACTCCCCTTTTTTGTTCTACTCTTGAGTATATAGTTTTGTAGTTGCTAACTATTTTCTAGATTCCTAGTCTATAATTTTCAGAGTTCTTGATCAATGATATTACTGGGGATATAAAAAAAATCTAGCTACTGATATAGTAAGTCATAAACCATACCCAAAAGTTGTTTGAAGGTTTAAAACCTACCAAGTAATAGAGGTTGTTGTTTTTTTATTTTTTATTTCTTATGACAGTTTGCAATTTAAAAATGTGGTTTGTAATATTCTACTTTTAAGTATTGAGATGATTTCCTTTGTGGCTTTAATATCAGTTTAATATTGTAAATTTTTCTATGAACACCTGAAAATAATGTATTTTCAAGATACAAAGTCAGGATATATTAAATAAATCTTTCATGTAAATTGTTTATTTGTTCCTCTGGTGTTTCTTTTATGTATTCTTGAGTTGTCATTAAGTATGGTAAAACCTCTCACTATTATTGTATTTCTGTTAATTTATTCTTTTATCTATAGTTTTGACATATAATTTATCCCTACATTATTTGGTTTATTAAAGTCTGTAAAAGTATCATTGTGGATAGTACATTTTATCACTATAAATATAAGCACTTTTCTAATTTAATGCACTTTGCCTTGAACTTTGATATTAACAGCATAATTCCTGTTTTAGTTTTTATAGTACTTGCCTAATATTTCCTACTATTAAGCTTTGAATCACTGCCTTAGATATTTCTCTTATTGGATTTCATCTGCGATACATGCTGAAAGTCTTTTTCTTATCAAAAGTGAATTACTCAATCTTTTGACATGAGAGATATTTTGTCTGAATTCTGTCATTTAAAAAATCATATTTAGTATTTTTACTTAATTTCCTGGGAGACTATTTACATACCTTTCCTCACCTCCTTAAATTAATGTGACAATTTTCCATAATAAACTGTTTAAAGAGAACCTTTGTTCAAGAATGGAATGAAACAGCAAAACAAACATTTTTAAAAGACTGCTGCTTTGAAAATCCAACATTTTCACCATTATATTCAAACAAAACACAGAAATGATATTTGCATGGTGCATGTTTTCAGTGTTTCCTTGTGTTTGGCTTTCCTTGTGATCATACAAAGGACAGAGCTGTAATTTGTCATGCTATATCACAGAGGTTCACTCAACTTCATATTATTTGAAGGCCCTGGATAGAAGACTCTCAGGTCTTGAAATCCCAAATTATCATTGCTCCATCAATTCCTATAGGGCAAAATTTCCAATAATTTTCACTGTCCACCTCATAAATAGATACTTGAGTGATGCTATTCTGGTGTAGCATCTCTAAGACTGTATTGTGGTCCTCAGTTGTGACTCGCTTGTCCATGTTGTGGCAGTGTTCCATGATTAAGTTATTGGGCTAGATGCTATATTTTGAAATTTCTTGTTTGGAGACTAAGGTCAAGTAGCCATAATCATCTTAAAGAGCCCTGGGTAGCAGTCATGACCAGCAGTTACAACAACACTGTTCTCTGAGATAGTAAGATACCTAAGAGTGGCAAAAACTCTGTTTTCAGACTGAACCCTGAACACTGAGGCATCAACAATGGACGTGGTACTCTCATGGCTCCCCCAGACCAGAGAGGTCCCACTGGCAGAGAAATTGAACTTAGGATCCAGCCTCCAGTGCCACCAAACTCTAACATGAAATAACCAAAATGCATCTTGCTGCCCCATGTCATATTGGTTGGCTTTTCCACTTTTTTAATGTGAGCAGAAGCACTCTTTATTGAAGTCACATGATCCTATTGCCTTTGAATGGAACCTTTGAAAACCTTTGAATGGAACCGCTTTATAATGTACTTGCTTACTCACTTGCCATTTTCATACTCAGGAAACAAACAGAAATAAATTGGGCTTCACAATCCACAGCAAATTTATTTTCTAGAGGGGACCACTTCCTAAAAGTGGTTTCACGATTAATTATCAAGATCGCCAGGGTTAGATTCCAGACACCATCATTCTGATCCATTCTGCAAAGGATCATGTGATTATACCTGAGTCTAGTCAATACCTGTGATGTGTTCATTCTGCTCTTGGAGTTCATGAGATTTCACCTACTGGCTCCCATTCTTTTTATAGATGTGAACTTTGTGGTTATTGTGGCTAAGGGCAATCTGAGTATGATACCTCTTCCAAACATGATAAGTGACTGGCTCTAGTAAAACTTGTTGCAGGGCTAATATGCTTGGTGTTTCCAAAAGGTAGAAAGCTGAGGTCAGCGCAGCCCTGACAGGCTCAGAGTGGACAATTTGAAGATTCTGGTCAGTTAACATGAACAGGCTCTGTTCTGTTTTACCACTTTTACAGTAGATCATTTCTTCTTTTTTTACGCTTTCTGTAGCCACTTTCACTATGTGATCTGTATTTTCTTATTTTCTTCTTTATATGTATTCTCCTTTGCCAAATTTTTGAAGTTTTGAGGTATTTTAATTTTTTTCCTATTACTTACCTTGAAGATATATTCTTAATTCTTGAATGTTATCTATGCATAATGTCAATTGCTTTCTTATGAAAGGTAAAATTAGTATAATTCTTCTACTACTTGTCTTTGCTCTTAATTCATCAACAGTTAACCACAAAATTTATCTACAGGATCATTAAATTTTTGTTGGCAACTTTGACCTCCTCTCAACTTTCTATCTCTTAATTTTAAAATTACACTATTATATCTATATTGTTATGGATTTTAAGTTGACATTCGATTTTATAATTATATTTTTCACTGTTTAACTTTAGTTTTATAATTAATTAAATAGTCACTACTTGTCCTTTGACCATGGCCTCTTTTCATTGGTTGAATATCAGCCTATAGTAGACTTGTTTTTAAGGGCTTATGGGGGCCTATGTTTCATTTATTATCTTCTATAATGTATATATAACAATATATTCATAATGTTATGTGCCAGCAAGGCTTGAATTGTATAAGAATTTATTTTTAGGTTTTTAATTGGGAAAAGGAAATATATGTATTTTTGTTAAAAATGTAAAGAATCTGGCAATTCATAAAAGGCTAATACTTAAAGAGTTCTAACTTCATAAAAGTCCAATGTATGAGGTTTTCACTATTATTACTATTATTTTACTATTACTGTTATACATCTCCAGTTAAGGATTGTTGTAATAAGGAGTTATATTAGTATCCAGTGCTCTCCAACATAATGTCATTTTTCCTTTGTTTTTAGTGAACAGCTCATATACACACTCTATATAGATTAATACCTTTATATAGATAAATGTTATCTACTTTGGGCTTGAGATCCTGCCCATACTTCAGCCATACATTTCTAATTGCTCACCGAATGGTTAGCATGGATGTTCCTGTAGCAACTGAAACTCATTTTATTTTCCAGGTATTCTCTCAAACCAGGTATTCTCAATGAGAGCTAGTCTCAATACTCTGTAGTCATACCACTCCCCTATTTCATATGCCTTATCAGCCCTCTTCCCCCACTGTTCTCAATCTCATCAATTGTACAGTCTCCCATGGTAATCCCTTCGCCCCTCTTGTTCATTTTCATTGTTATCCTACCTCAGGCCCTTATTTGACCTTCTGTAATATCTTCCTCCTTCACTAATAGATTATACACTACTGGAAAATATTTTTTTAAACATGTTACAGGCTACCCAGGGTATAATTTAAACCAATGTTTTATATTGAAAGAATCTATATACATATAGACATTATTCTCTTTCAAAAGCTTTATGCTTTTTTTCTGGAAAGATGTGGGAAACAAGTTCTAAAAATGAAATTATATTAATTACATATTTAGAAATACAGACTTAATAAAATGTACTGTGAATTTTTTTAGGCATAAAAATTCTTTAATAAAATAACAAGCACTTGATTATCTTTTACATATATCTGAGTTTTCATAATTCATCTTTGCTTAAAGTATTCATGAAAAACAAAGCAATTAGGAGGGAGATAATTGAGATTTTGACAGACATTTGTAGAAATTATTTATTAATATATTTATTAGTAACAATTGTGGCTGACATCCAGATTAGAATTATAACTGATTTCTTTGCTACTTCTAATAAATATATAAGTGGGCTAGAAATCTTTTTTATTTTTTTATTTTTCAACATTCTAGGAAAAATTTTATGATTGTGGAAATTACATGAATAAGTATCAGAATGCATATTTTTCTAGAAAAATGTGTTATTTAAATAATCTTACCTTGACATTTGTCACAGTATGTGCTATACAAAATGATAGGTGGTTATAAGGTTATAAGCTTTGCAATGATATATATTTAATTTAAATTCAGTTTTGCTACTAGTTGTGTGACTTTAGGCAAATTTTTCATAGCCTTAATTTATCTGTGAAGTGAGTACACTATCTACCTACCTTATCTTAGATAACTTGTACAAATTATATAGCATAGTGTCTGACACATAGTAGGAGGTCAATAAATGGAACTATAATGTTGAGCCTTCCTTTGACATCAGTTACATTAATAAAATTCTGATTAACTTCATAATTTCCTTATTGAACTAATGATAATATTGAACTAATGATAATTTACTATGTCAGTGCTTTGTATTTAAAACCATACTATAGATAGATGGAGTAAAGGGGGTTAAATGTGTGATAACAGAAATCTAACTATGGGAGATGAACACACAGTGTAAATACATATATATATATATATGCCTTACTGTAAAAAAAGTAAATAAAAATTTAAAAATACTATAATTATTTAATCAAATTCATATAAAATTATATGTAATTTGATTTTAAATGTAATATTTAAATTATTTAGATATAATGAGAAGAGGTATGTGAATATTCTCTATAAATTTTAGGTATTATGTTCTGTGATCTAGGTTCAAATCTTAAATCTACCATTTATTAACGACACATGTGAAACAGTTTTATAAACTCTAAAGAATAATGCAAAGATTAATTATTTTTGTTATTTTAACCATGACATTAGTAGGATTTATAGTATGGCTTTTTAAGTCAGAACAAAGGTCATTTGACTAAATTTCAAAAAAGAAACTATGCTGGAACAAGCAGACAAAAATTCTGAACCAAAAATTATGAAGTTCTATTTAATGGAGCCAAAGCTCCATTCTTTTACATATCAAACTTTTAAAAAATTAAATAGCATTAATTCTAAGTGATACTCATATAAAATAGGGAAAATAACTCCAGAAAAAAAGATGTTCATTTACATGATAACAGTCAAAAGGGCCCATATGAGTGACTATTCAATGTTTGAAAACATTTTCATGATAAAAAGAAAAAAAACATTATATACTTTGGTGTATAATGATTTATAAAACAATTTTGTAAAATGATTGTTAAACAAAATGTCGAATGCTGCCAACAGAACTGTATGGTGATTTTAGAACGCCTTTTTGGAAAGACATCAAGCATTACCATCTAAGAAACTTGTGTTATTCATGGACTGGTTGGTAAAAATGTTCAGCCAAATGAATATAAGACAACTTAAAATTGTTGGCTTTTGCCTACCGTACCAAGATCAGTCTTAAGATCTGTTGGCAGACTTAACTTTCTTGATCCTTTAACTGAAACAACAGAAAAAGGAAAAAGGTAGTTGTTAATTATATAAAATTAAAGAAGAGTGTGGGGGAACAGTATGTCTTACAGTATAATTATTAAAATCCTGATGAACATTACATTTAGTGAACATGTATGGAAGCAGAAATATTGTTCAATGTTAGTTCATTGCCATTCAGTAGTAAATGTTTAATATGCAAACAGAAACATGAGAGAAGTAATTGTTCTTACAGTAAATATTTAAGTGTATCTTTGCATAGTTTTTTTTTCACATGTAATATAAGAAGTGATTTCATATTTAATTTGGAAAGAACCAAAAATTTTAGATAAATTTAATAGGTAAAGAAGTATTGCAATAAATGTTTTAGGTCATATTATAAATAACAATGATAAGGGTAAAAACTGATGAACTTTATCAACAGCTTTTTGAAATAGAAAAAAAATTCTAGTGTATATATATGATGCAGTCAAAGAAATTTTACCATGTCTGTGGCAGGTGAAATGATTTCATTATTGAACACTACAAGGATAAATTCAGCAGATAAGAAAACCTTGGAAATACAAAATATTTGAAAATAAATTTAATTATATTATTATAAACCAAGCTATCAGAAAATGTTTGAATAAACCAAGAAAATTCCTGTAATTTATGGAAAAAACATTCATTATGTCTCTGTTAATAAAAGTTTTACATTGGATATCTCTAAATGTTTAACTGGAATGTATGTTATTGTAGAAATGCATTAGAGGAAATTACGTTAGAAATCATTATCAATTACTACCTTAAGAATCTAATGAATAATACCAATTAATTTATACTTTCTGGGTGATTTTTTACAACTAGGAAAGTTATTTTAAAATAAAGATGCTGGATGATAGATTAGGAAGAATATTCAATTTAAAATCATTTCATCAATTTGCATTTTAGTTTTCTTATCTGTCAACATTCTTGATTCTATCTGTTTCATTTGGAATATGATTGGAATAAATTTTATATTAGGGTTTATAGAACCTAAATATAATATAAACCTAAATGTACTTTTTTGTGTCGATAAAATATTATTTGTATTTTGATTTTTTTACCTTAAGAATTAAGTGTTTCATTCTTAATTCACAAGTCAGATCAAAATAGGTGGCAAACTGGATTTTAACCTGTGGGCTACAGTTTGCTGACTACAATATGCCATGCTAAACTACTTATAAAAAGAAACTAAGTATTCTAATAAAAATAATAGCAAGTGGTTATCACTTTGAAAAGACATTAAGAAATAATGCCATTAAGATTAGGGAAAGTTAATAAATTAAATTTTAGTAATTTGGCTTTAGAATTAGCACAAACAAAAAGATGTTATTTGTATCAAAATATGGCAAACTATAGAAATATATGTAATAATTATGCTTTATAAGAGGTTACAAATAAAGTATATATCTATATCTATATCTTAAATTTTTATGAGTTTATTTGAGCCAAACTGATGATATATGCCAGGGAGCAAGATTTCAAATGTTTCTGTAACTAAAGTATATTTTAAAAACTGATTCATAATTTAGATGGACTGAGAAAGTGGGGTATTTTCTATTTAATCTTTCATTTAATTTTTTAAATAGGAACTAATTATAATGTAAAGATTTATTTTATGATTTATCTTAATTTTCTATTTTGCTTTGAAATAAGGTACTTCAACATATCTATATAATATTTCAAAAACGGATTCCAAAGAGTTTTTAAAAAGAGGCCAAACAGTCCCTGCCTATTGATCAAAAGGCAGGCGCATAAAGCAGGACAATGACTATAAAGTCAGATGCCTTTCATGCCCCACTATTTTAATGGAGAATTCATCTCTTACAGTTTAGTATCTAACTTACTCTGGTTCTCAAAACTGCTCCACCTTGGAGAATCCCCTCTCTACTTTACCACCTACCATTCTGGCTTCCTGTACATGATTTCCTACCTAAAAACTGAGGCCCCCACACAGATGACATCCTCAATTATGTAACTCGGGGAGGGAAAGGGAATGGAATGATAGTTAATGGAACTAATTAGGGAACTGCTTTAATAAGAATGTTTATAACAGTCCTCTGTTATTTATGCCCAGAATGATCCTCCTCATCCCTCATCCAACTAATAAACTCTTACTCATCAGAACAGCTTAAAAATCACCTACTTCTTGAAGGCAGCTTTAAACTTAAGGCTTCATCTGGCGCTATTATGTTAACATAGCACTTTGTGCACATCTCCTTTATAATATGTAACCCGTTTTATTATACCTGATTCTTTTTGGTCTGTGTACTACTCACTAACATCTTGAAACTTGGAGTTCTCCAAAGATAGGGACGGTATTCTCAATATCTAATGAAGTATTGGCATAGAGTATGTGTACGCTGTGATTCCTTAATGAATGTTGAAAAATAACAAAAAGAAAGTGGGGGGAAAGTTTACTCTGAAGAGGGCTATGCAAATTGAGAAAGTTTGGGTAAGTGTTAGAGGAGTATGTTATATGTTGAAATTTGAGTTGGAAGATGTATGGGGCAAAAGGAAGCAAGAGCAGTCTTGGAAATATGTAAAATGAAAACAATACATATTATACATATTAACCTTTGCAATGTGCCTCTGGGAATGTAGTTTTCTGAATTTCTTAATTTTTACCATTATCTAAGCTAAACTATTTGCATCATTATCATTTCATATTGTTGGCCAAAGGGGAAAAAATGGGAAACAGACTTCTTACTACACACTGGCTTGGCACGCTGCACAGAGAAGAGAAATGGAGAGTTCTAGCACAAAGGAATTTTAGAGGTCATCTAGTCAAATACCCTCTCAATGCAAGTATTTTTCCTACAACATTCTTGACATCTTTGAATAGTTCCACAACAGAAATCTTCAAAGGTATTTTTAAAAAATCCAATTTAAGGTTTGCTATATTGCTACAGAATTTCCTTCTTTTGAGCTCAAACTTGCTCCAGTTCTAACCTCTGGAGCAATAAGGAGTAACTGATTCATGTAACTGAAGAGACTTAGGGGCAATCTTCAGGTATTATCATGAGATCAGCAGAAATGTGTATTTTAAAGTGCTACAGGTGATACTGATACCAAGAGGTTGGCTGATCACATTTTGAGAAATAATGTTTTATGGTTTTATAACCATTAACCAACCTATGGGACTTTAACTTAGGACCCTTCCACAAAAAACAAATATTTTCTGAGATGCATCTTAGATTTTCCATACAAGAGATGCCATATTGTCCTTAGTTGTTAAATTAGATACCAATGTACAGATAGAGATAACACTTTGCTGAGCTTCTTAAGGTATTATAATTAGTTATATATATTCTTTAACAGGTACTTTTCTGATAACAATGTTATATCATATCTATCTTTAATTTTCCGTTTTTCTGATGAGGAATAGATAGTGGTAGTTATGATAGGGATGTCCCTATTAGAAGATGCTAGGTGCCTGTTTCCCCCTCTGTAAAGCACCGCAAAAACTTTTGCTTTTCTCCAAGGCAGGTTTCCATATATTTGATGAAGTAAAGCCCAATGATCAAGAACACAAGTAAGCTGGATTCAAATTATGACTCAACTATTTGCCAACTGAGTGACTCTGGTGTAGTAGTATTTCAAGAAGACTGTTTCTCTTCCTCTGTAAAATAGGGGATGATAATAGTCCTTTCTTCATAGGGATCTTGTCAGCATTATTTAAAGGAACATGTGTAAATTACTTAGCATGGTGTGGTATATAAGAACCATTCAATAGTAGCTATTATTCTCATTATTGAACTTAGTTGGCAAGAAAAGATCGTCATTCTATGGTATTATACATCAGGAATAACTTATCTGGGCAACATGTCCTACTTAAAATCTAATGTGTAGAATTAAACACAGCACACTTGATAAGGCCTCTAATTGTATATAATACTATATACAATTTATTTGCTGTGCGCAATAGTACTTCCTAAGTGACCACTGTCTTTTCAAGAATAACATCACACACTTGATTCATAATGGGCTTATTCTCTATAAAAATTTCTAAGTCATGTTGTATATCCTCACATAGAAAAACTGCCTGTTTTAGCTAACAGACGGTAACACAGCCAACAGTACCATAGGTAATCCAGCTGCAGGGGAAGGAATATAACTGTAGCAAGTGTTTGCTTTCTTATGATTCTAATCCTGTTAGATTCTGGGCAAACTTCCAGGAAATTTTTGTTACTTTAACATGTCATGGCATACATTTCTGAAAGGAAAAATAATTCATAACTATACACTAAAAAGGTGAATTTTATTTTATATAAATATATATCAATAAATTTAAGTTTAAATAAACAAAAAAGTCAAAGGAAAGCATCTCTACAGATAGAGTTAATCACTTACCTAATCACATCTATCACCTTTTGGGTTACCTAGAAATTGTTAGGTAGGATGGCATAAGAGACCAAAGATGCTGCAATGAGTGAAAGGATGGCAAAATACATATTATTTACATATAAAGTCAGGCCTAAAAGTCACATGATGGCCAAGCCCTACAATAGCATCAGATTATAAACTTTTGCAAGACTATGCATCTCTACTCTAGATTTTCCTCCTCCCAAACTCAGGTTCAGTTACAGTAATGAGGCAGGGTAGTCTGGTAGTTTACCATAGCTTATGCTAGAATAAGGTCATATGCTCAGCCCTATCTTTCATCTTCAGCCCTAAATATGAAAAAAACTTTAGGCATTGAAACAGTGTTTTGCCTAGTGGGCTTCATGTATCTTAGTATCATCTTCAATCAGCTGTATATTCATATGTTCTTTTCCTAACTCCTAATTCAATTCAAAGCCAATGGATAGATAGTACAGCCTAGCTCATCAGAGGGATTTTTGTATTGGCTTCAAATAAGTCTCAGTCAGATCCTTGGTTTCACATTTGAATCAGAATTTTAGAAACAGTGAACCCTGAATCAGTCTGAATATGGCTACTACTTTAATAAGAAATAACATAAAGAGCTAGGGTAGAAGTTACTAATTCAAAAAGTTACTAATTCAAACTTCTGATTATTGTGCTTGATTAGAAACAACTGGATTGACTTTCTGGTTTCCAATAAAGGGTTTCTATTTTATTATGAATAAGCTATCACTAATATTTAGAAATTTAAAATGATTAAGGAGACCAAATTCAATCTCTGCAGGCCATGGATGCTCACCACTGCTTTTATAATAACTATTACTACATATTATTGACTGTCTGGACACTAGCACACAGTTAAAAGTAAGAAACTTTGCTAAAGTTATAATAGTAGAAAGTGTCAGGGTAGTCAAATATCTGGCTCCAAAGCTATGCCTTTTCCATTAAGCAACATAATCTTTCTAATATAGAAGATGCCACCTGTGTAGCCTAGATATCTTCTGTAAAATAAATCTAACATTAAATTAAAATTTTCTATCTATAGATTAATTAACTGCTTGAAATATAGTAATGAATTTCATTTGTTTCTATCTTCCCCAAGCCAGAAACTAAGATAGGACAAAAATACCTGGTATGTATATAGGCAAAGTTACACACACACACACACACACACACACACAATTTTGGGGTCATCATGACAGGTGGAGCCCTGAAAAGGCTACATGACTCTAATTGTGTTGTTATATTCTTTTTATGTTCTTCAGAAGTGGCTAAGATATAATCAGGCAAAGAAGTATCTTTATCAGAATTTTCTCCAAAATAAAAATGTTTAATATTATGACTCTACTATTCTTGCTACCACAAAATACGTATTATATTTCTATCTAGATGTTCATGAACCAGTGAGTTTTTTTTAGTGTCATATGACCAAGTTTTAAATAATTGTGAACCTTTACTTCTATTCTTGTTTATCTTGAATTATAAACTTCCAGAGAGAACTAGGCTCTTCCACAGACTTATTTAAAAGTGAAAACAGGTCAAATAATTTAGGGTCAGAGGACCTTGAAGTCTGAAGAACTGAGTTGATTCAGACTAAGCCATTTTACTAGTAGGGTAACCTTGAATGTTATAAATTTTTTTTCTTAGCCATAATTTCTCCATCCACATAAAATGAGAACAATACCAATTTTACAGTTTGCTCTAGATCAAATAATACAAATGAAAAAATAGCTTGTTTGCTTTAAAGTATTATACCAATGTTGATCACAATTTTTAGCAAACAAGGCCTAATAAATTCAAAATGTGATAATTGTTGATTTTATAAACTATAAAAACTAAACATTATTTTCAAAACCAATTTTCATGGAACTTAAATGGCAAACTGTTTCTGCAAAGTATATTTAAGTAATTTTGAATTTCTTTGTTAAAACATTGTCTCTTCATGACTCAGCAGCTTCTCACTTTCTCACTGCTTTGATGTCATATAATTTCAATTGTGATTATTTTTTGTAATTCTCATATTTATTTTTCTCATTTTATTAATGAAAACCAGGAAAAAGCACAGGCTTTACAACCAAATGTAACTAAGTTTGAATTCCAGCTCTACTTACCTAAATACTATGGGTTTCAGTTTTCTCTTCAGAAAAAGGCATATTGCAGGGGTGTTGTATTACATAAGAAAAAAGAAAACTACTGTCTGGAAAATTATTGATTACAATTATCTTTAGACTTCTTAGTTACTTTATTTGGGGTCTAGAACCTTGGCAATTCAGGTTTCTTAAAGTTGCCAATCTTGTTATAACCATTTTGTAATGGTTTCCTATATTAAAGAAGCAGCATAATCAATGTTGGCTACTGATTTGGTCCCTATGAGCAGCATCAAATATTCAATTAGTGCATAAAATTTAGATATAGGACCTTCCTTTCTGCACACTATTTTTGAGAGAGAACATTGCCCCTTTGAGGCATTTCTTTGGTGGAGTTTCCATGATCATTATAGTTTTTTCTGATCATAGAAAATATTTGTATTTTTAAGAATTATGGAGAATTTTTACAAAACTACGTTACTTTTTTTGGATCTTAAATTTTTCCTGATTTCTCTGTTGGTCTCTCTAATTTTTCTTATAGGCCTGATAAAATTATTCAAGTTTAGAGTAGAAGAATAACACTATCAAAATTCTATGGAACATTTCAAAATCTTTTACAAAAGCCTTAGGAATCCCTGCTCTGTATCTCATGAAGTCAGCATGTATGGTTTTAGCCATTGCTTCAGGAAATTTTTATTAATTCACCATGAGGGACCTGTGTTTTCAGCACAACAGATAGAAATAAAGTTTTGAGACAAATTGTGAAGTCTAAAAAATTGTGGAGATATAAATAACTTGTTGTTCATAAAAGAAATTTTCACTTTCACCTGGCAAGTGATGTACTTGATTCCTCTGTCTCACAGCTGGAATTTCATTCCTACAAAAGCCTGGTGTTGCCTCAGGAATTCTGGTAGCAAGTCCTAAAGGAAAGGAATACAAAAAAAAAAACAAAAAAAAAAAACAAAAACTATTGGCATATAATTTCTTAGCCAAATGAACCAGAATTTTTACCTTAGAGGTGAGTTTCATGATAATTAATTGGAAAGATCTCTATTCTATGCCTTTATCTGTGTATTTTGGTATTGCCCCAACAGAAGACTGTTTGGGGAAGAGGCTTTCTTCTTTGGAGGTTGTAGTGGAGTTCTAGGCACATAGAATCACAAAGAAGGAGCATTCAGACTAGGCTATAAGACCTAGTTGTAATCCAAATTTGAGAACAGAACTGGTTACTTCTTTGTTAGTACTTTGTGACGTTCTAATTAAAATGTCTATATTTTAATAAAGACATCTTTAGTAAAGATATCTAAATAAATATATTTTAATTAAGAAAAATATTTCTATCACCCTAGCCTTCACTTAAACTTAATAGCATAATAAATCTATTATATATTTTGGAAAGGGAGAATCATGAGGATGGATAGCTGTATAAGTAGCAGCAGTATTAAGATCTAATGCTAGCCTAGTAAAAGATGTTCATCTGAGCAAATGATTTTTAAAGGCATAGCTTAAAAGAGGACAAATTAGAAAAATGCACACCTTGTGGATAGACATAACCCTACAGCTGAAGGCTTGGTTAGTTTTCAGCTTTTTATCCAAAGAAAAATATACTGTTTCCTTTTAGGGAATGCAGTTCTGTGCCAGAAACTAGTAGAGCTAGGGCTGAATGTAAGATCCTGCTCACCTGCTTTGGAGATATATTTATGTAGTACATAAATTGCATAAACTTACCTGGTAAGCAAAAAAAGGTTACAAAGTTTTAAGAAAAAAACAATTTGTAAAATTTTAAATTTAATGTTGGTTTCTGTAGATGGTTTCATTTGGCATGGAGTACATTTATTTTGGTCAGTAGTTTCTCAGTGGATAGCATAATATTTAACTGTAGATACTGAAAATCATTTATTGAATAGCTCAGTAAATGAATAAATAATATGAAATGATTATATTGTCCTGGAAGCTGAGAAGATCAGCATTCTGGTTGACTCATTGGGATTCTTTCAGCTCCACATTTCTACTCTATTCTCTCTCATCATCCTCAAGGAAATATTTAATAGTCTGAAATTTCACTCTATTTTACTTTTAGTCTATTGGGCTAAAAGGAAGTCTGAAATCCATATAGGAAATCAGAATTATAAAATAATTATTGGTCTCCAGCTTCTGTGATTCCAACCTCTCTTAATCAGAGATACTTGTATAAATGTTTTAATCTATTTTTAGCAGACTTTAAAGGGGTGAGTCTGAGATCCCAAAATAGATACTGAGAGGTGAAGTAACTAATGGGAACTTGCTAGAAAACAAAATCTCAGGCCCCACTCTAGACTTAATTAAAAATTTTCTGGCACTCAACAGTCTGTTTTTACAAACTCTTCACATGACTCTGATAAAAGGCTTAAGTTTGAGAACTACTGCACTAAGAAAAAGAAGGCAAGACTAGTATTGGATCTTAAATACTATACATGCATGAAAAGGGGAGCTACACCCATATACAAACATATTTGCCATTATTAGTCAAACCTAATTAATTGTTTCTGAGTGTATAAATTAAGGAGACTTGTTAGGAGGCATGGCTGTGTTCCTTTCACAGAAGTTAGATTATATTACAAATATTCTAATTTTCCTTAATTATGTATATTGATCCTGTCATTCATGAGTTATCTAAATATTTTAATTGTTTACATTTTCATTTTTTTCTACCTCTAGAGTGATAAGCTTCATGAGTTTTGTAAACTACTGTTAGTCTTTTTTTTTTTAGTCCAGGCAACCCTTGGTTGTTGACTTCACAGATTGCAAGGACCTTGTCAGTTTACAATCCCTTATTTTTTCATTTTTTTACGCCTATAGCACCTTGTCTTCCTAGGTGTTCTCCCATCCAAGTATTAACCAGGCCTGACCCTGCTTAGCTTCCAAGATCAGACGGGATAGGGTTTGTTCAGGGTAGCATGGCTGTAGACTTGTTAGGGTCTTAAACTTGCTTTTTTTCGTAGTTACATTTCAGTTTTATGAGACTGGGTTAAAAAGTCTGTACTTACCCTAACTATACCTTTCCTGATAATCCAGATTGAATATAGCAATTCCTATAACAATAACAAGATATCACAGAATATCATTCTAGGTATATCTGTTGCTGTGGTATTCTGGAAATTGGGCACATTCTCCTCTACAGGCTTTAAAAAAACCCTTACCACACAATTACCTTTTTCTTTTAATGGGAAATGAATGGAATAAGTAAAATCTGATTATTTCCAATATTCTTAAGATAAACTCTGTTGACACTTTCCCCAGAAAAATTTCACCTATTTTAACAAATATAAATATGATTTAAAAAGCTTTTAAATCATATTTTAAAAGAATCTCCCATTCTTCAATTATTTTTTTTTTATAATTTAAAGAGCTAGTAAAGAGCTAGCTCATAAAGACCTACCCAGCAAACCACTTATCACAATCACTTTTCTCAAGTAACATAATTTAAAAATAGTCAAAACCTTCCTTCTTTGAAGCAATGTATTGGATTGTATGCAAAATCCTGAGTCTGCTTTGCCAAAAAAAAAAAAAAAGTGGTGGTGTTTCCAGAACTGCTCAACATTAATAAAAATAAAAATCATAGGCAGAGGATGAAAAGAATGTCTACTAAAAACCAACAGCAATCATTATAATTATGAAATATTGAAAGACTTATCCTGGAGTTGGAGAAGAGGGAAAAGATGCCTACTAATATCACATCTATTCAATATTGTATTAGAGGTCCTAGCTAATTTCTCTTTTAGAAAGAAGAAATGGAACTGTCATTTTAACAGGGGCCATAATTAGACACATAAGTTAGCCAAAAGAATTTACAAATTATTGGAATTAAATAAATTTATCAAGTTTTCAGGATCTAAGCTCAATATATTAAAAAATATATTTTTTTATATTCTAGCCACAAACAATAAGAAAAAAATTAAAATTTCACAATATAAAAAATTAAATACAAAAAAAAATCTAGTGAAAGATGTGCAAGACCTCTACAAAGAAAACTAAAAATATTACTGAAAGTAAAGAAGACACAGAAAAAGAGAACTACTAAATGAAAAATTCAATATTGGTGAATATGCTAATTCTGCCCAATTGATCTATAGATCCAATGAAATTGCATTCACTAGCCAAGCATATTTATTTGTGTGCAAACTGTTAAATTGTTTCTAAAGTTATATGGAAATACAAAAGACCTAGAATAGTTATAACATTTTTGAAAAAGAACCACAGAAACAAAATTGGAGAACCTATATTATCAGCCATACTATAAAGTTACAGCAATTAAAAGTATGGAAATGGATAAACAATAGATAAACATGCCAAGGAAATAGAACATAAAGTCTAGAAACAAACATACACAGTAAAGTACACTAATCTGCGGCAAAAGTATCAAATTAGTGGAGTGGAGGAAATGATAGTTTTCCCATAAATAGGGTTCATCAACTGGATACCTAAATGGAAGGAAACTTGACAACTTCTTCACATTACATATATTTCAAATGAAACTTGAACTTAAATAAAAAAGGCAAAACAATAAGACTTTTAGAAGATAATATAGAAAAATAGCTTCATGATCTTAGAATGGAAAAAAGATTTTAAAACAAAACAAAAAGCACTAACAAACGAAAGTATTGATATATTAGCATTAAAAATCTTCTAAAGACCACCTTTAAGAGAGTAAAAGGCAAGTCACAGAATGGGAAAAGATATTTTGCACTATATACATCTAACAAAAAACTTCTATGTATGTATCTGTCTACATATATACACAGAATTCCTACATATTAAAAAGAGAAAGCTGACAACACAATTATAATCAGTAAAAGATTTGATACCTTATAAAATAATATTAAAAGTAATAAATGAACATAAAAGAAGCTCATCAAAATCATTAGACATCAGAGATATGCAATTTAATTCCACAAGGAGCACTACATACACCCTAGAATAACTAAAATTGAAAAAAATTAAACATTGACAATATGGAACAAACAACATTCATACACTGCTAGTGGATGTAAATTGGTACAACCATTTTAGAAAACTTGGAAGTATTAACTGAAGCTGAACATATGCATATATGTATATGCATAAGTACCATATGACCCCAAAATTCCCCTCTCAGATGCATGTATAACATAAATTAGTTTATATTTGCATTCTAAATTATTTATGATTAGTCATAATGGCTTTACTTATAATAGCCCCAAACTGAAAACCACCTAAATGTTCAACAAAAATAAACTACATAAATAAATTGAGATTATACAAGCAATAAAACCACTCAGCACCATAGATAAATATTGTGTACCTAATTTTGAGCAAAATAAGCAAGAAAAGAAGTAAATACTTCATGACTCCATTTATATGTGTCTAAAACTGACAAAACTAATCCACGGTGATAAAAGTCAGAACAGTATGGACCTTTGTGGGTGTTTGTGGTTGAGAGGGGTATGAGGAAGTTTTCCAAGGTTCTAGTGACAGTCTATATCTTGATTTGGGTGTTGTTTTCATGGTGTATTCATTACTGAAAACTAGTTTAGATGAGCTCTTAAGATTTATGCAGTTTGAGGTTTACATACTATGCCTCAATTAAAAAATTTATCCCAGGAGAGGTAAGACTAAAGTATACAAAAAAATTCCAAATAAATAAAAAACAGGAGTTGTGGTATTAATAGTAAAGAAGGTAGAGTTCAGGTGAAGAACATATAATATGAAATGAACAATGGTGATTAATGGTAAAGAATGCACTTTTTGTGGACATGTTTTTGAATATCTATGCATGAATATTCTTAAAAAATACAGCAGATACAAAAAAAATGGAAACGTTTTAGTAGGATGATATTTTAATTCACCTTTTCTCCATACAGGACAAGTAATGAAAATATAAGTAAGGACAAACAATCTTATAAAAAATGGGCAAAGTATATGAATAGATGATATACAGAAAAAATATTTAAAGAGCTCTTAAACATATGAGAAAAAGGTATTTAACATTACATACATGTGAGAGGTAAATTAAAACTACATTGACAATTCTTTTTTACCTAATAGGCTAGCAAAAAAAAAAAAAATGGTAACCAATACTTGCCTGGTATTGCTGGAAGGAAAGAAAATTGTTGCATACCCTAAAAAGAGCAATTTGAGAATATCTATAAAGATGAGACAAACATATACTCTTCTACCCAGCAACTCCAGTTTTAGGAGTTTATCGATAGATATACCTTCACATATTTAAAATGAGTAATGTACCAAGGTTAGTCACTGCAGCCTTGTTCGACATAGCAGAAGACTGGTACCAAAATGTCATTTAATAGATGAAATGATTAAATAGAGTTTAATACATCATGTAATTCAGTATTATATAACTGTAAATAAGAATAAGAAAATTAATGAAATGGAAAGACAAGTTACACTGTAAAGTGAAATAAGCAAAGTACAGTGAACTAGATATACTATTTTTGCATAAAACAGGAAGCAAAAAAGAATTTTTTATAAACAAAAATTGACAGGATAAATAAGAAACTAACAAAATTGTTTATTTTTTAAGAGGATGGTACATTCCTGTTGGGAGCCATTCTTGCTGAATGCCCTACAGCTGAATGCCCTACAGACAGGGTTAAAGATGCCTGCAAACTAGAAGTTTGCAGAGCAGGCGGGCTCTGTGCAGATGGAGGAAGTTTGGCTTAATGGAAAACAGGTGAGAGAAGTTATGTAAATGTCAAGCAATTGTTTATAGGTGTGTGGGTTTTGTTTTTCATGCTTTGTCAAGGGTATAAATATGCAGTGTTAAATAAACTCGGGGCCACAGTATTCACTGTGAGCCCTCCTGACTCTATCTTTTGTCTCTCTCGCTCTGTCTCTCTATCTTTCTCAATCCTCACTCCCCCTCTCCGGAACTGTTCGATATGCAACAATATTCTTTCTTTCCAGCAATACCAGTATTGGTCGTCAGTTTGGGTTTTTTTTTAATGGAGAAGAAGAAAAGAGAAATTTTAAAATTCCCTTTCTTCTTATTGTTTAAACCATATAAATGTATTACTATTAAAATTCAGATTATGGATAAGAATTTAAAATACGTTATGTAAATTTGGCATAGGATATTGAATGATATTTTATACTGGCATTTCTGTCATAGGATCAAAGTAATATTTTTAAGGAGATTAATTTTGCAACATGACATGCAAAATGAATTATAAGGAGGAGAGATGGAAAGCAGAGACACCTGTTAGAAAATTTTTGTGATACTCTAGGATGAGGTAATACTTAAATTAGGATGGTGACAATAGGAATGCAAAAGAAAAGGTAAACATATGAAATCAAGTTTAAAATAAAAACAGTAAAGATTAAAACAAAAATTTACACAAGAACCAAGATTCTACTTAGCCTACATTTCTGAAGAATAAGGATAAACAACTCTTAAAAGATGGAGTAAATTGAAGAACTGTCACAATTCTAAATAAAAGTTAAAATTTATTGCTTTATAAAGATTTAAATGCTGATGAATTTATATTAAGTTAAAATAAAAAGTTTAAATAAAATAAATTATAATTTTTTATACTCTGAAAACAGATTTACAATGTCAAAGATATAACTAATATTTTTGGTGCTTAGAAATTTACACATTACTGTATATTACAGGAAAAAATCAGATAAATAGAAATTAGAAATAAGCAAACCATTCATAATGCCACCACCCAAAACTTTCTACTGTTAATATTTCTTTACATATTTAAAAATTATTTCTAGGAATCTTTATATTCAAATTTTTAATATTTTTTAATGGGTTCATGTTTTACCTTGCTGTTTTACTTCCAACATATTATTTAAAAAATTTTTTTTGCCAATGAATATACACCCATCTCTTGATTTATGTGGTATTTTTTTACACAAAATTTTTTAAATACGTGGAAAACATCCCCCGCACCCCGCATTTACATGGACTTTTATACGCAGTTTCCATTTGTGTGGTCTCATTTTACGTGATTCTTTCTTTTTCACTGACAATTACTCTTTCTAAAAAAGAATAGCTTAACTCACCAATGTACTTATTAATGATCTTCTCCTTCATTGAATGGCAAATAAAAAAGGATAGATGTCTACTGATGTTTTTCAGGAGTGGTTTTATAAATGTTATAGAAGCTGAAAATCATATGAAGGAAGATGTCTTTTAAAATATTTGTATTTCTAAATAATGTACCTGGCCATCTACACAATTTAGAACATCCAAATATAAAAGTTGTATATTTGCCACCACATACATACAACTTTCTTAATCCAACCTTTAGATCAAGGCATTATTTCCACCTTTAAGATTAATTCTATTAAATGGAGTTTTAATGATATTTTTAATAAATTTGAAGATAATGAATCACTTACAGAACCCTAGAATAAATACAGTTTTAAGCTGTATCAAGAATATTGCTTAAGCATTGAGTGATATAAAGCCATCGACTTTAAATGCTTGCTGGAAAGCATTATGACCTGTAGTGGTTGTACCAGGGAATATGGTTCCAACAACTGAAGAGGGATTAACTGGCATTATTAATTTATTAAATAAATTTCAAAAAGATTCTGACAATTTGAATGTAGATGACATTAACAAATTGCTGATTGATCATGAGTGAATTGATAAATTAATTCACTGAATATCTGAAGACCATCCTGCCAATGAATATGGCTGTGACCTAGGACCAGTTTCATTCACTGCAGAAAATAGTATAAAGCTCTTTAATTTGCCACAAAACTGGAAACTACAATTCTAGATATTGATCCAAACATCCAATGGGCTTTAAATTTTTGAAAAGATTTTTTAAAATGTTTCAATGGGTATCGAAGAATTTATGAAAATTTAGCAAAAGACAGGGTTGGAAAAAGATCATCCAAAACATAAATAAGACAGGGTTGGAAAAAGATCATCCATAAAAAAGGAAACCAAAGTAGTACTTCCAAATATTTTGAGCTATGAGGATAGTGACTTTGTGCCAATTAAAAAGACAAGGTTGTTTGCTTTAGATTACAGACACTGACAGCAAATAAAATTTGTGTTTTTAAAAAAATTTTCATTAGCATTTTTTGTGAAAATATGTGAATTAAATATTTTTATGATTTATATTGGCCTGTTTAGTATTTTTTATTTCATACTGGTACTCCCTTTATGTGGTTTTCTTTTATGTAAAAAAAAGACACATGGAAAGGACAATCCAAGTAAATTGAGGGACAAGTGTACATGTTTCCAAACTACAGTCCAGAACAATGATAAAGATATTACATGATATTGCACCTATGATATATATTTCCCGTTAATTCAGTTTTACCTATAAAAAGATAGAATTTCTGTATAATATTACCAATTTTTTACTTGGAATTATTAAGATATCTTAATAACCTCATTTGAAATGTCTTTAAAAGTATTGCAGTCATGCCTCTGATTTTAATTTTATGGGAGGCCAAAATATCTTTAAAGATATTTATTTCTATTTAATTTTGGAATCAAATTTGCTTATGGTTAAATTTCAGAAACTCAAATACACCTTTACTAAAACTAGAAATTTTACATTATAAGAATTAAGAAAGTAAAGTAGTAGATTACTGCCAGTGAGTGACCAAAAGCATGAGAAATACCCTCATGTTTACCTGAAGTGGGAGACTTGCAGCGCTCAAGTTCCAGGGGAACTGGACTGTCATTCAGTTCAGTTAAACCTAAAAATAAAATGACAAAAAATAAGATAAATTTTGCTAACTTTGTAGATAATTCTTATTTCTTAATTCCTACAAATTTAAAGTTTGTGAACAATTACTTTTCTATGTTCGTGTTATGACAATTATTCTGAATATTTGTTTTTAAATCTTTTTTATTAAAATGTAATTGTCATGAAATATACAAGTTTCAGGTGTAAAACATAGTGATTTGACATTTATCTTAAGATGTGATCACCACACTAAGTTTAGTAACAATCTGCAAAGATATCACACTAATTGAGTATATTTCCCTTCACCTTTTACACCATCTTTCCAGTTTGTTGTAACAAGTAATATGGAAAAAAAAATGAGCAATTACTAATTGATATCCAAAGGGTAATTGAACATGATGATGGAAATATGTCAATCCTTTTATTTTTTTCATATGAAATACCTACTTTAATAAATGACCTGGCTTCATCTTAAAATAGATCATGAATAATACAAATTAGAAGAGATTTTTGAAAAGACCTAATCAAAGCTTACGTTTCAAGAGAAATGATTATTGGCTTTAAAAAGACCTTTAAGGAGGTACTACAAATTTTAATATTATATTTATAAAAATGCAATATTGTGGTACATGCTAAGTAGTTTAATAGTATTAAATTCCTTCTTATAATAAGCACTACATTTTTATTTCTAATATTTACTGTTTTCTATTCTACCACTTTCCTGACAAAGATAGGCACAGTCGATTAAAAACTGTAATTCTTACTATTTGCCATTCTTCCTTCCAATGGCATTCATAAAATATCCTTAATTATGGTCTTCATATCCTTGTTGGGGAGTCTCACATACTTTTTCTTTGTAAATAAATATTCAGAGTTTCTACTTTAATGTAAATTTCCATACCCAGAAGCACTTAAAGTGTTGTCAATTACCAAAACCATTTTGTTCATGTTCCTTCCAACAATCTCCTTCTTTACATAATTTGTACCAATAAACTTGTTATAGGTTCAAAAAATCATTTAGAAAAGGACCTTTGTGATATTCTAGATCAGCGCTGATGTTTTATAGTTAAGAACTGATAAGTTCAAAGAGTTTAAACTATGTAAGGTACAAAACTAAGTTAATGCCAAAGCTTGAATAGAATTCTTTATTTATTTTTATTGTCTTTTGTCAGATATAGCTATTGTGAATATTTTTTCCAGTATGTGACTTTTCATTTTCTTAGTGAAAATAATATCTTTTGGTGAGCAGAAGATTAATTTACTTGAAAGACAATTTATCAATTTTTTTCTTTTATTGTGATTTTTTTTTTTTAGGGGGAATTCTTTTTTAAGTAATCATTGCCAACCATGTGGTCATAAAGATATTATTTGTTTTCTTCAAGAGCTTTTAAATTTTTAGATTTCACTTTTAGGACTATAATTCATCTCAATTTAATTTTGGATTATGGCGTGAGGTAGGAATGAAGTCCCTTTTTTCCCTATATGCTTGCCCAGTTCCATCATTATTTTTACTAGGAAGGTTTTTCTATCTTCATTTTTTTATTGGTGCCTTAGTCAAAAATTGACCATAAATATGGACTGTCTTCCATAATCATTGGTCTATTTGTCTATCTTTTTTTCGACTACCACACTAATTAATATATATCTTGAAATCAGGCAAGGAAATCCTCTAATTTTGTTCTTCTCCAAGAATGTTTTCATTATTCTAGATTCTTAGCATTTCTATATAAAATTTAGAAGTAAATTTGCCAACTTCTACAAAAAGATATTTAGATTTATACTGGATTCTACTCTAGATATAATTTTGACAGATTGTCTTAATATTGGGTTTTCTAATCCATACATATGGGATTCCCTCCATTTAAATGAATAAAAAGTTTGTTTTCTTTTTGCACTACTTTACAGATTTCAGTACAGAGATCTTATACATGGAATTTTTCAAGAGTTGTGTTTTCTTTTTTGTCTTCTGCCTAGTTCTTGGATCATCATTGGAAGTTGATTATTAAAACTTCCAATAATTATTGTGGAATTGTGGAATTATTTGATTCTGTTAGGTATTTCTTCATATACTTTGTAGCTCTGCTGTTAGGTGTGTGTGTGGACTGACCATTTTAAATCTATTTTGTCTGATATTATAGCTACTCCAGTTTTCTCATGTTTGATGTTCGCATGATCTTTTCCCATCCTTTCACTTTCAACCTATTTGTATCTTTTTGTGTTGCCTTCAATAAGCATAGTGTTGGATCTCAATTTTTTTTAAAATCTGGTTTGACAACCTCTATCTTTTGATAGAATTGTTTAATCTATTCACATTCAATGATATTAATGACATAGTTGGATTACATCTTTACTTATTTTACTTTTGGTTTTCTCTATATCTCATGTCATTTTTATTCCTCTAAGACTCCTTTACTTCTTTATTTGACATCAAGTAATGTTTTCTAGTGTAACTCTAATTTCTTTAATAAATTTTTCACTATATTTTTTGTTTTTCGTAGTTGCTCTAAGAGTTAATATATGTAAATCTTAACTTACCAGAGTGTACTTCAGATGTATACTAACTTCATTTCAGTAAGATATAGAAATGCTAATCTTTTATAGCTATATTTCCTCTTTCTCTTTTATGAGCTATTTTTGGCATACATATTACACTCATATGTGTTACAAGCTCAACAATGTATTGTTATAATTATCACTTTATATAATTTTGTTTTTTATAGAAGTTGAGAGAAGAAAAGAGCAAACGTATTTGTAAAGTTTGTATAATAACTTCTGATTTACCATTTCTGGCTTTCTTCATTTGCTCTGGTATATCTATCTGGAGTCATCTGCTTACTCAAATACAACTTTGCTCCTACCCACCTCCTCCTTTGTGCTGTTATTAGAAGAAAATATATTACATTTTTATATGTTATATATAGGCCCAACAATACAATTTTATATATATTGTTTCACAAATTGCTTTTTAAATCATATAAGGAGAAATATGCATTTACACTATTATTTTGTAATTATATAATTACCTTAACTGTTTTTTTTTTCCTTTGTGTGAATTAAAATTACCATCTGAGGTCACTTTCTTTCAGCCTGAAGGAATTCCTTTAGTATTTCCTCTAAGGTAGCTCTGCTAGCAACAAATTCAGTTTTTGTTTATCTCGGAATGTCTTTATTTCACCTACATTTTTTGAAATATGCTTTTACTGGATATAAGATTTTTGGTTGATAGGTATTTCCTTTGAGCACTTTGAATATGTTATGTCATCCTAATGCCTTCTGGCTTCCATTGTTTCTGATGAACTGTTAATTCTATTGGTGTTCTCTTGGATGTGACAAGTAGTTTTCTTCTAATGGCTTTCAAAATTTTCTAATTGCCTTTCTGCATGTTTACTGTGGTGTTTTGGTGTGAATATCTTTATTTTTTCCTACTTAGAATTTACTGAACATCTTGGATGTGCACATTAATTTTTGTCATCAAATTTTTAAGTTTTCAGCCATTATCTCTTTATTTTTTTCTGCTGCTTTCTCTTCCTTCTATTACACTTACTGTGAACATGTTGAAACACATAAGATATTCCACAAATCTCTGAGGGTTTTTCTTCCTTTTCTTCTTTGTTCTTTGTAATGCATAGTCTCTATCAACCTACCTTCAGGATTGCTGATTATTTTCTCCAGTTCAAACCTGCAATTGAGTCTCTCAGGTGAATTTTTCTTTTTACTTATTGTATTTTCAACATCAGAATTTTCTTTTTTTTTTTTTTCCTGATTCCCTTCATCCATTTCACCCATGCACCCTCCTCCACCTCTGGCAACTACCAATCCATTCTCTGTATCTATAAGTTTGAGGTTAATTTTGGGGAAGAGGATTGTTTATAGATTGTACATGTAAGTGATATCACATGATATTTATCTTTTTCTGTCTGACACATTTCACTTAGCATAATACCCTCAACATCCATCCATGTCATTACAAATGGCAATATTTCTTTTATGGATGACTATTCCATTGTGTATATGTACCACATCTTCTTTATCCATTCATCCACTGATGGATAGTTAGGGTGTTTCCATATCTTACCTATTGTAAGTAATGCTTCAGTAAACATGGGGGTGCATATATCTTTTTGAGTTAATGTTTTCATTTTTCTTTGGATAGATACTCCAGAGTGGAATTGCTGGACCATATGGTAATTTTAGTTTTAATTTTCTGAGGAAGCTCCATTCTGTTTTCCAAAGTGGCTGCACCAATTTACATCCCCACAAACACTGCACAAGATTTTCTTTTCTCTATACCCTCACCACACTTATTATTTCTTATCTTTTTGATAATAGCCTTCTAATATCTCATTGTAGGTTTGATTTGCATTTCTCTGATAATTAGTGCCACTGAGCACCTTTTCAACTATCTTAGAGAAAATATCTATTCAGATCCTCTGCCCTTTTTTAAAATAAAATAGTTTCAGGTTTTTGCTATTGAGTTGTATGTTCTTTATATATTTTGAATATTACCCCTTACCAGATATATGATTTGCAAATATTTTCCTCCATTTAGTAGATTTCCTTTTCATTTTGTTGATGGTTTTCTTTGCCTTACAAAAACTTTTTAGTTTGATGTAATCCCACTGGTTTATTTTTGCCTTTGTTCCCTTTGCTTTTGTTGTCAACTCCAAAAAAATCATCATCAACACCAATGTCAAGGAGCTTACTACCTATGTTTTTTTTCCCCCTAGGATCCTTATGTTTTCAGGTGTATGTTCAAGTCTTTAATCTACTTTGAATTAATTTTTATGTGTCCTTAAGATAGTTCCACTTGGTTCTTTTAATAACTTCCATCTCTTTGTTCTCTAATTGATGAGACACTAAAATCTAGTGTCCCTTTATTAAAGCATGGTGTCATCTATTTCTTTAAACATTTTTTAATGGCTGCTATAAGGTTATTGTTAAATCTAACATCTGAGTCTTCTCACAGGCATTATCTGTGGCTTTATTTTTTCCTGTGAATGGGTCACACTTTCCTATTTATTTGTATGTCTCAATTTGTTGGTAACTAGATATTTTAGGTAATATATCAATTCTTGATACTGATACTGATTCCCATTCCCTCTCTCTGGTTTTGTTTTTTGCTTATTTGTTTAGTGATTTGGCCAGACTATTTAAGTGAAGTTTATTTCCCCTACATTGTGACGACTTTGATGATGCTTCTCAAAGGGTGAAGTCTTCAGTATAAAATAAAATCATCCTGAGATGGGAGTGGTTACAGTAGGGTTCCCTTTGTTTCTTTCCCTGATCTCTCTTATCTGCCTCTCTTAATATCACATCCAGTTATTAGGTATCTCAATCATAGCCAGGTGAATGCTCTATTGTTTTTCACAAAATCCTGGGAGATATATTACTCAACTAGCCCAATTAAATTTGGGTAGGGGTCATATTCTAGCCCAATTAAATTTGGGTAGGGGTCATATTCGAAGCCAATCTTTTTGAAGTTTGTTCCAACCCCAGAATGGATCTTCTTATTGTGTCTTTTCTTGGTTCTTTCTAGTGAACCAGCTCCCCTATGGTCTAGCTGGTTGCTCTTAATCAAGAGGAACTACCAGTCTCTTATTTGATTTTCACCAATTACTTCATTGGTTTTGAACTTCTCCAAATTGTGTCGCAAGTGAAGCTAGTTCCTTTGGGGAGATTTTCAGAGTTTGCTGTTCTTATAGACTGTTGCTTTCCCTGGGAAAAACTTCTGAGCTACTGGTCCCTGGCAGGGGTGGTAATCTCTGATCTTCTCAGCTTGACTTTTCATGCATGAAACCTGTGCCCTATGACCAAGCAGGGGTGGGGGAAAATCAGGGTATTAGTATTTTTGGCTTCTGACTTATGAGTGGGGGGTTGGCAGAGGAATGGAGCCTCTAATTTTTTGTTCATACTCAACAGGAAATTGGCCTTTTCAACTTGGAGTTAAAGAGAATGAGAAATGCTGGCAAACTGAAAGCAGAAGAGCTATAGAGCAAATTGTGGCTCGGTGACATAGACTTACTTTTTACCAAGTTTTAGTAGATTTTTAAAAATAAATGTTTTATTTTCTGTATCCTCTTAGAACAATATCTAGAGATTTTGAGTAATTTAAAAATAAAAATGACACCTAGAGGCTTTAAGTGATTGTTTTTTTCACTTGTTAGGCTTTTTCTCTGAATACTATCTATGGTGCTCTTCAGGTTGCCATTTGGAAGTCTATTCTATACATGCTATTTTAAATATACATGTAATTCACAATTGTTTACTGCTATTATACAAAAATATGATTGATTTCTGTATACTGACTGGTATTCTTCACTGTTGCTAAGATCACATATTGTTTTTATAGTTTTGTAAATTCCTTTGAATTTTGTACATATGCCATAATATCATTGGCAAATATAGAGCTTTAATATTTTCTTTCTAATTTTTAGGCATATATTTAATTTTGCTTTTGGCTCTTCCTATGCCATCAAGTATAATGCTAAACAAAGCTGATGAAAGTACATATGATTCTTTTGTTACTAATTTTAGTAGAGAAATATTCAATATTTCATAATTTTGATGTTATTTGCAGATTTTTCGTTGATGGGCTTTATTCAATTGAGAAAATATCTTTCTATTCCTGGTTTTCTGAGGATTTTTATCATAAATATGTCAAATATTACGAATTATTTTTGCATGCATAGTCATGCACTGCTTAATGACAAGGATATGTTTGGAGAAATGTGTTGTTAGGCGATTTTGTCATTGTGTGAACATTAGACTGTGCACTTACACAAACCTAGATGGTATAGCCTAGTATACATCTAGGCTATATAGTGTGACACTGTTGTATATGTGGCCTGTCATTGACTGAAACATTGTTATGCAGTACATGGCTACACTGAGATGATCATATTTTCTCCTTTATTTTAAACAGGTACTTCATATTGATTGATTTTCAAATATTAAACTTATATTCCTGGGACAAATCTACCTTGGTTATGATGGTTTATCTTTCTTACATATGTCTGTCTTCCATTTGCTAATATTTTATGATTTTTACATCTATACTCATGAGTGAGATTGGCCTGTACTTTGATTTTAAGCTGCTACTCTTGGTCAAGTTTTGGTTTTCTGCATTGCACTAGCTGCAGATAACCATTTAGAAAGAATTTATTCTTTTTTCTATTCCCTAGATTAATGTTATTTCTTCCTTAAATATATGATATAATTAATCAGTGATTCCATCTGAGGCCTGTAGTTTTCTTTACTATGGGTATTTAATTTTGAATTAAAAAAATTTTAAAAGATAGGCTATTTATGTTTTCCAATGTGCTTGATGTCAGTTTTTGAAATTTTTTTTCTTTAAAAAAAATTTCTTGGTTTCATCTATATTGTCAATTTATAGGTATATAGTTGTTCATAATCTTACTTTTTAAAAATGTCTGTAGAATCCATAGTGATTCTCCCTTTTTCACTCCTGGTATTGGCTACTTTAGTTTTTTCCTTCTTTCTTGATCAGTCTTGCTAAGATTTTATAAATCTTTGTAATCTTTTTGAAGAATATCTTGTGGTTTTGTTGATCTCTATTGTTTGCCCTCTATTTCACTGATTTCTGATCTATAGTTCTCTCTTTCTCTTTACTTTGGGGTACATTCTTTTTTTTAATGTCATAGCAAAGAAGTTTAGGTCATTGATTTAATATCTATTTTTTCTAATATAAGTATCTAACGTTCTAAGTTTTCCTTTAAGCACTACTTTGGTAGCATCTCATAAATTCTGATATTTTTGTTTAAACTTTCACTCAGTTGAAATATATTGAAGAATTTCTTTTATGATTTCTTTTTTAAACCATGAGCTATTCTTATTTTCCAAATATGTATTTGCGGATTTTAAGACACAGTGCTGTTACTGATTTCTAATTTCTTTTGTGGTCAGAAGACATATTCTGCTTGACTTCAGTCCTTTACAATTTATTATAACTTGTTCATAACTCAGTCTGTATTTGGGAATATTCTATGTCTACCTGAAGAGAATCTATATTTTCACTTGTATGGTGTAGGTGTCTATTTAGTTAAAAGAGTTGTTTAAGTTTTTTATATTCTTACTAATTTTTGTCTGTTCTATCAGTTACTGAGTAGAAATGCTGAATCTCTAGCTATGATTGTAGATTTGTCAATTTCTTTTTTTAGTTTTGACAATTTTTGTTTTGTATATTTTGACTCTCTCTTACATGTCTATACAACTATAGGATTTTTATATCTTCCTCATAAAGCTATTCTTTTATAATTTTTAACTGCCTCTCTATGTCCTCATCTTAAAGTCTACCTCATCTCATAATATAGCCACAACAGCTTTCTTGAGGATTAGTATTTTGATGAAATTCTTTATTTCTTTTACTTTCAATCTATTTGTGTGTGTTTTATAATTAAAATGCATCTCTTATAAATACATTTCATTCTGTCTTATAATCTCTGCCCTTTTGGGGGGTGATTTTTGCTTCATTTACATTTAATATAATCATTGATGGAGTCAGATTTATGTCTATCATCTTCCTATTTGTTTTGTCTCCTCTGTTCTTTTTTTCACTGTTCCTCTTTTCTGTCTTTTGAGAAAATCAAATAGTTTTTAGTTTTTCATTTTATTTTATCTTTGCTACTTAACTATACCTGTTTTATTTTTAGTAATTGTTTTAGGAATTATAATATGCATCTATAATTCATCACAATCCACCTTTAATTATTATTGTATCATTTTTCTTGTAGTGAAAGAAATTTATAAGTTTGATTCTGTTTACCTCTCTCCCATCCTTTATTACTATTGTCATATATTTTTCTCCTACATATTATAAAGCCCATAAGTTTTTTAATTTAAAGAGTAAATTAGCCTTTCAACATTTTAAGAAAAGATAAAATAATCTTTTCTATTAATTCACATATTTATTATTTTTAATGCTCTTTATTCTTACTGTATATCTAAATCTCCTTCTGGTATTATTTTCTTTAGCCTTAAAAACTTTATCATTTCTTATACTGCAGGTCTACTGATGACAAATTTATTTACCTTTATTTTAAAATATTTTTGTTGGATATAGAGTACTGAATCTGCAATTATTTGTCTATAGCATTCAAAAGATATAATTTTGTTGTCTTCTGTCTTCAATTATTTCTGAAGAGAAATCACTCATTATTCATATAATTGTTCTCCTGTTTATTTACTATTTTTAAGATTTTTTCTCTTTGATGTTGATTTTAGTAGTTTTACTATAAAGATTTAATTATTATTTCTTTGTCTTTTTCTAGGTTAGAGTTTTCTGAACCTCTTGAATCTTGGAGTTTATGTTTCTCTTCAAATTCAGGAAAAAATTCAGTCACAAGTTACTGACACTCATTTAGCTTTTTACTTTTTTTTTTTTAACCTCTGCTTCTGTTTGAATCATTTTTATCGCCCTGAATTCAAATTCACTGATACTTTCCATGGCTGTCCAATATATTGTTAAAGTGATACTGTGAACTTTTCAGATATTTTATTTTTCATCTCTGAAATTTCTATTTGGTTCCTTTTTTAGAATTTCACTCTCTCTCCTGAAATTCACCAATATATTCACCCATTCTAATCTATCTTTTACTGTAAATCCTCATAATAAGTGTTTAAAAATTCTTATCTGCTAATTTCAATTTGGGTCATCTATGGGTCTGCTTAGATTGTCTCTCCTTGCCTCAAATTTTCTGCTTCTTTGCATGTTTCAAAATTTCTGATAGACATATGCATCTTCTTATTTTTTAATCAGTAATTCAAGCAAAGTACTATAAAGTATTGAACTGAGCTGGGGCTGACCTGCAGCTTTAATTAGATTAAGATTCCCTTTAAAACTGGACCAAGAAAATCTCTCCTTGCAATTCAGTCCAACACTCAAACATCTCTACTCCCTTTGTCAAGAGACTTATTCCTAGACTTCTTAGTATTTGTGTAGAGGGTTGGAATGCAGCTTTAGATATTTTAATTTATCTTGGGTCAAATTCTATAACCTCAGAATGCAAGTCTTTGACACTGCATGAATCCTCTATTTTCCAGTCTCACTTGCACTGACACTTTCTCATAAAAATTCATGGAATGGTGGAGGTTAGGTGGGAAAATTACCAAACTGAATAATGTATTTTTGTGTTTAGAGCTGTTTCAGATTCCTATTCAACAGGCTAGTCCAGACAGTCATTAAAGCTCTCTGGTTTTTCCTGTTCTTTGCAGTTCTTCTCCCTCCACCTTTGTCCAGGTCAGTAGTGACTGACCAGGTGAAGTGCACCTGGTATGGAAGCAGTTGCAGCTTTCTGCTCATCTATGTATGGCTCTTCTCTCTCTGGAATTCAGTGAATCAATGGTTCTTTGAATCCATCACTCTTTAATAACCCCACAGAAGAGTATGATTTTAATTTTACTATTGTTTTCGTCACAGGATTTTATTATTTCTCTCATTTCCATGGGGATGAAATACTTTTATGTTTTTCAACACCCTTTCTGGAAATAGAAAGCCCCTCTTCACTTAACTTTTTATTTTGGAAATACTATAAAAGCTGGATTGAAGACAGGAGGACCAAAGCAATAGATAACCAGTTAAATTGGTTAATCCATTACTGACAGTAGCAAGTAACCATTAAAGTGCTCAGAAAGCATACCAAATAATTGTGCTTTTTCCTAATAAATGATGAGATTTCCCCAAGATTATGTGGAGGAAGCTATGTCTGATATTTGAATAAAGTAAAGTAAATTGACTAGTAAACTTGGAAGATTTGTGCAATGATTCATTAGAAAATATATAATAAACAACTGACTATCAGAAGATAAAACTCCTTTGGGTACAGTGAATTAAATCAACTTTTATTTTTCTAAGGATAATCTTATCATTTCTAAGGATATATACTTGTCATGTATATAAACTGAAAATATAAGAGTATTTGTAGTAACTTATGAATGTTAAAATATCAGTATTCTTAAAAAAAAAAAATCAGTATTCTTTAGCAGACTAATAGCCAGTACAGAAGTATCTCCATATAAATAAATAACCTAGAATTTGGGAGGTTTTTTTTTTACCAAATCACCATTTGCCATATAAATGTTCTGGTATGAATGTTTTCCAATTTGATGAACATTTTGGCCAGATAATTTTTTGTTGTAGGGTGGTATAATGTAGGATTTTTAGCAGTATCTAAAAATTTAGTGTGTGGCTTCTACACACTAAATGCCAATAGAGCACCCCTTACTCCAGTTGTGACAGTTAAGAATGTCTTCAGACATTAACAAATATCGCCCCAGGGGACAAAATAATCCTTCACTGAGAACCACTACCCTAAATTATATTATCATGTTTTTATTTGTTTGACTCATATTGAGGTTACTGTTAACTAAACTCTAGAAAATTCAGACATAATACTGTCTCCTTATTTTTTATTTTATTTTTTAAATTCAAAATGGACATATATTTTACCTACTAATTACAGGTCAATGTAGTTGCTTGTCAACACAAAGTTTTAGACTAAGAAAATTTACACTATAAAACTGATTTCAGAAAGAAAGGAAACCTATTAACATATAGAACTGAAGATCATTTCTCAGTCAAATCTTGCATTTTTCAGTTTATCCCTCATTCCGTAGCGCTCTCCTTTTCTTTTATGTACCAAATATAATTGAGAAAGCCTCCTATTAAATATCAATCTTTGTACATATTCCCTGATTCCCATTCTCTCTCACCTACTTATAAGGATTTTGCTCCTTTAGTTTTCCTCTCTGTCCCTTATCACCAATCTTGTTTTCTATGAATTATTCTATATTCACATTAATTTTAAAATGTGCTACTTGTCTAAAATGAAAAAATAATTCCTCTTTTTAACACTTTATTCCTATCCAGGTACCAACCTATTTTCTGCACTCCTTCAAAAATAAACATCTTGAAAGAGTTATCTAATTGTGTTTTTTTTCACTTGCCACTCCCCAGACTAATATAATTTTGTTTTCTATCCCAATACTTTCCCAAAACTACTTTTTAAAGGGTCACTAATAACCTTTACAAGACAAGACCAGCCACTAGTCACTTCTCTGAGCTTACCCTATTTATCCTATTTCTAGTATTTGATGTGTCTGTCCACTCCTGAAACATTTCTTTTCATTTTGGCTTCTGCAACAGTCTTCTCATTTCTTTTCTTTTCTCTCTATCAAGTCCTCTTTACAAATCCTCTGTAATTTAAATGTTGAACTTCCTGATGTCTCTGTCCACAATCCTTTTCCTTCCATCAGCTCTCCTCCTCCCCAAGTAGGTAATTTCTGTTATTTCCATGCCATTATATACTATCTATATGCTAAAGATTCAAACTGAAATTTAGATTTATTTATCTTTTCACTTGACATCTCTACCTGGTTAAATATGATGACAGATATACCAAAATTTAACATGTCTAAAACTGAACTCTTTATTCCCTACCATCACACACCTAGTTTCCTCATCTTTATAAAGGATATGATACAATCAGTGGCCCAAGTCTGGGGATAATGTTTGATTCTACTCTCTATATTCCACATTGAATTATAATGAGCAGCTGTTACTAGTGCTTGGACCTATCCTCTTCTTTAAATAACATTGCTATCACTCTGGTCAAAACCACCTTCACCCCTTGCCTGGAGTACAATACTGGCCTCCTAACTGGTACACTGACTTTCTTTTTTATTTGGCCCCACATATTTTCATTCCACGGTATGGATGATATTTTAAAACATAAAACATGTCATCCCTCTGCTTAAAATAAAACTAAATTTCTTATTGCTTCAGAAGCTGTATGATCTTACCCTGGTCATCTGGACATCAAAATCTTAATCCATTTTCTCTCTCAATCACTACACACCCAGTTTCCTTGGCCTTTTTATTTCTAGGAGATATTTGTCCTTCACCACCATCAAACCTGCTAGGAATACACTGCTCTCTGCTATTCATGTTAATTTTTTTTTTTTTTAGTCTTTATTAAGGTTTAATTGACATATTTCTAAAGTTTATAATTTGATAAATTTTGACATATGTATACACCTGTGAAAACAACTCCACAAACAAGTTAGTAAACATATGCCCAAGAGTTTCTTTATATCCTTTTGTAATCTGCTCTTCCAGCCCTCCCCATAAGTGCCTCTCTCCATCCCGAGGCAACCACCGATCTTTTTTCTGTAACAATGCATTTGGAATTTTATATAAATAAAATCATACAGTAAGCATCCTTTTGGTCTCATTTCTTTTCCACAGTGTAATTATTTTGAGATTTTTCCATGTTGCAGCATGAATCAATAGCACATTCCTTTTTATTGTTTAGTAAACCATTAAATGCATATACCAGAATTCGCTTATCCATTTACCTATGGAGACTTTCATTGTTTCAGTTTTTGACTACAGAATTTTAAGTTTTTGGTTGCTATGAATGTCTTTGTATGGATTATGCTTTTATTTATCTAGGGTAAATAACTAGATGTAAAAAAGATAACATAAGTTTACATTTAAATCTTTAAGGACCTACCAAATGGTTATACCATATTACATTCCCACCAGTAGTGTGGAAGGGTTCTATTTCCTCCTCATTCTTGTCGATACTTGGTATGATCAGTCTTTATAATTTTAGCCACTATAATAGATATATAATGATATCTCATTTAGTTTTAATTAGATGAATGTTGTTGAGTATCTTTTTGTGTGCTTATTTAGAGAGCCTTCTTTTGTGAACTATTATTCAAATCTTTTGCCCATACTTTTACTTGGTTGTTTATCTTAGAGTTTTGAGAATTAAAAAAATATTCTAGATAGAAGTCCTTTATCAGATATATGCTTTGCAAATATTTTCTCCTAGTCTGTGTTTTAACTTTATTCTCATAACTATCTTTTGAAGAACAGATATTTTTACTTTTGAAGAAGTCTAATTTATCCACATGTTCTTTTATGGAGCATGTTATTGGTATTCTATATAAGAAAAACTTTTGTCTAAGATCACAAATTTTTTTCTAGGTTCATAGTTTCGGATTTTATATTAAGGATCATGATCCATTGTAAGTTAATTTTCTTAAATTTGGTACAAAATATGAATCAACGTTATTTTTTTATACTAGATATCTAATTGGTTAAGTATATTTCTCTACTTAATTGACTTTGCACCTACATCAACAATCATTTGCTCATTTAGATATGGGTGCATTTCTGGAGACTTTATTGAGTTCCATTGATCTATTTGTCTCTGGACCAATACCAAGCTGCTAACTAGTAACAGCAGTTTTTAAAAAGTCTTGAAATCAAGTAGGATTGGTCCACCAACATTTTCTTTTTTTTTTAATGAAGTATAGTTGGCATACAATATTATATTAGTTTCAGGTGTACAATAAAGCCAGTCAATATTTACAATGTGCTCAACACACTAAACCTAGTAACTGTCTGTCACTGTGCAAAGTTATCACAATTATTGACTATATTCTCCTTCATCTTTTTCACCCATTCCTCCACTCTCCTCCCCTCTGGCAACCATCAGTTTGTTCTTAATTTCTATTTTGTTTTGTTTTTTCAATTGTTCTGACTTTTTAAAAATTCCACACAAAAGTGTAATCATTCAATATTTGTCTTTCTCTAACTTATTTCACTTAGCATAATATCCTCTAGGTCTATGCATGTTGTTGCAAATGGCAGGTTTCTTTTTTATTGCTGGGTAATGTTCCATTGTATATATGCCACATCTTCATCCATTCATCTATTACTGGACACCTAGGTTATTTCCATATCTTGGCTATTGTAAATAATGCTGCAATGAACAAATAATGCTGCATTTCCCTGATAACGATGTTGAGTACCTTTTCATATGTCTGTTAGCCATCTGTACATCTTTAGAGAAATATGTCTTCATATTCTCTGCCAATTTTTGGATTGGATTTTTTTTTAGCCAGTTGTATGAGTTCCTTATATATTTTGGATAGCAATCCTTTATCGGATATATCCATTCAGTAGGTTGTCTTTTCATTTTGCTGATTGTTTTGTTCCAGTGCAGAAGCTTTTCAGTTTAATAAGGTTCAATTTGTTTATTTTTAATTTTGTTTCTTGCTCAAGGGGATATATCCAAGAAGGTATTACTCAAATTGATGTTAAATAATTTATTTCCTATGCTTTCTTCTACCAGTTTTATGGCTTCAGGTCTTACATTCAAATCTTTAAACCATTTTGAGTTTATTTTTGTATATGGTGGAAAAGAGTAGTCCAAGTTCATTTTTTTTTGATGTGCCGATTCAATTTCCCCAGCACCACTGTTGAACAGACTATTTCTCCATTGTATATTTTTGTATCCTTTGTCATAAATTGATTGACCACATAGGCTTGGGTTTATTTCTGGGCTCTCTTTTCTGTTTCATTGATTTATAAGTCTGTTGTTGTGCCTGTATCATACTGTTTTAATTGTTATAGCTTTGTAGTATAGTTTGAAATCATGGCATCTGATCCCTCCATCTTTCTCAAAATTTCTTTGGCTATTTGGGGGTTTTTCTCAAAATCTCTTTCTCAAAAAATTCTTTAGCTATTTGGGATCTTTTGTGATTCCATATAAATTTTAGGATTATTAATTCTAGTTCTGAGAAGAATGCCATGGAAGTTGTTGACAGAGATTGCATTGAATCTGTAAACTGCTTTGGTTACTGTGGTCATTTTAACAATATTAATCCTTCTAATCCATAAGCCCATTATGTCCTTCCATTTATTTGTGTCCTATTCACTTTATTTCTTCAATGTTTATAATTTCCAAATACAGGTCTTTATCTCCATGAGCTCTTTATATATTTTAAATGTTAACCCCTTATCAGATATATTATTGGTGAATATCTTCTCCCTTTCTGCAGGTTGTCCTTTTGTTTAGTTGATGGTTTCCTTCTCCATATAAAAACGTTTTAGTTTGGCAGTACCATTCATTTTTTTTTCTTTTGTTCCCTTTCCCTGAGGAGACATATCCAAAAAAAATATTAATAAGAGTGATGTCAAAGAATTTTACTGCCCAGGTTTTCTTCTAGAAGTTTTATGGTTACAGGTCTTTTGTTTAAATCTTTAATTTGAGTTTCTTTTGTATACAGCATAAGAAAGTGATCTAGTTTGTTTTCAATGTCTGTCCTGTTTTCCCAACACCATTTATTGAACCTACTATCTTTATCCTATTCTATGTTCTTGCTTCCTTTGTTGATTAATTGACCACATAGGTGTGGGTTTATTTCTGGGCTCTCTATTCTGTTCCATTCATCTGTGTCTGCTTTTACACCAGTACCATGCCATTTTGCTTACTATAACTTTGTAGTATAGTTTGATATCAGGTAGCATGATAACTTTCTACTTTGTTTCTCTTTCTTAAGATTACTTTGGCTCTTTTAAATATTTTATATTCCATGTAAATTTTAGGATTATTGGTTCAAGTTCTGTAAAAAATGTCATTGGTGTTTAGATAGAGATTGCATTGAATCTATAGATTGCTTTGGGTAGTACGAACATTTTAACAAAATTAATTTTCCATCAATAAACATGGGATAGCCTTCAATTTATTTTTATCTTCTTCAATTTCTTCCTTCAATATCTATAGTTTTCTGCATTCAGTTTTTCTACCTCTTTGGTTAAATTTATTCTTAGGTATTTTATTCATTTTGATGTAGTTGTAAATGAAATTGTTTTCTTAACTTCTCTTTCTGTTCATTATTGGTGCATAAAAATGGAATCTATTTTTGAATATTAATTTTGTATCCTGATACTAAAGTGTATTCATTTATTCATTAGTTCTAACAGTTTTTTTGTACAATCTTCAGAGTTCTCTCTGTATAGTATTAGGTCATCAGCAAATAATGACAGTTTTACTTCTTCCTTTCCAATTTGGATGTCTTTTATTTCACTTTCTTTTCTGATTGCTGTGTGTAGGGTTTCCAATACTACTTTGAAAAAAAGTTGTGGAATTGGAAATCATCATCTTATTTCTAATCTTAAAAAAAAAAAAGCTTTATGCTTTTCACTGTTGAGTATGATGTTAGCTGTGGGGTTGTCATATACCATCTTTATAATCTTGAGTCATGTCTCCTACATTGCTGAGAGTTTTTATTATAAATGGATGTTGGATTTTTGTCAAATGTTTTTTTCTGTATCTATCGATATGATTAGATGATTTTTATCCTATATTTTGGTTATGTATTTTATCATTTAATTGACTTGTGGATATATCAAAACAGCCTTGGATCCCAGGAATTAATCCTGGTTGATCATAATGCATGATCTTTTTAATGTATTGTTGAATTCTGTTTGCCAATATTTTGTTGAGGATTTTTGCATCTATATTCATCAGAGATGTTGGCCTATAATTTTCTTGTTTTTGTTGTGCCTTTGTCGAGTTTTGTTTTCAGGGTAATGCTGGCCTCATAAAATGAGTTTGGGAGCCTAAAAAATAGGTATAAATTCTTTTTTTAATGTTTGGCAATATTCACCTGTGAATCCATGTTTTCCAGGGTGTTTGTTTGTTGGGAGTTTTTTGATTACTGATTCAATTTTGTGAGTACTTTTAGGTACACACACACACACACACACACACACACACACACACACACACACACACACATTTGTTTCTTCTTTATTCAGCCTTGGAATTGTTTCTTGGAATTTATCCATTTCTTCCAGGTTGTCCAGTTTATTGGCATGTGATTGTTCATAATATTATCTTATAATTCTTTGTATTTCTGTGGTGTTGGTTGTGGTGTTGGTTACCTTTTTCTTTCTTTCTTTCTCTTTTTATTTTTTCTTTTCTTTTTTCTTTTCTTTTCCTTTTTTTCTTTCTTCTTTCTTCTCCCTTCTTCCTTCCTCCCTTCCTTCTTCCTTCTTGCCTTCCTTCCTCCTTTTCTCTCCTTTCCTCTCCTTTCCTTTCCTTCTTAATTTTAGCCCTTTATGTCCTGCAAATCTTATAAGTTTGTTTGTGTTCAAAGAACTAACTCTTGGTTTCATTGATCTTTTCTGTTTTTTTTTTTAAAGACTCCATTTCATTTATTTCTGCTCTTATCTTTATTACTTCCTTACTTCTACTCATTTCAGGCTTTGTTCGTGGTTTGTTTTCTAGTTCCTTTGTGTAAGATTAGATCGTTTATTTGAGATTTTTAAAATATAAATATATTTTATTTTTAAATTATAATTGTCATATAGTATTATTAGTTTCAGGTGTACAACATAGTTATTAGACATCTATATAACTCACAAATTGACCACCTCAATAAATCTAGTATGCATCTGACACTGTACACAGTTATTACAATATTACTGACTATATTCCTTTTGGTGTACTTTATTTCTCCATGACTATTTTATAACTATCATTTTGTACTTCTTAATTCCTTCTCCCTTTTCCATTTACTCCTCCAACTCCCTTCTCACCTGGTAACTCACAAAATGTTCTGTATTTATGAGTTTGTTTCTGTGGGTTTTGTTTGTTCTTTAGATTCCACATGTATGTGAAATCATGACATCTGTCTTTCTCTAGCTGACTTAATCCACTCAGCACAATACCCTCTAGGTCCATCATGAAATATCTTTTTCCATCCCTTTACTTTTAGTTTTTATGTGTCTTTTAATCTGAAGTGAGTCTCTTGTAAGCAGCATAAGTAAGAGTCCTGTTTTTTTATATACGTTCAGCCACCTTATCTTTTGATTAGAGCATTTCATTCTTCTTCATTTGAAGTACTTGTTGATAGATATGTAGTTATTGTAATTTTTTTATTCATAATTTTGATTTTTTTTTCTTATTAAATAAGTCTCTCCAACATTTCCTGTAATACTGGCTTGGTGGTGATGAATTCCTCTAGCTTTTACTTGTCTGGGGAGATCTTTGTCTTTGATTCTAAATAATAGCTTTGCTGGGTAATCTTGGTTGTAGGTCCCTGATTTTTATCACTTTGAATATTTTGTGCCAAGCCCTTCTGGCTTGCAAAGTTTCTGTTGAGAAATCAGCTGACAGTCTTATGAGTGCTCCTTGTAGGTAACTAATTACTTTTCTCTTGCTGCTTTTAAGATTATCTCTTTGTATTTAACCTTTGGAATTTTAATTCTCATATGTCTTGGTGTGAGCCTCTTTGGATTCATCTTGTTTGGGACTCTGCACTCTCTGGGCTTTTATGTCTATTTCCTTCACCATGTTAGGGAAGTTTTCAGTCAATATTTTTTAAAATCAGTTTTCATTCCTTGCTCTTGTTCTTCTCCTTCTGGTACCCCTGTGATGCAAATACTGTTATGCTTGATGTCACAGAGGCCCCTTAAACTATGCTCATTTTTTATAATTCATTTTTCTTTTTTCTATTCTGATTTTTTTTTTTTTTTGGTATGGAATAAATCAGCGAAACTGGCTTAGATGAGCCCACAAGTTGAGAGTGGCGAAGTCTAAGAGAATCCCATGGGCAGAGCAACCTGTGTTACCCAGGTTGATAGAGACTCAAATATGGCAGCCACCTGCATGCTGGGAGGAGGGTGGCCTCAACCAAAGAACAAGGGATACTGCCAATATTTCTGTCTAGGAGAAAGCAATTAGTTACCTCCAGGCCCCTCCCTGAATTTAACAACTCAGCATCTCTCTGTATGTCCCTGGCCCTCTTTAAGCAGCTGCCCCAGCACTGAAGCTCAGAGAGAGTGAGTCTGTCGCTGTGTAAAGCATGGGCCCTTTAAGTGGAATGTCAGCAACTCCTGCAGCTCTCCATCACACTCAAACATGACCTCCACTGGTTTTTCACCCCTGGAGGTTGGGGGTACTTTTATTCCTGGCACTAGCTGGGGGAAGGGGCAGCTCTGCCGCCAAGATAGCCCTCCCAATTCTCTCCACCACCACACACCATTGTAGGACCATGATGTTTTGTCTCCACCTCTCCTACCAGTCTTGAAGTGACCTCTCATGTGTGTCTCCAAGTGTAGGACTTCTGTTCAGCCAGACTTCAGGCAACTCTCAGTGATGGTTGCTCTGGAGTTTTGTTATAATTTTGGTGTGGTTGCAAGAGGAGTTATGCATAGCAATCTACTTTCTACGCTATCTTGACAGGTCCTCTGAGATTTTATTTTCTTGATTCTTGAGGTAGGCCTGTATTGCTATTTCTTTCTTAAAATTGCTTTGGATGTGTTCCACAGGTTGCGGGTAATTCTGCCTTCACTTTCATTTGTCTCAAGGTATCTTATAATTTGTTCCTTTATCTTGCTAACCAATTCATTGTTTAGAAGTTTTTTTTTTTTAGTCTCCATGTGTTTGTGTGTTTTTCCATTTTCTTCTTGTAATTTATTTTTGAATTTATACCATTATAATCAGAGAAGATGCCTGATATGATTTTGGTCCTCAAATTTATTGATACTCATTCTGTGGCCTAACACGTGGTCTATCCTGGAAAATATTCCATGTGCACTTGAGATAATGTCTATTCTGCTTCTTTCAAGCAAAATGTCTTAAAAATACCAATTCAGTTAATCTGGTCTACTGTGTCATTTAAAGTCACTGTTTCCTTGTTGATTTCTTGTCTGGATGATCTATCTCTTGTTATCAGTGGGGTGTTAAATTCTCTTACTATTATTGTCTTACTGTTGATCTCTCCCTTTATGTCCATCAGTTTTTGCCTTACATATTTAGGTGCTCTTATATTGTGTGTGTACATGCTTATGATAGATATATCCACTTGTTAGATTTATCCCTTTACCATTATGAAATGCCCTTGTCTCTTGCCATTAGTTTAAAGTCCATTTTGTCTGATATAAGTATTGCTACTCTATTTTTTAAATATCCATTTGCTTAAAATATATTTTTCTATCTCTTTATTTACAATCTGTATGTATCTTTCAATTTGAAGTGGGTCTGTTGTAGGCAGCATATATATGGGTCTTGGTTTTTATTCATTCAGCCTCCCTGTCTTTTTATTGGAGTGTTTAGTACATTTACATTTAAAGTAATTATTGCCTGCTGTGTAGTTGTTGGATCTTGAATGTTTTTTCATTGTTTTTGTAGTTCTTCTATGTTTTTTAAATTCTCTTTCTTCTCTTGCATATTAACGACTTTCTATAGTGTCATGTTTGGATTCTTTTCTCTTATTTAGTAATATGTCAGATTTTTGGTTGTAGTTACCATGTGCTTCACATATACCAAGCTATGTTTATAGCAGTCTATTTTAAGGTGATGGTTATTTAAGCTTGAAAACATTCTAAAATCACTACAATTCACAGTCATCTCTTCTATGTTAATTTTGTAATAATTTTTTACTTCTTTTGTGTGTGTGTTGTGTGTATCCCTTAATTTATTACACATGACTTTCCAACTTTTACCTTTTAACTTTTGTGCTATCTCTACCATCAGTTTATTCACTGCTTTTACTAAGTGTTTGCCTTTGTTAATGATCCTTTCTTTTTCCTTAAAGAAATCCCTTTAACGCTTGTAGTAATACTGGGTTAATGGTAGTGAACTCCTTTAGCTTTTTCTTGCTTGGGAAAATCTCTCCTTTGATTCTAAACGATAGCCTTGCTGGGTAGAGTAGTGTTGACTGTATGTCGTTCTTTTTATAGTTTTGAATATTTTATGCCACTCCCTTCTGGCTGGAAAGTTCTATTTAAAAGTCATCTAATAGTCTAATGAGAGATTCCTTGTACTTACTAATTGCTTTTCTTTTACTACTTTTAAGATTTTTCTTTAACTTTGGTAGTTTATTACAATGTGTCTTGGTGTGGGTCTCTTTGGGTTTATCTTGTTTGAGACTTTATACACTTCCTGGATTAATATGTCTAGTTCCTTTGTCAGTTAGAAAAGTTTTCAGTCATTATTTCTTCAAATAGGTTTTCAAAACCTTGCTCTGTCTTGTCTTTCTGGTATACCTATGATGCAAATATTGGTACATTTGATGTTGAGACTAACAGGAAGTTCCGAGCATGCCTTTGGCCAGCCACTGCTTGTTTGAGATTTGTGGGCCTTTGATAAATTTTAAGAAAGTCCACACTTTGAACTAGTGGAGAAAAGCTGTTGGAAGCTGCTTAAGCCGGGTGTACTAATTGGATTGGGCAGGTCTCATGGAATCTTGGGAGTGGGGGTACAGTGTTTGAGACTTTAATAGAGAGCTCATATTTGGCACCCATTTGAGCATGTTGGCTGGTTCAGAGGAACACTACACAGGAGCAACTGAGCCTGTCACTGCTGCTGTTCTGGGAGAGAGCTGTCCTGACCTTTGTTCCCTTAGTCTTTCCCCTGATGTTTGTCCATTCACTACTCCCCATATGTCTCTGAATCTTTTCAAGCTGATACTTCTGCACTGAACTTGAGAGTAAGTGAGTTTGTGAGGTAGCAAGTCAGTGTGCAGGCCTCTCAACAAGAATGCCTGGGACTCCAGCAGGCTTCTATTTCATTGGATGCAATCCCCATTGGTTTTCACAGGCAAGTATTACAGGCACTCCTCTTACTGGTACTGGTGCCCCAGGATGGGGAGTCAGGTGTGGGGTGGGACCAGCTGCTCCTCAGAGGGGACCTCAACAGATGAGATATCCCTCCCTGTTCTTAATTACCACACTGTAGGTGTGGGGACCTTCTGTTCCTTATCTATAGCCCTCCTACCAGTCTTCTTGTGCCTATTTTTTTATATCCTTAGTTGTAGGACTTTGTTCAGGTAGTCTTCAGGTGGTTCTTAATGATAGTTGCTGCATAATTAAGGTGTAATTTCAATGTGGTCATGGGCAAATGTGTTGATCTCTTTCTTTTTGATGGGCTGACTTTCTTTAGCACTTTGGGTTCCTTTCTCTATTTTTTGTGTATATTTGTAGGTGTTTGTTTATAGTTACCATGAGGTTCATATATATCCAGCTATACCTATAGCAGACTATTTTAGCTAATAGGTGTTTTAAGTCAATGCATTCTTAAAGAATTATATTTTTAATACACTTCTACTCTTTGTTTTTGATGTTATATTTTATATCTTTGTTTTTTGTATTTATGGTGGTTATAATTTTTCTACTTTTATCTTTTACCTTCATATTATCTTTTTATCTTCTTAAGTGATTGATTCACTGTGTTTATTATATATTTGCTTTTACCAGTGAGATTTTTTTTCTTTCCTGTATTATTTCTAATCACACACTTGTTTTTTTTGCATAAAGAGGAATCTTTAAAATTTCTTGTAAAGCTGGTGTAGTGATGGTGATCTCCTTTAATTTTGTTTGTTTGGGAAACTATCTATCCTTCAAGTCTGAATAATAACCTTGCTGTTTATAGTATTCTAGGTTTTAGGCTTCTTTCATTCAACACTTTAAATATTTCCTGCCACTTCCCTCTGGCCTGTAAAGTTGCTGCTGAGAAATCAGCTGACAGCCTTATGGGATTTTCCTTAAATGTGAGTTGTTTCCATCTCGATATCTTCAAGACTATCTCTATATGCTTAACTTTTGCCTTTTTTTTAAAAAAAAAAAAAAACACTATGTCTTAGTGTGGGCCTTATGGGTTCACCTTGTTTGGAACTCTCTGTGCTTCATGGACCTGGACGTCTGTTTCTTTCCCCAATTTTCAGTTGTTATATCTTCAAATATTCTTTCTTCCCCCCTTCTCTCACTATTCTCCATCTTGAATCCCTATCATGTGAACATTAGGGCTCTTGATGTCTCACCAAAAATGATGACTATTTTTTAAATTATTTTTTCATTTTGTTTCATTGGGTGATTTCCAATACTCTGTCTTCTTGGTTGCTATTCTTTTGTATTAACTACTCTGTTGTTGATTCCTCTAATGTATTTTTTTTATTTCAGCTATTCTTCCTGATTGTTCTTTATAATATTTTCTGACCCCCCCCTTTTTTTTTGACATTCTCTGAGTCTCTCTATTCTAGTCTCAAGTTTGTTGAGGTGCTTATGACCATTTCTTTGAATTCTTTATTGAGCAAATTACTTATCTGTTTCATTAGGGTTTTTCTCCAGGATTTTCTCTTATAACTTCATTTGGGCCATATTCTTCTGTCTCTGTATTTTTTTTTTTTTTGACTTTGTGTTTGTTCCATTGAGTTAGATAAAATAGCTTTCTCCCAACCTTGAGAAAGTAGACTATGTGTAGACTGAATGCTGGATGATTTTGGCAGGCTAGTTGCAGCCAGGATAGGTTACTGGTGTGCCATCTGGCCAGAAAGAGAGGTTTCCTGATGGAGCAGTCTCGTGTACACATGTGTGTAGTAACGACCTGTTATTCTGGCTATTGACAGCCAGAAAGGAGTCTGGGCAAGGCAGCTTGATGAGTGCACACTTCCCTGCTCTTCTGATCTGGGTTGGGCAGCCCGGGGTGTGCACAACATGTTCGATTACTTTAACTGTCTGTTACCCAAGTTGGGTCTGGGCAGGGCAGCCCTGTGTGCATGTACCCCAACACTTTGCTAGTTCTGTGCTTTCTCCAAGCACATCAGCCCTAGGTGCTCACACAGTAGTTCCCCACCAGTTTTGTAACCTTTCCAGGTATGGCATCCCTGTGTGAGCTTGCAGCAGCACTCCTACTAGTTCCACACTTACTCTGGGTGGGGCAACCCTGTGAGCACTTTGCTAGTTTTGTACCTTCTCCAGGTGGGGCAGGGCTACATGCATGTGCATCAGTAACTTACTATCTCTGCACTTTCACTGGATGGGGCAACCCTGCATATGGGCACTGAAGCACTTTGATATTTTCATACTCTCTCTGGGCACAAGAGCCCCACATGCACATCACAGTGGGTACACAACGGAACACCTTGCTATGCTTCCTGGATGAACCTCAGGGTAAAGAAGCCCCATGCCTGTGAGCTATGGCATCCTCCTTTTCTGCTGGAGGTAGTCCAGGAAGGTTTGCTAGAGACACAATGCAGCATCCTCTCAGGTAAGCTAGGGCACGTGGATAGAACTCTTGCTCGCAGGGGAAACATAAACAATGGTTCTCATTGGTTCCTCTAGTCAGCCTGGAGAGATCCCTCAACTTCCAGGGAGCTCTCATAGTTTCACAACCTTCTCTATGTAATCTCTTCTTTGTTGTGCAGAATCTGTTCAATTGTTCCTCAGTTATCTTTTAGGAGGAACTGTTGTAAATATATGTGTACATTCCATGTGTTCTTGGGAAGAAGTGAACTCATGTCCTCCTTGCTGCCTATCTTGGTCCTGCTACTCAATGTTCTTTTTAAAAGCTGTTTTGGCTACTCTAAATCCTTTGCATTTCTGCATGGACTTTAGAATATTTGTCAGTTTCTATTAAAAATCTGAATTTGGCGGGGGGATCATATTGAGCTACAGATCTATTTGGAGAGAACTGACATTTGAATACTATCATGACTTCTGAAACATGAACATAGTATAATTTTTTATTTTAGGCCTTTTTTCACTTTTTCAGCAATGCTTTCTGGTTTTCAATGTGTGAATCTTTCAGATCTGTTGCCTAATTTATGATTAAGTGTTTCATATTTTTATCCATTATAAATGGGATTTTTAAATTTCAATTCCAGATTGTTGTGAGTAGAGAAATAAAACTGATTTTCATTAAATTTTGTATATTGATCTTATATCCTGCACTTTGTTAAACTAACTTATTAGTTCCGATAGCTTTTTTGTAGATTTTGATCATGGATTACCATGTCTATGAAAAAAGACATTTTAAAAGTTCTTTTCCAATCTTGATGACTTTTATTTCACTTACCTGACAATACTGGCTAGAATTTCCAGTACAATGATAACTAGATGTAGATGTGAATTATAATTTTTTTCTCGTCTGGCTTGTGGAAATGACACTATTTTCCTTGAGTGTTGGGAACTGTTTCCTTTAATTCTTTCAAACAGGTCTTTACCTGTCCCTGGTTAGTTTCCTCATAGTATGTGTTGATCAGTACTTTGTAGATCTCTGGGATCCTCTCTTTGAGAACTTCAGCTGCTTTGGTTTCCCTAGTTTCTCAGCTCCATCTCAACTCAGGGTGCCCACTGGTTTTCTCCTGTGTTTCTCTTCATTCCTTTGCTGCATTTTAGAAACTCTCTCAGGGCAGTAAAAAGGTATAGTTTAATGTTCATTTCTTTCTATTTTTCATCACTGGATGTCCTGTGTCTTAAACAACAGTTACATTTATATATTTTTTGTTTATTTCAAGCAGGAGGTTAAATCTGGTTCCTATCACTCTATCTTGGTCTAAAGAGTAAATCTAAAGCTTCGTCCAAATCTTCCTATCTTGCAAAGTATCACTTAAATGTTTCCTCCTCAGATAGGCCCAACTCTATCACTCAAAAACAGGTCCATCTTTCCTCACATTTCATTTTCCTCTTTGACAGCACTGACATCTTTTTTTTTCAATTTTAATAGTATATCTATGAAATGAGAAAACTTCTTAAATTTATTGTTTACCATAATTTTTGCTGATTTTTCTTCCTTGAGGCATTCCTTATTATTTATTATTCCCCACACTCTGAAAAAAAACATGCAGTAAAAGAGGAAAAGCATATATAGGCCTGAGACTTTCCAAAGTCTTTCATAGATTGGTTGTGATTCTGAAATTTAACCTCTCTGTGGCTTGATTCACCTTTTTTTATAATAACAATGTATAATATTTATAGAAATGCTTTTACAGACATTAACCCAGAAAATTTCCAAAAGTCTCTAAAAGAGGTAGGTATTATGATTTTTAATTTATATATAATAAAAAAGAAACTCAGAACAGTTAAATGACTTGCTTGAGATTGTAAATGCAATGAATAGATGAATTAAAAAGGCATAAATTGATATAACCCTTTTGACTCTATGTCTGTTGCTCTTTCCAAAATGTTTCATTGCTCCCACAAATCACAATCCGTAAAATCGAGGGGTTTTTTGAGCTATAAAGTTTTATTATCCTATGATGTGGAAAATTTGCAGATGAAAATTTAAAGTTTTAGAGAATTTAAAGATTTTTTGCCTAACCTACATTACAAGATGACTAATGAAAGTGCTCAGGAAAAGATTGGAATTGAGATGTTTCTCAGAATGAAAAGTCTAAGGTTCAAAGTAGAATGTGATATCACATTGAGAGCATAATTGACGTAATATAATAAAATATAAAAAGGGATTTTTGAGAGCACCTTCCCAATATCCTCAATTGTGAAAAAAATTTAAATTGTTTCATTTTGAATATATTATTTCATTAATTGAGGATGAAAAAAATGGTTTCTGATTATAGAATAATGAAATTGGTTTCCAATGTACCTAAAAGTTTAAAATACAGGATAATATAGTAGAAAGTATATGAAGTCACTTTAGATCAGATAGGTCCGAGTTTTGTTCCCACTTATTCTGTGTGACTTTGAGAAACTGATTGAATCTCTTTCAATGTTAATTTTTCTAATTTGTAGAGAAATCTACTAATAAATATCAATTTTCTTTAAAGAGTTAAAATGACAATCAAATGATATTGCACTGAGTCAAATTGCTGAGAACAATCCCAGAATAGAATAGAATAGAATAGAATAGAATAGAATAGAATAGAATAGAATAGAATAGAATAGAATAGAATAGAACAGAACAAGACAGTCAATGGAAGTGGGTTAAATTTCTCCCAATAGGGACAGTGAAGATAGACTTTTCTGAAAGCTGGGAAATGATTCATGAAAAGACTACAGTCTCTAAAACTTTAGAAATGTAACCAGGTTATATAATCCAATAGTTAAAGCCAAATTTTCATAAAATTTATTTTTAAAAGCAAATTCCAGAATATACCTTCAAGTCAATAAAGAATCAGTCTCACCAAATATGACATTGATTAGCAAGAGAAAGCTTTAAAACATCTGATTTCAAATCTCAGAGCTTGTCTGAGCCTCCATGGAGCCTACTGATGGAGACACAGAGGATCTCTATGGCTTTGTAAAGACTTGATTTCACTTCTGTCTTGACACTTTAGGTCTTTGTTTAGAAATACCTATGATTTCTTTTGCAAAATTCTAATAAAACCTGTAACTACAGAAGCTATTTCTGCTCTCATTTGTCAAATTTGAAAAGTCCCCTGTCTGTTCATGTGAGCATAAAGAGCCTGTTGTCATTCTCTATCCCACTACCATCATCATTTACTTACTGAGTTCATACTTGTGCTGGGTGTAGAGGATATAAAAAGACTATGTATAAAAGTAAACATACAAATCCAGGTAACGTACAAACTAAATGGTTCAAACACTACTGTGTACAAGCCTGGCAAGGAGCAGCAGAAGCCAACATAGATATCAATATTCCATCAAAAGGCACTAGAAGCTGAGGCAGTAGGAAGCAACCCAAAAGGGGGTGCTATGCTAGAGTAGAAAACTAAGGAATAATTAATGAGCAAAAATAAGTTACCTTCTGGGCACTCTCAGAAATTTTTTTAAGGATTTCACAGATACTGACTTCCTTTAGCTAGAGGAACATTTCAATAAGTGATGTAATTCTATTAATATCCACAAGATAGTGAAAAGAAGGCTGAAGAAATTCAAGATATAAACAATGTATGTGAGTATTTTATACAACTATGAGGTCATCTTGTATATATTGTTAAGAAATGTGCTTTTTAAACATAACATACTGATTTGCATATTATAAACAGCTCATGTCAATAATATTTACCTGTAATTTCACTAGTATCTACACCTCCAATCATACCTTCACTCCCTACTCTTTCTGCATGAGTTTTTAAAATTGCTTACTCCACTATTTTTAGATTTACATTTGCTACCATGGTAAATATTAACTTTTATTTGTAAATTGAATTCTCTAACTTCCAGTGTTTGGTATCTAAAATCACTATAGAAATGTTTGTATATTCTATTTTAACACAAAACATCAGAAATTTGGGATACTTAGCTACCTCTATGAAATATAATTACTTAGAAGAAGCAAAAAACTTGTAGCCTTGGTTAGAATAGTTTTAGAAAATGGCCAAAGGCACAAGGTTTCAAAAATAAGAAAGCATTCAATTATTGATACCGATAAATCAGGTTCATTATTTACAAGGACACCCTCCTCAATACAAAAGAGAGTGACTCTTGGATTAATAGGACATGATCTGCTTGGTTTTAACTAAACACTGAAACAATGGATATGAGTAAATGGGTCTATGACAATAATTTTTAAAAATATTTTTATAATTTTAATTAAAATTATCAGGTTGCACTTCCATAATAAAACAAAAATTTGCATGCATGCTGAATGTGTTTTAAAAAACACATTACTGAGCATAGATGTATGGATTTAACTTAAAATGCCTAACCTTTATAAAACTTACTCTGATAAGAAGTACGGATCCGTTTCGTTAAATCAGGATAAAAGTTAGACAGGCCACGCATGCAAAAGTTGTCTTTGGAACATGCCAGAACACCAGCATCAGCAGCAGGCAGAGGAAAGAGAAAAAAAATAGTCTAAAGTGAAAGAAAGTGATATCATACCAGAATCTAGAACAGCCAAGATGAAGAAATTGCCGCAAGTTTAGGTAATCAAATTAAAAAGAAGATATTAAAAAAATCAAATTAGAAAGAAGATACTAAAAAAAATAAGCCAATTAGAAAGTAAGAGGTGATAGATGAATGATGAAAATGCTGTAGTAATTTCATTTAATCAAATTTAAAAATAGATGGCATATTTCTTATTCGTTTACATAGTAAACTTATATGGCTTTCAAATAATATGTATAAGTACCTCATAAACATAAAAAATGGTTGTCCTTAGTTTTCAGTATAACAAGGAAAGCTTATGGATATTAATCTTTAATGTTTTAATAACAAAGCAAATACTCATTTTTATACATTAAGTACGAAATTTATGACTTCATCATGTTTTTTCCTGATTTTAATGTCATCAATTCTAAGCTCTAATCATAAATGTTGAGGCTCAACAAGTTTAAATTAAATAACACTTGTATTACCTTTGTTAAAATATACACTTTATTATCCCATTGTGTATATCCAAATTGTGTATATCCTGTCATAGGATCCAAAGCTTTTCTAATTGAATTGGTGCTTTTAGTATGCAAAGAGTGCCTATTATGCCTTAACATCTTCCTAACATAGAGTCCACAAACTTTCAAAAATCAACCTTCTCTTTCCAAACCATGAGAGAATCTTATGGTACATGCATGCACCATTTCTTATTCTGCCTTCCTTTCAAAAGCCATTAATAATTGAGGCAGAACCTGTAGAATTTAAAATTTCCAGCACTCCTAAGATATTGCCAAAAGCTGCAATTCCTAACAAAACACAAAAGATCAAAACTAACAATTTGGAAAAGGTTGAGGTTTACCAAAGAAAAATAAAGAGGGAGAATTTCAATATATCAAGTAATTTTTCATTAGTCCAAAAGAAAACATCACATTCAGATGTTAAATTTTGCATACCTGCTATTTAAAAAATAACACCTACCATTATGTACTTTTTATTTTAAAATATTCTTTTATGTGTATATTTAGTAAAGTCTTTTCAATATTCAATTAACATTTTTAAAAACTGTCTAAAATTTAAATGAACTGTATATTTTCTGTCCACTGAACATAATACTATAATAGATGTATTTCTACCTTTTAGCCCAAGCAATTTTTACCTAAATGTTTAAACTACATCAGTAGATAGAAAATATACAAAATTTTGACAATGTTTTCAAAGCCAACTATTTGGATGTATGCTGCAATTTCAGTAAAATTTGGGATGATCCGGCATATCACATTTTGGCATTATGTAGAAAGTATTTCTTATATTCTAATTAACCATATATATTTTCCTTTTATAGTTAAACAAATCAACTTATTGATCCTGTCAAGAAAAATGTCATCTTTCATAGCATTATTAAATGTCAAATAACATTTAGTGCATTTGTTAAAATACCTCCTAGAAAGTCACCATTCAAAAAGAAAAGACGACAAGGTAAAATATGAAGTTAATTTAAATGAATGATTACTTTTAAAATATAACTTTTAACTGAAAATTATATTTTTAAAGGGACCAAGTATACTAGAAGAAAATTATCCTCTTTAAAACAACCATTGCAAGCAGTTTTTTTCAACTAAAGAGCCTGACTTTGATAGCGTTTTTATATTTAATAGCTTATTTTCTGTTATCTCCTAGAAATTCAATTTGATATTAAAGTTAAGAAGCATCTCAAGTTTCTTAAGTTGAAGTTTAAATCCCTTGTTTACTCTATGTTTCTGCCCAATTTTACTTACAAAATATTGTGAATTATGCTCACTTTAGATTGCCATGCATTTTAATAGCATTACAGAAGACAGACAAAAAAATCTAAAGGTAAGAAAACAGATGAACTAATTAAATTCATAACCATCTTGTTTTATCTCCTACCTGCAATGAACTGCTTGTTTTTTCGAGGAGACCGTGGTTGTCGTTGGTATAGGTCACTTGATCTATATAGGTCAATGGTCCCCATGCTTAATAGTACTGTCTTCTGTATAAAATCCACCACAGCCAACCCATTGCAGTTCCCAAATGCAACTCTGAGAGAAAAAAAAAATGCAACTAGAATGTATCATACTAACCATTACTATTTTTTATCTATGAATTAAAAATAAGATTACTGGAAAATAATGCTGTAGGGTTTGGATGTTGGGTAGTGATTAAAGTTAGGAAGGACATTTTGCCTTTACATAGGATAGGCTGATCTTGTATAATAGCCATGACCACTGAAAATAACAGTAATGACCTGAAATCACATTTTATCATCAATTTAAAAATGTAAGTAGTGATTACCTAATTTGCTCTTCAATTTGGTCTTATATTTTTACAGAAGAATCACACATCTTTTTTGCTTTGCAAAGGGGCAATAGGTCAAGAAATGTCACACTTTTAAAAGCTACAGGTGCTTAGGTATATAATTAGGTGCTTTTTCAAGTGAAATTATTTTAACACGAATTTTAACACGAATATTAGATAAAAATTCATATATCTAAATTTTTGATAGTGTAGTAGATATAAACAGCTATAAATTTCATTTATAAAAATGTTTTTTTTTAATTTTGTCCAATTTATTAAAGGACAAGGACCATTTGATTAATTTCATAACTAAATCTCCTGAAAAATTAAAACCATTCTTCTAAGCAGTAATTTGGGTCACCTCAACCATACAATAACCTTTTCTTCATTTACAACATGCCCTCTAGCTAAACAATTGTAAATTTGCTTTTTGCTTCCAAAGTGAAATATATACTAGTTGTATGAGTGCTGTTTTCTTCATTTTGTATAAGTTCCATGCTGTTTTATTTCTTAGCTTGAACCTGGCTGGCAAATCATCTGCCAACTTTGAATCTAGTTCTTTCTACTACATCACACTATCTTCCTCATAAAAAATTAAAAGTTCTAGAATTCTAGATATTTTGCTGTTTCATAGAGAGTTTTATACCTTCCAGTAAGACATATTTTTGAAACTGGAAAAAGTGTTATAAAAGTCAAAAGATCCTACCTCTATCATTTTATAGGTTATGTGATTTTGAGAAAAATTAATGAACATTACCAGGCCTGTTTCTTTACCTTATAATGAGAATTATAATACAAGGTTTATCTAGTTCACAGGGCTTTTAGCAACATCAAATCATAAATTTGTTATTAATATACTTTGAAAGTTTTCCACACAAAAGTAGAATTAATATTGTTATAAGTAAATGCAATATTATACATATTGCATATTATAGCAAGTTAATATCTTTAAACTTTTTATGTTAAAATAGTTCATTGCAATGTACATATTATGTATTCCTTAACAATACACTTGAAGACTATATAATTTTATTAACCAATGTCACCCCAATATATTAAAAATAAATCTCTACAGTTAATCATTTCTGCTTATGGGTGTGATAGAGTTCTCAAATGTAATAGTGATAGGAAAAAATTAGGCAACTAGAATATATGACAACAAAAATAATTATTTTTGTCTTTGAATTAAAAATAAGAATAGTAGAGTGATGTGAGCATCACACCAGAATGAGAAAACTTCTTGGTTTCTCTCCTTAAAGTTACAAGTTGGACAACTATAATTCAACAAACACACAAACACATTTGAGAGACCCACACATTGAGACATCTGAAGGCGAGGAGAAAGGATAGAGATGGGGAGCCCCCAGACACAGTCCTGCACTGGCTTCAACCCCAGTTGACATGGTAGCATGGAGGGTTGGGTTAAAGCCCTCACTCAGCAGCCCAGAGAAGGGCATAGGCAGCATTCTGGCCTGAGTATCTAGTACACATTGCGACTGAGCCCAGTGATAGAGGAGGAGATGCAGTACAAAACTGTGACAGCCTCAGTCTGAAAGAAAAAACAATTATGCAGACATGCAAATCCACCTCCCAACTCTAGCTGACATGGTAGCAGTGGAGGTGTTGGGTTGTAGCCCTCAATTGGCAGTCCAGAGAGAGATGACACAAGCATCATTCTAGCCTGGGTGTCCGGTGCACATTGCAGGTAGTCCTAGTGGAAGAAATAAAGTTGCAGTGTATGAACTCACTACTTCCTAACCCATCACAGGAAAGCTTGATGGAGGCAACTGAGACACCTAAGATAGTATGAGTGTGGTTTGCAGGAAGAGAGCATTGGGAACTCACATGCCTGGAGCCCCATCACCTACCATATTCAACCATGGGGGTGCTACAGTAAGAATGAGGAGATACCCACATTTTCAGGGAATATGGGTCATTCTCCACAGATGATGTGATGCCACCCCACTTAAGTCCCTGATTGTGCAGATAAAAGAAAAACCTCTACATATCAACCTGCTAAATTATTAAAGCAAAACAGTACCTAAAGAAGATTTCAATATCTCAAATGACCATTCAGAGAAATAATCCATCAAGTACCATGAATAACCAGGGTAGCCCAGAAAGAAAACAAAAAGTATCCAGAAAACAAATTCAAAGACATGGAAGACTTGATTTAAATAACAGAGAATTTAAGAATGCAGTTCTGAAAATATCTCAACATGATATAAGAAAAATCAGAAAGGCAGTTCAACAAGTTTAGGAATAAAATTAATGAACAAAGGAGTACTCTCCAAAAGATTGAAACTAAACGAAGAACCAAACAAATTCTGGAGCTAACAGACTCAATAAATTAGATGGTGAATGAATTAGAGACCTTAAGAAATAAAGACCGATTGGAAGAAAATCAGTGATCTTGAAGACAAAAATCTAAAAATGAATCATGTGGAAGTAAAATGAATTGAGTTTAAAAAATTGAAAACTCTGTAAGAGCTTTCTGACTTCATTAGAACAATATAAAAATAATGAGAATACCAGGAGAAAAGGAACAAAGAACCCATTCAAATAAATAATTGATGAGAACTTCTCAAACTTATGAAAAGAACTGGTCCCTGAAATCCAAGAAGTAACAAAACACCTAATTATCTTTATATAAGGAGACCTTCTCTAAGACACATTATATTAAAATTGTCTAAAGGAAATGACAAAGAATTCTCTAAGCAACCGGGGGAAAAAAGACTAACCTATGAAGTAAACCCCACAGGATTATTAGAGTTTTTAGCATAACTTTTATAAGCTAGGGGAGAATGGACTTAAATATGTAAAAATTTAAAGAGATAAATCACCAGCCAAGAATAATATACCCAGTAAAGTTATCCTTTAGATATGACCTATAAAGTCTTTCCCAGATAAAAGCTGCAGGAATTTATTACCACAAGATCTGCATTACAATAAATGGTAAAAGGAGCTCTTCTACCTGAAAGAAAAATATGAAAAGACACAAAATTGTATGATAACAAACACATAGAAAGAAGCAGGAAATTGCAGCTCTTTCAGAAAGGAGTATTAAACTCTTAATTAAAATGTAAAAGTTAAAGGGAGAAGGCATTTAAAAAAGACTATAGCTTCTGCAATTTGGAGATAAATGCACAGCATAAAAAGGGATAATTTGTCACAACATAAAAGACATGGGGGAAAAGGACTGAATTGCACATGTGAATGGAGATAAGATGTACTCAGAAGATAAAGAACTATTCTGTGTTTAAAACTTTTTGTCACATAAACCTAATAGCAATGACAAAACAAAAATCTAGACAAGAGACACATAAAAAAAGAAATAAAAAAAGAGGAAAAAAATCATAGAATACCACCGAACTAAAATAGCAGACAGAAACACAAGAGGCAAAGGAAACAATGGAGAGAAACAGCAACCAGAGAGCACTAGACAAAATGGCTGTAAGTTCTCATATATCAATAATGTAAATAGATTGAACTCACCAACCAAAATGCACAGAGTAGTGGGATGTATAGCATGGAGAATATAGTTAGTAATGTTGAAATAACTATGGTAACAGATGGGTACTAAATTTATTGGGGTAATCACTTCTTAAATTATATAAATGTCCAATCACTATGTTATATACCTGAAACTAATATTGTATGTCAACTGTAATTAAAAAATAAAAAATTATTTTAAAATGTTTTAGACAGAGATAATTTATAATGATAAAGGGAACAATTTTCAAGAGGAAATAACATGTATGTATATATGTATGTATGGGTGCTCTCATGATAGGTGTGTGTGTAGATAGATAGATAGATAGATAGATAGATATAGATATATGAAATTACTTACAGATCTAAAGAGAGAAACAGACAAAAATGCAATTATAGTAAATGATGTGAATATTTCATTTACAGCCATGGATAGATCATCCAACAGAAAGTAAATAAGGAAATATCAGCCTTTATGTCCATTTGGTTTAATGTGTCATTTATCAATTTTTACAGAGCTTTGCATCCTAAAATGATAGAACATAAATTTTTCTCAAGTGTGCATGGATCATTCTGAAGGACAGATCATATGTTGGGGCACAAAAATTAGTCTCAGTAAAATAAAGATTAAAATAATACCAATCATTTTCTGACCACAAAATATCAAACTGGAAATTAACTATCAGAAAAAAGTTGAAAAAAACACAAATGTGTGGAGATTAAACAACATTCTATTGAACAACTATTGAGTCATATACAAGATCAAAAGACACATAGAGATAAATGAAAATGTCAATACAACATATTAAAATTTAGGGTTATGTGGCAAAAGCGGTTCTAAGAGGAAAGTTTATAGCATTACAAGCCTACCTCAGGAAACAAGAAAAATCTCAATCTAACATTTCATCTTAAAGAACTAAGGGAATACAAGGAAGCCAAAGTCAATAGAAGGAAGAAAATACAAATTAGAACAGAATTAAGTGAAATAGAGAACATAAAGTCAACAAAGACGTGATTAAACAAAGGTGTGATTCTTTGAAAAGATAAAATGGACAAACCTTTGTCTAGACTCACTAAGGAAAAGAGAGAAAAGACTGAAATATCACAAATGAAAGAGATGTTACAATGGACACCACAGAAATACAAAGAATTATACAAGAATACTATGAAAGGCCATTAGCCACCAAATTCAATAACATAGAAGAAATAGACAAAATCTTAGAAATGTATAACCTTTTTAGACTGAACCATCAAGAATTAGAAAATGTAAATATATGATCAACAGTAGCCACACTGAAATAGTAATAAAAATCCTCCAAAAAAACTAATGTCCAGGACTAGATGGCTTAAGCCATGAATTCTACCTTTCAAAGAAAATTTAATATACCTATCCATCTCAAATTCTTCCAAAAAATTGAAGAATAGGGACTACTTCCTAACTCATTTTACAAAGCCAACATTATCCTGATACCAAAACCAGGCATGAACAACACACACACATTACAGGCCAATATCTCTGATGAACAAAAATCTGCAACCAAATACTAGCAATTCAAATAAAACGATACATTAAAAAGATAATACACCACAATCAAGCGGGATTCATTCCAGGGATGCAAGAATGGTTTGACATATGCAAACCAATCAATGTGACACACCATGTTAACAAAATAAAATATAAAAATCAGATAATCATATAAATAGATGCAGAAAAGGCATTTGACAAAATAAAACATTGATTTATGATTAAAACACTCAAAATGGGTATAGGTGAAAAGTACTACAACATTATAAAGACAAACCCTCACCTAAAATCATACTCAATGATGAAAAACTTAAAGCTTAAAGCTTTCCTGTAAGATAAATTCCTGGCTAAGATAAATCCTAGCCAGAGCAATCAGACAAGAGAGAAATAAAAGGCATCCAAATTGAGAAGAAAGTAAAATAATCACGATTTGCAGATTACATAATTCTATCTATAGGAAATCCTAAAGATTCCACCAAAACACTATTAGAAACAATACACAAATACAATAATGTTGTAGGATAAAAAATTAATGTACCAAAATCAGTTGCATTTTTATGTACCAGCACAAAGAAATATCAGGAAAAAGAAAAAGAAAAAATCTTATTTGCAATTGCAAAAAAAAAAGGGATAAAATATCTAGGAATAAACAAATTGTTGGAAATGAAAAACCTATGCACTGAAAACTACAAGACATTGTTGAAAAAAAGTGAAAAGGGGTGTGGGGAGAAGATAAAGGTAAAGGTAGTCAAATATGTGGTGACAGATGGAAACTAGACTTTGGGTGGTGAGCAAACAAAGGAATATAGAGATGATGTATTATAAAACTGCAAACCTGAAACTTACATGTTATTAACCAATGTTAACCCCATAAATTCAACTTTTAAAAATTAAGCAAAATAAAACAAATAAAACAACATATTGTAGGGTTTGTAGCATGTATAGAAATAATACAGGATAACAACAATACTAACAGAGGAAGAATATTGTTATAAAGTTCTCACAGTATATGTGAGGAAGTATAATGCTACTTATTTACTTATTCATTTATATAAGTTAAAGATATATAGAGTAAATTGTAGAACTAATCATAAAAATTAGTTTTTTAAAATTAAAATTTTTAAAATAAATACTAAGACAAATCCACTTTAAATATCAATTAAAACATATACTAACATGAAAATACTAATTTAAAAAAGTCTGAAGTAACTATATTAATGTAATATTAGTGCAAAGTATATTTCAGACCAAGAAAAATGTTGATGGGTAAACTTGGAGAATGATTAAGAAGTCAATTCATCAAGAACATATAGCATTCCTAAAGTGGATTCACCAAAAATACAGGGAGAAATACTGAGAACTGGAGGGAAAAAGAGACAAATTCACAATTAAGGTTGAGAATGAAAACATTCTTCTTTCAATAATTGCTAGCACAATTAGAGAAAACAATCAGTAAGAAAAAAAAAGTTTTGAACAATGTTATCAACCTCAATGACTGAACTGAAATTTATAGAACTTTCCATCTTCTATTCATAATTTCATCAATATAAAATACTTAGGCATAAATGTAATAATATATGTAGAAATTACATATATTGAAAATTATAAATCATTGCTGAGAGAAATTAAAGAAAATTTAAATAAATAGATGTACCTTGATCAATGGTCAGAAGACAAAGTTAACTGTTCCCAAATTGATCTACAAAGTAAAGAACTTCCAAACAAAATCCTAGCAGACATCTTTTTTGTTGAGACTAAAAACATGATTCTAAAGGGAAATGTAATAAATCTAGAATAGCCCACAGTTTTGAAAAAAGAAACTTAAGGACTTTCACTATATATTTTTCAAGACCTACTCTAAAGCTACAGGAATCAAGGCAGAGTTGTATTGTCTACGGCCATGCCACCCTGAACAAGCCCAATTCCATCTGATCTCAGAAACTAAGCAAGGTTGGGCCTCATTAGTACCTATATGGGAGATCACCTAAGAAGACCAGGTACTGTAGGCATAAAAAGTAAAAAATAAGGGATTGTAAGCTGGCAAGGTCCTTGCGATCTGTGATGGTCACCAAGAGTTGCCTCAACTAAAAAAAAAAAAAAAAAAAAGGCAGACTTGTATTAAAATGAAAATAAACATAAATATTAATGAATCAGGAGAGTGTCCCTAAACAAACTCACACATAAATAAATGGTCAACTGATATTTAACAAAAGTGCTATTACAATTTGGAGGAAAGAAAATCTTTTCAATAAATGGTGGTGAAACAATTGGATATCCATAAGTGAAAAATTGAGCCTTAATTTTTACCTGCCATGATGCACAAAAACTAACTTAAAATGGATGAGGAGAAAATCATAGGCAACAGTTAAATAGGATATGAAAAGAACAAACTATAAAATAAAAAATAACCTGTATGATATCAAAATTCAATTATTTTGCTCTTCAGAAGATACTATTAACAAAATGAGAAGGCAATCCATAGACAAAAGAAAACATTTGGAAAATACATATATCTTGTTTAAAATAGTCAAAGAACTCTGAGTAATAATAAGACAACTCGATTTTTTAAAAGTAGGCAAAAGATTTTACAAAACAAGATGCACAAATGTGAAATAAGTCCTCGAAAGATGCAGAAAATCATTAGTCACCAGGAATATGTAAATTAATACCACTGAACCACCCAGCTGGATTATATTATAAAAGTGACAATACCGAGTGTTGACAAGTATGTGTAATAACTGAAACCCTTATACATTGCAAAATGATATAAAATAGAGAGGCTATAAGCAAATAGAATATAACCCAGTAATTCCACTGTTATTTACCTGAGAAAATGCAAACAAATATTATATAAGGCTTCTACCTGAATATTAATAACATTTATTTATAATAGCCAGAACTGGTATCAACTCAGATTTCCATCAAATGGAAAATGAATAAACATTTTTATATCTACGTAATATTATATAGCAATGAAAAGGAACAACCCATAAATACAACAACATGGATGAATCACAAAAGCATTATGCTAAAGAAAAGGAAACAAACAAAAAATAAGTTATGCTTCTATACATAATGGTAGTAAATGCAAAATTATAGTGGTAGAAAGCAAATCAGTGTTTTTGTGTTACCAGAGGGTGAGGGGTGATAATTAAATAGGGCACAAGGGAACTTTCTGAGAAGATAGATACTTCTTATATCATTAGTTTGTTGGTGGTTACATGATTTATATTTGTCTTGTGTATCTGTCAAAACTCATATTGTATACTTAAAATTGGTGAATTTTATTTCATATATATAACATAAACTCATTCTTAATGTTAATAAATAGTTAATTAAATTACTAACAAAAAGACAGTCTAAGAGAATCACAACTAGAGTTATACCCCTGACTGTTCTGGAAAGAAAGCAAGAAAAGAATAGGTAAAGATTTTTAAAATTGGACATTTTTGTTAACCTATCAGAAAGACAAAATGATTTTATTGAGGAAAAAAAGGTGAAAAATTTTTTTCTTCCAATATTTTGGAAAGCAAATTTGAATAAAAATACCTATCAACAAACAGATATTTGCAAGATTTGAAATTTATAATAAAAATAACTAATTTTTATTAAGCCTATCTTTGCTTTCTTAATCAACATCTGCCTTAAAGTATATTAGCTCTTCAAAACTGTACAAGAATTAATAAACTTTTCTATTTTATAAGTATAAAATATATTTGAATATAGAAATTAATATAATTCACTTACTTAGAAAGGAAATTAAAAGTCCAGATTATAAAGCCTCTGAAAATCTTATGAAGTACTTTCTATTTGACATTTATAAATAATGTTGATATATAAGTACTTATAGAAATAAAAAATAAGTGAAAAATCAAATATTTAAAAATATATTTCTATTTTGTATCTTTAAATATGTTAGTGCTTTAATGTCCATTGACTTATAAATGGAAAAAAAATGTGGCATTTCTATAAAGCAGAATACTGTTTTAGCAATAAAAGAGAATTGCTAAAAGAAAATTGTGTAATAGATTCTATAACACAAATGAACCTCAGAAACATTATGCTAAGTTAAAGCAGCTGGATGAAAAACTACATATTAAATTATTCCATATATGCAACATGTCCAGAAAAGGTAAGTCTATAGAGATGGAAAATAAATTAGTTGTTATCTAAGGCTAGTACTAGTAGTGATAATTGATGACAAATGAATAGGGTTAAGTTATATAAATTATACTAAAATAAACCATTAAAAACATTTTAATTATGTTTATTGCTTTTTTCCACATTTCAGATGAATGACAAAATTCTTGAAAACACAAATTACCAAAGCTGACACAAAGGAAAGTAAAAAATTTAAATGACCCTTTATATATTTTAAAAGTTAAATTTGTAATTTAAAATGTTCTCACGAAGAAAACTCTATGCTGAGATAGCTTTGCTGGCTAATTCTGTCAAACACTAATGAATGAAATAATACCAATCTTATGCAAAAATTTTTGAAAATAAAATAGGTGGGAGCATGTTTCAAAATCATTTTATAAAGCCTAAAAACTTACAAAACCTGATAAATAAATAAATTAATATTCCTCATCAAAAAAAACCCTAAGAAAACATTGCCATATTGCAGATGACATGATACAATATATAGATAACCCTAAAGATTCCACCAAAAAACTTTCAGAATAAATGAATTCAGCTTAGTAGCAAGATACAAAATTAATATTCAGAAATAGATTGAATTTTTATACCCCAATAATGAGAAATTAAGAATACAATTCCATTTACAATTGCAACAAAAAATAATAAAATACCTGGGAACAAATTTAACCAAGGTGGGGGGTCACAGACCTGTATTCAGAAAACTATAAGACACTGAAGAAAAACTGAAGAAGTTACAAATGAATAGAAGGATATACCATGCTCATGGATATAAAGAGCTAAAATCATTAAAATGTCCATATTATCAAAAGCAATCCAGATTCAATGCAATTTCTATCTAAATAACAATGACATTTTTCACCAAATAGGACAAATCATCATAAAATTTATATAGACCCCCCCAAAGTTTTCAAATAGCCAAAGCAATCTTGAAAAAAAGATTAGAAGTAGAAGGCATCACACTCCCTGAAATTAAACTACAAGGCTACAGTAATAAAAACAGCATGATAGTGGCATAAAAAGACACATAAATCATTGGAACAAAATAGCCCAGAAATAAAGACACACTTATCTGGTCAATTAACCTATGACAAAGGAGGCAGGAATATACAATGGGGTAAAGACATTGCTCTTAGCAATATTGTTTTTAGATGTCTCCTTGGGCAAAAGCAACAAAAGGAAAAAGGAACAAATGGGACTACATAAAACTAAAAAGTTTTTGTACAGAGAAGGAAACCATCAATAAGACAAAAAGCCAACCTACTGCATGGGAGAAGATATTCACCAATGATATATCCAATAACGGGTTAATAATCTAAAATATATAAGGAACTCATACAACTTAACACCAAAAAAAATCCAATTAAAAAAATGCACATAGAACTTGAATAGACATTTCTCCAAAGAGGACGTACCGGTAATCAATAGATACATCACTAAATATCAAGGAAATGCTAATAAAAACCACAATGAGATATTACCTCGTATCTGTCAAAATAACTATCATCAATAAATCAAACCACTGTTGGCAAGAATGTGGAGAAAAGGAAAACAACATGCACTCTTGGTGGAATTGCAAATTGGTGCAGCTACTATGGAAAACAGTCTGGAGATTCCTCAAATAATTAAAAATAAAACTATTATATGACCCAGCAATTTCACTGCAGGTTATTTATCCTAAGAAATCCAAAACACTAATTTGAAAAGATATATGCTATGTTGATTTCAACATTATTTAAAATAGCCAGGATATAAAATCCACCTGTTCATTAACAAATGAATGGATAAAGAAGAGGTGGTACATATATACAATGGAATATTACTCAGTTATAAAAAAGAATGGAATCTTATTTGCACCAGCATGGATGGACCTAAAGGGTATTATGTTAAGTGAAATAAGTCAGAGGAAGACAAATTTCATATGATTTAACTTAGATATGGAATTTACAAATAAAATAAATGAATAAACAAAACAGAAACAAAGTCATAGATACAGGGAACAAATTGATGGTTGCCAGATGAGATAGGGGTTGGGAATGTGAATGAAAAAGGAGACAGGATTAAGAAGTACACACTGTCAGTTATAAAAATAGTAACAGGGATGTAAAGTACAGCATAAGAAATATAGTCATTAATAATGTAATAACTAAGTATGCTGTAAGATAGGTACTAGACTTATCAGGGTGATCACTTTGTAAGTTATATAAATGTATAATCACTGTGTTGTGCACCTGAAACTAATATAATATTGTATGTCAACTGCAATTAAAAAATTTAAACATTGTCATATCATATATAGTAATATTTTTAAAGCGTAATACATTGTGACCAAGTGTGATTTATCCCAAGAATACAATAGTTTATATGAAAATCAATCATTGTAATACATCAGAGTAACAAAATGAAAGAGAAATAATACATTTATCTTAATATAGTAAAAGAATTTGAGTCCACAAACCATTCATGATAAAAATTTTCAGCAAATTAGATTTAAAAGAAATCTTTGACAAATCTATAGCTATTGATATTCTTAAGAGATCTGCAGTTCATCTCTGATCATACACTCAACTGGCAAGTAAAACAATTCAAGCTTTAAGGGTCTCACAGACTGACATAAACAAATTGCCTATATTTTTCCTTAATAAAGTCCAATAGGTATAACATCACATTGCTATTATTACACAATTCTCCATGACTACTTCCCCATTCTCCATTGTCTGGGTCCTTTTAGCAAAGTTATTTGCAATCAAATTTAAAATGTTTGTATAAGGAGACATCCTAGGTAGTAAAGTTTAGAGGCATCTCCCTCCCTGGAGATATTCCAGGACAATAATGATAAATGCTTCTCTTTTCCAGTTAAAATGGTTGGGTAGCTATACTCTGTCTGGCCTCTTTCCATGACCATATCAAAATTACACCTAAATTATAGAACAACCATCATTAAGAACCACTTGATGACTAGCTGAACAAAAGTCTTATAACTAAGGGTATAAAGCAGTCAAGAGGAGACTGGCAGGAAGGGTGGAGATGCAGAAAGGGTAGATCCCACATCCACAGGATGATGATTAAGGATTGGGAGGGACATCTTGGCTGTAGGGGTACTCCCTGTGGATCGAAGAGTCCTGCACTACACCAAGCTCCCCAGCCTAGACTGAGGAAGAGGAGTCCCCATAACATCTGGTTGTGAAACCAGTGGAGATTGCATCTGGGTGAGACAGAAGGGTGCTGGAGTAGTAGTTGCTCCTCTTGAGGGGCCCACACATAGACTCGCTCTCTCACAAACTCACCTGCTCAGGAGCTTGCAGAAACATCAACTTGAAAGAAGATAGGGACATATGGGAAGAACTGAACTGATTAATTTGAGGATGAGGGCTGCAGTGACAAGGGTCAGGACAGCCCTCTCCATTTGCAGGCACAATTGTTCCTTTGTTAAACCCTCCTCCTACTCAGCCAGCAGGTTCAAGCAGGCACCAAAAAAGAGCTCTCCATTAATGTCACTAATACTGTTTGCCTGCCCTAGAGATTCCATGAGACTGCCCCCCTCCCCAATTAGCATGCCTGGCCTGAGTAGCTTCCAGTAGTTTTCCTATACTAGTGGCCTGCCTTGACCTGTACTGCGAACATTCCTAAAATCTATCAAAGGCCCACAAACCCAAAACAAGCAATGGCTGGCCATGGCATACCCTATACCTCTTGCAAAACAGCCCCAAGCCTGGAATAAGTGGCAATCAATTTCAACTTGCACTGTAACTCCCATCAGGAGGCCTCATGCTTGGCATAAGCAGCGGCCAGTGTTGACTTGAAATGTAGCTTCAAATAAGAGGCCACAAACCCAGCACTGGTTTCATCTGGTCTCAGCACACATTGTGGTGCCAACCAAAGTGCTCCAAGCCCATCACAAGTGGCAGCTGGGCTGAGTTCACAGCATAGCTTCTCCCAAGATCCTCCAAGCCCAGCTCTAGCAGCAACCAACTGCAAATCACTTTGTAGCTCCTACCAGGTGGCCTCAAGACAGGCACAAATGCTGGCTAACTTTGGCTTGCACCGAGGCCCTCCCAAGAAGCTCTAAACATATCTGTGGGTCAGTTTCAGATCATATGAGAGTACCTCACAACCAACTCCACACAAGACATACAGAGCCCCTCCCACTTCATAGGATCAGCCACTGCACAATGGCTTGTCCACTATAGTCACAGTCAGACCTCATAGCCAGTCAGCCTGAGGGTCAGTCCCTCCCACTGACATACCAATAGCAATCAAGACTCAACTATAACAGGAGGACACACACAACCCACACAAGGGACACACCTGGAGCACCTGGCTCAGGAGATGATGACTGCACCAATGGGCCCCATAAGACACCTATGTAAGTCTACTTTACTAAGACCAGGAAACATAGCAATACCACCTAACGCATAGAAACAAACACAAGGAGTCAGCCAAAATGAGAAGACAAAGAAATATATCCAAAATGATAGACCAGGACAAAACTACAGAAAAGAACTAAATGAAATGGAGACAGACAATCTACTAGATACAAAGTTCAAAACACTGGTTATAAGGATGCTCAATGGCACAGCATAGGGAATACAGTTAGTGTTAATATATTGGCTAAGTGGAAAACCGGAGAAGAGAAAGAGAAATTAGGGGGATTGTTTTATAAATTATATAAATGTCTAACCAATGTACTGTATACTTGAACCCAAACTTTTTTTAAAAAATGATGCTCAATGAACTAAGTGTAAGAACAAATGAACTAACTCAATGAGAACCTTAACAAAGAGAAACCATAAAAATTACTAATCAGAAATGAAGAGTAAAGTAACTGAAATGAAGAATACATTAGAAGGCATCAACACATATTAGATGAAGCAGAGGATCAAAGCAATGATCTCGCAGAAAAGGTAGTTGAGAACACCCAATCAAAACAAAAAGCGAAAAAAATCTAAAAAAATGAGGATAGTATAACGGATCTCTGAAACAAGATCAAGTGTACCAACATTTGCACCACAGAGGTACCAGAATAAAAAGAGAGTAAGAGATTGAAAACCTATTTAAAGTAATAAAGACTGAAAATTCCCCCAACCTGGCAAAGGAACTAGGTATATAAGTCCAGCAAGTGCTGAGTGGAAAAACTCAAAATGAATTAAAGACTTAAATGTAAAACCCCAAACCAGAACACTCCTACAAAAAAATAAAGGTGGTAAACTCTTTGACATTGCCCTTAGCAATATTTTTTAGATATGTATCTGCTGGCAAGGGAAATAAAAGAAAAATGGGACTACCTCAAACTAAAACTTTTTATACAATGAAGGAAACCATCGACAAAATGAAAAGACAACCAGTGTAATGGGAGTAGATATTTGCCAACAATACATTCAATAAAGGTTTAATATACAAAACATATAAGGAACTTCACAATTTCAACACCAAAAAAAAAATACAATTAAAAATGAGTGGAGGACATGAAAAGACATTTCTTCAAAAGGACAAACAGATGGCCAATATCACTAATCATCAGAGAAATGCAAATTAAAACTACAGTGATATATCACCTCATACCTGTCAGAATGGCTATCATCAATAAATCAACAAGCAACACATGCTGGCAAGAATGTGTACTGTGTGTGGGATTGCAAATTAGTGCAGCCACTATGAAAAACAGTATGGAGGTTCCTCAAAAAAATTAAAAACAGAGTTAAAGTATGACCCAGCAATTCTACTTCTAGATATATATCCAAAGAAATCCAAAACACTAATTTGAAAAGACATATGTACCCCTATGTTCACTGCAACATTGTTTAGCCAAGATATGAAAGCAACCTAAGTATCCATCTATAGACAAATGGATAAAGAAATGTCTATATTTAGAATGGAATATTACTCATCCATAAAAAAGAATGAAATTTTGCCACTTGCACATGAATGGGTCTAGAGAGTGTTATGCTAAGTGAAATAAGTGAGATGGATGAAAACCAATGGTCTGAATTATATGTGGAATCTAAAGAAGAATGTAAATGAACAAACCAAACATAAAGAGACTCATAGATAGAGAACAAACTGATGACTGCCAGATGGAAGGAGCACTGGGGGCTAGGTAAAAAAGGAGAAGGGATTAAGAAGCACAAATTGGTGGTTACAAAAGAGTGATGTAAAGTACAGATTAGGGAATATAGTCAATAATATTGTAATAACTATGTGTGGTGTCAGATGAGTACTAGATTTATTGGGATGATCATAAGTTATACAAATGTCTAATAATTTGTTGTAAACCTGAACTAATATAATATTGTATTTCAACTGTAATTAAAAAATTTAAACATTGCCATATTATATAAATATTTTAAAAGCGTAATACATTGCGACCAAGTGTGATTGGAAAAACAAAAAGCATAGTTAATTCAATAAAAATGATGTGAGAATAATTTGGAGGGGGGCGGGGAAGAAAAGATAAAGCTCTCTCCTTTTTTTCCCCAGAGAAAATTTACTTATGCTCCAGAATAAGTAAATTGGTGTCTCTCTAGATGGAAGGATAGAGAGGTCACTAGCAGACCTATTTTCAAATCTGAGTTTTTAAAACTTGGAGTTTCTTCTCTTGTAACACCACTGCACATGCAGGTACCAATCTGTTCCTTACCATGTTACTCTGTTGGGACTGAGGCTCAGGGAACTGATGTAAGGTATTGCTCCAGCTGCTGTTTTTGTTGTCAATAATAAGCTATTGTGTTTCTGACCCAAAGACGAGTTTTCTGTCAAGATATATACAAACAAAAGTGTGGCAGGCTACTAGCTTGTAAGAGGGGGGAAACAATCTCAGACCCTGCAGTGTCTAAGTTAACAGTTGCTGCTTAGTAAATTCTTCAAAAGAGTAGAAAAATCAATAATCATGGGAAAATGGAGCTACTCAGCTAGCTAAACTCAATTACATTGATCATTAGGACCTGTTCTCCCATTTTAGACTTAGTTCAACTAGAATATTGAACAGTAAGTTGTTTCCAAATTTTTTTATAAAAATTGTGATTATCCTTATGTTTTTCTGCTTCTTTGACATCTAATATCCAGGTATTTAAATGTTGCTACAAAGCATTATCCTGGGCATTACTTAATAATCTGCTTCGTAAAGTGTATGAGGACCTCGTAATCAATCAGCCTGGGGGCTGAGTTTGACCAAAAGAGTGGAAAAGATAAATTCTAAGAAGAAAATGGTAAAGACCTGGCATAACTCAAATGGCAGTATTCCCAAATGATAATAAATATAATACAAAAAAATATCTTTTACATATATGTCATAAATTAAACAGCTAAGATCATCTGGAGAAGGAATAAATATCTAAAACTGATTTAGTTGATGATTCATAAAGATTTTCAAGAGAAATACCCTGACTGGTCTCATTACCTCTTACTCAAAGAAAACACAAAGTTCATCATTTAGTATCTGTGGTTTTTCTTTCTCTGCTTTTTCCTTTTTCTTATATATAAATTCAGCTTTTGTATTTGTTAGGTGAGATCAATCTGTTATTGATTTACTTCATATTCAAGTAAATAAAACGTGGTCATAATTAACTATGTCTTGGAGTTATTCTTTGACAGGTGGTTATAAAGTACTGTGGACATTACACAATCTCGTGCGGTTTCTAACCCTGGGATACTATACTATCTTATGTTGTTTCTCTACATCCTAGATAAATAATTCATGTATTAAAAACTCCTCAAATTATCCTATCTGGACATTACACTATCTTGAGTGGTTTCTAACCCTGGGATACTATACCATCTCATGTTGTTACTCTACATCCTAGAAAAATAATCCATTTTATTAAAAACTCTTCAAATTATCCTATCTGGAATATGAACCTAAAAGATACAATTTATGTGTATTAATATATTAAATCCTCTCAACAACATATTGTTTTACGGATAAGGATTAAAGCACAGAAATTTAAGTAACTTCTAAGATCCTAAAACTAGAAAGAAGCAAAATTAGGATTTGAATCCCAAAGAATCTGATTCTAGCATTCAAAATGAAACACATGGAGGAAAATGATAGAAAACACAATCAAGCAAAACAAAACAAAAGTGTAGAAGTATACAAAGTGTAAGTGTAATAACATCTTAAAAACATTCTTAACATTAAAAGTGAAAACATTATCACAAGTTTGACATCAAGAAAGAAATAAGTATAGTTTATATTTAATTATCTTTCTTAAACCATTTTGATCTAATAAAAATCCAGTTAAGGGCTTCTTTCCATTTTCAGAAATTCACTTAGCATTTTAAAGAAAATATCTAAATATATCAAACATATTAGATAAATAATACAAATTAGCTACTTACATTCCATAAGCTGAGCTTACAGCAAGACTAGTAATCTGCTGGGGAGGTTCACCATCCACCCATACCAACTGAATAACAAGTTCTGCTTGATACCCTGGAGGCATCCGCACTGGTCGTGTCTTAACACTAGAAAAAAAGGAGAAAAAGGAGTTCTACTCCATATGTTCATGCTTATCTTTGTAATTTACATAGACTCTCCCTACAGAAATATATAACACTAGGCATTAAGGGCAGTCTGCAGGTGGACAATGTCGTCTAGCTTTCTCAAAATACACAAAGCCTCCTGTGATTGCTTAGTTTTTTTCTTTAAGTAGCTGTTCAGTCAGCCAGGTCTACAACTTCAACTGGTCTTTATCACACTTTTTTTTTCTTTTGAGAATAGTATTTTAATTTTTTTCTATTTATTTTTCTTAAGAAATCTTTGTTGCACTAATCTACCACCAAAGGTAAGATTTCAACATATCCAAAACCTGAATTCCTGCTCTTTCCCTCTAAATTTGCTTACCTATGCCTTTCTCTATTCTAGTTGATAGCAACTCCTATCCTTCTGATTAAGTGAAAACTTAAAATCATTCTTGACTAATATCCTTTTCTCATACCCCACATCCAATCAGTTGTCAAATGCTGATGGGGTTACCTTCAAAATATAAGTTCAGAATATGACCACTTTTTACTTCTCTACTGCTACCATCCTAGTTATAGTTGACAAAGATATTGCATATCCATTTAAATCTGAATTTCAAATAAGCAATAAATAGCTTTGCTTTTTTTTTTTTACTATATATATTTCCTATGCAATATTTGGGATATACTGATACTAAAAAACGTTCATTTTTTATTTGAAATTCAAATTTAAATGGGCATCCTATATTTTTATTCGCTACATCTGCCAACCCTCAATACCATCTCTAGTTAGGTGCAATCAGCTTCCTTACTGGTCTCCTCCCTTCTATTCTTCACTCCCATCTCAAAGTCCATTTTCAACATAGCCACCAAAGTGATCAACTTACAATTTAAGTCTGATCATGTCACTTCTCTTCAAAACCCTATAATGACTCTTTGTTTCATTAGGAATAAAAGCCAAGATCTTTACAATGACCTATAATTGGCTTTCTATTGCCCATCTGACTTCATCTCCTACTACCCTCTCTAATAACGCCCACCTTATTCCCTTTGTTCTAGCTACACTGACCTCCTTATATGCCAAGTATTTTAAGGCCTTTGCTCTAGCTATTCCTTCTGCCTAAAACACTATTCCACCAGGTATTCTTCAGCTAACTCCCTCATCTATCTTTTGTTTAAATCTCATACTCTTGGGCCTATAATGACTACCCATTTTATACACAAAGGCAAAAAAATTAAATAAAAAAAACAATAATTGCATAAATATGTGTACGTTGATAAGAACTACAATATTGCTTAAAAATAAAGAGTTGGCTTGTTGAAATGCTTATTTATCAGCTAATGTATATGGTAATCAAAATTCAACAAAGAAAAAGTGATTTAGGAATGGATGCCAACATATCATTGATCAAAGCATGAATTTTATGCAATTCAAAAATCACTTGTAATATAATGTAATAATTCATATAATAATATACTTAGATCAATTCTGTTGCTTGTTTCCTAGGACTTTATAAACATAATATAGGAGTATACTGATTTTTTCCTTTTGGTTCTCTTGATTATCCTTAAGATGTCTACTACTTCTCAAGTCAACATTAAATGCTTTTGTTATGCTGCAACACTATTACTGCTTACTTCATTTCCACCATTGGATTTTTGGTGTTTTCATTGTTTTTTTTTTTTTTTTTAGCCCTAGCTTTTAAAAAACTGAAAGTAAAAACAATGAACAAGACAAACAAAAACTCATTGACACAGACAAGAATTTAGTAGTTACCAGAAGGAAAGGGGAATAGATAAGGGTAAAGGGAGTCAGATATATGGTGATAGAAGGAAATTTCACTTTGGGTAGTGAATTAACAATGCGATGTACGTATGATGTATTATTGAATTGTACACTTGAAACCTATAAAATTTTATTAACCAAGATCACTATGATAAATTTAATTTAAAAAACTTTTAATTTCATAAAAAAAAAATTTAGGTCTTGGAGGACCCACATTTTAACAATGGGTCTTCTTAGTTAATAAACACGCCAATTTATATTGCCTTCTTCAGCTTTGTTGAGCTTTTTCTTCTCTTTCTAGTTTTTATTTTAATAGAAATCAATTAAATGAAACAAATGATATGAAGGAAAAATGAAATATATAACATTATGAAAGTTTTCCATTTGCTAAAATTTTATGATGATGTTTCCTATTTGTAGAATTTCCTCCCAGTAATTCCTGCTTTATTTTCTTTATTTACTTTACAAGAAAAAATTATAGAAGAAAAACAATGATTACAAAACTATAGCAACTGCTAATTGTGTGGTAAATTGATTTTGCTTCTGAAATTTTATCTTTAAATTTTCCATAAGTGTTTTCATAAGAAATGATGAAACTAGCCCTTTGGTAGATGATTTAAAAAAGATGTGGTACATATATTCAATAGAATATTACTCAGCCATAAGAAAAGATGAAATACTGCCATTTGTGACAACATGGATGGATCTTGAGATTTTCATGCTAAGCAAAATAGTCAGAAAAAGTTTAGAACCATATGATTTCACTTATATGTGGGATATAAAAAACTGAAATTAACAAATGAACAAGACAAATAAATAAAATCTCACATAAAGAGACAACAGTTTAGTGATTACCAGAGGGAAAGAGGGGAGAAAGGAGAGATAGATAAGCGTAAAGGGAGTGAACTATATGGTGACAGAAGGAAATTTAACTTTGGTGAACATGCAATGCAATATATACATGATGTATTATTGAATCGTACTCTTGAAACCTATATAATTTGAAAACTATATGACTTGAAACAATGTCACCACAATAAATTTAATTTTAAAAAATGAGGAAACTAGTTTAAAGTTCCTATAGTGGCAGATTAAGATATTTTCATATGAGGCTCAAAGAAATTTCTTGCTTAGGCTCAATTCTCTAACCAGCTGATACTAAAAACATTTGTTTTTATGATGAAGCAGCAATAAGTAGTAATTTTAAAAAACTGCATTCTTTTATAACCAATTATTAAAAACATAAAATCAATTAAGATAAATATTACTATGGGCTTAACTAACTTTAAATTTTATTTGATATGACACTAAACTTTGTTTAGATATACTGAGAGAATATAAATTACCAAATGGCGTCAGTTAAAAAAGAGAAAGACATATTATGTAATATCTCAGCAATCATGAGATCCTTTTCTTCTAACATAATATTCTTATAGTAAATAGTAAATTTGGTTTTCTTTTTGATTCCAAGAAGACTAACAAAATTTTTTAAACATACTTTTTCATTTGGGAACTACCAAGCAAGTGTCCATGTTTGTACTCTCCCAAAAGTTATACCATATTGTCAAAGTCATGTCTTTTTAGGAATTTTTGGGGAAGAAAATACATAAATTAATAAGTGAAGTATAAAAATACTATACTCTTTTCAGGGATGTTCAAAGAAAAGACCAAAGTACCCCATGGTGTATTATAGATCACTTAACAACAACTTAATAAGAGAGAATAATAATTTTATTTGGCATAGTTTTAAAGAATTATATTATTAATATGTAAAATTGTTTTAAAATTTGGTAGCAATTCTTACTTGAGGCATGGGATACTGTCCTTTGTTATTCCTTCACTAGCCACAGTGTTAGTGCTCCCAGAAATACTCCTTGAAGAAGGAAGCTGGGATGAAAGATCTGGAAATGGAGGGCTTGTTTCTTGTTCCGGGGTAATAATATCTTCAACATCATACTGAAGTCGTACCTCTAATGACTTAAACAAAAAATCAGGTTTACTTTAGTCTAAATCATAATAATAAATAATCACATTAAAATAGATAACTTTGTTAATTATTCATTATTTTTTCTGATTAATAAGTTCAAGTTCAATTTATTGTAAAGCTGAGATATCCCAAACTGAATTAAATAGTGGATTATATAAAATATTCAATGACATACACAAAAAAGATAAAATATTTAATTCTTTAGAAGTATAAGAAAAATACCTACCAGTGGAGATAAAGTTTTTATATAATACATATTCTTTAAGATAAAGTATAAATTATAATTCCCTATATAATAAAAAATGAAGAAATTGGTCATGTTTACTCCAGTTGAAGAAATTGAACTGTATGCATATATATATATATATGTGTTTATAAATTGTTATTTGTATAGTCATTTTAGTTTTAAAAAACATTCCTTCAATTTGACTTTAACTCAGTAAAAGTTTTCAAAACTAAATTCCATATTTCTATTTGTTTCATTAGCTTAGTTCTTACTTGTTTAATTTCATTAGCTTGATCAGGATTATTTAATGAAAAGTATGACAATTTATATTAAAATAAAAATGTGATCCAAAACCTTTTTTAAAAAACGAAAAGTGTTTTAAAGTTAAGTACTTTATTTTTACATTCAATGCTTTAAAATTTATTTAATAACAAACATATGCTTTACAATGTAAAGCCCAGAATTTTTGAGATTTAAAACAATTGTTTACCAAAAAAAAAATGCCACTGTGGGATGATGAATATAGAAATATTATCAAAATGATTGTCATGATTTTCTTAAAATTACAAAAGACCTCTAATGACAATAACAATCATTAATTATTGAGTGCTTACTACACTTAAATACTATGCTAATGACTTTATATAATCATCACAAGAACCCTATAAAATCAGTATTTTCATTTCTAGTTTATTATTAGTTCTTTTTCTTTACACAGAAAATTATATAGGTGATGAAACTAAGTCTTACTCAGACTCTACTACTGACAAATAGTCTTGTGACTTGCTCAGAGTCACATAGAAATTCACTGGTAAAGTAAAAATTAAAACCTAGGCTTATCTGACCAAAGCTTGGTATATATTAATACACTTTAAAAGGTTAATGTTTTAGTTGTTAAGATAAAGCAGTTATATACAGATGTTTAGTAGATAATCTTTAGTAGGCCTTTCATAGAAAATTTTTATTTTGTGATGAAATAGCAAAATGGACTGGGTAGTAAAGGTCCATTATCTACAGGTACTGTGATTTAGATTTATCCTACGAGAGCCTCATTATTTTGTATAATTAAATTATTAGCTTAAAAATTAAGATTAGGTAAGTCAACCCCATGATTATTTCCATCCTGTTAGAAAATGTTGCTATATAGAAAATCATTAAAAATAATCTTATTGTAGTTGAGAAATAAACATATATGTTAATTACTTGGTAAAAAAGACAAACTTAAAAATGTAATAAAAGTATAGAACAAACCTTACATTAATTTAACATTTATACAGAAAAGAAATCAATAACTATCTATAAAAATAGACATAATTCATCCTATTTAATAATACTAACATTTGATAGAGAACTGTTTTTGTCATTTTAAGCCAAACTTTTTTAATAGGTTGTACTGTGTAACAAGATTAATTTGAAATTCTAAGAATTGGATTATTGGCCACATCCTGCAGTCTTGGTAGTTTAAAATCATACCAAGTACTACCCAAAAATCTATATTAATTGCTTCCTTTTAATAACTTTAAGTGTAAAGTTAAATTTTAAATGACTTACCACTATTTCTGTTGTAATTTCATGTCTGCTGAATTTATAAATTATGACATATGCAGATACTCCTGAAACACATAATATTCTGCTTTCTGGACACCAGTAAATCATCTGAATGGCATATGGATCTTCTTCTACAATTTCACATGTTTGTTTTCCTTCTCCTACCTTCTGTTTTTCAAACACTTTTGAAGATTTTAGCTTGTACAGCATCTGCAGAGTTACTATAAGACATTGAAGCATAATTATCTTCTAATTTGAACTTAATTCTTAGATGTTGAAGCTTTTTCAAAATATTTGTTAAACTACAAAAGTAAACCTCAAATAGGCAAAATAAGTTACATTTTAACTAGTAAGTATTCATTGATATAGTTTAGCTGGAGGGAGACTATAGGGGGAAAAATAAACTTTTATTAAACATATACTACATACCAAGGAATATGTAGGTCCTCTATATGAACTGTCTCATAGGATCCTCAGAAAAGTCCCATTTTTAACCTTGTTTATTGATGAAAACGCTGGAGCTCAGAAAGCTAGGAATATTGAGACTCTAATAATCTATAATTACTTTAGAAAGAATCTTTTCTAAATGGCTCAGTGTTAGAAAAGGGTCAATTATGATTTTAAGAAACTCTGAGCTTCTGAATTGTTTTTAGGAATATTTATTTGAGGGAATACATTTTCTATTTTAGATCCTGATAACTCCTTTACAAAAAAAGTTCTAAATCTATAAAGGATCCTTGAGAAAAATTTTGGAGTTCCTACCAAAAATGCATAATCAACATAATCATGAGAAACATCAATTGAACCTAAATTGAAGGAGATTCTACAAAATTACTGGCCTAAACTATCCACAAGTGTCACTTTCATGAAATAAAGACTCAGGAACCATTCCAGATTAAAAAATTAAAAAAAAAAAACTGACAGGATATGATGATTAAATGCAATAAATAATCCTAGATTTTCTATATGCTATTGGGACAATTGGCAAAAACCAGGTAAGAGCTGGAGGTTAGTTAACAGTACTGTATAAATATTAATATCCTGATTTTAAAACTACAATTTGATTATGTAAAAGAATGACTATATTCATAGGAAATACACACTGAAGTATTTAGAGGCACTTAGTGGTAGAGGAACATCATATCTTCAATTTTCTCTCAAGTGGTTCTGAAAAGCTATATGTATATGTACATATTTGTGTGTTTATTTGTGTGTGTGTAAATATAGAGGGAAGAAAGTAAGGAAAGGAGAGAGAGCACTCATACGTGTGAAAGCATAGGAGAAATATATACATTGACATTTGAGAATTGAGTTAGAGGCTATTCAACACCTCAGTATTTTTTGGCAATTTTTTAAGTCTGAAATGATGTCAAACTAAAATAATTTTTTAAAAAATAGGAAAAGCATTATATTAGGTGCTATATCCTTGCTTCTAGGTCAGAGAGGGTATGACTCTCATGATTATTTTATGTGAAATATCAATGATAAAGGATATTGCAGACATAATTAAGGCCTCTAATTAGTTGACTTTGAGCTAATCAAAAGAGATTATACTTAATGATGCTGACATAATCAGATGAGCCCTTTAAAAGAGAGACTCCCTGAGGTTAGAGAGATACTTCTTTGCTGGCTTAGAAGAAACAAGTAACCATGAGTTCTAAAGCTGCAAAAAAATGAATTCTGCCAATTACCACATGAGCTTGGAAGATGACCCTGAACCTCAGCTCAAACTGCAACCCTAGCCTAACACCTTGACTGCAGTCTTGGGAGCCCCTGAGCAAAAATACCAGCGAAATTATAATTAGATTTCTGACACACAAACTAAGATAATTAATGGGTATTGTTTTAAGTTGAAAAATTGTGGTAATTTTATTACTCAGAAGTTGAAAACTAATAACATAAATTAAATTATTCAAATGCAGCATAACCTCACTTCCTATACTGGACAGTTTCCACAAAATTGGCAAACTAAGGTGATATTTCTTCAATGACATTCATTAAATTGGAGATTTGTTCTTATAATTACAGTAAAAAATATTAAACATGCTGCAAACCTTTACAATATATATTCTGACTATGGTAAAATAATATTTTACTTAAAAATTAACTTCTTAAAGTATTATCATGTAAGTTTAAGGGTGGAATGTATTGTATCACTGGAGTGTTAAATTGTCTTTTCACATTTTAGAAACTAAGGAGTGACTTTGAGGTGATGGGAAAGGAGCAATGACATTACTATGTGATTAATTTCTTTCCTGGAACAAACTCAGATTTACATGAAAAGGTTCACCAAAAGAAAATCTGTTGTCCTTTAGAAATTACCCCTGCACAATTGCTTAGCATGTTAGGTCATGCAGAGGCCTCAGGATTCATGGCTTTAAATCTTTTAAGCATTTTCTTTTGCTGATGATTTGCTCCACTGCTGGATGACTCCAGCTTGCAGGTTAAGAGCATCATCAATATTTAACCTTTTTCCTTTGACTTTTCTGTTTATTGTAGTCTTCCTCAGAAGCTATTCACTCATCTAGCTGTATCACTTTGATGCTGCTTCTTCATTAGTTTCCATTCATGACTATTCTCCTTACCTCCTAGACATTGTTACTCGGATTTCTTGGTGTTGCTACAAAATCCAAAACTCCAAAACTTGCTTATATTCTTTATTTCCAAAAGAGTTACCTATATCTTGCTGGTTGCTCATTCTCCGAAACTTAGAGTTATTGCTTACTTCTTATTCTCCTATTCTTGTCAAAATCTTAACTATCTCCCAAAACCCACATTGAATATTACACCATCAAACCACTCTTCCTGGATATACCTGGTTCAAATACATCTCCTATTTCTGATAACATATAGAATTTGAGTTGTACTATATTTAGAGTTCTTATCATATAATTTCCCTGTAGTTACATATGTGCATTCTTTTATGTTTTAGTGACTATGTATGGTTATAATAAAGACAAATATCTTTCTTTGTATGCCCTTCAATGTTGATCAAAGTATCTTATTTCTTTTTCAAATTATGTAATTCTCAATAATTTAAAAAGAAATTTTACATTATTAAATCACTTCTTTTGATTCTCTTAGGACTTGGTAGACAAGTAGTAAAGGGAAGTGAAGACTAGTGAGATAAAAGCATTTTTCCAAGATAACAGAGCTAGGAGGTGAAGGAAATTACTTGAACAGAGTTAATCTGACAAAGTTTGATCCTTTTTCCAATATACCTTGTTTCTTGTAAATATAATGGTTAGTGATAAAGAGTGACTTCAGTCTTATCTGTTTATATTATAAAAGTACAACAGAGATATTATAAATTGATCTAATAATATAGGAAATGGATTTTTGTAACACAACCATATATGTATGCTAAAAATGTACCTGAAATGTTAATTCTCCAAACTAAAAAGTGGTGAATGGCTATAAGTAAATATTAACTAATTGTTTTGTTATAGGAGAAACTTAAAACTTACTTGCAGAAGCATCCCAAAATTTTATTGATCCATCTGCATGACTAGATAAGAAATAATTAGCATCAATTAAAGTATAGTAAGTAAAAATAATCATTCTAAAATAATAAAACTTTAGTTACTGTTAAAATTATATTCAAAAACACTATTCCAATGAAAACTAGTATTTGCTAAACTATTTCTAAGCTCCAAGAAATGTTTTATTTTTAAAACAATACATTAAAATCTAAATTTTAATAACAATAATTACTTAAATTTTACTGTATAGAGATTTTATATATATTAGCAATGAATTGGCCTGTGGAAAATAAACAATGTTTTTTATATAAAATTATTAATATTCAATATATAAGATACCCGAGTTAATTTAGATTATGTTAAAATAATTTTGAAGTGAATATCATGGTAAAATTAAAGCTAAGTTTCAAAATATGAAAAGCAAATCCTTAAACCTGTCTAGATTTATATCATTAAATGATAACATAATGGCAATTCTGTGAGAACTCATCTAGAGAGTAAAATATGATAAAATACTTTCCAACACATTTTATGAGATCAGCTTTATCCTGATACCAAAACCAGAAAAAAGCATTACAAGAAAAGTACAACTCAATAACTCTCAAGCATGGGTGTAAAAATTGTCAAGAAAACACTAGCAAATCAAACCAAGAAATAAATAGGACAATAAATCATGACTAAGTGGGGTTTATTCCAGGAATGCAAGTCCAGTTAAACATTAAAAAAATAATCAGTCACCATATTGTAATTCATCACACTGACAGATTAAAAAAGAAAAAACACATGATTGCCTCAATAAATACAGAAAAAACATTTGACAAAAATTTACCAGCCATTCATGGAAAAAAAAAAAAAAAAGCTCAGTAAACTAGGAGTGGAGGAAACTTCTTCAACCTGATAAAGAGCATCTAGGAACAACCTAAAGATGTCATCTAACATACATAAAGGTGGAAGAGATGGAATATCTTCCCCCTAAGATCAAGATCAAAGCAAAAATGTTCACTCTCATCACTCTTATTCAACATCACATTGAAGTTCCTAACCACCACAACAAAGGGAAAAAGAGCAATAAAAGCAATAAAGATTGAAAAGGAAGAAATAAAATTATCTGTATTTGCAGATCACATAATCAGCTATATAGAACAATCCCAAGGAATCTACAAAAATGATACAAGAACTCGTATGAGTTTAGTATAATTATAAAATACTAAGTTAATATTCAAAAATCCATTGTATTTCTATTTAACAGCAATCTTTGGAAACTAAAATTACAAAACAGTAGCATTTATAATAGCACCAATAAAACCAACATGAAATGCTTACGTATAAACTAATACAATTTGTGCTATATTTGTATGCTGGAAACTATAAGATTAGTGCTAATCAAAAAAATTAAAGGCATAAATAAGTGAAAAGATATAGTATATTGTTAAATTGTAAAACTGACTAGATGTCAGTTCTGTCTAAATAATGTATAGATTAAATGTAACCTCAATTGAAATATGCCAGAATTTTTTTACAGCAATCAATAAACTAAGCCTAAAATTTATGTGGAAAGGTAAAAAAAAAACTAGAATATCTAAAGCAATTTTGAAAAATAAAAGTTAGAGGTTTCAAACTAACTAAGTCTCATTCTAAATCTAGTATAAAGTTATTGATATTGGTAAAAAAAATAGACACATATCAATGAAACATAGTAGAGAGTTCAATAGAAGACAAATTATATGATTGCATGAATTTTTTTTGAGAGATTAGTAGTTGCTGATTGAGAGGTTTTATTTTGTTAACAGCTTTATTGGGATATAACTTATATACCATAAAATTTGGCCATTGTAAACGTACAGTTTGAAAATTTTTAGTAAGTTTATACAGTTGTTCCACTGACACCATAATTTAGTTTTAGAACATTTCCATCACCTCAAAAAAGTTACTTCATGCTAATATGCAATCATCTTTCCAATCTCCAGTAGATATCTGCTACTTTCTGCCTGTAAAGATTTTTCTTCCCATAAAATTTTCATGTAAGTGGAATCCACACAGTATTTATCCTTTTGTATCTCTCATTTAGCACATTTGTGAGGAAAGTCCCTGTTTTTGTATGTATCAGTAATGAGCTTCTTTTTATTGCTGCATAGTATTCTGTTGCATGGATACACCCCATTTTGTTTACCATTTACCGCTGATGGACAGTTGGGTTGTTTTCAGTTTCTGCCTATTATAAATAAAGCTGCTATGAATGCTTTGCATGTTTATGTACTTTATTTATTTACAGATATAACCAAGAAAATCTTTATTATTGAAAAATTCTACAGGATGATGGTCTGAGATTCTATACATGCTAACAACTTTTAATTCTATCTTTTATCATGCAATATTTGGTATGCAAAGAATAACATATATCATGTAGATTTAATACAAAGTATATAATTAACAAAGTATAATTATATTGAAATTCTATGACTCAAGCACCCAACCAAAGAACTAACATTACTAATAACTTGTACCTCCACTTGTGTTCTTTTTAAAAAATTGAGGTGTAATTGATATACAATATTATATTCATTTCAGGTGTACAACATAATTGATATTTGTATAAACTGGAAATGATAACCACAATAAGTCTAGTTAACATCCATCACCATATTTAGTTACAGAATTTTTTTCACATGATGAGAGCTTTCAAAATTTACTCTTTTAGCAACTTTCAAATATGCAACACAATATTAAATATAGTCACCATGCTGTACATTATATCCCATGACTTATTTTATAGCAACTTGTTTCTTTGTTAAGCATTCCCCTGGTTATTATAGGTTTTCTATTAGATCCTAAAGTTCTGAAAAAATTGATTCTGTTTTTGCCAGCTTAAACATTTCTTTGGTGGAGGGACCAAGTGCTACTCTTACATTTTCAGTGCTGTAACTTCTTAATATTTTAAAGTAAACTTCTTATTTAATTATAATACACATATAGCACAAATCATAAGTTTATATTGCAACAAAATGTCACATAGTGAACACATGTATAATCACCATTCAGATCAACATCAACCCCCAAATCCTTTCATTCTTCCCAATCACTTATTCCACCTCTTCCCCAAAGGTAGCCACTAGCTTGTCTTTTACCACCGTGTTAGTTTTACCATTTTTGAAATGTATATCAAGGGAATCATAATATGTCTTTAATATGTATTATTGCTACACATGTCCTAATGTCAGATTTATTCACATTATTGTATGAAGCAATAGATAAAAAATATATATATTGCTGTTTAGAATTCCATTGTTTAAAGGCATCACAGCATATTTCTCCATTCTAGTGTTGTTAAACATTTAGGGTTGTTTCTATTTAGACACTATTACAAGTAATGTGGCTCTGAAAATTCTTGTACCTCTATTTTGGAGCACATATGAAGATATTTTTGTTAGGTATATACCTAGGAGTGGAATTTATGGGTCAAAGAGTTAATAGATGTTGTTAAAGAGTAAGAGGGTATAACTAATTTGCTCTTCTGTTAATACTTTATAAGAGCTCTAGTTGTTCCACATCATCCAAAACAGGTGTTACTGTCAGTCTTTAAAAATTTTACCCATAATGGGTATGTGCAACATTATTTCATTGTGGTTTAAATTTATTCTGATGACTCATGAGCACTTTTTCGTATGTTAATGGTCATTTGGTTATCGCTTTTGTTAAATTTCTTGGCCAATTTTTTTCTATTAAGCTGGCTCTTTTTATATATTTGTCATAATGATTTATATCCTGATGTAAGTCCTTTATTGTCTTCATATGACGTAAAAATATTTTCCTTCTGATTTGTATTTTCAGTCTATTAATGGTGTCTTTTGAGGAAAATAAGTTTATAGATTTAATGGAGTCTAATTTACTTTTTTCCTTTATGGTTAGTAATATTTATGTTTTTTTTAATTAATTTACTTTTAATTATAACAGACATACATTATATTAATTTCAAGTGTACAACATAGTGATTCAACATTTATATACCTGAAATGATAACCACATTGTCTAGTAACCATCTGTCACAGCACAGATTTCCTTTGCTGTACATTACATCTCCATGACTTATTTTGTAACTGTGAGTTTGTACTTCTTAATCCACTTCCTCCTTTGCACATCTCCCCACCACCGGCACCCCTTTCCCCTCTAGAAACCATCAACTTGTTTTCTGTATTTATGAGTTAGTTTCAGTTTTGTTTTTTGTTTGGTTGGTTGGTTGGTTTTGGTTTTTAGATTCTACATATAACTGAAATCACATGGTATTTGTCTTTGTTAGACTTATTTCACTTAACATAATACTCTTAGGTCCATCTCTGTTGTTGCAAATGGCAAGATTTTATATTTTTTTATGGCTAATATTCCATTGTATTTATGTACATCTTCTCTATCCATTCATCTATTGATGGATATTTAGGTTGTTTCCATATCTTGGCTACTGTAAACAATACTCAGTGAACATAGAAGTGCATATATCTTTTTGAACTGTTGTTTTTGTTTTCTTCAGATAAATATACAGAAGCGGGAAAATAGAGTCATAGGGTAGTTCTATTTTTAATTTTTTGAGGAATTTCCATACTGTTTTCCACAGTGGTTCACTAATTTACAGTCTCACCAATGGTATACAAGGGTTCTCTTTTCTCCATATCCTCATTAAACTTGTTATTTATTTTCTTTAATAACAGTCATTCTGACAGGTGTGAGGTGATATCTCATTGTGGTTTTGATTTGCATTTCCCTGATGATTAGTAATGTTGTGCATCTTTTCATGTGTCTGTGAGCCATTTGTATGCCTTACTTAAAGAAATGTATATTCAGGTCTTCTGCCTATTTTTTAACTGGATTGTTTATATTTTTGATGCTGAGTTGTATGAGATTTTTATATTTTTTGGATATAAACCTCTTGTCAGATATATCATTTGCAAATACCTTTTCCTATTCAGGAGGCTGCACTTTCTGTCTTATTGATGGTTTCTTTTACTGTATAAAAGCTCTCTAGTTTAATGTATTCCTATTTGCTTATTCTTCTTTTGTTTCTCTTACTCAAGGAGACATACTCAAAAAAATATTGATAAGAGCAATATCAAAGTGTTTATTGCCTGTTTTCCTCTAGGAGTTTCCTGATTTCAGGTCATATAGGAGATAATCTGAGTTCTCTATTATGTTCCAGTGGCCTGTATGTCTGACATTGGCCAGTACTATATTGTTTTAATTACTTTGTAATATGTTCGATTAGCTTTGCATCATGTTGTGAAATCAAGAAGTGCGAGGACTCTAGTTTTGTCTTTTTTTCTAAGGATTGTTTTGAATATTTGGGGTCCTTTGAAATTCTACATTAATTTTCAGATTTTTTTTCTATTTCTACAAAATAAATGCCATTGGAATTTTGATAAGAATTTGCATTAAATCTGTTCATTACTTTGGGTAGTCTGTACATATTAACAATATTAAATTGTTCAATCTTTTCATTTATTTGTGTCTTCTTTTTTTCCTCTTTCATCAATGTTTTACAGTTTTAATTACATAAGAGTTTTGCCTCCTTGGTTGAATTTATTCTCAAATATTTTATTCTTTTTGATACTCTAGTAAAAGAGATTGTTTTCTTAATTTTCTTTCAGAGTGTTCTAACAATAAACCTGTTATAACCACTAAATTAAACAAATTTGTAGGATGCAAAATCACACAAAATAAGTTACATGAGTTTTCTATATACAAGATCATGTCATCTACAAAGAGATAATTTTAATTCTCTCTCTCTTTTTTTATTTAGATGCTTTTATTTTTCTTGCTTCATTGCTCTTCTAGGTTTGCCAATATTTTGTTTAACAGATCTTGTGAGAGTAGTCATCCTTCTTTTGTTGCTAATCTTAGAAGGAAAACTTAAAGAGTTTTTCACCACTGAATATTAGCTGTGTGCTTTTTACATGTGCCAGTTATTGTTATGGCAATTTCCTTCTATTACTAGTTTGTTGAATTTTTTTATCATAAAAAGGTGTTTAATTTTATCGGATACTTTTCTGCATCATCTGATATGATCATGTGATTTTTGTCCTTTATTCTGTTTAATGTGTGTATCACATTAATTTTTATATGATGAATCATCTGTGCAGTCCATAAATAAAACCCACTTAATCATGCTGTATTTTTTTTAATGTGCAGCTGAATTCGATTTGTTAGTATTTTGTTGAGAATTTTTGCATTGATATTCATTGGGAATACTGGTCTGTAGTTTTCTTTTCTGGTAATAGAATAATACTGCTCTCATAGAATGAGTCTGGAAGTGTTCTCTCCTCTTCAACTTTTTAGAGTGTTTGAGAAGAACTGGTATTAATTCTTTAAATGTTAGGTAGACTCTGTAGTGAAGCCATCTATTCCAAAGCTTTTCTTTGTTGGGAAGTTTTTACTACTTATTCCATTTCTACTAGTTATAGGTCTGTTCAGATTTTTTTATCCCTTCATAATTCAGACTTCATAATTTATGTTTTCAAACTTACCAAATTCTTCTAGGTTATCCAGTTTGTTGGTATAAAATTGTTCTGGGTACTCTCTTGCAAACCTGTTTATTTCTGTGGTATCAGTTGTAATATCTTCTCTTTTATTTCTGATTTTTGTTGAGTCTTTCCCCGCACCCTTAATCTAGCTTGGTTGGTCAGTTTTGTGGATGTCTTTCAAAAACAACTCAGTTTTAAATATTTTTCTATTCTTTATTTTTCTTGTTGTTTATTTCTGTTCTTTTTTATTTTCTTCTGCTAACTTTGGGGTTTAGTTTTTTCTTTTTTAAAATAATTTCTTGAGGTGTAAAGCTAGGTTGTTGATTTGAGATCTTTTTTCAATGTTGGCATTTACTACTATAAACTTTTTAGATGTTCCATATAAATGTCTTAGTAGTGCTACTGCTACATTACATAGCTTTTATTATGTTATATTTTCATTTGTCTCAAGATATTTTCTTAACTTTGTTGCAGTTTCTTCTTCAATCCATTGGTTATTCAAGAGTATGTTATTTAACTTCTATACATTTGTGGATTTTCAGTCTTCATTTTGCTATTAATTTCTAGTTTCACTGTAGTTGTATAAGACATTTGGTATTATATCAATTTCCTTAAATTAGTTAGGATTTGTTTTGTGGTCAAACATGTAATCTAGCCTAGAGATTTTTTTTTTGTATACTTAAGAAGAATGTATATTCTGCTGTTGTTGTGTTCTGTACATATCTATCAGGTACACTTGGTCTTCAGAATTGTTCAAGTTATCTCTTATTGTTCTGTCTTGGCAGTCTATTCATTATTGAAAGTATGGTATTAATTAAATCTTGTATTATTGTGTATTGCCTATTTCTCTCTTTAATTCTGTCTATGTTTGCTTTATATATTTGAGTGTTCTCTTGTATGGTGCATATATATTTATAATTCTTATTTCTTTCTGGTAAATTCACTATTTTATCATTATATAATGTCTTTGTCTCTTATGCCAACTTTGGTTTAAAGTCTATTTTGTTCGATATAAGTATGGTCACACCTGCTCTCTTTTGGTTAGTATTTGCATGGAATATCTTTATCCATTTTTGCATGTTAAGCCTATGTGTGTCCTTATCTCTAAAGTGACATGTGGATAGCATATAGTTGGATCTTGCTTTTTATCCATTAAACCACTCTGTCTTTTGATTTAGTTTAATCTGCTTATATTTAAAGAAATAACTGATACAAAAGGACTTACTATTACCATTTTTTGAATTGTTTTTGTCAATCTTGTATTTTTTTTACCTTCATTTCTTCTCTTGCTGCCTTCCTTTGTGTTTCATTGATTTTCTTTTTGTAGTGACATGCTTTGATTTTCTTTTGTACATATTCTATACATATTTCCTTTGTGATTACACAACTATATGTATTACATAAAACATCATAGTTAAACCAATCTATTTTAAACCGATTTAAAAAACTTAACTTTATTGCATACAAAAACCCTGCTCCTTTACATCTCCCCCCTCACTTTGTTACTGATGTTACAAATTATACTTTTTTATATTTTGCAACCATTAACATAGTTTTATAGTTAGTTTTCAAAATGCTTTTGTCTTTTAAAGTCTACACTAAAAGTGATTATCCACCAGTACTACAGTGTTACAGGGTTCTGTTTTGTCTATACATTTACCTTTCTCAGCTTTATATTTTCAAATGCTTTTGTTTCATTGCCTAGTGTTCACTTATTTCACTCTTAAAGACTCCCTTTAGCAATTCTTATTAGGCAGGTGTAGTGGTGATAAAGTCTCAGTTTTTATCTTAGAAGATCTTTATTTTCCCTTTATTTTGAAGTACTTTTCCAAATACGGTATTCATGGCTGGCTTTCTTTTTTCTTCTTTATGCACTTTGATGATACCATTCTATTCCCTTCTAGCCTATAATGTTTCTGCCAAGAAATCCACTAATAATCTTATGAAAGTTTCCATATAAATGATGAGTGGCCTTTCTGTTGCTGCTTCTAGGATTCTTTGTCTTTGATATTTTGATTATAATATGTCACAGTGTGGTCCTATTTTGGTTCATCCTCACTGAAGCATTTTGTGCTTCTTCAATTTGGATGTGCATTTACTACCTCAGATTTGAGAGGTTTCAGCCATTATTTTTTAAAATAAGTTCTCTGCCTCATTCTTTCTCTTGTCCTTTTAAGACTTTTATAATGCTTATATTGGTGCTCTTGATGGTATACCATAAGTCCTTTAGGCATTCTTCACTTTTCTTCATTTGTTTTTCCCCTCTGACTCTCAACTTTCATATTATCTATCTTCTAGTTTACCAGTTCTTTCTTCTGATTAAGTCTGCTGTTGATCCTTTCTAGTAAATTTTTTCAGTTATTGTATTCTTCTGCTTGAGAATATTTTTTTTGGTGCTTTGATAGTTTCTATATTTTTTGTTCATGTTCTCATTTCACTTATGTCTTATTTATTTTAATTTTATTTGTCTGTGTTCTCTTGTAGTATATTGAATTTTTAAAGACAATTATTTTGAATTGTTTGAATAATTCACAGATCTCCATTCTTTGATGGTTAGTTTCTAGAGATTTATTTTGTTCCTTTGACTAAGCCATGTTTCTCGGATTTTTTTCTGTGCCTTATTTCTTATTGTGAATTTAGCATTTGAAAATACAGTCACTCCTTATGAACTGGCTTTCTATAGGGGAAAACATTCACCAATCAGCCTAGATAGAGATACTGAAGGCCTCTCAAAACTTTAATGGGGATGACTTTTCTCTATGTTTGTGTGTACAATTCCCCAATTAGAGAGGTTTGCTGGTTTCTTTTTTCAGAAACATGGTGTAGTCTCATGCTCCCCATATTGTCTTACTTCAGTACTTTTTTTTTTTTTGGAACTTCAGCAACCAATGAGTTTTATTCTGTTCTCTGCAACCCACAGACATCCAGGTTCCATCAGTACTCTAATTCAGGTGAGATAGAAACTAACTTCTTGGGAAGTACCTGAAAAGTAGGAATATAGGATGTATATTTTACTCCTCTCTTTCCTTCTCATGAGAGAAGATGCAAGTTGGGCTTTCCTCCTGAACATGAGCTGTGCCACTTTGGAGGAGGAACTAAAATTATTAAAATTAAATAAAATGAATGAACTATTTTTACCCATTTCAAAGTGACTGTTCTTGGCTTTGCACTCGCCTGGATATTACAACTTTTTACTGGCTTCAGGTATTTTCATAAAGGCTTTTTGGACCATATATTGTTGTTACATCAGTGTCTCTGTGGGGGAATGAGGTCTGGGATCACTGATTCTGACATCTTTCTGATATTACTCTCCATCAATTCTTTTACAGAGTATTTTTACAGCCTTTTCCTTTCTACCTGAGTATATACTGTTGCAGTGAGTGTATTGTAAGTAGCATTGAGTCAGGTCATGTTTTTTAATTCACTATGCCAATCTGTGAATTTGAACTGGTGTATTTAAAGTATTTACATGTGATGCAATGATAGATATATTAGGGCTTAAGTTTCATTTTTTTATTTTCTGTCTTTTCATGTTATTTATTTATTTTTTTGCTATTTTTTTTTCTGCCTTCCTATGGCTTACTTGAATTATTTTAGTACAGTTATTTTGATGTGTCAATAATGTTTTTGAATGTGTGTGTTGGAATAGGGGTTTTTAATGGTTGCTTTAAGTATTACATAAATTGTCACATTCTACTGGTGTCATAGTACTATGATTTCAAGGAAAGTATAAAAACTTTATTTACCTTTACATCACTTTACCTTCTCCCACTTATAATTATCTTAAATATTCCTCTTTATATGTGTAGAACCACATCAGACAATGTACCTATATTCTCTTCAACCATCAAATATAATTTTAAAAACTCATGGAAGAAAAGCCTATTGTATTTACCCATATTTTTGCTTACCGTGTTCTTCCTTTCTTTCTGATATTTCAAGGTTCCTTCTTTTATCATTTGCTTTCTGTTTGGAGAACTTCCTCTAGACACTCTTTTAGGATAGGTCTGATATTGACAAATTCTTTGTTTCCTTCTTTTGAGAATGTATTGATTCCTCCTTAAATTCCTGAGAAATATTTTTCCTGGATATAGGATTCTAGGTTGCCAGTTACTTTCTAGCAACACTTGAAAAAAGATTCAGATTTCCTTTTAACCTCCATGGTTTCTGATAAGAGATCCACTGTCATTCACATTAGTTTTACACTATAGGTAAAGTGTCATTTTTCTCTTGCTGTTTTCATATTTTTTCCCTTGGTGTTTAGTGTTCAGAGGTTTGACTATAATGTGTCCTGTTGTGGATTTCTTATGGTTCACTCAGTTTCTGGGCTTCCTCACTGGACTTCCATTGACACAAAAAGTACAGAGAATGTGTAGCTCACTGTTACTGCTTGGCAGTGGTGAGTATTCTAGTTCCTCACATATCTCCTCCAACACCACAGGTGATGGGTTTCATGACACCCAGTAGTGTTGAAAGTCCTGGCTTCCCACTCAGACTTTGGTCAGTGTTGGAGCATGATATTTTCTCATGGGGGAAGTCGAGGTACCTTGTTATAGCCTGATGAGAGTGAAAGTCTAGGCTTCCCACTCAATCTTTGCTTGAGTTGGTGGGGATGAGGCCATAGTTTGTTTGTCTGTTTTTTCTCTGTGGTGGTTAGTTACTGTAGAAAGATTATTTTCTAAAAGTTTTCTGTCTCAATAGGCTGCCCTTTCTCTTATCTTTTGACTAGAGAGAGCTTTTGGGGTGAATATGTGTGTGTTTGTGTCTGTATGTGTTTGTCTGTGCCCCCTGGAAGATCCAGGATTGCCAGCTTCTTCAGCTCCAATCCTGGGATATTCAAGGCAAAAAGAAAACCCAGGAAACTCAGCACCGTGTCATTACTTGGGTCTTGGGGGTTTTGCAAGTCTGAATTCTTTCCAGCTTTTCCAGTCATCTTGTGTTTGTTTAATATGTAATATCCAGGAATTTTAGTTGTACTCAGTAGGAACAATAGAAAAAACTACATCTACAATATTGTCTTATAAGTAGAACCTCTTATTATTTTTTAATTCTCATCTGTTGCTATGTCTTTATCTGTTACTATATCTCTATTTTCATTCCTAATATTAGAGCATGAAATGGGTTACTACAGGAAGTACTAACTTTCTTGGTACTATAAGTTTTGAAACATACTTCAAATAACCACCTGAGGAGGATATAAAATAGTAATATGGCAGAATTTAAGAGATGTTGGTAAGAGCCTTTCTAAGGCTAATAATCTACAGTTTCCACAGAAATTCTTCCTTGATTAGTCTCATGATTTTTCTTCCTTTGACTTTCTTCTGCTCTTATAATCTATGCTTAATTATTTTTGTTATGTCTATGTTTTCAATGGTTTTATTCTATCTTCCAGCAAGGTTATATAATCTTTGAATAGAAGCTGTGTCTTATATTTTTACTTTTACTTAAATTGTCAATCTACCTACAGTACAATTATGGGAAAGTATAAAAATTCAATAAAATATTTTTGATGATGAATTGATAAACTCACAAATCATATTCCACTTACCCGGTAATAATAATTTCTGGATATGTTTGTGTTCCGAGGTTCCACGCTCCGCCACTGACTGGCCACTCCTAAATAGATTATCCAGGAAGAATTTATATGTTTTATTTTTAAATTTGAATAGGTTAAAAATTTAAACCAAAAATATTTTTAAATAATGTTTAAAGTTTCTCTTAAAAAGCAATAACTGTAAAGTAATAGAAAATAATGCAGCTCTTTTAATTCTTTCATTGAACAATTCCAAATGCATAATTCCATTATTTTTTAAAATATTGACTTTAATAAATATTACCATTCATATAAAAAAATCAAAGAAGTATTTTTAATCATACAAATACAGTGTTGCTATATTTGCCACATAATCTGTGGACCACTCAACTACTGTGATGTCATTTAACACAGAATACTATGTAAATTTTGCCGCCCTTCAGTGATTTATCCAATAGTCCTGTACAAATAATAAAATAAATAATAGGTAATCAATTACAATTGTAAGTATTTGAATCCTATAGTTAAATATAACAAGATAGAATTCTACCAAGTTATTTAAGTGACTTTTGACAATTATGTCTGGTTAACCATTGATTGTTAAGAAATGTTAACTAGAAAAAGTTGACTCTTAAATTTCTTAAAACACAACCCTTTATCTAAAGTAATTAAAAGTTACATCTATGATTTAAACATGTTAGTATAAAATATTTAGTATATAAATATACATAATAGATAAGTATATCTTAACATATAATTATATACTTAATATATAGTAATTTATATTCTTGTAGGCTTAAAGCTATTCAAGTATTTGGAAAATCTGAATTTCAGTGGTTATGTCTTTTATAGATTCCAGCTTATTATGACTTCAAAAGAATTTATTTCTAGTCTTCTTATTTGGAAAGTAAGAAAATAAAATAACAAGAAAAAATATGATTACATGATATGAATGTGAAAACAAGATAACATATTTTTAGTTGTTACTTTTACCTTATTACTGTAGCCTTGTTTTTTATGCTTGACTCCTATAGAGTAGAGTACTAGAATCAAATCTGGTGGGCAATCAGCAAAGTAGGCTGTGCATGTAACTGGTGATTCATGAATGTCCATGGGATACGGATTTTCAAAGATTGGAAAACTAATAGATTAAGACAATAAATTAGTGTCATTTTGCAATGATAAAAAATAACTTTTATAAAACAAACCCTAAAATTTTCTAAATATTAATTATACATTTCCCTCAACTGTGTTTTAAGCATTATAAAACAAGAATCACATGAACAAAGATGCTCTTTTTAAAATATTTATCTATAAAATGTATAATGAATACTGGTAGAATTTTACTTGAATAAATTAATTTTCTTTCCTGTAATTCAAAAATTACACAGTGGCATCACTTTGCTAATATGGATAGAATGAACTATGTTAAATTGAAAATATTATGCAATAAATTGACTTATCAGTCAATATATTAAAAGATATCAATTAGGCAGTTTATTAATGTACAATTTTATCTAAATTTTTATACAATATACTTGCAAGTATTAAAATACCTTAGTAAATTTGACATGTTTTTTTCCAAGGGAGGTAATATATAAGTGAGTTTTGGTTTTGTTTTTTGCAGGAGTAATTGAAAGATGTGTATGATTATGTGTGCTTAAGATAATTTTCTATGTAAACTAAAGAACATAGTGAGAATGCAGTAAATTTCATATCCTAATGCATACTATAATTTTAAAAATGGATATCAGTACAGAAATAAATTAGGAATTCTTATAGCCATAATATATGGTGTACTTCTTATGTACCAGATGTATCAGGCACTGTAATAAAAAGAATTGAATATTATTCTATGCTGCATCTGATCATGTTACTTCTGACACAATGTGTTTTTTTGGGAGGAGGGGCTATTAAAAAATAATTTTCTCTACCTATTATTAGGAACTTAATTAGAAACTTTATCCAACTTCCAGAGAGTATGGGGTGTGTCTGTGGCAGTGGGGAGGAGTTCTCTTTTTTCCAATGTGAACTCTGCAGATAGTATATATCCCAAATAAGAGAAGTAGCATATGCAAAACCAGGTCAAAAGGAGTAAGTTGTGTTTTTAAAATGGCATGTAGGTTAAACTGGAAGAATTGGAAGTTCCTTGTTTCATATAGCAATTATCAACATTTCTGAGGCTGAAGAATTAGAAGTAAAATAAATGAATCACCTTAAAAACCAGATCTACAAACTTGGGATTTGATAACAGCAAGAAATTACAATGGTAGATTCCTGACAAGGTGAACAATATTGAAAATAGGTTTGGGGAAAATTATTTTAGTATGTTGGCAAAGAGTATAAAAAAAATTGATAAATAATAATAATAATAATAATAATAATGTATTATAGGAATTTAGATGTAAAGGTGTAAACTGGTTGCTGTGGAAATATAAATGAAGATAGAAATGCAAGAAACCAAAAAGAAGAGGAAAATTTTGTAAGTTCTAATGTTTGCTTTTAAGTAGAGGATTAAATGGGAAAAAAAGAAGGGAGGAATGAATGAATCAGAAAAGAAAGTTCAAAGCTACAATTTAATGTTAACATTAAACTTGGCTAAAAAATAATTATTTGGAGAGAAAGAGAACATATCCAGTTTTTGACATGTTAAAATACTTGTAATAGACAAGAAAACGGGAATGTCACAAGATTTTAAAACATGGTGTTGAAGAAGGTAAAATGTTAGATAAAAACTTGAAACAAAATGTCAATTCACATACATAAAGTAATGAAAAACATAAGAATAAGTGTATAAAAGTGGTAATTTTGTTATGGATATTTTACCACACTAAAAAGAATTAATGTATATACCGATGAAAGTGAATATAAAAGGTAAAGTATAGTAGGCCGTGGAGAAATGTTAGACAAACAAGATATAAGGAACCAATAAATATGGCACAGAAAGAAGAGTTGAATACTGATGAGATAAAAAAGTACATTTTAATAAAAACCTATATTAGAACGTAGGAGAACAGGCATAAATCCATACATGTACCCAAAATTTAATCAAGTTTAATGTTGATAAATGTATCAGCTAGGCAAAATCCAGTTATGATTATATTATGGCTCAATCCTATTCTCCTTTCAAAATATTAAAATATTATATGCTACAAATTATCATGAAAAAGAACTTTGGCTTTTACATTTATGAACTATGTGGAAAATAGAACTCAGACTGTAATTCATTCAACAAAAACTTATTGAGAACCTACTCCATGTGGAGACAAAGCCCCCTCCTTCTTCATGAGACCTACAGCCTAGTACAGACACGATCTTTAAAACAATAACAAATGGAAAATTTCAACTTTGTCAAAAGCTATGAAAAGAGGAACATCAGAGTGATGAGGGCTCTTAATAGGATATTTGATGAAGTTATATAGTAATGTTTTTTTTTTAATGAGGAAATGATATCTGAGTTGAAATCCTTATAGATAAGATGTTAATAAGGAGGGAAAAAAAGGTAAGATTATTCCACGTAGAGAAGAGACAATATACAAAAGTTCTGCAAATATAAGGGGCTAACAGAAGATCATAAGGTCTAGAACATAAAATGAGGAAAAATCAGTTTTATGCCTGTCACAATTATATAATGAAATTTTTAAGTATTCAACTCATCAATTTCAAGTCTATGATTTACTGTTCCATAAAAGAAGTGGAAAGCACCATTCTTACAGCAATATTTTATATTTGTTTCTAATACCCATAACATAATGAAAAAGAAAAGTGTGAAAGAAGGCCTCCATCTTCTCTGCTCCAAGATCCTTCTCTTTTGTATTGACTGCTGCAGTAATCCAATAACATTTTTATTATGTGCCATTTTCCTTTAGTCAATAAACTAGCAGATAGCCACAGAGTACACTATAAAAGTTTTCATAAGAATTACTTCTGTTAAGGAAAATAGCAGAAATATGATCTATTTTATGTGTCCTGAGTCTCCTAACTGTAGGTGCTGCCTTTAAAATCACTTTGATTTTCTTTGTCCCTTAAACTTTTCTGGTTTAGTTTTCATTATTGAACCAAATTACATTTCTATAAGTCTAGCAAAACAATAGTCCACATAAAGAATATTTATCATCTAAGAGTACTAATGCAATTATTTATAATGTCCTTGTGTTTTAACTTTATTAATGAATAGAGTTTAAAATAGTTTTTAAATAGTTAATTTTTTCTGAACATGGATAACTTACTTGCTTTGTGTTAGATCAACTACAATGAGATCTTTTTCCAGAAGTACTACAACAGCATAGGGTTCTTGAAATTCTACAAGTTAAAAGAAAAATGAAAAAGTTTTCATATTTCACATTTTATAAATTACCAAACTTACATTTTCTTTATCTGCTGTACAAATGTTATTTAAATAATTTGAGACCAAAATGTGAGCCAAAGTAAGAAGTAACAAAAGCACTTAAAAAATATATATGTTCTTTCTCAAACTTAATGTTTATGACCATTACAAAAAACAAGAAAAAAAATTAGAAGTTGCATAGCATTAGTTAAATAAATCTCAAAAAAATGAGGTGGTTAGAGTAGATTATTTGACTAGTCTGTCATCTTCATCTCACCAACATTTATCTTATTCTTTCATAACCTGATATTTTATATTTAATTTGATACCTAAAAGATTTACTAAGGAAATTGTAGTTCTGCTTCTCTGATCTGTGATACATATTCACATCCCTATGAAAACAACACTCATAAAAAAATTTACTTTCAATTCAATGTGGTTTGAGATGTTCTTAAAGATTGTCTACTGTGTGCCCAATAGTTTATACCTCAAAAAAGTAGAGAATCTGAGGATAGTTTAGGATTTTCAAGTACTTACAATTCAGCTCTCTTTTTCTCCCTTCACCCTCCCTTCCCTTCTTCAATATGTTCTAGAAATTTTGTACGAAATGATATACGAAGAATAAAATTAACAAGATCCTTGTTCTCATAGGTTTGCATTCTAGGGATGTATACAAACAATGAACAAGTAAACAAATAAGATCTAGTCAGAAATTAATGTGAGTTATGAAAAAAATAACACGAGTAATGGTATAAGAAATGACTTACGGTTAAAGCGACAGTTAAAGTATTATTCTCAATTTAAAGAAAAAGTATTTTCAAACGCATTTCACATACTTGATACCTTTTTCTCCATAGCCAGAACAGGTATTAGTATTTTTCTATTTCATTGAAAATACTGAAGTCCAAATAGTTTACAAGATTGGCACAAATTTACAAAGCTATTAAGTTATAGAAGCTGAAATTTTAGCCCAGGATTTCTGACTTCACTTCCATCCTGCTTTCATTAACCATCAGTTTTTTCTGGTCAGTTTAAATGGTATTTAATCCTAAATTCAACAATCACTTGGCAGGAATTATGCTCAGATTATTCAGGTCTTAGATAGGAAACTGGAATAGATGGCCTTCATAGTCCTTCCAGTCCCGAGAAGCAAAGAGTTTATTCATAAGTCTTATGCTATGATAGAATAACTAAAACCTACAACCTCCAAACTGAGAAAAAGCATGTTTGGGTTCATATTTATGTACAGTATGCAGTCATATTGTTTGCTACCCAAACTGTTCTCAATCTGAGGCTTTTACCTCTTTCTTTCCCATCCCTTAGAGCTGTCTTCAATTCTGTTTCAGTACTTTTCGATTGTTCTTATTTGTATGTTTGTTTTGTTTTTTAGTTGAAAGAATACTGAGGCTCTATACTACTAATTTCCTCTTTTTCTCTCCCCTCTTTAGGAAACTTATTAGTTGAGAAGCATAGATTTTTTGCGGGGGAGACAACTATTTTTTATTAATAATGGTTGCCTCTGGAAGGACAGAGAGAAAGTTTTCATTATATACTATTGTGTATCATGGGATGCTTTTCTGGCATTTTCATGTATTATTTTAATTCAAAATGTTTAATGAAGTACATTTATATTTTACTGAGTAGAGTTAAGCTATTTCTCCTAGCCCTTGACAAAAAGTTTCATCCTTATTACCAAATCTCTGAAAAACAAAGATACATACGTGGTTTGGAAGCAATTAGAATTCTTTATAATACATTTATAATTTATTTAATGTTATTAGAAATTGTCCTAACATTTCTACTGATGTACAGAAGTTTACATACATACAGTGTTTGATCTTTGCAACCATACATTTTCAGTTTCTAGTACTGGTACACACATCTTCTTTCTCTAGGCTCTTTAATAGGAGGCATTAAGCTTGCGGCCCTCTGTTCTTTCTTTGTTTCTTTATTATTCATTCTCATAACTCCAAAGAATGTCTATATTGTGATGTTTATAAATAAATATTAAAGACCATTTTCCTCACTTTTTTGTTCTCTAAACAATTCCATAATTAGACTTATCTTTCTCTTTTTCTAAAAACTGTATACGAAATCACTATTCTTAAAAATGTTATCTTGGACTCACCTATCATGTCACTCTTAATCCAACTGTTGATCAAATTCAGTGGGTTTTCCTCTTTCTATTCCTACAAGCAGTACTCTATTTCAGATCTTGACCATTTTGATAAACATTATCACAAAATCCTCCCAGCTGGAATCTGGAATTTTTTAGATTTCAGTGTCTCTCTCTTCAAACCCACACACATTTTGGGCAAATTTTACTAAAAAACTTTCCTTCATCTTAACATTTCCTCAAAGTTCTTCTGTAGCTCCCTATTTCCAAATAGCTCCAAAAGGCTTTCAATTTTTCTAACAAACCTCACAATTTCTAAAACCTTTATTCAAAATATTCTTTTCAAGGCCCAAGTCATTCTTCAAACCCTATCTAAATCCTTCTTCTTCCATGAAGCTTTGCGTGATATTTTGGTCCTCGACTATCTGCTAGCCTTAAATTAATACTTTTAAAAAACTCTGACCCATGTAACTCAGCACCTAAATTGTCATATTTTTTAAACCTAGGTCATAAATATCTCCCTCATCTAACCATATTTTATACAATTTGACATCAGAAATCAGTTTTATAATTCATCTGTATTCTCAACAAATTCTTACAATACTGAAGTCATAGAAGCATCTAATAAATATGTGTTGATTAATTAACAACCTAAGTAATTTGTCCACAGCAACTCTGGAAATAAAATGCCACATTGATTGTTGTCTCTTATCAACTTCTCCTATATTTTAAATATAAAACTAAAAAAATTTGTTTTATATTTATATTTATATATATGTGTGTGTGTGTGTGTGTGTGTGTATCTTCATAGTTACAAAGTATGCTCACTTTGGCCTTCTAATGGTCATTTTACATGAATCAAGCTTTCTACAAATGATAAATCAAACTCATAAATGTAAAGTAATTTACTCAAGGTCATATAATTAGTAACTGACAGAGCTAAACCATAAACCCATATTTTCTATCTCCAAATCCAGTGCTCCTTCCTCTATATCTATAAATTTCCTCTTGAAAATGTAGTAATGTATATAAACTATGTTGTTTTAATCATAACCTCATAGTCCCCTTTTTATTCTTTATGTTTTACCCTTTTAAATGTTTAGATTTCATTATCAAAATATTTCATTATCATTAGATTCCATTTTATAATTTACATATAAGTTTAGAATAGCTTTTATTTTTATAAAATGTTTATTTATATTGAGGATAAGAATATATAACCATCTCTCCTCCCAAAGTACCTTCTGACTTACTATTCTCAAAATTGAAACAAATCACTAACCACACATCAGCAATCCTAGAGTAATCAGAGATGCTGCAGTTGCTTCTGAAGCAAAGCCAGATGTGAAACAGATGCAGCACCACCAGAGTTACAGATCACTGATATCAGGTAAGTGCTTTAACTTTGATTGGCTTTGGAATGGGATGGGTGGAGCTGGTCTAGGAGAGGCTATTAGGAGACTTCAGTTTCCTCAAGTAATTTCACCCCAGATTCCTATCAGACCCTCCCGGCTCAGCTTCCACCATCCGTATCAAAGTTTAAAGCACTTACCTGATATTTGAACCTGAAACTCCAGCACTGTTGCACTACATCTGTTTTACTTCCAGTTTGTCAAGTAAGTACAGGTACAGAACCTGCTCCATCACCTGTAGCCCACAGTGTTGTACCACAGTAGATGTCAGCTGCCAAAACTAAAAATATTCAAGCTTAATTTTGTTAAGAACTTATTTCAAAAATGATTTTTCAACATTAATAGTTTCATTTTAGTTACTTACCATTTGGATAGGGTGTTTCACATAAAGTTAGAAATTCAACAATAGGATGATCCATTTCAAGTACTGTAATTGCTTTTCCATGCATGATGGTCAAACTTGGTCTTCTGCAAGCTTTGTCATAGGACAATCCACCAGAAAATATTATAAATGGTTCACTACATAGGGAAAAAGAGTTAGTAAGACTGAGAAATCCTTTAAGATAACATAATGTCACAGGACTGAGCTGATGAAGAAAAGGCTTTGTGGGGAATATATAATTTGTAATTACACAGAGAGCAAAAGTCTTCCCTGGCCCAAAATATTTCACCCAACAATTCTACCATTTCTCTTTTTCTGGCTAAGAATCTCACCATTAAAATTACTAATGAATCGATCTTAAGGTGTTGAGGTAGGTAGAGGGAAAAGCAGTGAGGCTGGAGGGAGGTGGATGCTTACTGACTCAAATAAACATTTTCACATATAGTATTAGCTGGTTCCCAAACTCTTAATCCCTACCATTATTAGGCTGTTAGTTTATCATATTAACCATCTGGCATGTGGGGCCCCAAATTCTTAAGAGGTAAAGGAGGTAAATTTCTATATAAAATAAATGTAATAGTGGCAAACCCAGAATGGTAGAAGGTGACATAAAATTTATATATAATGGAGTTTGTGTGGAAAAGGGTTTTGAGAAAAACATGGAGAAAACGAATATGTAGAGAAAAATAATTCACCAAAGATAAATGTGATCTTGATCTCAATTTTACGTAGGGCCTGCCTTATAGCTTATAAAATTAAAACAAATTTTTTTAGCTTATAAAATTAAAACAAATTTTTTAGACACTATTATTCACAAGATACAATTAGATAATAGAGTGTGATTGAAATGACTATAAAATATTATAACTGTTAGAAAGTTATGAAACAGCTTCATAATTTTAGTTTCTTGATTTAATACCTATATCTCTAGTATATGTATATAAAAATAAGTCGATATAAAGCATTTTTTCTTCCTAGAGATCTGTTTCTATTTATTTTTATTGTTTATTACATTTATTGAGATGACATTGGTTAATAAATTATATAGGTTTATAGTGTACAATTCATAATATTTTATATGTATATTGCATTATATGTTCACCACCCAAAATTAAATTTCCTTCTATCTCCATATATTTGACCCCCTTCATTCTTATATACCTCTCCCGCCTTTCCCTCTGGTAACCACTAAACTGTTGCCTATGAGTTGTTTGTTCTGTTCATTTGCTTTCAGGTTTATATCCCAAATATGAATGAAATCATAAGATTTTACTTATTGAAAATACTATTTTCAATAAGTAAATAACTAAAAATATTCATGTACAAAAAATTTTTTAAACCATACACTTTTATTGTACCAAACTCTTTGAGAATATATGGTTCTAAATAATTCATTTCCATCCTTCCACTAAACTGAAGGATCTACTTGTTTCTAGAAATCACTCTATTAATATTTTCCTCTGCCTTTCATTCTGTACTGTACATAGTACCAAACATTGCCAATAAAATATTTGCTGATTTTATGCTGGTTATATAACTACTACAACAACAAAATTATTTTAAAAGTTGCCATCAAAATCTGCATATAAAATGCTTGTATTAATTTATATATATTCTGTCTCAATATTTTGACATAAATATTTTATTTGTAAGCTACATAAGCAAAAATGCTCTAATTTATTTTCTTTGAGTCCTGCATCATTTGACTTGAGTTAGTCTTGCCGCAGTAATCTGACATAGTAAATTACTAACTTACTAATAATGGTATTCAGAAACAACTTTGTAAACTTTTTTCTACCTCTGGACTCACGCCAGCAGCAAACTCCTATACATGACCGTATACTCTGAAATATGGCAGCATGAGAGAGGTCCTCAGATCACGTCCCTTGAAACAACAATAAGCTGAACATCTAAAACTCAACAAAAAACACTCAAACTGCACACCAGCATATGTGAGCATGGGATCTGCGCATAAGAGCTACCACAGGTTAGAATCCCGGGTGTCAGGCAGTAGACTAAAAGAAATAAAGAAGCGGCCTTTCTGAAAGAAATAAAGAACAGCCACCAGAGCTTTCTGAAGGAGGAGGGGGAAGGGGGAAGGTGTGGGGACTTCCCTGAACCACCGTGTCTGGGACTGCTGTGAGCTCTACGCAGCCAGCAGCAGACTCCAGTCATCAGGGCAGAAAGCAGAGGGACCCAGAGGGCCCCTCACCCCATATCCTCCAAGACCAAACACCACAGAGACCTAGGGGAATCTGAGCAAATGCTACCGAAATTGTTGCTAACACTGACAGGGACTGAAACTGAGGGTATTTTCTATGAGAAAATAAAAAAAGTTATTTGTAAGGCTTTATATAAAACAGAGATCCAAGAGGTTTAGTCGCCTAAACCTCCTACTGGAAACCAAAACAAAAGCACCTTCTTTGCAGTGGGCTAAAGAAAGACCTTTATATAATAAATCTTCTTTCTGGAAAAAGAGCAGAATACATTTCCATTAATGCCCAGGTGGAGAAATAATCCATTAAATACCATGAACAACCAAGGTGACAAAGCAACTCAGAAAGAAAGAGTAAAATCTGTAGAAAATAAGCTTACAGACATAGAGATATGCAACTTAAATGACAGAGAATTCAGGATGGTACTTCTGAAAAAAATCAGTGAGTTCTAAAATGAGTCATATCAGCAATTTCAGGAATTGAAAAAACACCTAAATGAGCAGAACAAAGAGATTGAAACCCTCAAAAAGAACAGAATTGATCTTCTGAAGATTAAAAAAAACAAATAAAAAACAAAAACAGCAACAAAAAACACACTGCAAAAGCTGAAAAATGAAATAGCTAGCTTGGGAAATAGAGTTCATCAAATAGAGGAAAGGATCACTGATATCAAAGACAGAAATCTAGAAATAAATCAGAAGAAGAGAGAAACCAAAAAATGAAAAATAATGAAAGAGAAATACAAGAACTAGCTGATAATACCATCAGAAGAGGGAACATAAGAATAATGGGCATTAGCGAAGGCAAGGAAAAGGAGCAACGGCTGGAAAGCATTTTCAGATAGTGGACGAGAATGTCCCAAATTTAAGGAATGAGCTGGAGCCTGGAATTAAAGAAGTCAACAGAACACCCAATTACCTAATCCAAAAAGGCTTTTACCAAGATACGTTGTATTAAAATTATCAAAAATCAATGACAAAGAAAGAATTCTCAGGGTAGCCAGGGAGAAGAAAATAGTAACTTATAAAAGAAAACCCATTAAATCGCAGACCTTGCAAGCCAGAAAGGAATATAATCAAATATTTAAACTATTAAGTGAAAGGAAATATCAGCCTAGATTAATGTATCCAGCTAAGCTCTCTTTTAGATATGAAGGAGAAATTAAGACCTTTCCAGACATTTAAAATTGAGGGAATTCTCCACTATGAGGCCTGCACTACAGGAAATACTGAAAGGGCTCAACTCACCTAAAACAAAATGGCAAAAAAAAAAAAAAAACATGATTAGGAGTAAGGTGATTATCAGGCAAACAGAAGCAAAGGAGTAAAACTTTTATTAAGAACAGGGCATCATAGCTTAAATAATAAGAAGAGAATTGCTATAGTGAGATCGTAATGAATGTTCAGCATAAATAGGAACGAAATGGGACAATGACTGAAAAGGGAAGAATTCAAAGATCCTAATTCACAAATTTGGAGATAAGGCACGTGCAGAAGAAAATGGATGAGTGTGTGTGTGTGTGTGTGTGTGTGTGTGTGTGTGTGTGTGTGTAACTATCCTTTATATATTCGTAATGGTAACCACACACCGAAGATTCAGAACTGGAGCATATAACATAAAACAAGAAGAACTAGAGGCAAAACTCACAAAAGCCAACCAAAATAAAGAAAACAGAAACAGAAGGAAAAGGAAGTAATAAAAACACTGAGCTACCAGAAAGCAAAAGATAAAATAACTATAAGAAAACCTTATATTTCAATAATCACTCTAAATGTGAATGGACTGAACTCTCCAATAAAAAGGCACAGAGTTGCAGAATGGACCAAAAAACAAAACCCAACCATATGATGCCTCCAGAAGACACATCTCAGCTCCAAAGACAAATATAGACTCAAAGTGAAAGGGTGGAAAATGATATATCAAAAAAATGGCATTCAGAGAAAAGCAGAAGTTTTACTAATATCAGAGGAAACAGACTTCAAAATAAAAAAGGTAAAGAAAGATACTGAGTGACATTTTATAATGATAAAGGGAATCATGCACCAAGAAGACATCACTTATTAATATCTATGCTCCAAATCAAGGAGCCCCGAAATATGTAAAGCAATTACTAACAGAACTAAAGGGTGAAACAGACCAAAACACTATCATAGTAGGGGATCTAAATACCCCACTGTCAGATATGGACAGGTCATCGAAATAGAAAATCAATAAGGAAATAACATCCTTAAATGATACAATAGACCAACTGGACATAACTGACATTTACAGAGCCTTCCATCCCAAAACAGCTGTTTATACATTCTTCTCTAGTGCACATGAAACATTCTCAAGAATCGACCACATACTAGGACACAGAGATAGCCTCAACAAATATAAGAGGGCTGTAATCATACCAACTATATTCTCTGATCATAATGCTTTGAAACGAGATCAACTGCAAAAAGAAATCAGGAAGAACCACAAATACATGGAGATTAAACAACATACCACTTAAGCATAACTGAGTCAGAGAAAAAATAAAAAGAGAGATCAAGAGATACATAGAAACAAATGATAATGATAGTAAAACATACCAAAACTTTTGGGACACCACAAAAGCATTCATTAAGAGGAAAGTTAATATCATTACAAGCCTATCTCCAAAAACAAGAACAAGTGCAAATCAACAATCTAACACTTCATCTTAAAAAACCAGAAAAGGAAGAACAAATGAGGCCTATAGTCAGCAGAAGGAAAGAAATAATCAAAATTAGAGCAGAAATAAATGAAATTGAAAACAAAACAAAAGATAGAAAAAATAAATGCAAACAAGATCTGATTCTTTGAGAAGGTTAATAAAATTGACAAACCCCTGGCTAGACTAACTACAGAAAAAGGACACAAATAAACAAAATCAGAGATGAAAGAGGAGAAATTATGACTGACATCACAGAAATACAAAGTATCATCCAAGAACACCATGAAAAAGGATATAACACCAAATTTAATAACCTAAAAGAACTTAGAAAAATACAACCTTCCTAGACTGAATCAAGAAGAACAGGAAAAGCTAAATAGACTGATCAGCAATATGGAAATTGAATCAATCATCAAAAACCTACTAAAAAGTAAAAGTCTAGGACCAAATTGCTTCACCAGTGAATTCTAAACATTCAAAAAAGATTTAATACCTATTCTTCTCAAACTCTTTCAAAAAATCAAAAAGGAAGCAATACTTCCCAACTCATTTTATGAAGGCCACCATTACTCTGATACCAAAATCTGCTAGAGATAACACAAAACAAGAAAACTACAGACCAATCTCTCTCATGAACACAGATGCAAAAATCCTAAATAAGATACCAGCAAACCTAATACATCAACATATTAAAAAGATGATACACCACGATCAAGTGGGCTTCATCCCAGGGGCACAGGAATGGTTCAACATATACAAATCAATTAATGTGATACACCACATAAATTTAAAAATAAGAATCATATGATCATATCAATAGATGCATAAAAAGCCTTCGACAAGATACAGCACTCATTTATGATTAAAACACTTAATGAAATCAGTATAAAAGGAAAATACCTTAACATAATAAAGACCATATATGACACTCAGCCAACATTATATTTAATGGTGAAAAACTAAAAACCTTCCCTTTAAGATCAGGAACAAGGTAAGGCTGTCCACTGTCACCACTGCTGTTCAATATAACATTGGAGGATCTAGTGAGAGCAATCAGGCAAAAAAAAGATATAAAAGGCATCCAAATAGGAAACAAAGAAATCAAACTGTCTCTATTTGCAGATGACCTGATTCTCTATATAGGAAACCCTAAAGACTCCACAAGAACACTACTAGAAACAATAAGCAAATACAGTAAAATTTTGTATCTCTAGATACAAAATCAACGTTCAAAAATTCATAGTATTCCTATATTCTGATAATGAAGTGTCAGAAAAAGGTGGAAAAAATAATTCCTTTTGCATTGCAACAAAAATAATAAAATAATATAGGAATAAATTGAATGAAACATGTGAAGGACCTATATAATGAAAACTATAAGATTCTATTTAAAAAATTGAAGAAGATACAAAGAAACAGAAAGATATTTTATGTTCTTGGATTGGAAGAATCAACATAGTTAAAATGACCATAAGACCTAAAGCATTATACAGATTTAATGCAATTGCCATCAAAATCCCATAGGCTCTTTTTAAAGAAATAGAACCAAAAAATCATGAGATTTGTATGGAAGCACAAAAGACCCCGAATTGCCAAAGCCAACCCAAGAAAAAAGAATGAGGCTGGAGGCATCACTTTACCTGACTTCAAATTATACTACAAAACAACAGTAATCAAAACAGCATGTATTGTCAGCAAAACAGACACACAGACCAGTGGAACAGAATCGAAGGTCCAGAAGTAAACTCATATTTTTATAGGCAAATAATTTTAGACAAAAAAGCCAAAAACATACAGCGGAGAAAGGAAAGCCTCTTCAATACACGATGCTGGGAAAGCTGGAAAGTCACCTGCAAAAGAATGAACCTAGACTGTTGTCTATCACCACACACCAAAATTAGCTCAAAATAGATTAAGGTCCTGAATATAAGACCTAAAACAATGAAATGCACAGAAAAAGACATAGGAACAAAACTCAGGGACTTTGGACTTAAAAAGGATTTTATGAACTTGATCTCAAAAGTAAGGGAAGTAAAAGCTAAAATAAATGAATGGGACTACATCAAACTAAAAAGCTTTGCTCAGCAAAAGAAATTGTCAACAAGGTAAAGAGAAAAACATCGAATGGGAAAATATATTTGCAAGCAATGCTTCTAATGAGGGCTTAATATCCAAAATATACAAAGAACTCATATAACTCAATAACAACAACAATGACAAAAAACAAATGATCCAATCAAAAAATGGTCAGAGGACCTGAAGAGACACTTCTCCCTAGAGGACATACAAATGGCTAACAAATATATGAAAAGATGCTCATCATCACTAGCTATTAGGAAAATGCAAATCAAAACCACAATGAGATACCGTCTTATACTTATTAGAATAGCTTTAATCAACAGGACAAGTAATAACAAATGCTGGAAAGGATGCAGAGGAAAAGGAAGCCTCATACACTGCTGGTGGGACTGCAAATTGATACAGCCACTATGGAAAACAGTATGGAGGTTCCTTAAAAAACTAAGAATTGATCTACCATATGATCCAGTAATCCCTCTACTGGGTATTTACCCCAAAGACTTGAAAACTCATATCTGAAAAGATATTTTCACATCCATGTTCATAGTAGCATTATTCACAGTGGCTAGGACATGGAAGCAACCATGTGGTACATATATACAATAGAATATTACTCAGCCATAAGAAGAGATGAAATACTGCCATTTACGACACATGGTTGGACCTCGAGATAATCATGCTAAGCGAAATATGCCACACAGAAAAAGTTGAAAATCACATATCATTTATATGAGGAATATAAACCTAAAAGCAACAAATTAACAGGACAAACAGAGACTCATGGACATGGACTATAGACTAGTGCTTACCAGAGGGTGGGAGTGGGGAAGGAGCAGGGAGAAAGATGGAATAAAGGGGTCAAATATATGGTGACAGAAAGAAATCTAACTTTGGGAGGTGAACACACTTTAAATATATATATGTCTTACTATTTAAGTGTACAACTAAAACTTATTGAATTTAGTTAACCAATGTCACAAGAAAAATTAAATTAATTAATAAAAAGGACCAATTTTGTTATTTCTAAATATATATTTATGTTAATAAGACTTCTCAAGATTAAATCATTTCTAAAGAAATGAGTATAGGTTTTTGTACCTTTGATTGTTACTTTGTTTTGCAACAAAAGTCACAACTTGGAGAACATATCTGTTCATACTTATAGACCTTAATATTTGCTTCAAATATTAATCAAGGCAATAACTATTTTTTCCATGTAAAAGTGAGTAAATTAATTCTCACTAGTACTAATCTAAACATAGGATAAAATGCAATTTACTCTCCCTCTTTTTTGTAAGCACATTGGGAAAATATCTTTTCTAATATTGGAAAAGAGCAAACTTTTTCTGTCCTCATTATGGCTCTGAATCAGAAAACACTGTGTGTAAATTTAATTATTGATATATATACACTTTTCTGTAAACTACTGAATGATTGAATAAAAGTTATTTACTCAGGAAACACTTAGGGAACCACTCATGGATAATGCATTAGGTAATTAATTATCAGATTAAATCCTCTTAAGTCTTGTCCTCATTTTATTAATAAGGTTAAATAATAACTAAGCAGAAAAACCCAGAAGAAAACAGATCAGACTTCAAAGCTATTCACCTAAGTAGTGATGTGTACTGCTTATAGTATAAAATAGCTACAATTTACTGAATGATTACCCTGCATATTGGTAATATATTGGCATATATTGTGCCATGAGCACATATAAAGTAAATTTTATGTAATTCTCAATCCTGTTGAGTAAAGCACTATTAGCCCTATTTTGTAGATGAGGAGTCTGAGATTCATGCAGAGTAAATAACTTATTCAGGGTTACACATCTTGTGAGTGGCAGGGCAAACTTCAGATCCAAATACAAAAGTCCGTGTTTTTTATTTCTAAAGTTTCTCAAATTGTGTGATAACCATCTATGGTATCAGAGGGGCACTAGATTTATTGGGGTGATCACTTTGCGTGTTATATAAAGATGTTGTACACCTGAAACTAATATAATATTATATGCCAACTATAACTGAAAAATAAAAAAATATTATTTAAAAGATTCATAAAAGGAAATTTATCTTTGGGTAGTGAATACAGTGTAATATATACATAACATTTTATTGAATTGTACACTTGAAACCTATATAATTTTATTAACAATATAATTCCAATAAATTTAATAAATAAAAATAAAATGGAGACAAAATTTTAAAAATCTATTTACCACTCATCAAACATATGACATTACAAATTTATACATAATTTAATTTAATCCTCCCAACCAGCACAATTAGATAGGTATAGTTAATGAGGAAATTAGAGTTTAAAAGAGTTAGATAAAATGTTAAATGTCATATAGCTGTCTTACTCTATAAGCCAATAACTTTAACCATTGCTTTACACTCTTAACTTGAATTCTGAATTCCTCAAGTACCCCCTCTCTACCTTCACTCTTTCCTCCCTTTCCCTGTTACCAACCTATCATTTCTTAAGTACCATCTCAGACATCTCCTTTCCCAAGAAGAATTTAACTATCTCTCTCTTCACTGTTCTCCACACTCTCTAGGTTTAGGTGACTTGCTGTGCTCTCATAATATAAAAGTATCTCACATGTTGTATAGAAACCACAAGTTTATGGTCTTACTTCTGCTACTAGACCACAACAAATTCAAAATTAGGCAGTATTCTTTTCCATTTTAATACACCTAACAAACTGCACAAATATATGTATTTTGTATAAGTTTTATATATATAAACAAACTACATATGAATACTGATTAAAAATGACCATAATGTTATTCTATTAAACTTTTAGAATAGGTATAAACAACATTAAGTATACCTATGATACCAAAAAAAATTCTAGGGTGAGCAGATAAGTAATACAAAGTAGGATTGTCCAATTTAGGATTATAATAAAATTAAAATTTAAGCAAGATTTGGAATTATGGTAATTTTGGATGAATATATTACTATTAATAATTATTATAAATAGAATACTGTTGCAGTATAAGATATGGTTGCTATACATATAAGAGAATTTTATTAAATATTACTTTATTTAATTTTCTATATAAAATTTAATACTATTTTATTATGCCAACATACATAATTGTTTATCTTTCAAATTAATTATAATCTTTCCAACTTCAGAATTTAAGATCCTAAAGTAGAGGCTTGGTTATGTATTTAATTTCTTCATGTGCAATACCAATAAATAGCTCTGCTTAACAGTGCTAAATGACTGCTACTACCAATTTGCATTGCCTGAAAGTCCTACATTGTTCAAATTAATGTATATAATACTCATCTGAATATTCATAGAAATTTTAAAATAATAAACAGCTGTTATTTGTAATATTTATAATAATGACCATCATAGATATGCTTATTAGATGAAAAATCCTTTACTGTTAATATTAAGGATTCTACCAGTTAATATAATTATGTAAAACTTTAAAAATACATAAACATTAAACATTATCTGCCTTTCTTGTCTCTGTTTCTTATATATTTCCCAACATCTCCCAAAGTAAAAATGCATACCTGTTTCTACAGGTCTTGTATTCTACTTTAAGAATTGGTTTACATGATTCAGATTTTCTTCCTTCTCTTTGACTTTTTCCTAAAGAAAGAAAAAGGATTTTATTAGATCTGATTTAAATTCTACTCATCCATGAGAATTAAAAAGTTTTACTAAAGGAATATAAAGAAAAAAGATAATGTAATTATGCATTTTTTATAATAGGATAAACACATGTCTATTTATCCTAATATTTTTGTTAAATTTATAAACAATTTATTGAATCCTAACAATTTACTGCTATGTAATAAATAATTATTTGTGAACATATCAAATTTGTATTGCCTTACATTCTCCATGTATAAATCTAGTCTCATGTAAGGTTATTTTAATTAAGTTTCAAGATAAAATAATTTTGTAACTGAAGATATACATATTTATCTACAAAGAGAAATGTATTATTATGAAAATCCATACCAGGCTAAAAATTTTATCTGTAGTACAAGCAAAACCCTTTCATATATGGAAAAAATGCTATTTAAAGTTTATGATAGACTATCAAAACCATTGCATTTTCAGCAAATTCATTTAAAGAAAGTCTATTAGACAAGGAACACATTATACACTTCATGATTTTAAAAAGTAATTTTAATGGTGGTATCTATTTGCATAAAACAAAAAGAATAGTTTCTTGTAGGGGAAGAGTTATATTCTTTAGATTTCATAAGATTTTGAATAAAAAATCAAAAAGAGTATAAAATGGAAGGAAAGCTACTTCTACATCTAACATACTTATCTTTCAATTGTTGCTTTTGCTTATAATTCTGTCTCATTTTGATAAAATTGATATTTTTTGATGATATATATATACTTTTTTATTTTAGTAATTACCCTTACTTATTCTTGTAGTGCTACAATTGTTTGTAGTCATAGATACCTATTATATAAGGAGGTGTTTACATGCATATATGTGTAAATTTGCAGGACAGACACAGAGTGGCATAACCAAAACCAAATAAAATATCCTGATAGTTGTCTTTAATTTGTTTAAAGGATAAAATGTCAGCTTACAATGCACCTTATCTGCTTTTTAAAAGTAAGCTGTTGGCATGCTTTCTAAAATTGCTTTATAAAGAGACACTTTAGCTCAAGGACTCACTCTGAACAGTTGTCTTAGGGAGGAAGAATAGCTTAGCTGGTTGCTGAATACTGGTTTTGGTAATGAATGAGAATAGAAAGAACAAAGTGACACAGCCAAAAAAAGAGATCCATTCTTTTCATGGTGATCTTTTTCATCCAGTACTTCTTTAATAATTGCCAAGCCATTAATTAACCAAAACAGTATATGTCATATTGTCAATATATATGGAACCAATTACTATTTTTCAATCAGTACACATTAGTGTCATGTACTGATTTCAGTAGAAAAAATTATCTAATAATTAATTAACTTTTTACTTCAATGTCCAACTCCAAAATTAGTTTGGGGCTAAAGGTTTACTTCTGTGATTATATTCCTTTCCTATCAATAATTAAAATATGCTTAAATGTCATATTGTGTAAAAATCAGAATCAACAACTCCATTTATTGAAAGTCCTTCTGTTCAGAGTACTGGACTAAGTGTCAGAGTACAAAGAAATAACTGACCATCGAGAAGTATAAAATTTGCTAAATTAAACAAAACAAATATAAGAACGACAATATGAGGTACCATAAGCAAATGAGTGATAGACATAAAGTGTTGTAAAAGATGAGAATAAAACTGTGGTTTCCCTTTATAATAGAAAATTTTCTGGAGTTCTACTTTAAACTTTACCTAAAGACTACACTGAGCAATAACAGATAGAATTAGCGTAGAAGAGCACAAGAAAAGATATGGAGACAGAATGTGCTCAGTGTATCGAAGGAATGATGAATAAGCCAATTTGGGTAGATTAAAAGATTCATGTAAAAGAATAGTGAAAACAATGCTGATGAGGTGCAAGGAACCAGACTGGCAATCTATAAAACTGGCAATATAGACAATGGACAGTCACTGGATGCTTTCATGCTGGGAAGTGAAATATCTCAGAAATGTTAATAAGGCTTCATTTACTAGAGCAATTTTGAGGACATAAGATACTGATGCTGGAAAAATAAGTAGGAGATTATTGCAACAGTGCAGTGAAAAAAAAAACAGAAAAAAGGAAGAAAAATGAATAATCTTAAATGTGGAATATCATTAATCACATCAACATATGCATAATGAGAGTACAAAAAAAAAGAAGGGCAAGAAAAAACATTCATAAAATCATGGTTGAAAACTTTATAAATTGGATAAAAAGCATTATCTTCACATCTAAGAACCTCAATGAACTCCAAGTGTGATAAAAAGCAAAAATATTGAGTCACAGATACATCAGAGTAAAATGCTAAAAGACAAAAAAAATCTTGAAAGCAGCAAGAGAAAAATGACTTATCACATACAAGAGAGCCCCAATAAGATAAACAACTGACTTTATTAAAAAATAAAATGAAGCCAAAAACAAAGAGTATCAGTAATGGTAATTACATAGATAATTACAAAAGACAGCATAAATGGCTATTTCTTCTCCAATCTTCTCTTAACTGATTTAAGAAGCAATTGTTAAAATAATATGTACATAATTATAGTGTGGTATATATAACACATTTGGCAATAACAACATAAAGAAGATAGATGGGAACAAAGATATACTAGAACAAGAAAATGACACCAAATGGTAACTTGAATCCACAGAAAAAAAATGAAAAGAGAACCATGATAAGCAAAAAGGTTAACATAACAAATTCTACACACACACACACACACACACACACACACACACACACACACACACACACACACACACACTGGATCTATTTTCTTTTGTCAACTTCTTTAAAAGATGAAAATACTACAAGACCATGCACAGACCTTATGTCTGTAGCCCAGACTACTTCATACTTTCAAATTAGCCCATACTTAGGCTCTAGAAATTCATTTAAAAAAAAAATGATTGCTAAAGCTTTTTCTGGTGTTAGTGACATCCAATGGTATCTGCCCTAGATAAGCAAAGGCAGGTACTTGTTCTCCTTGCAGATACCTTTTTCTCCCCAGATTTTAAGTTAGTTGTTTGCTCTGTCACCTTAATTCTCTGATGAGTTCAATAAAAGTTTTAATTTGCAGTTTGTCCAGCTTTTTGTTGTTGTTATATGAGTGCTAATGATGCTCCTCCCAGCTTTCTATCTCTATGTAAAGATTAAACAACACACTTTTAAATAATACAAAAGTCAAAGGATAAATATCAAAAGTAATTTTAAAACATCTTGAACTAAATGAAAATGAAAACAACTTTTCAAAATTTGTGGGATGCAGCAAAAGCAGTGCTTAGAGGAAATTTTATATCATTGAATGCATATATTAAAAAAGAAGAAAGATATAAAATCAGTCATCTAAGTTTCCACCTTAGAACTCTAGAAATAGAAGAACAAATTAAATCCAAGGACAGAAGAAGAAAATAGTAAGAATTAGAACAGAAATAAATACAATTGAAAACAGAAAACCGACAGAGAAAATCAAGAAAATCTAAAGCTGATTCTTTGAAAAGATCAATAAAATATAAGCCTCTATAACCTGGCTAACTAAGAAAAAAAAAGAGAGAGAACACAAATTCCTAATATCAGAAATGAAAGAGTAGACATCACTAAAGATCCCATGACATAAAAAGAAGAATAAAGGAATACTATGAAAAACACTATGCCTATAAATTTGATAATCTAGGTGAAATGAACTAATTCCTTAAAAGACACAATCTGCCAAAACTCACACAAGAAGAAATGGGCAATCTGAACAAGTTTATATCTATTAAAGTAATTAAATTAATAATCAATAATCTTCTAAAACAGAAAGCATCAGACCCAGATGGGTTCACTAGTGAATTCTACCAAAAATTTAAGTAAGAAATTATATTCTTACAATCTCTACAATTGTCTACAATATCAGAAGTTAAAAGCAGAAGGAATTCTTCCTAACTCATTCTATGAGGCCAGCATTACTCTAACACCAATAACAAAAACATTACCAAAAGGAAAAAAAGACACCCATAGACCACAATATCTGTCATGAACATTAATGTAAAAATCATTAACAAAATAGCAAATTAAATCTAACAATGTATTAAAAGAATGCTACACCATGACTAAATGTGATTTATCCTGGGTATGCAGGCTTGTTGAACATTTAACAACCAATTAATATAACCCGTTACATCGACAGGCTAAAAAAGAAAAATTACATTATACAAATAGATTCAAAAAAAACATTTGATAAAATCCACACCCATTTATGATAAAAACTCTCAGTAAAATAAGAATACATGGAAACTTAGTCAACATGATGATGATGAATATCTACAAAAAAACCTACTGGTGACATTATACTTAATGGTGAAACTCACATCTTTCCTAGAAAAGTTAGGAAGGAGCAAGGCAAGGTTGTCCCCTCTTACTACTCCTTTACAAGATTATGCTAGAGTCCTAGCTAATGAAATAGGGGAATAAAACAAAATGTAAGGCACACAGATTAGAAAGGAAGAAATAAAACTGTTAGCAAATGACATAACTGTCTATGTAGGAAATCTGAAAGAATCAACAAAAAAAAATCTTCTGGAACTAAGAAGTTATTATAGCAAGGTTGCAAGATACAATTTTAATATACAAAAGTCTATTGCTTTCCTATATACCAGCAAAAAATAAGTTAAAAATTTTTATTTCTATACTGTAATTAGTTTAATTTTTTTAACTAAAAATATTTTTAAAATTAAAAAAAATTTTAAATTTACTGTGGTAACTTCAGTTAATAAAATTACATAGGTTTCAAGTATACAATTCAATAATACACCTATATATATATTGCATTATGTGTTTAACCACCCAAAGTTAAGTCTCCTTCTGTCACCATATATTTGACTCTCATTACCCTTTTTTACCTCCCCTCTCCCTTTTTTCCCTCTAGTTACCACTAAACTATTATCTGTGTCCATGAGTCTCTGTTTGTCTTTCAGTTTTATATCTCACATATGAGTGAAATTATATGGTTTTGACTTTTCCTGTCTGACTTATTTCACTTGGCATGATAATCTCAAGATCCATCCATGTTGTCACAAATAGCAGTATTTCATCTTTTCTTATAGCTGAGTAATATTCCCTCGTATATGTACCACATAATCTTTATCTAATCATCTGTTGAGGATATTTTGTTTGTATGTGTTGGCCACTGTCGATAATGCCACAATGAACATTGGGGTACATATATCTTCACAGATAAATGTTTTCAAATTTAGGAGGTAGATATCCAAAAGAGGGAATCCTGGGTCATATGGTAATTCTATTCTTAAATTTTTTGAGGAACCTCCACACTGTCTTCCAGAGTGGCTGTACCAAATTACATTCCCACCAGCAGTATGTGAGGGTTCCTTTATCTCTACAACCTCTCTAATACTTATTAATTGTCCTGTTGATAATAGCCATTCTAACAGGCATGAGGTGGTATCTCATTGTGGTTTTGATTCCTATTTCCCTAATAGCTAGTGAAGTTGAGCATCTTTTTATATGGCCTGATGGCCATTTGTGTGTGTTCTTGGGAGAAGTGTCTCTTCAGACACTTCCATTTTTCAATGGGAATGTTTGCTTTTTTTGTTAAGTTGTATGAGTTATTTGTATATTTTTGAATTTAATATTAAAAACCATTTATATTAGCATCTAAAAAATGAAATCCTTAAGTATAAATCTAACAAAATATAAGATATATATGGGTAAAACTAAAAACCTCTGATGAATAAAATCAAATAACTAAATAAATGGAGAGAAATTTCTTGTTCATGGATAGGAAGACAATATTGTCAAGATGTCAGTTCACCCCTATTTGATCTATAAATTCAACGTAATCTTGATCCAAATCCAAGCACATTAGTTTGTGGACATTAACAAACTGATATTAATGTTTATATGAAGAGGCAAAAGATCCAATATAACCAATAAAATAATGAAGAAGAACATAGAAGAAGACTGAAACTATGAGGACTTTAAGATTTAAATAAAATTACAGTTATTAAAACAATGTGGTATTGGAGAAATACAGACAAATAGATCAATCCAATAGAAAACAAACAAAAAAAACTAGTATACCTAAATCCAACCCAACAGTAATTACATTTAATATTAATGGATTAAATGTTCCAACTAAATGATATAAGACTGGATTAAAAAAAAGTAAGACCCATCTATATGCTCTCTATAGGAGACATAAGTAATGTCTAATAATAAAGACTCAAAATGCATAGTACAAAAAAAAGAGGTCCAAATATATGGTGGCAGAAGGAAATTTAACTTTGGGTGGTGAACACACAATGCAATATACATATTATTGAATTATACACTTGAAACCTATACAATTTTATTAACCAATATCACCCCCAATAAATTTAATAATAAAAAGAAAATTAAAGTAAAAAGTAGACAATTTTATTATCATGTTAGGAAATTTTAATACCAGTCTTTCAGAAATTGATAGCACTAGTCATATATCAGGAAAATCACAGAGGATATGATTACTGTTATTAAACACCTTTATTTATTTGAGTTTTAAAGTATGTAAAGCAGGAATGAAGAGAATTACAATGAAAAATACATAATAATAGAGATTTTAATTTACCTCTCTCAGAATTGAAAAATCAAATGACAGAAACTTATGCAAAGATTTAAACAGTACAAAATAAATACAATTTCAAGTTTGACCTTTGTGTAACAATTAAGAAATGTACATTCTTCTCAAGCACACTTGGAACTTTATAGTAACTGTGTATTTCTAGTTGTAAAACATATCTCAGTAAATTTTGTAGAACTAGTACAAAGCCACAGTCTCTGATTACGACTAATTGTAAAAACTATAAATTTAGAAATCACATGTCTAAATAACTGATAGGTAAAAAGTAGAATTATAATAGAGATTAGAAAATACCTCAAACTGAATATTTATGAAATTTACATATTAATGAAATTATATATCAAAATTTATAGGATACAACTTAAATGGCATTTAGAAAAGGTTTTTTATTTTAGAAAATAAGAAGAGCTGAAACAAAAGGGAACAAAATGAACCCAAAGAATATAAATAGATATGACAGTGGATACCAAAATCACTGACACTAACTTAATTATGTCATAGTCAGGCATCAGAAATTTAATTTGATTTATATGTTATGAGAGACACAGATGTTGATGTTTTCAACAACCTGTGAACAGAACTGCAGTTCTTTTAAAAGGAAAACGGAATTAAAGAAAACAACCCAAAGTGATAAAATAAATATGGATATGGTAAAACATGTGAAAGAATCAAATATCCAATCAAGTGAAGAACTTGTATAGAAGTTGATTGATAAGAAAAAGAAGTAGAAAACTTATCAATAAATCTTATTACACATTTGCAAATAAAAGGATTTTTTTTAACACAGGGGTTAAGGGGAAAGGAACCCACCACACAAACAAATAATTAAACCTGAGTGGATATATAGCAAACACCTATTAAGGTTTTCATATGGCAGTCTTTAAATAAAGCATCTCAAGTAAGTGTCTAAATGTAATCTCTAAGTAAAGTAGTGAGGTTAAATGTATTAATCATTTACAGATAGAGCATGCAACTGTGGTACAAAAACTGACAGACCAACACAAGATGAATAATTTCAACTAGTGATTTATAAGTCATCTATTATAAAAAAAAAAACTTACTTCAGAAATTATATTCAGAAATTATAAAATAGAATGTGTTTGATTAACTGCAAGGTTTTGACCACTCTGTTCCTAGAAACAACCAACAGTGTGAGGTAAACATGGAACTCAGATCATCACTAATATTCTTGGAGATAATATGGTCATCTGAATAAAAGATTTTATACTATTGAACTTTTTATTCTGCTCAGTTAGGTAAACAAGTCCAATATAAATGCTAAATACCTCTTTTCAGTCAGGAAGATATAAATACAACCTATAATAATACCACAGTCATAATTTAGTGGAATCAAATGGCAGAAACGGAAATAAAAGGATAAACTAGAAAACAACAGATTATAAAGCAGTATAGGACTTAGGTCTGAAAGTCAGATCTAGGTAATGCCATTTTCTCACTAGCTCCTTAACCCTTAAAATGGACCAAACATGTCCTCTGCTTCAGATACATCAACCATTATATAGAAGGGTCTATATAAATATCACTTACAAAGCAGGAAAGTGAATAGACAGGAATAAGGGAAGCATAAAAAGTTTAGGGCGTAATGTAGGGGATCTGATGGCAAAATAGACCAAGAAAGATATAAAAGAAGTATTTAGAATCAGAAGCTATGGTCTATCATCTCTTTCTACCAAACACTCCGATACCACTTCTCCTACTTTAAGCCAAGGCACTGTAACTCCGGAGTTTCTTTCTTTTGAAAGCATACATCTTACCATGTGGAATTGTGGTCTGGAAAGGACGACTTGGGCTTTTCAGGTTCCATAAAGTCAAGCTGCCATCTGAATGGCTGCACATGAATTGTTTGCCTTCATGGTGCCAATCAATTGAATGAATAGCCTAATGAAATAACAATTAAAAACAAGCAGAGAGGGGAAAAGTTGATATGTTATATTATTCTATATTCCAAAGGAAAAATATTATAACATAAAATTACTATAGCAATAACACTTAAGAAACATATGTATTTTCTCTGACCTAAATCACACTATTTTGGGGTTAGCCTTCTACAGTCTTGTAAAAGAGTACAAAAACTCATCTCTTGAAATAAAGAAAATTTCCTAATAACATTAGATCTCAGAACTTTTTGTTGTAAGTTCTATGTCTTCCTTGTATCCTATAATGCGTCTTTGAAAAATTATTTACATAGAAATAAAAGTAAGGTTATATGAAGATAATTTCTAATAAGGTAGCAGCCTATTACATTTTAAAAAGTCAATTTAAAAAAATAATTTACATAAGATCTACCATCTGAGGACTTACTATGTGGAAGACCAATGGTAAGCACTTTATGTACATTATTTCATTTAATTATAAAACAGGTATTATTTTTTCCAATTGACAGATGGCAAAATAGACCTAGAAAGATATTTGCTCAGGTCACACAACTCAGAGTCAAGGTCTAACTACAAAACACATATTCTCAATCATTGTACCATATTGCCTCTACATAAACAATTTAAATCGATTTGAAGCAAGAAGAGTTTACAATTTTTTTTATATTTACAAGTTCACTCTGTTGCTGTGAATTAAAAAGTACTATTCCATTTTCCTAAATTGTTTTATTCCCAGTGGTAGTACAATGTCTTGCAAAAAATATATGTTGAATGAACAAGCAATTAATGTTATCTTACATGTCCACATCCTTGGTACTTTTTCTAAATATATGTAACTTGGGTAATGTACTAAGCACTATGGGACAAGCTCTAGTAGACGACGATATGATCCTTTCCTTAAAGGAAGTTAAAAAAATAGTGGGACAGAAAAGACTAATATGTATGAACTTCCAAACAATAAGTATTATTAGAATTACAGCTAATTGACAGCTAGAGTAATCATTAGACATATCATAAAGGAAATATGATATAAGCTGTACCTCAAAAAATAAGTAAGATTCAATTAAGTGGAAAATATAACATGAAACTCTACACACGTTTTTCTCTCACCCTATTCTTCATTACTAGGAAGAGAAGATTTATTTTTTGCCAGGTTTCAAGAGGCAGTTGGGGAGGGAGGGAACACTCTTTTATCTTCTCCTTTGCTTATTTCTTCTCACTGTTATAGCTGGCTTGAGGGAAATGTCCCTTCTTGCTTCTTCTACATGTTAACTTGGATGAACCTTAGTCAATTTAAAGTTCTCTCTGACTGCCTTTTACCAACAGTGGGGCCAGAGAAAATGTCCCCAGTCCTAACCCTTCTTCCTATACCAGTTTGTCTTAAATTCTTCAGCATTCTTCCCGTATAAGTGTGGGTGATACTAGACTGCAGTTTTTAACCTATATTTACTCCTATCTCTCCTCACTCTACCCGTTTCAGAGTTTAATTGACAACATAGATGATCAACTTTATCTTTCATAGCTACAAGAGAGAATTATCCTTTCCCACCTTTTGCCCCCAACCTCACTGACTTCATTAGTCTTTTCTGAAAGGAGAAATAATTAATGGCTTAGAGTCAATCTCTGAACAATTGAAGTATCACTCCAGGAACTATTTCTTGATGAAAAGTTCACTGCTTTCTCTAAATGAAAACCTAATTAGTCTCAACTATTACAATAAAACTTACTTCAAGATCTTACTGAATCTTATTATTAAGTATTACTATTTACAAAATCTCAGTTTATTCTAAGAACGCAAATATTAGAAGATAAGAGCATTCAAACTGACTACTTAAACTTTCTGCCACAGGAAAAGAATTTTTTAAGGGAGATGTAAAAAGAGTCTTTAGCAACCTTAAGGACAATGAGTTGGGACAAAAGCACACAAAGCTTAAAGAAAGAAAAAGGAGCTTGGATGTAGCTGGAGACAGTACAGGTAATAGGCACCAAAGTATATAAAGGATGCCATAAAGGGCCCAATAATGGGCAGTCAAGGCAGAATTCCCACTCAGGAGAACAACCCAGAGTTGGAACTTGTGCAAATATTAATAGGCAGAGTAAGGCACTGAGTCATAACTAGGCAGTTTTCCAATGATAAAAATGTTGGTAACATACAAAGCTTAAAAGTAGAACATAAGTACAAAGTCACAATACTTGTTCAAATATTTCAATAGAAATAACTTACCTCATCATAATAAACTCTCAGTTCTGCTCTTTTAGATTTCAAATCCCAGAATACTACAGTACCATTTTCATAACCTATTAGCAGCTGGAAAACATTAGAACAATCATTTTTGTGATTCAAACATTAATTTTAACTTGTTCCAAATAAAGGTTAATGTTATACAATAAAGCAAAATCATACTACATAATACAACTTTATTTAGAATACCAATTTTTCCAGATTCTGAATATTTTTCCTTCATTTCAAAAAAACTGACAAATAATCTACTTCAATATAAACATTTACCAATTAAATATGCCACATTCTAAAGACAAATTGAGGAAATAAAAATATACATAACATAAAAATAAGAAAATTAAAATAAAACAAGAGACAGAAAATAAAGATAAAATAAAGAATTAAATGAGATAAGTTTAATAAACTATGTATAACTCCATTCTATCCTATGCACTTAAAAAATGTGGCCATAAATTTGGCATCAGTTTTTTCCATATCAAGTCCTCTTTTCTTTGACTCATAACAGCATTTCAAACTCAGATTTATGAACCCTCAGAAGTTCACAAAGGTATTCTAGGGAGTCAGGTCATTACAAATGGTCATAAATCAATAAATAAGACAATTAAAATACATGTTCTTCATTTTAACATGAAAGAATCTGAAAATAGATAATTATAAAATCATATTCAAAACTCAGTCTTCCAGCTAAACAGTGCTAATGACTTTTACTTTAATATATTCTGAGTTATTTCATTTTGTTAAATTTAACCTATTGTTGGTTAAAAAACCGGGAAGGACAAAAATAGATCTATGTTCAAATAGTGATAATATTTTCCATATATTTGCCTTAAGATGACTTTCTAGAACTCTATTAGTATTTCTCTGTTGAAATTCTTATACAGTGCGATGTTTCGGTAATTCTAAAAACAAAAACAGTGGTAAAACAGAAGATATCGTGGTGGTTATAAGTTATTCCTATATAGCACCCTGAGACCTAATCACTTATCTCAAAATTTTATAACAGAACACAAAAAGTAACAAACCAGCTAGTAGTTTTAACAGGAAATTATCAAAATTTCAAACACCAGGGTCAGGAAAGCAACGTATTTTAGTTTTGAAGCTACAACATAAACTTAAATGTTTTGTTATTAAATCAAAGTTTTCTATTAAATTTACTGGGGTGACATTAGTTAATAAAATTATATAGCTTTCAAATGTACAATTTGATAATATATCATCTATATACTGCATTATGTGTTCACCACCCAAAGTTACATTTTTTCCCATCACCATATTGCTGACCTCCTTTACCCTTATCTACCTTTCCTCTCTTCCTTTCCCTCTGGTAACCACCAAACTGTTGTCCATGTCCATGAGTCTCTGCTTATCTTGCTCATTTATTACTTTCAGTTTTATATCCCATATATGAGTGAAATCATATGGTTATTAACTTTTTCAGTCTGACTTATTTCACTTAGCATGATAATCTCAAGATCTATCCATGTTGTCACAAATGGCAGTATTTCATCTTTTCTTATAGCTGAGTAATATTCCATTGTATATATGTACCACATCTTCTTTATCCAACCATCTATTGAAGGATACTTTAGTTGTTTCCATATCTTGGCCACTGTGAATAATGCTGCAATGAACTAGAGTGCATATATCTTTATACATAAATGTTTTTTAATTTGGGGGTACACACCCAAAAGGGGTATTGCTGGGTCATATAGTAATTCTATTCTTAATTTTTTTTGAGGAACTTCCATACTGTTTTCTAGAGTGGCTGTTCCAGTTTGCATTCTCACCAGAAATGTATGAGGGTTCCTTTTTCCTTACAACCTCTCCAACACTTGTTATGATCTGTCCTCCTGATGATAGCCATTCTAACAGGTTTGAGGCGCTATCTTATTATGGTTTTGATTTGCATGTCCATAATAGCTAGTGAAGTTGAGCATCTTTTCATATATCTGTAGGCCATTTGTATGTTTTCTTGGGAGTAGTGTCTGTTCAGGTACTCTGCCTATTTTTTAATGGAATTGTTTTTTTTGTTGTTAAGTTGTATGAGTCTGTAAATATTTTGAATATTAGCATAAAAAGAGAGAGAACAGAGGTAAAAATCATAAAATACCACCAAACTAAAATAAAGAAACACAAGGGCAAAGAAACAATGGAAGAACCAAGCTATCAGGAAACAAGAGATAAATGGCTATAGGAAAGCCTCATATATCTATAACCACCCTAAATGTAAATGGACTGAACTCACTAATAAAAAGGAATAAAGTAGCAGATTAGATCAAAAAACAAAACCTAACCATATGCTGCCTTCAAGAGATATATCTCAGCTGCAAGGATAAATATACATTTAAAATGAAAGGGTGGAAAATGGTACTCCAAGTATATGGCATTCAGAGAAAAGCAGGTGTAGCCATACTTACATCTCATAAAATAGACTTCAAAATAAAAAAGGTAACAAGAGACAAAGATGCACATTTCATACTGATAAAGGAAACAATAAAGCAAGAAGACATGACACTTATCAATATATATGCTCCAAGTTAGGGAGCACCAAAATATATGAAGTAACTACTAACAGAACTAAAGGGAGAAACTGACAAAAACACAATGATAACAGGGGACCTAAATACTCCACTGACAGCTATGAATAGATCATCCAAACAGAAAATCAGTTAAGAAATATCAGCTTTAAATGATACTGGACCAATTGGACATAATCAACATCTAGAGCCTTTTATCCTATAACACCAGATTGTACATTCTTCTCTAGTGAACATATACAATAAATTTTTAAACTGATTTGACAAAATATTTGAGCCTCTTTACATACTGAATTAAAATGGCATAATGGCTCTAAATTTAAAAAGTCAAAATTAAGTATAAATTTAAAGAATATTTCTTAAAATAAAATTTATATATATAAATTTATATGTAAACACATATATGTATTATGTGTATATATATATGCATACTATAAAAATGTGTTTTAACTTCAAATCAACATTTTTACATATCAGAGAAACTGATAAACAATAAAACCAATTCTCAGTGTATAAGAAAAAAATTCCTATAGAGTATATGAAAACAAAATTTGTAAATCAAAAAGTTTGGAATATCTGACTTAAGCCAGAAAACTTAATAATATAATCTTTCATAATCTGAGCCCAAAGATTTAATGAAATAGTAACAATTCTATTATATATTTTCAAAGTAAACATTTGAAAGATAAAGGTTGTAAAATATTACTAGCAGTAGCCTCAGTAGATCACAAAATATAAAATACTAAACCTCAAAATGTCATAAATTATGGAGATAATAATATAAGATTATAATACAGCAAATACGAAAATACATTTGAATCACTTAGAAAACTGAGACAGAAAAAAGCAGCCCTGACACCCAGGAGATAGCAGACAAGGTCACTCTGTAACCATGATGTATTAAGACAAAAACAAGATTATTCTGCAATCATATCTGACCATACCAAACCAAAAAAATATATATCAATTTATGTTTCATAAAATTATATATGTAAAATTATATATATTACATATATAATTTTAAAAAATATATATCTCCCATAATAGAATGTAAGTACCATAAAAGCACAGAAGTAAGGTGACCTTTTCACTATCATATCATTAGAACCTGGAACAGTATCTGAGGATAAAAGATATAAATATCTGTTAAGTTATATTAAATACCAAGAATCAAAATTATAGACACTATATTCACTAACAACAGTGAAATAAAATTAGAAGTCACTGACAAAAATATTTGAAAACTAAAAAATATACTTCTAAATAACTGATGGCAAAGAAAAAATTATAGTGAAATGTATAAATTAGAGGAGAAATGCCTCATTGAAACTTGTGGAATACAGATAAATCTTCATCAAGAGAGAAATTTATAGTTTCATTCATGAAAAAAGAAAATTTTTAATTCTTTACTGATATAAGCATTTGACAATTAGAATTTTTTTTCTGGTAAACACTAGTCTATTTTCTGTCTCTATAAAGTTGGCTATACTAAATATCTTATATGTGTAGAATCATACAGTATTTACCTTTTATTTTGGGCTTATTTCATTTAGCATAAAATTTTCAAGGTTTAGAAAATTTTTTAAAAATAGGAAACAGGAAATAGAAAAAAAATGAGTCATGTAAGAGCAAAAAATATCTTTCACTTTTTCCAAGTATACTTTTATATCTTTCAGAAAGTTTGAAAGTTTTCCATATATAGATTTTATTGTTAATTTTATAGCTAATTATTTTGAATTTTTGGTTGCCATTTTATATGGAATCTTATCTTCACTGTTTTTTCTAGAGGATATTGTTTCTGTGGTTGCATTTTAGCATGCTACCCTCTAAATTTTTTTATTTTTAGTATTCATTTTAATGTTGATTTTCTTAGGCATGCCAAGTACGTTATCATATAATCTAGAATAGAGACTCTTTTACTTCTTCCTTTCCAATTTTTATTCCTTTAATGATTTGTACTTATCTAACCACATAACTAAAAATCCTATAGTGTTAAAAGTGGTAGAGAGGATAAGCATCCTTGCTTTCTTTCTGACTTTAGTACTAATACCTCTAGTGTTTCCCCACTAAAGTCCTGAATTCTGTTTTTAACATATACATAGTTAAAGTACATATGAATTGATTCATTTTTATTCATTTTATAAATGAATAATTTTTTAAGAACTATTTTATTGAAGTCTAGAGAAAAGTACACAAATTATAGATGTGTCTTTTATGAATTATGATGAAGCAAACATATCCATGAAACTACTACCTAGGTCAAGAAATAGGAAAACAAGTAATAAAAAACAGTTCAAGACATTCAGAAGCCTATTTCACACCGTTACCCAGTCAATATCCTCATCCGCTTCTCTAAACGTAACTACTATCTTGACTTTTAACACTATATCTATTTCTGAATTTTATATAAATAGAATTATATATAATATAGTCTTTCTGTTGGCTTCTATTTCTAAACATGATATTTTTAGCTGTAGTTCATTCACTTTTTTTAAAAAAAAATTCTTTTACACTACATAAAAAATTCTGTATACACAACAAAGTATTCATCGCAAGTCTAGTTGCCATCTCATTCATTTTCATTACTATAGTAGTATTCCATTTGGGGGGTATGACATTACCACAGTTTATTTATTCATTTTATAGGTGATGTAATAATGTTGCTATGAACAAACTTGTTTATGTCTTTTGGTGAACGCATATATGTATTTCTGTCAGGTAAGAGTACGTTTGTTTAACTTTAATTGATATTGCCAAGCAGTTTTCCAAAGTAGTTGTACCAGTTTCCACAAACTGTATATGAGACTCTAATTCCTTCTAATCTTCTTTAAAAACTAATATTGTCAATAGTTATACAATGTTAAATACAAGATATATACAGTTTGCATCTATATCTCATTTCTTATAACAAGAGAAAATTTTTTATTAATTTACCATTAAGGAGGAAATAAAATTTTCCTATTTTGGGTAAATTAACACAGTTCAGATTAATAAAGTTCCTTTCTTCTTCCTAATATAACAAAAGATTTTTTTTTATTTATCATGAAGGGAAGTTGAATTTTATCAAATGCTTCTTATATATCTTTTTATTGTCATACATTTTTATTATTTCTATTAATAGTCAAGTTACACTGATTTTGAAAATTTAAAACAACTTTGTAGTCCTGGGATGCAAACTGGTTGTGTTCCTTTGTGCCTTCTCTTTTTTATTCTTGATCAGGCTTGATAAAGATGCATCAGTTTTATTAGTGTTTTCACAAAATCGACTTTTGTTTTTGCTAAAGTACTACATTTTTGTTTTCCATTTCTTTTAATTATTTCTCTCATACATTGTACATTGTATTAGAGTTCTCCAGAGAAACAGGATGTGTGTGTGTGTATACATATATATATATATATATGTATGTATGTATGTGTGTGTGTGTGTGTGTGTGTGTATGTATGTATGTATATATATAAAGAGATTTTTATAAGAAATTGGCTCACATGATTATGGAGACTGACAAGCCCCAAGATCTGCAGGGTGAGCTGGCAAACTAGAGACCTAGAGAGCTGATGTAGTTCCAGTCTGAGTCTGAAGGCCAGAGAACCAAGAGAACTGATTATGTAATTTCAATCTGAAGGTGAGCAGGCTTGAGATCGAGGAAGAGCTGATGTTTCAGTCCAAATATGAAGGCAGGAAAAACTTATATCCCAATTTGGAAGCAGTCAGGCAGGAGGAATTCTCTTTACTTGGAGGAAGGTCAGCCTTTTTGTTCTATTCAGGCAACTGATTCAATAAGGCCTACCCATACTTGGGAGGCCAATCTGCTTTACTCTGTCTACTGATTTAAATGTTAATCTTATCACAAAACACCCTCACAGAAACACCAAGAATAATATTTAGACAAATATCTGGGCACCCCAAGGCTCAGTAACGTTAACATATAAAACTAATCATCACCTCTTTATTCTTCTACTTTCTTTGAGTTTAGTTCATTATTTTTCAATCTTTATACTAAGATTATTGATTTTCAGCTTTTCTTTACTTTTTAATAAATGCAATAAAAATCTATAAATTTCCCTCTAAGCAGAGCTTTAGCTACATTCCACAAGTTTTGACATGCCACATTTTTATTATAATTAATTTAAAATATATTCTAATTTTAATACTAATTTCTTCATGACATGTAAGTTATTCAGAAGTATATTGCTTAATTACTAAACATTTGGGAGATTTCCTATTGTCTTTGATTGGTAATCTTGCTAAATTATCCTGTGGTTAGAGAACATACTATGTATCATTTTAATCCTCTGAATTTGATGAAACATGTTTTATGGCTCAACAAATGTACAACTTTGGTAAATACTCCATATACATTTAGAAAACAATATGTAGTCTGAAGGTGTTGGGTGTAATGTACTATGCCATCTATTAGGTTAATGAAGTTGTTCAAATTTTCTTTGTTCTCACTATTTCTTTATTTGCTTATTCTCTCAATGACTCAGAGAGGTATATTAAACTCTCTAACGATGACTGTGAATTTGAGTATTTTTCATTTTAGTAACGTCAAGTTTGCTTTATATTTTTTAGTTCTGTTAAATTACATGCACACATGCACCCCCCCAAGGAATCATGGACACCAAAAACATAGTTCTGATATGCATGTTTCAGTTAACATGGTACCATGCACAGCCTATACAACATGAAGCTCTGTTATTAGCATACACCAATTTATTATTATTATTTATTACATTTCCTGTTGAATTCATTATATTTCTATTACAAAATATTCCCCTTAGAAAAAGTTCTTACCTTTAGGTCTGCTTTTATGGACTAAGTAAATGTCTGTGTCTTCTTAAAATTCATATATTGAAATCTTAACTCCCAATGTGATAGCATTAAGAAGTGGAGCCTTTGGAAGATGATTAGGTCATGACACTGGAACTCTCATGAATGGGATTAGTGCCCTTATAAAAAAAGACTCCAGATAGCTATCTTATCCTTCTACCATGTGTGGACACAGTGAAAAGATGGCCATCTAGAAACCAGGCCCTCACTAGATACCAAGTCTGCTCTTGGACTTTCCAGCCTCTAAAACGATGAAGAATAGATGTGTGTTGTTTAAGTCACTCAGTCTATGGTATTTTTGTTATAGCAGCATAAACTGACAAAGATATCTACTTTGCCTGATATTAGTATAGCGATATCACTTCTCTTTGCTTTGAGTTTACATACTATATCTTTTCCTGACCTTTTACATTCAACTCTTCTATATCCTTTCGTTTAAACTGTGTCTCTTACAATACAAATTGTTGTTTTGACACATCTGCAAATTACTGTCCTTTAGCCTATTAAATGTTTGCATTTAATATAACTGCTGACATATTTTAGAACAAATCTGCCTACTTATCTTATATTTGTCCCATTTGTTTAATGTTACTTTCTCCTTTATTGTTTTCTTTGGGTTAATAAACTTTTATTATTCCAGTTTCCTATTCTATTAACTTGTCCATTATATATGTTTAGTGTTATGCACAAGAATATAAAACATTTCCATGACTTATCAAGCTATAATGTAAATTACTATTTGTGATACATTTTGGAAGTTTTAAGGACCTTAGAACTTTAATTCATTGGACTTCATCCCAACTTTCGACCCACTTTTAACTTGTATTTTAGTTCTCAATATATGACACTCCCACCAGAGTCATTATTATTCTTATAAAATGTTCTCTTATATATATCCATGATATTATTCTTTATTTCTCTTTCATCTCAGTTCTTTTATGATGAATCAATTTCATTTTCTTAGAAATTCCTTTATTTTTTCATTACAGCACACTTGCTATTAATAAATTATTGCAAACTTTAAGTTGCAATAATTTCATTACATGTATATAAGGATATTTTTGTAGAGTATAGAATTCTGTGTAGACAGTTTCTTTTTTCCCCAGTACATTGACATTATCACTCAATTTTCCTCATTTCCCACTTTTCTGTTGAGATGTCTAGTGTTAGTCTTACTGCTTTAAAATTTTTTCTTTCTATAGAGAAAGAATTCATACAACAACAACAAAAATCCATTTAAAAAATGGGCAGAAGACCTGAACAGATATTTCTCCAAAGAGGAAATACAGATGGCCAATAGACCTATGAAAAGATATAAGTTTCTGTGATAATCTTTAATTTTTTCTTTGTCTTTGATATGCCTAGGTGAACTTTCTTTTTGTTAAGTATTTTTTGAGTCTGTGGTATATTTTTGATTTCAATATCTGTCATCAGTTTAGGAAATATTATCATCTGTTCATTTTTCAAACACTGCTGCTGTCACATTCTCTCTCCTCTTCTCTATCGTATATTATACATCTTCACAATTTCTAAATTTTTTTATTATTAATTTTAAATATACAGTATATCAGTTACACATTTATATAGTTTATAAACAATCTCCTTGATTGCTCTGTCTTCTGGCTCTCTACCTAGCCATTACATTAATGCTAACTGCATTCTCTGTGCCATACTCCTCATCCCCATGACCATCTATCAACTACTAATTTGTACTTCTTTAACTATTCACCCCTTTTTCCAGTCCCCCAACCCCCCCTTTAGCCATCACCAGGTTGTCCTCTATGTTTGTGATTCTGTTTCTGATTAGTGTGTTCTTTTTGTTCCTTAGATTTTGTATGTAAGAGAAATCATATGGTATTTCTCTTTCTCTGACTTATTTTACTCAGTGTAATAACCTTCAGGTCCATCTATGTCATTGCAAATGGTAGGATTTCATTTTTTTAATGGCTGAGTAATATTCCATTATATTTACAAACCATAACTTCTTTATCCAATTGTCTGTTAATGGACATTTTGGTTGCTTCTATTATCTTGGCTATTGTAAATTGTGCTGCCATGTACATAGGAGTGCATAGATCTTTACAAATTATTGTTTTGGTTTTCTTTGGATAAATACTCAGAAGTGAAATTACTGGATCAAAAAGTATATTCATTTTTAAATTGTTTGTGAAACCTCTAAACTGTTTTCCATAGTGGCTATCCCAATTTGCAATCCCACCAACAGTGTATGAGAGTTCCCTTTTCTCTACATTCTTTCCAACATTTGTTGTTTTCTGATTTATGGATGACAGCCATTCTGACGGGTGTGAGGTGATATCTCATTGTGGTTTTAATTTGCATTTTTTTCTGATGATTAGTGATCTTGAGCATCTTTTCATATGTCTATTGGCCATCTATATTTCCTCTTTGGAGAAATATCTGTTTAGGACTTCTGCCCATTTTTTCATTGGATTGGTTTTTGTTGTTGAGTTGTATGAGTTCTTTATATATTTTGGATATTAACCTCTTATCAGATGTATCATACACGAATATCTTCTCCCTTTCAGTTGATTGTCTTTTTGTTTTGTTGATGGTTTCTTTTGCTGTGCAAAAAGTTTTCAGTTTGATATAATCCCATTTGTTTATTTTTTGTTTTGTTTCTCTTGCCCAAGAAGATATGTCTAAAAATAAATTACTACTAGCAATATCAGAGAGATTACTGCCTATGTTTTCTAGAATTTTTATGGTTCCGGGTCTTACATTTACATCTTTAATCCATTTTGAGTCTATCCTTGTATATGGTGTAAGAAAGTGGTCCAGTTTCTTTTTTCTTTTTTTATGTATCTGATGAATTTTCTTAATACCATTTATTGAAGAGACTGTGTTTACTTCACTGTATATTCTTGCCTCCTTTGTCATATATTAAGTGAGTGTATGGGCATGAATTTATTTCTGAGCTCTCTATTCTGTTCCATTGATCAATATATTTGTTTTTATGCCAGTACTATGTTGTTTTAAATACTATAAGCTTGTAGTATAGTTGATATCAGGTAGTGTGATATCTCCAACTTTGTTCTTTCTCAATATTGTCATGCTATTTGAGGTCTTTAATGGTTCCATATAAATGTTAGAATTATTTGTTCTAGCACTCTGAAAAAATATCATTGGTATTTTGATAGGAATTGTATTGAATCTATAGATTGCTTTGGGTAGTATGGCCATTTTAACAATTGATTCCAAATGTTCCTTATCCTTTCTCTCATCATGCTTTAGTCTAGATATTTTCTTTTAACATATCTTCCTGGTCATTAATTCTCTCTTCATCTATTTATAATCAGTTATTTTTTTAATTTTTTAAATTAATTAATTGGGGTAAAATCAGTTAATAAAATTATATAGGCTTCAAGTGTATAATTCAATAATACATCGTTCTTATATTGCATTGTATGTTTACCAACCAAAGTCAAATCTCCTTTTGTCATCATATATTTGACCACCTTCTCTTATTTACCTTTCTCCCACCCTCCCCTCTTTCCTTCTAGTTACCACTAAACTATTATCTGGGTCTATGAGTTTTTGTTTGTTTGTTTTGTTCATTACCATATGACCTAAAAATTTTGAAAACATTTATCTGTAAAGATAATATGCATGCCAATGTTCATTGCAGCATTATTCACAGTGGCCAAGACATGGAAACAACCAAAATGTTCTTCAATAGATGATTGGTTAAAGATGTTGCAAATATATACAATGGATATTAGTCATAAGAAAAGATGAAATACTGCAATTTGCAACAACATGGATGGATCTTGAGATAATCACACTAAGCAAAATAAGTCAGACAGAAAAGTTGCAAACCATATAATTTTACTCATATGTGGAATATAAAACTAAAAGCAACAAATGAACAAAAAAATAATCATTTATTTTATTTTCTATTTTTCCTTCTCTGATGAAACCTCCATCATTTTTAGTTTATTAAACAATTCAATCACGCTTATTTTAAAGTCCATGTTTGATGACTGTTATTTGAACCTTCTGTTAGTCTATCTCTACTTTCTGTCTGTTCTACTAGTTTCTGGTGAATCTTGATTTTTCTGATCTGTGTATACACCATGTTATTTTTAAGTATAGAGGCTAATTATGGGAGAAATGTAGTGATAGATAAAGGTTCTGCGTGATGCTTTCTTCTTCCAGAAAGAATTGATCTTTATCTTTGTCAGGCAGTTAGACTAAGGCAAATTAATATAAAAAATATTATTAAAAATTAATGTAAAAAAGATTGAGATAATGTTAAAAAGGATTTCAGGGGGCTAGTATACTTCCAATTCAATTTTACTTATAGGGCATATCCCTTTGGGGTCACATTGAAAGTTTAGTGTGATTACAAGAGACCCTTATTTTTGGCTGCTCTGAACTTTTTTTTTTAATTAAGTTTATTGGGGTAACATTGGTTAATACAATTATATAATTTTCAGGTATACATTTAGACATCTGTATATTCTATTGTGTGTTTACCACCCAAAGTTTAGTTTCCTTCAGCTACCATATATTTGATCCCCTTTACCCATTTCACCCTCCTTTACTCCATCTACCTCCCACATCTTCCCCCTGAACTTCTTTTTCATCCTCACTACCCTCCTGTCCCATGAAACTGCAGAAAATTCTGCTTAGTTTTTCAGTCAATAACTTTCTGATTAAATACTCATATCTCAGCCATCCTTTTGAAATAGGAAAATGCCTTGAAGGGAAAGGTGATGCTAAATGGTTCACCTCTCTGGATTTCTCTCTCTGGGATCTAGGGCACACAAATCTTCACTACCTTAGGCACTCTCTTGTGCCCTTAAACAGATTTTCAAAAATATTTTGTCTAGATTTTCTAGTTCTTCTAGTGAAATAACTGATCTGAAATAAGGTAGTTTGCCATAATCAAAAGTATAAATACCATGGGTGTTAAATATTTTTTAAAGACATTTTCAATATCAGTGGAAGTGATCATAATTTTTTCCTTAGATCTGTTAACATTTAAATCATATTGATGGATTTTCTCATAGTATCCATCCTTGCATCCCTGGAATAAAATAGCACTTTTTACAGTATGTTGTTTTTGAATATACTGTTATATTTTATTTAAGACTTCTGATACTTTAAGACTTTTCCATTGATATAAATAAATTCAATAAGTCCATACTTTTCTTCGTGCAACCTTTATCGATTTTAGTTTTCATTCATAAAATAAAAGCAATGTGTATATTTTCCTTTTTAAAAACTATCTTCAGAAAGGGATGATCACACTTTCTCTATAAAGGGCCAGACGGTAAATATTTTAAACTCTCTAGACTACACATTTTCCAAAAAAACTTTATTTACAGTAATAGCAGGCCATCCAGATTTATCCCACTGGCCATAATAGTAACCCCTACTTTAAAACTGTTTGTGTAGCATTGGAATTATACAGTATTTAAAATTTTAGTAAAATTTCTCTGTAAAGCCATCTGGGTCTGGCACTTTTGTATAGAAATAGTAATTTAATAACTTTCTCACACATAAACTTTGTCTCCAGTAGTATCAATTTTGATAAATTCATTTCCCTAGGAAATTACCTGTTTTACCCAGCCTTTTAAATTTATCTCCTTAGAGTTGTATAAGATAATCAGACAGTGTAAAAATTTTAATTTTAGTGTGCTTCCTCCTTGTTTCAGGTATTATTCGTTTTACCTTGTTCTCTCCCTATTTTTCTTAATTAGGTAGGATAGCAGTTTGCATATTTTATGTTCTATTCAAAGAGCCAGCATGTTGATTAATTTATAAGATAGCTTAAAATCAGGAAAACTCCTTAAGTTCTGTTTTTATCTTTACATGTCTCTTCTGGTTCCTTTTGCTTTATTTTCTTGTTATTTTTCTATCTTTATGTTGAGTTAATTGAATTTATTTATTGACTTTCTTTTGAATTTATTTAAATTTCTAAGTTTTGACTAAGAATTGATCTACCATATGATCCAGCAAACCTCTCTACTGGGTATTTACCCCAAAGACTTGAAAACTCATATCCAAAAAGATATGTGCACACTGATGTTCATAGCAGCATTAGTCACAGTGGCCAGGACATGGAAGCAACTGGTGTCCTACAACAAGATGATTAGCTAATATACAATGGAATATTACTCAGCCATAAGAAGAGATGAAATACTGCCATTTGCAACAACATGGATGGGCCTCGAGATAATCATGCTAAGTGAAATAAGCCAGATTCGTGGACATGGACTATAGACTAGTAGTTACCAGAGAGTAGGGGGTGGGAGAGGGTGAAGTGGGTAAAGGGGATCAAACATATGGTAGCTGAAGGAAACTAAACTTTGGGTGGTAAACACACAATAGAATATACAGATGTCAAATTATAATGTATACCTGAAAATTATATTATTGTATTAACCAATGTCACTCCAATAAACTTAATAATTCATTAATTAAATTTTTAATTTTTGTTCACATAAGTATTATACAATAGTTCATAACTGTTTTATTTTTATAACTGTTTTAATTATATTTCATAAATTATTATATGTAGCATTATAGTAATATTAATTCTTATATATTCTCTGATTTTATTTTATATTTTCTTTTGACATGTAATTGTTTTAAAAAGACTAAATTTTCAAGTAGAAATTTTTGGTTTTGAATATTTTTATTATTGTGTTTCACTTTTCATATGAAATGCACAATAAAGTATATTGCTTGGGTATCTATCCACTGTGAGAATTTTTCTTCATCAAGTCACTCAGTATCACCCCTAAGTTAAAATGCAATTGAGCAGTAGTCTGTGTCCAAATGTACCAACCAATCATGTGATGTCTATAAATCAGACCTGAATTCTGTCCTCTTTCAGTAGCTGTTTTTAGGTATTCCCCTCCCACTGCACAAGACCATATCTGTGGGTTGAAAGAAGGCACTGTTACAACAGATTAAATTCTGGGATTCCCATTTATCTAATTTAGTTATGCCTTCTGGACAGCTCAAGGCTGATTTCCTGAATATACTACTTTCATTACAAAATGGATTGTCACTTCCCTCACTCAATCATATGACTCAATGAGTATGTTAACATCTAATTCATGCTTACATAGTTAACTCAGCTTACATAGTCATTTGATTAGGTGTTCAGTCTCTACAAGGCCCATCAGCATGCTAGCAATTGCTTTGAAAATGAACTATATTATGACAGAGAGAGAGAAAAATAACATAGCTTTAGAAAAAGATTGTGAAGTTATACTGCTTTGCCTTTCCATGAAAGCAAGCTGCTTTTGATCCTCTATGCTGATGAATATTGAGTTCACTAAATCAATAATTGCTTATCAAGTGACATGCGATATTTTGGTCTATACTTGTGAAAGTATCAACAGCAAGTCAGCTGTGATTGGGGCTATGATTTGGTTAATTTTACAGTGGTCTATGAACACCAAGCTTGATCCACATTGGTTTTAGCAGAACTCAAATAATGAAATTCAAGAAGATTGTATCAATACCCACTACCATTTCATCATTCGAGTATAATAGTTCTAATCTCTGCAACACCTCCAGAGACACAGACTGGCTTTTGTTTATAATCTTAGCAAGGAGAGAGTCTCAGGATTTCCATTAGTCCCTTCCAACTATAATCACTCTCATTCCTATGTCAGACATTCAATATAAGCATTATGTCAGCTTTTAAGCACATCTGTACAAATTATACAATTGGGGTATAAAATAAATGGGTGTGTCTACATACTCATTGGACCTACCAGGGGATACAGTTGGGCTCAAACTTCATTTATCACCTAGTTACTTAGTTCCATACACCATGATTATAACTGAAGGACCACAAGTACTTTTGGGATCCCTTGGTAACAATGTCTGCTCTGACCTTATAGATAAAATGACTGAGAAAGTAAACAGTTGCTCCTGTAAATGACCACATATACTTTTATAATTACCATATGTACTTATGGGGCATTTCAGAGTCTTTCTTCAGGAGCAACTGGCCTTTCCCTTTCAGTCAATAAGCTCTAGATCTATAAGTTGACGTATATCTGGAAACTTGGTCAGGCATTATGATTTTTCATTTTGGTGGTCAATGCCAAGAATTAAGCTGTTCTTTTTTTTTTCTGAGTAAGCAAATCAAACATCATAGTTAGCTACCCACCTAATTTTGCTCATGATATATTAGCTTCCATAGATCCTGCATTACCACTCCAGCCTTGCTGCTTGTTATGGTAATTATGTTCATATTGCCAAGTGGTTAAATACTGCCATCTGACCCGTACACTATCCATGATATTTAAGCTTCATAATATGGAGCCTGATTATCTGCCATCATCTCCTACTGTCAATGAAAGCCAATAAAAAGACAACCATTAGCAAACTTCGCAAATATGCTAAGACTCATTTTTCTAGAGCATTCCTTATTAGGCTAAATGAAGATAGTGTCCTTGGGAGCCTCCTAGGGAATACAGTCACTAGTTAAGTTTCCAAGACAAATACAATATATCCTTTTTAACATTCTCATCTCCTTGTTATCTGATCACTTCTTTAATACCACACAAACAAGCTTTTCTTTATGTACTATATGCTCTGTTGAGTCCAGGCTTCAAGAAGCCACCCCAGCAAATGATTAGGACCAGATTCACGTGTCCTTCCCAAAGCATTAAATCTCAAATTATGGTTGAGTGAACCATATGAACTCTCCACTAAGTACGCCCCCAAGTTTAAACCCTTAAAAACACTCCTACACACTTGGCGAGTATTCCATTTCTTTAATATGTATTTTTTTTCTTCCTGGAGGAAGATTTATGCTATACTAGGCTATGCTGAGATCTAAGATCTGGTTCTGTACAGTTAATGGGATTGGAAGTTGGTCTTGTGAGGATAAACATTATCAAGCAGTGAAATTACCTTAAGTGAGGTCATTACACTACAGTCTCTTAGAAAAGGAAAACTGTTCTCTGGAAACAGTGAAAGAGATATTTCTGCTGGTCAGGAGGGTTTAAAGAAATTGAAGGAGGTAGAGTTTATAATATTCTCAGGCTTATCTACACCAATTTCCCCATCCCCGGTGTAGTGTTATAATTGTCCCCCAAAATTCACATCTACCCGGAATCTCAGAATGTGTCCAACTGCCTTGCCCTTGTAGTAAGAAAGCAGCCAAAGATAATATGTTAATGGATGAACATGACTGTGTTCCAATAAAACACTGTACAGAAACAGCAGCATGCCAGATTTGTCCCATGACTGTAGTTTCCAATCCCTGATCTAGAACAATTCTCACAACTGTTGTCTTAACCAGAATTCTGTAGAAAACAGCCTGTAGAAAGGCTTAAATGCTAATGTTTCACTGAGATAGGCAATCTCAGGGCTGCGAGAGAAGCAGAAAAGACACAGTCAATTAGCAGGTGTACCTGCTTTGCCTTGCAGGATGTCTAACAGCTTACATGGAAACACCATGATTCAAAATAGCCTTACCGTAGGGAGGAAAGTGGGGAGAAATGATTTCATGTTTCTTGTCTAAGTCAATCTTTACTCCATGAGAAGTTGAACACCACCTCACTTCAAAGTTGTGCCATTTGATCCCTGTGGCCGCTGTTTGGGAAGCCAAATCTCCTGCCTTATAGTAAGGCACATCATCTGAATCCAGAATTAAAGGGAGGAGCCAAAGTCTCCTTTTAGGGCATAGTCAGTAAATTTCAGGAAATAGTACATGCTTGAAGTTGATTAACCCTGCCAAAACTAAGGTGAAGCAAACAGCCAAGCCTCAATAAAAATTTCCCCTTCTAGGTTGAATTCATGCCAGAAATGCAAAACTGTTTAAAATTAGAAAATCTATTGACATATTTCAACAAACTAACAAATTAAGGAATAATCATCTTATAGTATAAGTGCTTGACAGTTAGCTGCTTTTTATTTTTATTGTAATGCAAGTGCCTGACAAACTTTTGATTGCCAAGGCATTCACTTCAAAGACAATCATCTTGAATTAACATGTCACCAGCTACAGAACTAGATAAAGAGTCAGGCTGCCCACCCATGAATTTCCCACCCGTGAATTCCCCTCATTTTTAGAAAGCTTGTGTTGATTTAGATAACTGACAATTTGATGGTTTGCTTTTCCCTTACTGCGCTTTAATTACTGCTCTTAAGTTTTAAATTAACCAATAAAGACTAAACCTGCTAAATCTTAAGTGCCCCACCCTTGATCCCAAGAAAAGAAGACCCAGGTCTGCATGTTCTCTCTCTGTTCATAACCTTGCGGCCCAGGTCTATGCGGCCCCAGACATGCCCAGGATCTGTGAGTAATAAACTGTTGGGAGCCATTCTTGCCGGAGCCGGCCAGCTGAGATCGAACAGTTCCCGAGAGGGGGAGTGAGGATTGAGAAAGATAGAAAAAGAGAGAGAGAGCGTGAGACAAAAGATAGAGAGAGATAGAGTCAGGAGGGCTCACAGTGAATACTGTGGCCCCGAGTTTATTTAACACTGCATATTTATACCCTTGACAATGCACGAAAAACAAAACCCACACACCTATAAACAATTGCTTGGCATTTACATAACTTCTCTCACCTGTTTTCCATTAAGCCAAACTTCCTCCATCTGCACGGAGCCCGCCTGCTCTGCAAACTTCTAGTTTGCAGGCAGCTTTAACCCGGTCTGTAGGGCCTCCAGCTGTAGGGCATTCGGCAAGAATGGCTCCCAACATAAACACTATTTTTAAAAGTTCCCTGATGGATGTGCTGAGGTACACCTTGCAGTCATAAAACACACACACACACAACAACAACAACAACAACAACAACAACCAGTCCAGCCACAACACTGGCTCCAAAAGAAAAAAAGTGGGGGATCACTTGGGACCCAAAGAATTGCCCCCAAGCATTTCTAGCCCATAGCATCTATATCAATAGGCAGATACTGGCACAAATACGCCTAGATACATGTGGAAAAGCATTCAATGCCATGCATAATTTAAAACTCTTCGAATATTGAAGATAGGTGGAAACTTTTTAACTTCAAAAAGCAATCATCCAAAAACCTGAAACAAATATCTTAATTAATGTTGAAGTCTTGAAGGCATTTCCTTTGTGATTAGAAACAAAATATAGTTCCCATTAAAACCATTTTTATTCAACACTGCACTGAGCTCCTATGCTACAAGACCAATATATACATTAAAAGTTACAAATACTGGAAAGGATGAAACAAAATCTGTCTATATTTACTAAACTTTAAGATATAGAATATCTTAAAGATATTCTAAGAACAGCTAAGAACAGAAAATCTAAGAACAGCTATTAAAAACAAAAAATTCAGTGATGTGTTGAACACAAAATAACAAAAATCAATAATATTTTATACACTAAAAAATCAACTATGAAATTGATTTTAAGAAAATTCACAGGAGCAATAAAGTCCATAAGGTACTTAGAATTAAGCTAACAAAAGATATGTAAGATTTTTATGAAAAAAAAAGTTATAAACGTATACAGAAAAAAGTAAAATAAAGCCAAAATGAATATATCATGTTTATGGATGGAACACTCATATCTACTGATGTAAATTTTCTCTAAATTAATTAGTATGTCCACATTTCAAACTAAATCACAAAAAAGATTTACAACAGAGCTTAATAAACTTATTCTAAAATTCATATATTACAATAAATGTTCAGAGAAAGCCAAGATATGGGGGAGAGAATAAGGACAGTCTAACAGATATCAAGATATTTTGTAAGGTCATTAAATTGTGCTAACAGGAAAATAAAAAATACATCAGTGCAACAAAGTCTAGAAAAAGGTCCATCCAAATATAGAAACTTGATATATTAGTGAGATGTCCTTCATCATTAGAAACTAGATTAACTATTTAATTGACATGTAAAAATAGAGTATACCCTTATCTCAAAACAATATAAATTACATATACAGATTAAAATCTAATTGTAAAATACAAAGCCTTAAAACTGATAGAAAAGAAGGGTAAGATTTACTGAATAAGCAAAATGCAGATATCAAATTAAAAGACGATAAAATTAAACACATTAAAATCAAAAGCTTCTATGTGGCAAAAGGCTACTGATGGAAAAACTAATCTACAAGAAGTCAAGTGATTTATTCAAGGATGTGCTAATTAGTAGAGCCATAATTCAAACATATAATCTTCTGACTCTAATACTAATTTATTTTGCATTCTTTTTCATTTTTAATTACACAATTAATACACATTATATTCCTTCCTAAAATTTTAAACAACACAGCAAAATAAGAACACCTTTGACTATTTTCCCCACTTCCAATCATCAGTATCCTCCCCAGATTTATACAAGTCCTTTCAGGATTTTTTCCTTGGGTGTTTGAATACATAAGTTAATATACAAATGATTATTCAGGTGGTTTTATTCTATACTTATTGTTCTGCAACTTTCTTTTTTAAAATGTGGCTTAACAAACTTTTCATGTCAGCACAGCATTCCACAGTATGAAAATATCAGCATTTCTTTATTCATTTTTCTATTAATAGACCCTTAGGCTATTTTCAATATTTTACCCCTTGGTAAACTGAAATGGATCTTCTAGGTTATAATAAATACATGTTTTAAATGTTGATAATGCCAAATTTCCTATACGGGTATATATACCTACTATGACTGTAACTAGATGCCCATTTTTCAATACATTTTCTATTACCTGATACTATTAATATTTTTAAATTTTAATATTTTGCCCATATGGTGAGAGGAAAAAAATTATATATTACATTTCTCTAGTTTCCTCCTCACTGCCACACCCTGTTCTCTGGAGGTAAAAGACAACCACACCTTCAACTCTTATAATTGTCTTTTCTAGTAGACTTACTTTCCATATTCATAAATATATTTATATTGCCACTTTTTTATTTATTAGGCATTATCCACTGATTTTCTATTATGTAATACAAGTTCTTTACATATTTTGCACGGTCATTATATATGTTGTATATATATGTAGCAAATATTGCCTCCCACTTTGTTGTCCATCTCTTATCATGATTGTCTTGTTATGGTATATTCCTTAATGATTTTAGGTTTTATGTCATGCCCAAGGATGTGCCTACTCCACAGTAACAACTCATTTCCTACAGTATCTTCAAAAACTTCCTGAGTTGTATTTTTAACATTTACTTATTTTCTCCATCTGGAATTTATTTCTGTGAATGGTATGTGGTAAAGAAATCTTACTATTTAATTCAAAATTGTCCAACACCATTTATTCAACAGTTTATTGTGTCCTAAAACATCTCTAAAATGTACAAAATTTCTCCAAATGCCTGAACCATGTCTAGAATATATTTAGATCTAACCCTGTACCAATATCACATGTATTTCTTTTTCAAAAATGTCTTAACTATTCTTAAATATTTTTTCCTTATGAATTTTTAATCAGCTGAGTGAGTTCTTAAAAATCAATAAATTCTGATGACACTTGATTAGAAATACACTGTATTTGTGGATCAGTTTAAAGAAATCTAACGTCCTTCTATTGCCATTAGGTGGACTTGCCTTTCGGGTTCAATATGTATTAGGATAATTCAGTTTCTATCATTTAAAAATAAACAAAGAACCAAACCTATACTAAATAATTTATTCATGAGTTTGCTATAGTACTTAGCAAAAATTATATATTAGACAATATTTAAGTGAAAGTGACACTTTAGATCTTTTCATGTTACCAACTTTGTTTCCTCATCATCAAAGGAAAATTTTGAATAATCAAGATGAATAGGATTATTTTTGTAATTTGAGAACATTTTCTATATCATTACCTACTTATAAAATCAAGATTGGCTAATTTATGATTATTTAGTATTGTCATTCATCATTACCAAAACTGAATAGCAAAGGCCAATGAGTAACAATACAGATAGTCATATTGTTAAATTGAAGAATAGAATATTTGTAAATTAAAACTGTTACATATGTTACACACTTTCCTCAAAAATCTAGAATTAAATATCAATCTTAGCTCTAGGTAAAACTAAAGACTTAATATGTGACCATTATTAGTGTGAATAATTCATTCATTCATTTATTTGCTCATTCAGTCAACATATTTTAATTTTAAATTACACTGACTGCTATAAACCATGCTATAAATGTTTCGTATCAAATAACAATAATAAATGCTTTCATTCAAGAATAAGAAAAATAAATGTAAGAATAATGGTATTGTAATACTTACTTTCCCTTCATCTCTTGGGCTATCGCTTAAATGTACAACTGGACCTGGATGAGTCTTTGTGGATCTATTAAATCAATTCAAAACAGTAATTAAAAGATAAACATTAAAACACCTTATCAGAGACTAGGACAAAGAAATTAGGAATATACTGGAATATTCTCCCACTGTTCTGGGGTTTAACTTAGATTCATGAGTCTTGGGTTGTTTTTCTTTAGGACTACTTTTCTTTTTCCTACTAACTCCATTAAAATAGGTGTGCTTTAAAAAACATGAGATTTAAGAACATAGATCCACATAACAATGGAATTCTTTATTATCATAAGTGTTTGTTGCCAGATCTAAGCTTCTGAAAATTTGAAATTGAACTTTTACTTATACAGACAAAGGAACATATACAGCCCTGAGGCTGATGCTGTAACCCTGCTTCAACCAAATTGCAAAGTAAATACCTACCTGATTTAAAATTTCCTTTTGACATGAAATCTTTGATTTTGCTCCAACAGAAAATTATAGAGGCTCCTTCAATTTAAAAGAAAATTCTCTCGAGAGATAACCAGCATACAGAAAACTGACATACTGGGGAAAACTAGTTCACTGGTTATGTTTCATTTTCCTCGTTACCCAGGGTAATCAATAATTTATTATGAGTCTAAGACATATTTTTAAAGACATCTGTGCCCTGTCGATCTGACTTTAAATTTATTCTACTCTGATAGCTGGCATGTTTCTTTATATTTCCTACTTTAACTTATATCATTGTTGAATGTGACTATGTCATGGTTAAATATTATCTTACATAATATGACCATACATTTATTATTGCTCAATTTTCCATACCCTTTCAATGATCTAATTGTGCCAGATTAATTCTATTATGATTATACTGACATAATTATAACTTTTAAGCACACATGAAAATCATCAAAAATTCTACATAAAATAAAGATTTAAGTCTTAGAAACACTTTGGAATCAGAAAAAAGTGACCAATTAAGTGACTCCAGGTTCCTGACTCCCTAGAATGATCCAGAGGAATAAATACAATTTACCAGATACTTTGTTAGTGGTTTTACCCTAAATTTTCTCATCTAAAAATGGATATAGTTGTACTGATCATATTGAATAATTGTGAGGATTAGAATATACATATAGCACCTAATATAATGTCAAAACAAAGTAAGAACTCAATAAATAGTATGTATTATGATTGTTAAAATCATTGGAATAATTGGAAATCAGAGTTACTATTTGCATTCTAGATTATATGCAAGAAGAAAAGAAACTAAACAGAGCTTCATAAAAAGTTTACAGAGCTTTGTGAAGTTACATCATTTACACATAAAAGCAGTGTTTTACTATGGTATAAATGTCTCTGATAAAGGACAATATCCTTCAATTATCCTTTGGGAACTAACAATATCTAACAAACGACAAACTCCTGTCTCTTAGATTTGACTGGAACAACAAATTCTAAAGCACACTCCATGATAAACTAGTGAATATGTAAGGTATTTCACATAGTGTTCCATATCAAAAATGTTTGGAAATCCTGAACTAAATAAAGTTAAATGTTTTTTCTTGTATGGAACTTCTTAGGGTTATAATATATAAATGAACATTGCAAATCTTTAATATTTTCCAAAATCATTGGTCCATGGAATCCTTTTTCATTGACCTAATGGAATCACTGAACTCTAGTTAGACCATATGCAAGACTCTTCATTTTAATTCTCAGACTTCTATAAAACACTCAAGCTCAGAAAATAATCTAGCATTAAACCTGTTATTTGTAATGGTTTCTTCAAACTATATAAGAAATTTTATTTATTGTAAAAAAAGAAAACTTAGAAAATACCAAAAGTTAAGAGAAAAAAATCTTTATTATTTCACTGCCTAGATAAAATGACTGACTTTGATGTATTTTTTTCTGACTATTCCCTAACATTAAACTTCCAAAAACTACAAGGCGTTCCTTGCAGAACTTGTGGCCATTAGAAATTGACTTAAAAATACAAAAGCATCTGTACACTCTGGATTCTGTAATTCCCACAAAAAATACTTTAGATAGAATTATCAGTGAATTAAAATTAATGTAATATTCGTCTATATAATGCCCAGTAATTCTTCTAGTTCTCTTCCCCTCATTCACCACAATGGTTTCTTGATAGTTTCCTTTGTAGATATATTTTCTGCTTGCTTTTGTATCTTAAATATTGGTATTTCTTTGTATTCTATCCTAGATTGCCATCTATTCTTATATTAGAATTCAAGAGCACATAGGAGCCACGTAAGTATTGCAAATGAGTTAAGTAAGTTAAATAAGAATCATGCCAGACTGGATAGCATATTACCCACCTACAAAAGGAAAGTTGTTATTTAGTTCCAGTTGATTACTGACTGCCAGGCAAGAATACAGGACTAAGACTGTCTCATTATTAATTTTTTTCATGAAAAGTTGGAAATTCAATTTTGTATTTCTACTTTACCAATTTTTAAATACTTGAAATAATTTTGAATATATTTAAATACTTTAATGGCCAAACAAAACATATCTGTGAGTCAGAAATGGTTGACTGTCTTCTAGTTTTCTACCTCTTTTCTATACACTCTTTATGCACAGTCTCATCTATTCTCTTGGTTTCAATGACCATGTAAATTCTGGTCTCATTATATTTAGATCCATATATCCCACTTCCTACCATTATCCAATAACCATTTCAGTTGAATGTCTTATAAACACATACAACTCAACTTACCTAAAACTGAATTAATTATTTTACTCCCAACCTATTCAATCTCTTGCATTCTTTCACTAAGTGGCACCTTTATCTACACTCAAGCCAAATATATGAAGGTTCTCTTAATTCTTTTCTATTATTCTCACATCTTCCCACAATATTCAAGTCTTACCTCTTCTTTTAACTATATCTTTTATATGTCAGCTTATCTCTACTACTAAGTTCACCACCATAATTTTTATCAAGAATAGTCTTTTCTCTCTTCAGTCATTCTCTATATATGAACTTAAGAGTAGTCTTCCTAAATGCAAATTTGATCCAGTCAATTCTCTGCTTAAAATCCCTCAAAATCTAACTCCCGGCTTTAAGCTCACTCCTCAAATTGTCTTATAAAGCCCTTCATATTATATAACCTGATTACCTCTTCAGTTTTATCTTTTTTCAGTTTTATCCTCTACTCCAGCCATTCCAACCAATCAAGTACTTAAAATTTCTGCTCCTTCTTCCTAGAACAGCCTTATCCTTCTCTCCCAGTTCTTCTCTCATCCAACTGAAACTCATCCTTCAAATCTCAGCATATATGAAACTTACTTCACAGATACTTCTTTGAGATCCCATGTCTATAATATATGTCTTTCTTATGGAATTGCCACATTATACTTCCAATATATATAACTGCCTTTTTTACTTAATCTCATCTTAGAGGACAGAAACTTTGTCTTCCCAGTTTATAGTTTCCAGTATTTACCATAATGTTCAATAAATATGTCTGAATGAGTGTTAATTAAATACAAGACTTGCACTTATTATTTAATTCTGAATTTCATGCTCAAATTTTAATCACATGTAGAAAAAATAGGTTACGTTTTTTAAAAGCTAGGGATGCCCTGAAGAAATAGCTATTTCTGTACTATAACCTGGAATATATTTTCCCATAAAAATATTTTTTAATGTCAGTTTAGTTCTATACTAGTATTTTATGAGATGTTCTAAAAACGTCACTGTTTATATGGAAAATATGTTTCAGTTTCCAAATAATGGATATATCCATTTTGGGAACATGGATTATTTATAATTTTGAGAATTGCCTAAATAATTTTAATTAGGAGAACGCTAAAAATAGAAACAAGCTGAAACATAGCAAACATTAAAAGTATTTCAAGAAAAAACTTAAAAATAACCTCACACATCTCTTAAAGCCAATTCTGCATTTCTCACACTTAGAATATATAATGTTAAAATTTGTTTTTAAAATTAAATTTATGAAATAACTTTTTAAAATTAAATATATATTTTATTATTGTCTCATATGCTTAACACAGATCAACAGGAAGTAGCATGCATTTTCTTAAGTACCTCAAGAGGTAGAGAGCAACTAAAAGTCTCTGGGAGATTGAAACTTGGTATTTAAAGTTATATCTATCACAATACTACTATATTTCCATGGGATACACTTTTGGAAATGTGGCCTAAGTAAACCAAAAACACAGTCAGGAGATGTTGTCTACTAATAATTTCTTGAGAATATTTCAAGGATATTTTTAACTCTATAAAACACTGGATTTACATAAATGGTAAATTCTATTCTGATGCCAAATTACATGTGTAAGATTTTACTATGAAAAATAAAAGTGCCTTATTTTACTCTTTAATTTCTCCTAAGTTTACCCTCTTTTATAACATATATTTTTAAATTAATTAGTCTTAAAATCAAAGTATAGATCATATAAATATATAGGTAAAGTAGAAGTCAACTATTTCAGGTAGTGTTAATTTGAAATAACAAAAAGAATTGTTAAATAAATAAATATTGAAACAATATTGCAAAAGTGGTGAAATATTTTATCTGTTTAGATAATAAACTCTTTGTAATTAGCACATCCAACTAAAATAAAATGATACATCTATTATGATTTATACTAATATTGAATTTGTATAAAAGCTCTAGAATTGAATCACTCAAGTTTACTTGGGTTTTTATCAATATCCTAAAACAATATTATTAAAACAAGCATTAACTTCAGCCTATTTATTGATTTTATAGGATTAAAATTAAAGGGGAAAAAGCCTTTCACAAACACTGAAAAGTAGATAATTTTTTTGAAGGAGATATAATTGTCTAAAGAATAAATGTTTTTAAAAAATCTACACAGAATGCTAAAATATATATGACCAAATTAGCTCACATCAATTATGATTATGATTACAAATGAAAGCTATAAGTCAATACTAGTATGTAACCATTTATCATACCAATTCTTCAATATCATTAGTCATTTAGTAGCCATTCTATGGAAAGCACCAAAATAAGCCAAGAATAAAGAGGAAAAAAAGCAATGAACAAAGGTTCTGCCTTAGAGCAGTTCTTAATCTAATGAGAGGAATTATCATTAATAAAAAACCCATTAGGACATAATACAAAAAGAAGAGTGTAAAAGAATAAAACTAGTAACAATCTTCCTTATCAAGTAATATAATAGGTACACTGAAACATTGGAATATGGATTAGTAGATTTATTATAAAGACAAGAATGCAGCTTCATAAAAATAGGCTGTGTTAATTAGAGTTTTAGGGAAGAATAATTATGTAACTTAGAATATATGTTTAAGAGAGAAAGAATGCACCAGCCTCAAGTCAAATGTATATTCTTAAGGACCTAATATGTAGAGAGTATAAATGTTTATTTAAAAAAAATTGTTTTTCTGAATAACAGGAGATTGTATATATACTACAAATACATGGCTTGGAATTCCATGAAGTTTCACATTTGGGGGATTTCACATTTTACATATTCAGAAACATAAATATTAGTGTTAAAGTGGTAGTTTCCATAAACCACATACCCAAATAGCTGTATACATCATGACATAAAAAATATTAATATGCTGATCCTCCTTTGAATCTAAAACAATATGTTAACTTGGCAAGTGGAGAATAAGCTACCAGCATTTTAAAAATATGGGAAATGATCATGATTATTTTTACATAAAACTAAATGTGGCCACAATCCACTTGCCCATTCTCAATGGAAGTGGCTATCCTAACGTTGACTTAAAAGAAATATGAAAATTTCTATGTATAACATTTAGAATGGGCCTTACTATTTTATCACCAAATATTGCATACATAATACTTAATTACTTACAGTATTTATAAAGACTAAAAGTAACATGTGTTAATATTACAATATCTACTTTTAAAGGCACTTATCATTTAAAATTATTTTGGCTAAACTTTTCACTCATTTAATCATAAATTAGCTATAATGTTTCAAATAACTCTATAATTTGATATATGTTACATAACCATAGGAAATATTTAAGCCAAATAAAGTTATATTCAAGTTCAAACTTACAGTTCAATTGCCTTGTTCCACATGATAACATATCCAGAAAGAATGAAAGATTCAATATTTACAATATGTGTATTTCCTCTTTCTGTTCCAACATAGAGCCATTTACTCTGGAAAGGTAGATGACAATAAGTAATTCTGAAAGAAAGAAAATTACAATTAAAATATCTAAATTTTATTTCTGGTCAGTATTATATTTTCCTTACATTTATTTTATAGTGATAGTTATATAAACAATAAAACTTACTATATACTAAAGTAGCATTTCATTATGAGTGAGAGTATAGGATAAATAATATATCATTAAAAACAATAATGATAATAATAAACACTAATGATAATAATCAATAATATTAAGTATCTGATATAGACATTAATATATACTATTTCTGATACTGAAAACAGCACAAGACACATATATACATATATCTGTCAGCACTACAGACAAATACATATAAACTATATATATATATATATATATATATATATATATATATATGATTTCCTAAGAGGAAATTAAGGCCAAAATTTTTTATTTTTACTAGTCTAGGACTGACAGCTAGTAAGTGGCAAAACTGGAATTAAAATCCATTCTTGCTTGGTTGCAAAATTATCATCTTTCTACCAAGCTATACTGTTTCTTGTTTGTTTGTTTTTTTTTCAGTAACATTCAATTCAAATAGAAATTAAGTACATTTAAAAAATAAATTTCAGAGTTCTCAGAGAATGTGTAGCTATGTCTATACAAGATGGTAAATTATCTACTTTTTATTCAGATGCTTGGCATTTTAGTATAAGGAAAGCTTATAACATACTATTCCCTCATTTTTTTATTCTGCTTTATCTTCACAATAGGCTTTCCCAACTCTGGGAACCTGTTCCACAGCCAAGGAGAGCAACCATGACTTCTATATATGAAATCTGAGAATTTACCAGAGTCTTCTCTTCATGGCATCATCAGTCTTTCTAGTTTGGCCTACTCATGCTCTTTAATCACTCTTAAAAGGACAATGGGCATAAGATCACAATTATATCTTGACATACTTGTTATTAAATTAAAATATTTCTAGAGTTTACTCATAAAATGAGCTAGTAAATTGTTAGAAGGTCTGGACAGAATTCCAATGCCAGAGAAATAGAACAATATGAAAAAACAAAAGAATGTAAATGTAAATCTTGTTGGGAAACAATATTCCATCTTGTACCTCTTTATATAACACTAAACATTTGGTCTCCCAAGTTTATAATCTGTCTGGTTCAGTGAATTATTCAAACTGCCTCTCTAAACCAAACTTCATCTATTCAAAAGTATTCTGCTGAAAGCATCTTGCACACTATATCTAAAAAACTAGAAGCCATGCTATTACATACATGATAAGTTATTTGACAATCTAATTAAAGTGTAACTAACCTACATGGCATTGGACAATTCTGATTAAAACCCAAAGTCTAGAATTCCTGTTGCCAAAAAATATTTAATTATGTTCCACAGGAAATAACTTGATGAGATCATGTTTCTAGTCAATGAAGGACTAATTTTAAATTCAATCTAAGTAGAAAGAGAAAACTCATTTTAAAGAGATTTTAAGAATACCCTTTCTGAATCAGAGGGAGAGCAGGCGGAAAACCCCACTCACCCCATAAAAGTAGACACAAATATAAAAGTTCAGGTAGAAAAAGAAAAAACATTAATATTACATAGTCATTTCCAAAGTGAAGAAGAAAAGTCTAAGAACTGCTAGGTTCCAAGAATGAGATCTGAAGTAAGAGGCAGAATTCTAATATAGACAGACATTATAGTACAATAACAATGGAATAGAAGAAGAAGATCCAAACAGGATTAGAACTATTCCTGGAACCAATACCACTTTTTTTCCTCATTCATACTGACGGGAAACTAAGACCCTTCATGATGGAGTTCCATCTATGTCCAATGTCCAACAGATGGGTAGTAGTTAAAGAACTAATTAAGAAAGATTCCCAGACTTTATCTGAACCCAATAAAAAAGAGTAATGTGATATACTTAAGATGATTGACATTGATGAAGGAGAGGGAAGAGAGAGGGCATGATTACTCTTGGACTGTATGTTTGATGACTCTAATAAGCAACTAAATTGTTATTCTTATCGAACTTAATTTATTGTATTTAATAGTTACACTTTCATTTGTAGTGTATTTCTATCACCACCTCCTTAAAGATAAAGAACTTTCTGTTATACGTGAGCCTTGTAAAAATTATCTTGTTGATACATATATATTCTATATCATTCTTCTATAGTAAATCATCTAAGACATTCATAGAATTCCACCCTTTGATCATTTATTCAAACTTCACTGAGTAAGTCTTTGCAAAATGCACTGTACTTTGTTACAACACACCTACTCTTATTCCCTCAAAAAACATACCATTGAATAGAAGAGATAAGACAAGTAGACAAGTAAAAAAAAAAGTAAAATCGTTAATTGCTATAAGAAGTTCAAAGGAGGGATAAATTCATCATGGAAATAAAAAAAATGAACATTGAAAATTATATTCAGTTGGGCCATTAGAGATCAAGTACCTGTAATTTGATATATATTACATATATATAATAGACAAAATAAATGTTTCTTAAGCTTGAATAATATACAGATTTAAAAAATTTTTTTTTGCTGATCCTCAATTTGACTTTTATAAATTCTTTAGCTGACATAAAATAACATAAACTGTGGACACCCAATGATATATATATATGTGTGTGTGTGTGTGTGTGTGTGTGTGTGTGTGTGTGTGTGTGTCTTACTGTTGAATTGTACATTTGAAGCCTACTGGATCTTATTAATCAATGTCACCATAAGAAATAAAAATAATAATAAATTCTCTTACCTATCAATGACAAAAAGAAAATATATAAACTCATGCTAATGGCTCTTATATGCACATAAAATAATACAAATTAAACACAAATAAAACTGCAACTATAATTCAAATTAATGATATTAATTTACCACAGATCAATTATTTTACAGAAATACAATAACTGCACAATAGAGATATGGTTTTGACTGCATAGGTTCTTTTGAATTTTGTTTCTGTACTTACTCTGTGCTTCTCTCTCACCACTTGCCCCTACTTGAACAGTTCTGAATTGTTCCAAAGCACACCATCACATAATTTTACAATCATTTGGTATGAAAACATAATACACATGTATAGTCCACTTCTGTCATTTCATTAATTCATAAAAATCGAAATAACGCTATTTGGCACCAACACAACTATACATGAAAATTTAACTTCACTTATTGGATCTGTGTGGCAGTATATTTCTCATGGTTTATTCAAATCATTCAGTATGTTTCCATTAGTCTCATTATAAAAATAAAAATTATGATCAAATTACTGTGAAAAATTCTCAACCCAAAGACTATGCTCATAGACTTTAGATTGAGAAACACTCTCCATACACCAGCCAAAAATATATTTTAAAAAATAAATGGCTTAAAATTAAAAGAAATTATGCTTTATGAAATTTAGAGAGAAATTTCAACTTTGAAACTTTTTCCCCTAAGTTCTAATATAAGTTCAATTTTAGCTCTATTTTTTTTTGTCTGGATCCAGGTGAAACCTCTAGTACTAAGCATGAGGACTCTGGTTCCAGTCCCTTCTATAATATCTATAATTATGCTTTATAACCTGGTAACTCCAAATCAGGTATATAATGATTCTGGATATTAAAAAAATAAATGCCAGAGATGACAATTCAGTTGTTCTAAGGTTATATCTAGCAATACTGTTTTAAAACTGGTTTTGATGCATGACCACAGTTAAGAACCATTAAATTATAGCAACATAAAGAAACCCAAAACATTGATTCAAAAAAGATATATGCACTACAAAAAGATATATGCATTACAACAGCCATATTTATAATAGCCAAGATATGGAAGCAACCTAAGTATTCATTAATAGCAAAATGTATGAAGAAGATATAGTACATATATACAATGGAATATTACTCCATCATAAAAAAATAAAATTTTGAAATTTGCAACATAGATAGACCTAAAGGATATTATACTAAGTAAAATAAGTTAGACAAAGAAAGACAAATACCATATAATTTCACTTACATGTGGAATCTAAAAAACAAAATAAATGAAGAAGTAAAACAGAAACATAGATACAAAGAACATTTTTTATGGTTGCCAATGGGAGAGGGTTGGAGAGATGTGTGAAAAAGGGAAAAGAATTAAGAAGTAGAAATTGGTATTTACAAAAGTCATGGATGTCAAGTATAGCATAGGGATAGAGTCAATAATATTGTAATAACTATGTATGGTGTTAGATGGGTCTTAGATTTATCAGTGTGATCACTTTGAAAGTTATATAAATGTCTAATCACTATGTTGTTCACCTGAAACTAAAATATTGAATGTCAACTGTAAATAAAAAATAAATTTTAAAAAACCACTAAATTATAGCAAAAATTCTTAATCTTTGGTAAAAATAAATATAACATTAAAATGCATATTACCAGAATCCAGCTACTCAAATTATGATACCACATATCTGAGATGGGATATATGATTGATATTTTAACAATTATCCTTGGACTTGCTATTCAAAATGAAATCCGTAGAGCAGCATGGATATCACCTGAGAGCTTAGGAGAAATTCAGAATCTTAGGACCCACCTCAGAACCATAAAGTGCATTTTCTGAAGAACCCAAGATGACTCATATGTACATTAAAGTTTAGAAAACACTTGTCAACATGATTCTGCTTTAGATAATCTATGAAATTACATTCTAAGAAACACTGTTCTGTGGATGTCTGACTGCTGCTTACTTACTCTTGAGTTAAGAGCCTAAATTACTTAGTAGTAACGATAAAGGCTTGCAGCTTTGTAGTCTCTCCAAAACAGCTAATGATAATTATTATAATGATGATAATGAGAACTACAAAATAGCCAGAGAAAGGAACAGATAGCTACCCTAAGATTCCTTTAGCTTCTTAAGTCAAAGATTGATATTTAAGAATTTTAGTGGAAAAATCTGAATCATGTAAATAAAGAGATAAAGAATTAAAATTTCTCTAAGAAAAATATGTAAAATTTTGGACAATTTTACCTAGCTAGAACTATAATACAAGAGACAAAATTAAACATATAAGTGAAAATGTAGATGAGTTTCATTCATAGTTTTAATTGGCTGCCAATCAACTAATTAGATAGTAATACACTCAATTTTGTCATCTATAATTAGTTGAGAAACTGTCAAACACAAGTCAAATTTTAAAAATATGTCTAAGCTCTGTGGTTCCATAAAGAATAACATCATGATTTCTTCTAAGAAATGCACCTCGGAGAAGTTTATTCTCATTCTCCTACAGCAAAAAAAAAAAAAAAAAAAAAATTCTAGCTTCACATAAATTCATAGAATTTTTTAATTTTTGAATGAGAGAATTGAGTTAGAGGAGGCCATGTAGGGAGCAGGAATGAGGCACTGGTCTCCTGACCAGGATGATAACAGTATAATGGGGAGCTATAATCTAACCTTATCCAGCAGTAATGAGGCACCTCCACCTATCCCAGATCATCAGGAAGAACAAACAGAGAAAATGAACTTCTACTCCCGCCTGTTAGTAACAAGATGACATCTGTCCTGTCTATGCCAGAAAAATGTCAACAAAACAACCCAGCCAAAACAGAAGGCTTAAATAAGACCTAGAGTTTCATAACATAATATCCAAAATGTCCAGTTTTAACTTTAAAAAAATCACTTATCATACCAAGAAATAGGAAATTCTCCATTTGAATTTAAAAAGACAATAGATACCAACACCAAGATGATACCGATGTTATAATTCACTGATAATATTTAAAAGAAGTTATCATAGAAATACAATAAGCTAGTGTGAATAAAATGAAATATAAATATAGAAAGTCTGAGTAAATAAACAGGAGATAGAAAAGAACCAAATGCAAATTTTATGACTAAAAATACAATAAAGAAAAATTTAAACCTATGTTATACATAGATATATTCTCAAGCAGAATGGAGGGGACAGAAGAGTCAATGAATTCAAAGACGAAACAATATAAATTATCCAACTGGAACAACAAACAGAAAATAGATGTAAAAAAAAATACCAGAGACTCAGAGACCTGCGGGAAAAAACAAAAGATCTGATAATCATATTACCAAGTTCCCAGAGGGAAAGGGAAATAGAATGGAACTGGAAAAGTAGTCAAAGAAATAATGTCTAAAACCTCCCCAAATTTGGCAAAAGATAAAAATATTCAAGATGCTGAGAAAAACCGAACAATGAAATAAAACCAAGACAGAGCATTGCCAAACATAGGATAACTTAAAAAAAAAAAAAAAAAAGTCTTGAAAGCAGCAAGAGAGCAATAACACCTCAACTATAGAAAAAAAAATTCCAATGATAACAGATTTCTCATCAGAAATAGGAGGCCAGAAGAAAGTAGAACACTATCAAGTGCTTAAAGAACTCTCAAACAAAAACTCATAGACACAAACAGTTTAGTGGTTACCAGAAGGAATGGGGAAGAAATGGGAAGATAGATAAAGGTAAAAAAAGGGTCAAATATATTGTGATGGAAGGAAATTTAATTTTGTGTGGTGATCACAATGTAACATACATATGATGTATTACTGAATTATATACTTGAAACCTATATAATTTTATTAACCAATGTCACCTCAATAAAATAAATAAATAAAAGGAAAAAGAAAAGAACTCAACTCAGAATTCTGTATCTACCAAAAACATCTCTCAAGAATAAATGAGAAATTATGACATTACATTAAGTGAAGGAAAACTAAAAACTTGTCACTGAAAGACCAATCTGTCTGTCTACACAAAAGTGTACGGTCAAATCTACTCAAACAACTGAAACAAACAAAAAATCAGCATGAAAATATTTGAGTAGGTAATATTTTTAGTGGTAAAGAAACAGGAATATAACAACTCTTGGCTCATCTTTAAATTTAATTACCTGAAATTTTTGCTACATTATTTATTTTAAAATTTGAATAAAATAACTAAAATTTAATCTAAAGAAAGAAGTCCTATCTAGTTTTAGCAAATATCTAAAATAGAAATGTGCATCTCAAAAAATACTGGCTACAATAAAAATTTCCATTGATGCTGAATCTTAAAATACTGTGCACATAATACTCATGAATACTACTGAGAATACTGAATGTTAATAATTTAAATAATGTAGTGTGTATATGAAAAGAAAAAGAAAAAGTTTCAGTTAGAAAAGAATGTATAGCTGCCATCTTTTTTTCTCATTATACCTACAAAATAGGTTTACTTATTTAAGCACTGCCAATATAGAGATGATTCTTTATGAACTATTACCATTCGACAAAATGAACACCATTTTGAGCCCTCAGAAATGACTGCCTGTCTCTATTATTCACCCACTTCAGTTTGAATAGCACTTGTTAATCTGCATAAATTTACTTCTCAGAGGTTTTCCTTTCATGAACACCAAATTTTGCTGTGATGGCCATTCCCATTCACTGCAAATATTGTCATTGTTTCCCAAATAATAAACAAATATCAGAATATTTTACAAATTACAAAGACAATAAAATATAAATTTTACTTAATCTCAAGGTACATTATCAGTTAAGTGGATGTGTTTTATGTTCAAAGCCTGGTTGAATCCAACATTAGAAACATTAAAATTTGGTATAATTTGATACAAAAAAATCTAATAACTTTTCCTATATCTATTTGCATAACTTTCTCTTTCTGATTATTAATATTTCATTCTAAGATGGAGAATCTGAATTTTGATCAAATTACCATCTTAAACATTAGCCTTGAATATGTAGTAGTGTTCAACAGTACCAACATTTTTATATATCTAAAACTTTTGCCTTAGTATTTTTTATGTAAAAAAAAAAATTAAGCAAAAGGGTGAAAGCGTAGGCTGTCACTGACATAATCAAAAGGTCAGAAATATGTTTACTATTTATTTGGCTCAAATTTAATGTCAGGGTTTTCAGCACTCTGGCCTAGGAAAAAGAATACATCATTTCTGAAGTGCTGGTTTATAGAGAAGAGAACCAATGGTTAGGAATTCCCCATTAGTAAATGACTAAATCTATTTTAATTATGAATTTTCTATGAAAATAAACTATTATAAAAGCAAGCATAAATATTGAATTATTTCTAGCTACTAAGAGTATTTTTGAAAATCTTTCAAAAGTTAATTTAGTCTATGGCCATGCCACCCCGAACAAGCCCAATTCCATCTGATCTTGGAAGCTAAACTGTGCTGGACCTACTTAGTACTTGGATAGGAAACTACTTAGGGAGACCAAGTGCTGTAGGCATAAAATATTTTTAAAAATAAGGATTGTAAGCTGACAAGGGCCTTGCAAACTGTGAGGTCAACTAAGGATTGCCTTGCCTAAAAAAAAATAAAATAAAATAAAAAAGTTAATCTAAAACTTGCTCAGGAAATTGTTTTCTTGTACATTAAAAAATTGTTTAACTCATACATCCTTACCGTTCTCGGTTAAATTTAAGAGAATGAAGAATAGCTGGCCTTTTTTGTCTAAGGTTCCATAAATGAAGTGTATCATCTGAACTTGCACTGACCAAAGCACCCTGGAACAAAAAGAAGATAAATTAAGCAAGTATTTTACTTAATTTAGGGGTTTTGTGAAATAAAAACAAGATCATTTACTGAATTTTCATTGCTTAAAGAGCTATTTGTATCTATATAACCTAGAAATACAAGGAAAGTCAACTGCATAAACTTCAAGGAATGCTAAGAATGCTGGCGTGGAAGAAGTAAACTATAGCATAGGATGACTACCTCAAGAAATATACACATAACAATATAGAGAAATAATTACTGTTAAGTATCATTGTGACTCTTAAGAATTGTTTTTGCATTTTCTTCAGGAAAAACTTAGTTTAATCCTCTTGTTTCTACTATTCATACATGTATTACATAGCTTTACAGAGAAGTAAATATCCAACCAAGTTTTAAAATTCAATCTGGTCATATAAAAATTCTCTATTTGTAAGAATTTTTAATATACTGTGGTTGGAAATTATATATTCTTCCTAAATAGTATATTTAGTATAATTAAATTTTTTACAGTTCAAAAATCTTCATCTATAATAAAGAAAGCATCTTTAACAAAAGAAAACATTTCTCCAACTAGAATTCAATATAACTTTAAAATAATACTAAGATTCGTTTTATAAGACCTCCAAATACAAATGAATCCTATTTCAAATACAATACGATGTTCTCTATTAATATGGCAGACACCAGATAACATGACAGCCATTTATATGTGTGTATGTGTGTGTGTACGCACACATATATGTAAATATATGTACACATATATACATACACACACATACACACACAATTTATTTCACTGATTTCAGTAATATCATCTTAAACTATGTCAGAACTTTTACCATTATGAACTTCCCAGATAAAAATGTCAATTCTTGTCCTATGACAGATCCTAAAGCTACTCTAGAATATCTAATGTGTTCTATAAAAATGACCTTGCAGAATAATGGTGGTCCTAAGTACCAAAAATTCTTACTTTCCAAAGTGCTCTGTTACAGGTAACCTTCCATTAGTTTATAACATCAATCATAGGTATAAAAATGATTATCTCATTTAGAGACTAGGAAAACTCTATTGAAATGTTTAGAATTTATTTCTTCTTTAGGAATTAGAAGAGAGAAGATAGGAATCTAAACGCCCTTCTATAATAACTCCTAAGACAAAAATGTTCATGTATCCTACAATGATTCTCTTTATATTCTTTAACTGTGATTTTAGTCTCTAAGAAAAATAGTTTTTTAAAAGCCAATTATAATCAGATTATATCCATTTTTAAATGTTTTAAAATTTTGTATAATTTGTATATTTGGATATACATAAACACACACATTCAAAGAGGTATACATTGATATATACACTTGAATATGAATTCACAGATAATCACATTCTATGCAATAAAATATGCCCTATACATGCCTTGAGAATTTTTATGTTTGTTTGCTTATTTTATTTGTAACCTAATCCCAAATGTTTCACGTATACAAACTGGAAAATTATTAGGATTGCTTAGAAGTGCTTGATAAGCTACAATATTTTTTGACATATAGGATACTGATCTTATTTCTTGGGAAAGTGAAATCATTTTGGATAAGGTGAGAACAAAATGTGATACTGAAATTAATAAAACATTCTCCATATTAAATAGTTATATGTTATACAAAGATGCAATATGCCACAGGCAATGGAACTAAAATAAAGCAACATATGTCAATAATATTTTAGTGTAATAGATGAATAAATCTAAGGAGAAAGTCAATATTTATTCTATGACAAAACTAGGAGGTTGTATCATTGGAGGGAAGTAACAGGACTACTGAGCTTTAACAGCACCAACAAAGATATAAGACATATCAGCAGGGTGTCTAGGGCTCATTTACAAAAGCAAAGTGACTTTACAGGAAGCACTACAGAAGATCTATAAAAAGATTAAAAACTATGAATGAAAATACCAATCATGAGGTCAGAAACTGAGAAGTTTGGGAAAAGGTACAGAACCTGAGCGTGAGGTAGATTAAGGTGAGTAGTTTAGGATAAACAATGTAAACAATGGAAGAATGTTAAAGGTTTGTCTTTATACGTTCTTAGTTACATAGCACAGAGTCAAATTTGGGCCCGTTAAGACAATTCTCAGAGGATTGGACCCAGTGGAATTACTGGGAAACAATTTATGCCTGTCAATACATATCCAACAGATTTCACACCTAGGAGCTGCAGAGTAACACAGACTTCAGAAAGCTTGTCATTTTAGATACTGACTAGCTATTACAAAAAAAAAAATAATTAATGTTTTCCCTTTTCTTCCCTATTTCCCTCTCTCATTTGGGTACCCCAAGCTAGACTGTGTGTAAGGTTTGTCAATAAGGAAAATCTCACAGCCTTCTAAGAAAGATTTTGAATCAAGAAAAGTTAAAAATGAGCATCTGACAATACCACAAATTTTTTCATGCTTCATGTATCTCTGATAAATAGTTACATGAACCATTTTACCCATGCTTATGATTATAAATTCTTAGAAAGAGATATATACACAAATAAATGGGGACAATGAATTTAAAAAATCATTGTTCATGCCATAAGAGAGCAATGAATAGTACCTCATTTTTTTCCTGAAGCTGTTTAGTTCAATCTGCAAAGTGCCTAAGGAGATTTTGTATGGCAAAAACTCTTTAAAAAATTTTTGCACTACCTGGCTCATTTAATATAAAAGAACTCAAGAAGACTCAAGGGTCCACTGTAAAAATGTGAGTCAAGAAGTTGTTACGTGGCCTTTGACTAATGGAAGATCTTTCAACTTTCTTAGCTTTATAAGTACATACTTTTTCTTTAAGGAGTTTCTCAACACCATAAGTCTATAAAAATAGGGATAAGGTAGGTAGCCTATTGTTATCATAGCTATGGATACACAAACAAACACAAATGCATATATATACCAACCAATGCATATGGAGATATATACAGATAAAAGAGCCATAGGTAAATAAGTAAAAAGATTATTTCATGGAAAATAAAGACAATATATAAAATCAGTGCTGAATTACAAAGTTTAAATTGGTGGGAGGAGAATGTATAGAAGAAAAGTTTAATGGTCAGTAAAGCAATCAAAGAATTTTAGTAATTTAAAAAAAAAACATTTAAATAATCTATAAATTATGCCACATCATCACAATAACAAGATCTTCTAATATAATAAGCTCTTTCTTTTAAAATTTAATAAATTGACAAATATAGTACAGTTTTATAAAAAATATGACTGAATAATATTGCATGCATATGTATCTTCAAGCATTTAGAATCATAATATAAAAAAGAGTATATAAACAAATGCAGAGTGTGTGTGTGTGTGTTAAATAAATAGTCAAGAAAATCCTTACCTCATTGATCAGGAATTGGAGCTGCAGGACAGCTGCACCACTTTCATGTTGGCAATAACAATCAACGCCAGGTCTCCCGAGTCTAACATAAATAAAAGTTAAGGATTCTAATATTTTAATTAGCACTAATATTAATGAGTAAAGAAGAAACTAACTTAATAACTGATGTTTTGCTTTTTAGTTAACCTAGTGTTCATAAATAATTTAAAAATCTTAGTCTTTGTTGATGCAAATTACATTATATACCACAGGACCTCAGCAAAATGGCCAAATAAAACATTCATCGCATGTGTCCACCTTCAACAATAAATTGGCATCCATACACAGACAAAAGTACCTTCATGGGAGCTTCCAGATGCAAGTAGAAGATTGTGAAACCCTGGTGCAGTCCAAGAATGAAGAGAGCCATTTTGAAAAGGTAGGCTCACATTCAAGTGACTGACTCACTGACTGTGGTATTGGCTACAGAAATAAAAATAACTCTATACCCCTAAGACTTCAGCGATAGCCCTGCCTATATGGCTTTACATTTGTAACCAGCAAATGCCATACACCAAGGGACCCAGAGGAGTCATGCACACCCATGCATCAGGTAATAGGTATTCAGACATTGGTCCTAGCTGTGGATCTAGAAGACACTTTTGAATCAGCTCCCACCACTTTTGACTGAGTGCAGGGGCCTCTGAAGGAAAGCCTGCCAAATTCAATCAGTCTGTAGATTCTGAAATGGTCCTGTAACAGAGCCCCAGACCATACCAGCCCCACTGTGCTATAGACCCTTTAGGAGACATTTTTGTCCTCACCCCCAAAGATCCTTAAAGGGACCAACCTCCTCCTTCAGTCTATGCTAAGCTGCTGTGCTGAGCAGGCCTGCTGGCATAGGTAGCAAACAGGAAAATTTCTATCTGTGCGCCCAGAGGTCCTGAAAGGGCCCTGTATGTGGCTCCAGCTTCCCTAAAGCCACAGTGTGCTAGAATTCTTAAGGGTCCAGGGTCCCAGCTAGAGACATTCTCATCTGGAGATCCTGAAAGGGCCTTATACTTTATTACAGACCCCTTCCAGCCATAGTCCATTAGCAGGCATACTGGCATGGAGACTAAGCAGGAAATACTCCCATTTATGTCCCAGATAACTTAAAACAGCCCTTTACGCAGCCCTAGCCCCTTCGCAACTATAGTTAGCCAGTAGCTATGAGGGTCCAGGATCCTGATGGGAAACACTCCTGTCTGTAACCCTCGAGACTCTAAGAGGGCCCCCATTCTCAGTTTCAGTCCTTCCCAGTTATAAACCATAAGCAGTCTAACCAGCTCAGGGACCTGGCAAGAGACATGATTACACCACAGGAGATCCTGAAAGGGCCCTATATGCCATTGTTAGGGACCAATACAGCTCATCCAGTGATCTGAAGGGAAATATTTTTGTCCATGCCTGCAGAGCCAGGTCTGTGAACCTCAGTTTTGGCTGTGGAATCTGAAATAGTCATGACAGTCACAGTTCAGAATCAGTCCTGCCCACCAGGGACCCACCGGGGACCCACTCGGTGACCAGGCAGCGGACTTCCCAGGGTTCTGGAGGAACCTACACCCACAATATACCTGGCAATAGGCCCACTGTTTGAGGACCCTTGTCCAAGTGCAACCCCCACAGAACAAGGTACTAGAGACAGCTGTATCCACCCAGGGACCAAAAGGGATCCACATCAGCTTTAGCCCTGGCAACAAGTCCTCTAACCACAGACCCCATTGCAGACCCAGTGACAGCCTCCTAAGTGGCTCAAACCCAGCACAACTGTTGCTCATGTGTAGGAAGAATCAACATTGTTAAAATGGCCATCCAAAGCAATCTATAGATTCAATGCAATCCCTATCAAAATACCAAAAGTGTTTTTCAGAGAGCTAGAACAAATAATTCTAAAATTTATATGGAACCATAAAAGATCTCAAATAGCCATGGCAATCTTGAGAAAGAAGAACAAAGTAGATGGTCTCTTCAACAAATGGTGTTGGGAAAACTGGACAGATATATGCCAAAAAAAAAAAAATACTGGACCACCTTTTTATACCATATACAAGAATAGACTCAAAATGGATAAAAGATTTAAATGTAAGACCCAAAACTATAAAACTTTTTAAAGAAAACATAGGCAGTAAACTCTCTCATATTGCTAGTAGTAATTTATTTTCTAATATATCTCCTCAGGCAAGGGAAGCAAAAGAAAAAATAAACAAATAGAACTACGTCAAACTAAAAAGTTTTTGTACAGCAAAGGAAAGTAAACTATCAACAAAATGAAAAAACAACCTACAGAATAGAAGATATTCACCTATGATACATCTGATAAGGGGTTAATATCCACATTTTATAAAAAACTTATACAACTCAACACAAAAAAAACATGGGCAGAGGATCTGAATAGATATTTCTCCAAAGAGGAAATACAGATGGCTGATAGACATTTGAAAAGATGCCAAGAGCACTAATCATCAGAGAGTTGCAAATTAAAACCACAGTGAGATATCACCTCATTCCTGTCAGAGTGGCTATCGTCAATAAATCAAAAACAAGAAGTGTTGGTGAGGATGTGGAGAAAAGGTATCCCTTGTACACTGTTGCTGGGATTGCAAATTGGTACAACCACTATGGAAAACAGTCTGTAGGTTCCTCAAAAAATTAAAAATAGAACTACCTTTTGACCCAGTAGTTGCACTTTTGGTTATTTATCCAAAGAAAACCAAAACACTAACTCATAAAGATCTATGTACTCCTATATTCATGGCAGCGGTTATTCACAATAGCCAAGATATTGAAGCAACCTAAATGCCCAGCAACAGACAACTGAATAAACAAGTTATGGTTTATATATATAATGGAATATTGCTCAGCTATAAAAAGAATGAAATTCTACCATTTTCAACGACATGGATGGACCTAGAGGTTATTATGCTGCATAAAATAAGTCAGAGAAAGATAAATATCACATGATTTCACTTATACGCAGAATTAGGAACAAAAGGAACAAACTAAATGAAGAGACAGATACAGAGAACAATCTGATGACTGCCAAAGGGAAGAGGTGTTGGGGGACTGGGAGAAAAGGTGAAGGGATGAAGGTGTACAAATTAGTAGATATAAAACAGTCATGGAAATGTAGAGGACAGCATAGGGAATATAGTCCATAGTACTGTAATGGCTACATGTAGAGCCAGATTGGTGATTTATAAAGTTTATAAAGCAATCTCCCTGAAAGTATAAAAATGTCTAACCAATGTACTGTATGCCTGAAACTAATTTAAAAAGTAAGTTGTTAGTGTCTTAAAATAGACTTATACTTATAAAAGGTTTTATGTAAGCTTCATGGTAGCAACAAAGAGAAAATCTATAGTAGTTACATAAAAGATAAAGAGAAGGGAATTAAAGCACACAAACAACATAAACAAAAAATAAATCACAAATGAAGACAATACTAGAAAATTTCTGAAAGCAATTAGAGAAATGGCAGTAGTATGTACTTAATTATCAATAATTGCTTTAAAGATAAATGGCCTAATTCTCCAATCAAAAACATAAAGTGGCTGAATGAATTTTTAAAAAAACAAGATCTAACAATATGCTGTTTACAAGAGACTCACTTTAGCTTTGTAGATGCATACAGCCTGAAATTGAAGAGAGAGGAAAAAGCTATTTCATGTAATTGGTAACCAAAAGAGAGCAGGATTGTCTATACCTTTGTCAGATAAAATAATCAGTCCAAATCAGTCACAAAAGAAAAAGGATCACAATACAGAAGTATACACCCATTACAACCCCAATTCATTAAGAAGATATAACAATTATAAGTATATATGTACTCAACATTGGAGAACCTAAATGTTTAAAGTAAATATTAATGTAACGAGAGGGAAAAATAAACAGCAATACAATAATAGTAGGGGACTTAAATACCCCACTACAAACATTGGAGATTTCATCTTTAACAGAATTGTAAGGAATGAGTAGCTCTGAATAACACTGTACATCAAATGGACCTGCCCATATGTTGGGACACATATGAAGCAAGAAGATTAAAATTATATTTAGTATCTTTTCTGACCACAATTATATTCAACTAGAAATTAACTGCAGGAGGAAAAGTGAAAATTTCATAAATATGTGAAAATTAAACAACACAATACTAAACAACAAACGGGTCAAAGAAGAAAGCAAAAGGAAAATCATAAAGTATCTTCAGACAAATGAAAATGAAAACAAAACATACCAAAACTTATGGAATGCAAGAATAGTAGTTCTAAGAAGAAAATTTATAGTGATACATTTATCACTACATTAAGAAAAAAGACCTAAAATGAACACACTAACTTTATACCTCAAAACATTAGAAAAAGAACTAGCCTAAAGTTAGCAGAAGGAAATGATATCAGAATAGAAATAGAGACTAGGAAGACAATAGAAAAAAAAAAAAAACTCGATGAAACTAAAAGCTATCAATTTTTTCAAACAAAATTGACAAAATTTTAGCTAGACTAACCAAGAAAAAAGAGAGAAGTCTCAAAATAATAAACAAAGGAATGAAGAAGCAACCTATAAAATGGAAGAAAATACTTGCAAACCATATATCAGATAAAAGGTTAATATCCAAAATATATAAGGAACTCATACAATTCAACAGGGAAAAAAAGTACATCGAGGATCCAAATCGATGTTTATCCATCTGGCCAGTGGTACAAAAAAAAAAAAAAGCTCAACATCACTAATCAACAGGGAAATGCAAATCTAAACCATAATGAGATACCACCTCACACCTATTAAAATGTCTATCATCAAAAAGAGAAGAGATAACAAGTGTTGATGAGGTTGTGGAGAAAAGCTAACTCTCATGTACTTTTTGCGGGAATATAAATCAGTACACCCATTGTGGGAAACAGTATAGAGTTTCCTCAAAAAAATTAAAAATAGAGCTACCATATGATCCAAAAATTCCACTTTAGGGTATATATCCTAAGAAAATGATATCTTGAAGAGATATCTGCATCCCTATGCTCGCTGCAGCATTATTTACAATAGCCAACACATGGAAACAACTAAAGTAACCACTGATGAATGAATGAAGAAAATGTGAAATATATATAAACAAACACATACACAATAAAATATTATTCAATCACTAAAAGAAAGAGATCTTGCCATTTGCAACAATTTGGATGGACACTGAAGGCACTATACTGAGTGAAATAAATCAAACAGAAAAATTATTTTTCCTCCCACACTAATCCCTTAACTTTCTTAGAAACAGACATCATTGAGTTATCTCAGAATAAATACATGAATAAATGAATCTTTTTTAAAAAAAGGTAGACTTCCAGTTATAAAATAAATAAAACCTGGGGATGTAATGCACATCATGGTGATGACAGCTAATAATATTGTACTGTATATTTGAAAGTTGCTAAGAGAATAGACCTTAAAAGTTCTCATCACAAAAAAAAATTGAAACTTAATGTTCTGATATGTTTACTAGACTTATAGGTGTGATCATTTCACAATATATGCAAATATCAAATAATTATGTTGTACTCTTGAAACTAACATAATGTTATATGTCAATTGTACCTGAAAACAAAAATGGTCCAACAATATACTGTCTATAATAAACTCACTTCAAATACAGTAACATAGATGAGTTTAAAGTTAAAGGATAAAAATAGATATACCATGCAAACATTGATCTTTTTAAATAGTAGGAATGGCTATATCAATATCAAATAAAGTATATTTCAGAGCAAAGAAAGTTACTGGAGACAAATAAAGACATTACATAATAATAAAAGGATCAATCCACCAGGAAGACAACCATCTTAAATGTGTACACACCAAACCAAAGAGCCTCAAAATACAGAAAGCAAAACAAATAAAGCTGAAAAAAAAAATATATCCAGAATTTTGTTGGAGAATCTAATTTACTCCACTCTTAGGATTTGACAGAATTATCAGACAGAATATTAGCAAAGATATAGAACTAAACAACACAAGCAACCAATAATATCTAGTTGACAAAGGGAACATTCTACTCAATATAAAAGAATGCACATTTTTTTTTCCCAGAGTCTATAGAGCATTCACAAAGACAGATCATATCTTAGGTCATAAAACAAATCTTACCAAATTTAAAATAATTAAAACTATACAGTGTATTTTCTTACCACAATGAAATCAAACTAGAAATCATTGACAGAAAGACAACAAGAAAATGTCCAAATATTTGCCAAATAAAACACTTTTAAGAAAGTCATGGTTCAGAGAAAAAGCCTTAAAGGCAATTTTTAAAACTACATCTAACTGAATGAAAATTAAAACATGTGCAGCAAAATTTGTAGGACCCAGTGAAACAGTGCTGAGAGGAAAATTAATAACACTAAATGCATACCTGAGAAAATAAAAAGTATATCAAATCAATAATCTAAATTATACTTTAAGAAATGTGAAAAAAGATCAAAATAAGTTCAAAAATAAGCAAAGAGAAGAAATAAAGTCTATCCTTGAAACAAATACAATGTTGTGTGTCAATTATACCTCAATTAAACCTCACTTAAAATTAAAAAATAAAGAAAATGAATTAAATCAAATGCTGGTTCCTCAAGAAAGATTTATAAACCTCAGTAAGATTTACAAACTACTAGTAAGACTGACTACAAACTACCACAATTCAGCTAAGATAAAACAGAAAACCAAAATAGCTCCGTAACTTTTAAATGAGTTGAATTCATAATATAAAATCTTGCATTTGTAATGCAAATAAGTTGAATTTGTAATATAAAATGTTTCATACAATAGTCACTAGACCCAGGTAATTTCACTAGAGAATTCTACTGAACATTTAAAAAATTAACACCAATCTTACACAATCTCTTCCAGAGAAAAGGAGGGAACATTTCTCAATTCAGTTTCCAAAGATAGTATTACCCCAATACCCAAACCAGACAAAGACAATACAAATAAATTACCTCAAAAGAGAAACTATATCTAAATATAAAATAAAAAACTACAGAATTCTTAGAAAAACAATTTTTTTAATCAACATACAAGTTAGGAAAAGAGTACTAAGGGGTGATACCAAAACACAATCTATAAAGTAAAAACTGATCAACTGGTTTCTGAAAGATCCTGTTAAGAGGGTGAAAAGACAAGTTAATGACTAGAAGAAAATAATTGCAAACCATATATCTGACAAAGAACTAGTAATTAGAATAAATAAGAATACTACAATGAGATATCACTACAAAATTATCAGAATGGCTAAAATAAAAAATAAAAATAACAAAGTGCTGGTAATGATGTGGAGATATAGGATCACTCACACTGCTGGTGGGAATGTAAATATTGCAACTACTCTGGAAAATAATTTGGCATCTTATAAAACTAAACATGCAACTAAAATACAACACACCCCTAACTGTACCCCTGGATATTTATAACAAAAGAAAACTTATGTTCACACAAAACATGCACATGAATGTTGTTTTAATCATATTAGCCAAAAACTGGAAACCAGATGTTCTTTAATAAATGAATAAACAAAGTGTGCTACATCTATACCATAAAATATTACTAAACAATAAAAAAATGAACTACTGATACAACAATTTGAATGAATCTTCAGAGAATTATGCTGAGTGAAAAAAAATAGCCAATCCCAAAGAGTTACATACTATATGATTTCCTTTTATAAATTATTAAAATTAAGAACAAATTAGTGACTTTCAGGAGTCAGGTGAGGGTGTGGGAGAATTAAAGGGATAGGGTGTGACTATAAAAGGTCACCATGAGGAATCTTTGTGATGACAGAAATGTTCTGTGCCTTGAGTATCAATGTCAATATTAATAACTTGCTTGTGACATTATAGTTTTATAAGATGTTACTATTGAAAATTGGGTAAAGGGCACATAGGATTTCTCTGTATTGGTTCTTACAATTACAATTAAATTTATAACTATCTCAACATAAAAAGTTTAATTTAAAAAATGAAATGACATTAAAGCAAAATTTGGGAAGAAAATTACAGCTTTACAGGTATATTTTAGAAAAGAAAGTTCTCAAATGAATAACCTCAGTTTCCACCTTAAGAAACAAGAAAAAGAAGATTAAATTAAACCCAAAGTTAAGCAAAATATAGAAATTAAAAAGACCAAAGTAAAATCAATGAAATAGAATATAGAAAAACAATGCAAAAAAAGCAATGAAACCAAAAGTTGGTTCTTCTAAAATTCAATATAATTAATAAGCTTCATCCAGACTGATCAGGAAAAAAGAGGAGACAAACATTACCAATATGAAGAACTAAAGAAGAGGCAATACTTATGTCAGAGACATTAAATATGTGCCAAGAAATTTGACAGCGTGCATTTTCACAGTCGTTACTTGCTTCTAAAGAAACAACAAACTTTATCTGGTCATACATATTTCACTTACCTGAGTTATTAAGGAAATGTAATCGGTATTATTAGAACAAATAAGGAACCAAGAATTAAGGATACATTCGTATAGCACCTGTTCTTGTCCCAATAGCCAAGATTTTCTGAACTGGATCAAAAGCTAATGCTGTGGGCTGATAAGGAAAACCATGCCGAACTGTCTGAAAGAGAGTAAACGTAAAAACAGTCATCAGGGAAATGAAAATTATAATCACAAGATACCACTTATCCAACCACTAAAATGAAAATATTTTAATAAAAAAAAAAAAACTACTAGCATCTATGGCCATGCCACTCTGAACAAACCCAATCCCATCTGATGTTGGAAGCTAAGCAGGATCAGGCATGGTTAGTACTTGGATGGGAGACCACCTTGGAAGACCAGGGCCTGTAGACATAAAAAATAAGAAATTGTAAAATGACAAGGTCTTTGCAATCTGTGAGGTTAACCAAGGCTTGTCTCGCCTAAAACAAACAAACAAACAAATAACAAAAAAAACCCTACTAGCAAAGATTGTTGGTAGAAGTAAAATGACACAATCACTTTGGAAAAATGTCCTGCAGTTTCTTATAAAACTAAACATATAGCTGGCCTATGACCTAGAAATGCCACTCGTGTATGTACCCAAGAAAATGAAAAACATATGCCCAACACAATAGTTTGTATAAGTATGGCTCTAACAACTTTAAACATAACAATCTACAGACAGCCCAGGTTTCCAACAAAAAAATCAAAAACCAAAACTGGTATACTCGGACAATGGAATACTGCTCAACAATTAAAAGATAAAAACTTCTGACAGGAGCAACAACATGGAAGATTCTCAAAACATTATGCTAAGTAAAAGAAGCAAAACACAAAAGAGTACATGTAGTATGATTACATTTATATTAGATTCTGAACAAGCAAAACTAAACTATGATGAAAAAGATCAGGTTAACTTGAGCAGAAATGCCTGGGAAGGGGTTTGAAGGAAATCTATTGAGTAAAGTAATAGTCTATATGTTTTGACAGAAGTTTAGATTACACAAGTGTCTACATTAGTCAAAATTCATCAAATGGTACAACGAAATTTGTGATTTCTCTGTATGTTAATTGTACTTCAAAAAATTTTTGAAAAATTATAAACAAATATTCAATTCTAGTTAATGATACACATTAACTGGAGTTTTAAGAGGTAAACTGTACTGACACATGCAACTTATTTTAAAATATAGCCAAAGAAGTTTTATAGATAGATGGTTGGATAGATGTATAATAAAGTAGATATAGGAAAATGATAACTGTCAAATTTAGGTGGTAAGTATGTATGGGTGTGTATAAAGAGCTCATAATATCATAAAGTAGATAAGACTAACATGTGAAAAGCGAATATGTAATATTAGAAAGGAATTAATTTCAATATAAAATGTGCTAGAACTTTTCAAAGAAATAAAGGACAACATGGGTCAGAAAAAAAGTGATTCTGTATCTTATTCAGTTAGGTATTTAGTGCTCCAAGAACTATTTTTAATGGAAATATTTTTATAATAAAATATATTTATAAGTATTCAAAGGTGAAAAGAAAGATAAACTGCAGCATGTAGTTCATCTAAAATTCTTATTCTCCAGTGAGAAGAAATTCATTGCATAACTTCATTTTCTTTTAAAACATTGAGAACATATACATGTCATATTATATAATGTATATGTATAACCTGTTTTTTTCACTCAACAGTATATCATGAGAATATTTCTACAAAAATTTGTGTAAATATACTTCAATCTATTTAAAAGTTACTGAGCTTATTATAATATGAATACGCCATGATGTCCTTAACTAATCAACTATTGTTCTATGATCTCCAAAGAATTCCCAAGTAAATTAGTTAAAAAAAAAAAACAAACAGCAAAATCCATTTTCTATTCATGATTCTAAACTGAGGTGTGCTCTCTTGATTCTGAACTGTCTTCCTTATTTAGACTTGTAAACAGAACATTGTCAAGAGGAAGATAGTCTTGATTTTTCTGCAGAACAATGTAGATAACAAAATCTCACCAAAAAAAAATAAAATAAAAGACGTGGGAGTAAATAAAAAACATGGTGTAGATGACAGAGGCTTTGTTCATAACTCCTGCAACCAAATCAATGCTATGACAGAAACATGAAGCAAACAGTGAGGATAGTCACCTGGGATCTAGTTGACAAGCCCTACAACAGGGAGAGAAATAAGAAATCACCCTACAATGGTAGAAGGTAGGACAGCGAGAGGATGCGAGGCTGCCTGGTTCCAAGATGATGAGTGGGACAGAGGCTGCAGCAGCCAGCAGCTGCAGACACCTCTTAAAAGAGCCCTGTCTGCTCACTTTTGTGGTGATGGGCCTGCTCTCTCTGAGCACCAGCACCAGGTAGGCTGCTGGGGCTGGGAGTGGGGAAGCCAGGGACTTACAGGAGGACACTGAGTTGTCAGAACAAGGGCTAGAAGCAAGGCTTTATCCCAGACAAAAGTGCTAGTGGTTCCTCTGTTGAGCCCTCCCCTCTCCCAGTGTGCAGATGCAGCACAGCCATAGCTGAGACATCATCAAACTGGATAACAAAGGTCTTTCTGCCCAGAGGTTTCCCTGAAATTCCACCTCCCCCAACTCATGGCCCCACCAAGCCACATCCTGGTGTATTCTTGGTGAGTCATGTGTTCCTTGCTGAGCAGAGCCAAGATTTGCACTAGTAGCAGATGGCCTTGGTTTCTGGTGTGGTTTCTTGAGGCAACTATAAGCACAGCATCTGTGGATTGCTTGATGAATCTTAACAGGTGGCCCTGGAGACACAGGCTGGGGCTAAACTAGGCCTGCAGCTGAACCCTTTCACGACACCTACCACACAAAGCCAAATTAATAAGACTGGGAGACTTAAGAGTTTTGCTTAGTACATAGAAACAGACACAAAAAAAAAAAAACAGCCAAAATGGGAAGACAAAGAAGCAGAAATCATGTGAGAGAATAGAATAGAGATTCAGGAATAATGGAGTCAAGCAATCTAGCAGATGCAGAGTTCAAAACACTGGTTATAAAGATGTTCAATGAACATAGGGGAAGTACAGATTAATTCAGTGAGAACTTTAACAAAGAGATAAAAAAAAAAAACAGAAAATAAAATAGAAATGGAAATTATAAAAGGGATCCAGTCAGAAATGAAGAACACATAATCTGGGATGAAGAGTATATTAGATGAAAAAAACAGAGTGGATAAAAAAGAGGACTGAACTACCAATATAGAGAGTGGGAAAGCCAAGGGTACTGAATCAGAATGGCAAAAAAAAAAAAAAAGAAGCCAAAACCAATAATTTAAGGACCCTATGGGACACTATTAAATGTAAAAATATATGTGTCATAAGGATATCTGAAAGAAAACAAGACATTGAAGAGCTATTTGAAGAAATAATAAAAAACTTCCCTCACCTCATGAAGGAGATAGACATACAACCCCAGGAAACTCAAAGAGTCCCAAGAAAGAAGAACCCAAAGAGGCCCACATCAAGACACATCATAATTAAAATGCCAAAGGTTAAAGACAAAGAGGAAATCTTAAAAGCAGCAAGAGAAAAGCAGTTAGTTACCCACAAGGGAGCTCCCATAAGACTGGCAGTTGATTTCTTGAAAGAAACCATGCAGGACAGAAGGGCTTGGCACAAAATATTCAATGTGATGAAAACCCAGGATCTACAACCAAGGATACTTTATCCAGCAAAGTTATCATTCAGAGTAGAAGGATAGATAAAGAGCTTCCCATACACAAATAAGCTAAAGGAATTCATCAACACCAAGCCAGTATTAAAGAAAATGTTGGAGAGACTTCTTTAAGAAGAAAAAATCAGTATCAAAAGCAGGAATAAAGAATAATAACTACATAGGAATGTAATAACTACATTCCTATCAACAAGTACCCCAAATGGAAAAGAATTAAGTGCTCCAACCAAAAGATAGAGTAGCTGAAAGGATAAGAAAACAAGACCCCTATATATGCTGCTTATAAGAGACTTACTTCAAATTAAAAGATATACACAGACTAAAAGAAGTAGTAATAAACTCATAGACACAGAGACTCTTTTGAAGATGACTAGATGGGAGGCCATTTGGGATGAAAAAAAAGGCAAAGGAATTAAGAGGTACAAATGAATAGTTGCAGAATAGACATGGAGATGTAGAGCATGGGGAAGATGGTTAATAATGTTGTAATAAATATGTAAGGGGTACAAGGTTTAGTGGGGCGATCGCTTTGCAAGTTGTGTAGATCTCTGATCACTAGGTTGTATAACTGTAACCAGTATATTGTTGTATGCCAACTATAATTGAGAAAAAAAAAACTCATTGAATTGTACAATGTAAATATGAGCAACTAACTGTCTATTTCAATAAAGCTGGGAAAAAAATACTTCTCAATTCATTCTATGAGGCAGATAAACAGATAAAGACATCCACAAGAAAACTAAAGAGAGCTAATTTTTATTAATATAGGTACAAAAATCCTCTATAAAATACCAGCAAACTGATTCCAGCACCCTATAAAGAGGATATACACTATGATTTGGTGTGATTTATCCGAGGAATGCAAGGTGGGTTTAACACTAAAAAATACTTAATATAACATGCCATAACAATAGAACATAGAATAAAAATCACATAACTACTTTAGTAGATACAGAAAAATTACTTAAGGAAATCTAACATCCATTAATGTGAAAAAGCACTCAACAAATTAAATTGTAAAGAACTGCCTAAACAACATGTAAAAAATCTATAGCTAACATCATACCAATTAGTGAAAGAATGATTTTCCTCTAAGATCAAGTCTGCTCTTGCCACTGCCCTTATTCTATGCAGAGCAATTAACAAAGAAAAATAAATAATAGACATCCAGATTAGAAAAGATAATACAGCTGTACTTTACAGACTGCTGCTACCTCTCACAAATGTAATCTTTAGTCTCCAAGGTGTCTGTAATTCTGATTAGTTGTTTTACTTAATGTGCTTAATATTTAAATTTACACAGTAAATTTACATGTGAATGTTCTTTATAAAGCCAGAATAAGACCATTGGTACTTTTCTTTTTCTCTTATATAAATGGGAAAAAAATAAAATTTAAAAGTATGCCTCTATTGGATTTAGACAGAGTTTGACTGCCTAACCTTAAATTAACACAAAGACAATTCAATGTCAGATTATATATGACATTCATTAAATCAGCAAATTAAAAGATAAAAATCTAATGATTATATCCAAAGGTTCTGGAAAGGCATTATATAAAATTCAGAAGTCAATCCAGGTAAACATTTTATGTAAAATAGGATTAGAGGAAAACTACTTAAAGATGAGAAACATTAACAATAACAAAATAACGACAGGTGATACTAAACAGCAAAAAGCTATAGTCATCCCAATTAAAATCAGGAAGAAATCATACATGTTCATTTCTATCATTATTTAGCTTTGTTTCATAGATTCAAGCTAATTTAGTAGAATAAGAAGTAGAAATAATATACATAAATACAAAAAAGAAACAAAATAAGACTACTAAAAATTCTTAGAAATAAGAATGTGATATTATCTAAATACAAATAAACAAAAATCTAACTTTTCTCTACTAGCAATAACCAATTACCAATTAAATTGGAGAGAAATCCCCATTTATATTTTTATTTGTTAAGTTGAAATCTGTCAAATTTGTTAAAAGTATAAAAACAAATGTTTTCTTCAGTAGCACTGAATAACATATTTTCTAATATATAAAATAGGGAGATAAAATATTTTTCACTAAACTGAAAATCTGATTAATAGCAGAATTCTATTCATATAACTCAATGTTTAATACTACAGAAGTTAAAACACAACTGTTAGAATTCTATTAGAAATACACAGCTGATGTAATTATTTTGCATTGTAGCTATGAAAACAAAATCCTACCAGAGTTTAGAATTCAAAAAGCAATTATTTGTTTATACACCTCAAAAACTTTTTTATTAATGTTCTGTGGTTCAAGCTGTTTAAAGCATCTCCTTTCAACATATCTACAAAAAGCTAATAGTAGAAAACTTATTTATAATGATAAATAATTAAGGTTCTAATTATTAACATTTTTCAAAATAAAATATTCAACAACTTATCTCTCAAATTCTATGTCAAAGCCTCATTCCTACATAAAATATATGCTAAAATTCTAAGCCACCACCACAATTTAGCACTTATTGAAGAATTATTGAAGAATAATTATTGAAGAATAATTATGCCCTTTGGTCTCCCCAAATAAGTTTTAAGCTCCTTTGTGGATAGGACAGGCCTTTAATTTGTCTCCTTCACTTAGCTCAGTATTATGATTAAACAGGTTTTTTTAAAGTTTATCAATATGATTTCTGTATATAAGCAGTATTTCCTTCTAAATATATTCTCTTATATTCTTAAGAAAGATGAATAATTATAACCAAATAGTTTGTATGCATGGAAATAAAATCTTTAGAATAATTTTATGTCAACATATAATTATCTCTGTATTTGGATCTATTGTCTCAACTTTCCATAGTAATGAAAGTACATTTGAGATTTTTTGAAAAGCTTATTAGCTATCATTATTACCCTTTCCCTCTGAGCACCTTTGTGATTACTATAACCATATGTAACTAAATTATATAATTCTAAGGTGTTAGAACAGAAAAAGCATCCACATTTCAACATTTTAAATATATATAGTTATTTGAGGATATGTTATAGATATTAATTTATCAGTAAATCTAATGTAAAAGTAGATTGTTCTTTACTACTTAATTGTGTTTCTTTCTACCATATTATCTTACAAACCACTTGAGGTTAGGGATTCTATTGTTTCAAGCTTAAAAGCCTTTTGGGATTTAAAAACCTACTGACATCATAACAGTTTAAGATGTACCATGAGTAACTATGATTCTATAGCATTGTATTCTTACAAAAAAATCTAAGATTCATAATTGAGATAATGCATATAAATAGGCTTTATAGATTGAGAATACTATGTAAATCTAAGTTTACAGGGCTTAAAAAGTGTCCCTTCACAATATAAGGTAAACAAGTTCAAATTAGATGCATTTACCTTCTCTAATACTATCTCATTATTTCTCATACTATCACTTTCTCTCATTACATCATGTAACACATACCTTCAAAAAAAAAAAAAGCACATACGAATAGACCCAATTCTTGCTATTGAGAAGTATAGAGGTGTACATACAAACATGTACTGACAGAATACAAACACTAGCACACTAATAACATGAAGTAATCATAAGTATTCCCTAAAGGGTATCCAATCTATCACCTTTATTATTCAATAAAGGACACAGAACTGAAAGACAGAACAGTCTCTATTATAGTCAGGTTGTTCTCTCCAAAGAACTTTCACTGTTTCCATCTTCTTAGGTGTTTTACCTTCTAGCTTATGTATTTTCTCTCTACTCTGAGCCCTATTAACAGCCTTATGTCTTCAACAGCCTTGTTTCAATCTATCATACACCTTGGCTATATCATCCTTCCTTCAATTGACCATCACTAAATAATATAAGCCTCATACCAACAAAGCTTCTTCATACATTTCTAGATCTCTTTCAAAAACTCAAATTGGGTATTCTATTTACTCACAGTACCCTTTCTGTTATCACTCCCATTCCATCTTTCTATCTTAGTACTTCCACTTAAGTCTCCTACTTATCTGAACCTTTTATTTTCTTTCTCACTACATTAGCCTTTGTTCCCAACTTATTTAACATCTCAACCCATTTTAACTTAATTCTGTATTATGCTTGAAAGATTTATATACATCTTTTATTAACACTATTTGATGTGTCAATGTAACTGTCAAAAAATTTCTGTGAACTTAATCTTTTCTCATTGATATATAATAAAAATAAAAAATTGTTTTAGGAAAATAATTAGGCCCTGGGATAAAATACAAATCACTTTAAATTTTGTGAAGCAAAATTATAGACAGAATGACATAAAAAAATATTGTGCTAGGAGTCAGAAGACCTACTTCAGATCCAGGCTCTGTCACCTAGACAGAGCTGGACACATTACTCAAGTGTTCAGCTTCATCTGCAAAGAGAATGAACTAAATTATTTTAAGGTCCTTTCCAATTCTACACTATAATACAAATACATAGTTTCACTAGAAACCATGGTAGACTTAGAGACACAAGATAGATAGGTTGTTTTGTATTTCTAAGAATATATTCTCTAAAAGAAGCACATAATGGGCTTATATTTGGTATTATGTTCCCTGATTCAAAGGACTAATTAATATGTTAGACCAATAAAGATGATTTGCTGTTTATTTAGGTTGATTCCTACATGAGCTACACACTTGCATTTCAAACAATCCATTTAGACATCCGGTACTATTGCTATTTCTATAAGTATAAATATACTTTAAGTGTTTAAGGGCTACCTGTCTTCCTCAGATGGCATCCTCTTAAATCTTCAGTAGGGAGAGTGGACATTTTGAGCATCCATTACAAATAAAATAAGACCTAAATTTACTATCTATTTGCAGAAATAGCAGTTTGCCTCTTACCAAAGTAATGCAGAACAAATTCCTTTATTCCCTCAGCCTATTTACTGTCAGTTGAGAAAAAAAAACCAGTTGTCCCCTTGCTACATTATAGCCCCATGAGATAGATGGTGTCATTAGAGAAGAAATTAAGGCAGAGTAACATTAATCAACTTGTCCAATGTCTCTAAGCTAGTAAATACACAGTTTGATTGATAGCATTAGAAATGAGAGTAGTCTTTCAGTACTCTAATCTTGTCTCAGAATGAAAAAATGTACTGTCCTAATTTGTAAAATATGAATTTAAAACCAGAGCCAGTAATGGCTTTCAAAAGTATTATAAGAAATATAAGAGCATTGGCTTTGTGTACCATCAGTATAAGCCAGTGAATTAAAGCAACTACAAAGACAATGAAATACTCATTATTGCTCCCAACTTCATTAACTAGTGTAAATTAAATCAAGTGATGCCTCATGTTTCAATCAAGAAAATAGTAATACTGAATCAAAAAAGGAGGAAGAGTAGCCATCTCTGATCCTTGAGTATCAGGTATGGAAAAAAATGGCATTATAAAAAGGGCTTTATAAAAAAGCAAAATGCTTTTGTACCATCTAATTCTCACCATTCTGAAATAAGCTGTCATGTTAGATTACAAAGAAACTAATCCATTCAACCCTTATGGCTTTATAACTCAAGGTACTTGTAAAAATCTAAATTGTTAATTTATTAATTTTCCTGAAATATATAAAAACAGTTCATTTTTCAAAAATATAGCGCAGAAGAAAACAAGAACATGGGTGATGGCAAAAGTATGGTGGTTCAGGACACAGTGAAAATGGAGTTCAGAGTAAGTAAAAAAAAACTAAAAAACTTATGATATGGAATAAAAGAACAAGTCTGTGCTCAGAGGGGAAAGGATAAGGCTAGCAGAGATTATTAAAGGAAGAAATATATAGACTAGTGACCCTATACTCTGCCAGGGCCACTTCTACTTCAAGTTCCTGTCATTAACAGCTCTCAATCATAGCCAGCACAGTCAATATGTAACAACTGAGAAGCAGTAGATACCTGACAAAATGTGAGCTATTTATTTTGACTCTAAGAGTGTTACTCACCAAAGCAAAAGTTCAGCAAAATGTAAGTATTTTTGGCCCCATTATGCCCTCAGGTTTCCATTATTTTAGTCTGTCGGCTATAATTCAATTCTCAGGACACAAATTTTCTATACCACAGTGAGAAAAGCTCAAAAACAACACTGGGAAAGATAATACCTGGGAGAGACATTTTATAAAATAATACATTGACTAAATACCTTTTCATAATTGGACTATCATAATCACTAGTAGTGCTTTTACTCCTAAAGTAGGGGGGAAGATGTGAATATAATACAGTAGAGGAAAAGTTAAGAGAAGACTGGAAGCTGAAGACCAACCTTATCTACCAATTTTGCTATGAATGGAGGTGTTTTTCATGCTGAAAAACATTAATCCCAAAGATATTACTTAAAAATTTATAATTTCTAATCCCTTGGGAAGTAGCAGCAAAAAGTCATAGAAAAAAGAAACCTCAAGAAAGCCTTTGGTATACAGATTTTTCACTTTCTTGGTTAAATTTATTCCTAAGTGTTTTATCCTTAGTGTTGCTATTATAAATGGGATTGTTTTTTAAATGTCTTTTTTAGATGGTTAATTGTTAGTGTATAGAAATGCAACTGATTTTTATATGTTTATTTTTGTATCCTGCGACTTTACTGAATTTATTAGTTTTAACAGTTTTTAGTAGAGTCTTCAGGGTTTTCTATATATAAGATCATGTCAGCTGCAGAGACAATTTTACTTCTTTCATTCCAGCTTGGATGCCTTTTATTTCTTTTTCTTGCCTAATTGCTCTGGTTAGAACTTCCAGTACTGTGATAAATAGGAGTGGTGAGAGTGGGCACCCTTGTCTTGTTCTAATCTTAGAGGAATTGCTTTCAGCCTTTGTCATTGACTGTTATGTTAGCTGTGGATTTGTCACATTTGGCTTTTGTCATGTTGAGGTACATTCCTTCCAGAGTTTTTGTCATTTAAAGATATTGAATTTTGTCAAATGCTTTTTCTACATCTATTTAAATGATCATATAATTTTTATCCTTCATTTTGTTAATGCAGTGTGTCATATTTGTTGCTTTGTGTATGTTAACCATCCTTATATCCCAGGGATAAATCCAACTTGATAAAGGTGTATAATATTTTTAATATACTATTGAATTTAGTTTACTACTACTTTGTTGATGATTTTTACATCTAAATTCATCAGGGATATTGACTTATAATTTTCTTAAAATACTGATGAAAGAAATTAAAGAAGATACAAATAAATAAAAAGATATTCTGTGTTCGTGGATTGGAAGACCTAATATTGTTAAAAATATCCATTCTGCACAAAGCCATCTACAGATTCAAGGCTATTCCCCATCAAAATTCCAATGGCATTTTTAACAGAAATAGAAAAACAATCCTAAAATTTACATGAAATCACAAAATAGCCAAAAGCAATCTTGAGCAAGAAGAAAAAAGCTGGAGGCATCATACTTTCTAACTTCAAACTATATTACAAAGCTGTAGTAATCAACACAATATTGTACTGGTATAAAAACAAACCTAGGCCAATGGAATAGAATAGAGATCCCAGAAATAAACTCATGCATAGACAACTAATTTTGACAAAGGTGTTGAATAGTAAATGGGGAAAGAATAGTCTCTTCAATGAATAGTACTGGGAAAACAAGATAGCCACATGCAAAAAAAAAAAAAAAATATATATATATATATATATACATATATATATATATGTATATATATATATATATATATATATATATATAATTGGCCCCTTCTCTTATACTATAAAATCTCTTATACAAAAAAATCAATTCACAATGGATTAGAAAGTTAAATGTAAGACCTGAAACTATAGAAAATATGGAAAGAGCTCCTTGACACTGGTCCTGGAATAATTTTTTGGAATTGGCACTAAAAGCACATGCAATAAAAGCAAAAACAAACAAATGGGGCTACATCAAACTAAAAAGCATCTGTGCTGCAAAGGAAACCATCAACAAAATGAAAAGGCAACCTATGGAATAAGAGAAACTCTTTGTAAACTATCTATCTGACAAGGGGTTAATATCCAAAACATAATAAACTCATACAACTCAATAGCAAACAAAAACAAAAAACCAAAACAGAAACACACACACAACAAATAACCCAGCTAAAAAACCTGAGTAGACAGTTTTATTCAAAGAAGACATACAAATGGCCAATAGGTATATGAAAGGGTGCTCAACATCAATAATCAGGAAAATGAAATTCAAAACCACAATGAGGTATTACTTTGCACCTGTTAGGTTGACTAACATCAAAAAGTTAAAACATAACAAGTGTTGGCATGTATATGGAGAAAAGGGTGCCTTGAGCACTATTGGTGGGAATATAAATTGATATAGCCATTATGGGAAACAGTATGAAGTTTTCCTCACAAAATTAAGAATAGAACTATTAAATGATCCAGCAATTCCACTTCTGGGTATACAGCCAAAGGAAATTAAATCACTACATCAAGGAGTTATATGCACTCCAATGCTCATTGCAGTATTATTCACAGTAGCCAAGATATAGAAACAACCAATGTGTCTGCCAATGGATGGTTGGATAAAGAAAATATAGTATACACACACACACACACACACACACACACACACACACACACACACACACACACACAATGGAACCTCAAGACCATCCAAAATGTGATCTAAGCCCAAGCTAGCCCGCTAGAGGATAAGCAGTCACAGGGAGTAAAACCAAGGTATCACACCAGTACAAACCACCTGGCATGGGAGAGAGGACTGTTAGATCATCGAGCCACCAAGCCAAACCACCAGCTAATCCTAGACATGGTAGAACTGGGCCTGTTTATGTTCTTTATTCACTTGTCTTTCCCCAGGCAAGATAAAGCAGATGAGTCAATAATAATTAGATCTCTGCTTCTAAATAAATTATTCTCAGGAGTTTAACAAGCTAATGAAAAATAATGTTTCATTTTTTATAACAGCTCTAGGACTAGAAACAAAATAGGTCACATCTGTATTAGATGAAGTGGAACAGAATTATAATTATGATACTAAATGGGCTCTGATCATATACTAAAATTGCTATAATAACCATCATGCTAGTTCAATTGATACTTTTAAACTAGACTTGATGATTTTGCCTGACTCTAGAAGCACTTCTGGCTGACACTGAAGAGCAGTCATATCATGATTCAAGAGTCATCAACATTATCCCAACTGTAATATAGAATGCCTCAAATGTGAAAATAAAATACCCTGGAAACAAGAGTGTATATCAAAAAGAAGAGGTGATGTGCACCATTATTTCTTTCTTAAGCCATTGCCCTTCATTTTAAAAAGTCTGAAGTTAAGAGCAGTTATTAATTTTTCTGAGTGTGATAATAGCACTATGATTGTTTTTTTAAATCCTTACATGTTAGAGATATATAATAAGTATGTGTACATGAAATAATATCTAGGGCTTGTTTTAAATTACTCTAGGAAACACAAATTATTTCTACATTCTACAAAATAACTGATTTATATCCTTTAAAAAGATCAAGATGATAGAAGTCAAAGTAAGACTGAGTAATTGTTCCATTTTAAGGGACACTACATATACATGATAGCTAAATATAACATGCAATCTTGGATTAGATCCTGACTCAGGAAAAAAACATTATTTTTATTTTGCTAAAAGGATATTAGTGAGACAGCTTGCAAAATCTGGATAAAGTCTATAAATTAGATAATAATCTGATAACAATTGTACATGTCCTGATATTGACAATTGTACTGTGGTTCTGTTTTTTTTTTAAAATGTCCTTATTTCAAGGAAATAAAAACTTTAGGGAAAAGGGGGTATCATGTCTGTAACTTACTCTCACAGTTCAGAAAATGAGGAAAAATAGTGATTCAAATGTGGTAAAATAAGATTTAGCGAGACATATGGAATCCTTTGTCCTATTTCTGCAAACTTTCTGTTAATCTAAAGTTATTTCAAAATAAAAGTTAATAAAATGCTCCAATAAAAATGTGTATTTGAGGAAATGGGAAAAAAGTAGATAGATATATATAGTTTTTTTTAACTCCTCCCTATTTTTTAATGTTAAAAAATTCCCATATAAAGTCTGGTCAAGACAGTGGAGTAGGTAAAAGCTGTGCTTGTCTCCTTTCATGACCATATCAAAATTACAATTAAACTACAAAACAACCATCATTGAGAATCACCTAAAGTCTAGCTAAACAGAAGTCCTACAACTAAGGACATACAGAAGAAGCAACCTCGAGACTGTTAAGAGGGGCAGAGATACCCACCAGTGGTGGATATCATAGCTGCAAATACCCACACAAAGAGCAAGGCGTCCCAGCCCCACACTAGTTTCCCCAAACCAGGTTCCAGTGCCTAGAAAAGAAATCTTCACAGCTTCTAGCTATGAAAACCAGCAAAGACTGTGGCCAAGTGAGACGGAAGGCAACTAAAGTTTCAGGCACTCCTTAAAGGGCCTGCAAATGGCCTTACTCATAGCTAGAATCACTGGCTCTGAGCTCCAGTGCTGGAACAGCAGCTTGAAAGGTGCCCCATGAGACATATGGGAAGGAACTAAATTGTCTGACATCAGGGTGAGGGCCAGAGAGGCAACATTCTCCCAGACAAAAATGCTGACAAAATTCATTGTTTCTTTGTTGAGTCCTCCCCATCCTGGCATGCAAATACAGGAGGCCACCACATCTAAGTCTCCATCAACCTAGATAACCCATCTTGTTGATTCCCTGAGACCCTACTACCCAACTTGGGGACCTAGGCAAGCCACTTTCAGTGGCTTTTCCACATAAATGGTCTGTCTTGGCTCATGCTGCAGACTTTGCTAAAATCTCTCAAAGATTTACAAAACCCAAACAAAAAAGATTTACAAAACCTATATTTCCCCTAAAAACAACTTTAGGTTTCCCAAAGTCCTTATTGACTGACTGGGTTTACCCATGTTATCTTACTATTCCTAGCTCATAAAAAGCAATGGAGTTCATTCACCAAATCTTCACAGAATCTTAAGTTCTATGTCTTAAATTGTTTTTACTTCTTTTGTTAAGAAGACTAAGAGAAGAATGCTATCTAGTTTTCCTTTCAGAATCAATTCCAAGTATAAAAAACAAATAATGATTAAGTTGTTTCCAAATAAATTATAAGTTGTTAATTTACAATGAAAAATAAGATAGAAAGCAGTGGAAAAAATTTAAACTGATTTACCTTTACAGAGCAAACCCAGCAAAAATAACTTTCAACTTCTTTTTCTTCTTCTCATTTCGAACCTCTCAAAAGGCATTTTAAATGCCATTTATCTGAACCAACCATTAAAATCAAACAGCATACTTGATACAAGTTGTCAAAAATCAAGTGTCTAGTTAACATGTCCAAATCAGAATTTTTTCCTGTGAAATCTAATATCTTCTACTCTACACAATGACATATTATATGTATAGAGTAGACATTTTATCAAAATGATGAAGTAAGTACCCCATCATACCATCTTATAATTTTAAATAAAAAAGTAATTCTTTATACTTTCAACAGAATTTCAAAAAACATGTCACAGTTTTGTATTTGTAAAAATTAAAATAAAAGTAATCCCAAAATAAAGTTGCTGAATACAAAAAATGGCATAAAGAATGGCTTTACTGAACATCTTGTTAAAGGCAAAGAGAGATATGAAAGCATTATTTGCATAGAACTGGCATTCGAGAGATTAACATTAACAAAAGGACACTGATGGGGTATGGGAATATGTGTTATATTGAATTAAACAATATAAGGTATTCATTAAAATAGAGTTCTGTCTATATCTCTAGTTTAAGAATATGGAATAGGTTATTTTTCTTTACAAAAACGTGACAAAATATAACAATAGTTAACATTCTCTAATCTTAATATCTTTCACCTTGATTTCTGCATCTGTAAAAGTTATACATTTGATTTGATTATCACTAAATTCTCTTCCAGGTCTAAAATCATTTGATGATTTAAAATTATCTCCAAACAATTCAATGGTTTGCCCAAGATTTGGAAGTCTTCAACCCAGTAGCATAAGCTAGATAGTCCTGAATTCAATTCAATAATGTATTGTAAAAAGAAGTTACTTAATTGGGAAAGATACACTAAATCATTATTTGCCAAAGTATATTGTTTGGAATAGTAGTTCTGTAGGATATTAAGTAGTGTTATATAAAAAAGGTCATATAACCACCTACTTAAATCATATAAATTTGAAAACTGGTCAGAAAATTTGACACTGGTCACATAAGTTTGGAAAATTCTCCGTTAAGCATTGGTAAATGGCTTTCTGTGACATCAGACTACTCATATCTTTTATCATATAAAAAAATTATTTAAATTTCTAAGAGAAAAAATACATTTTATTGATAAGTTTACCATATTATTGACCAATCCAAAGATATTTTAGTCTCTATTATGATGCCTCAGGCTTGTCTTGAAGTTTTGCTACTCAAAACATTTGAAAAAAAAAATGGAACATATAGAGTTTAAGAAGAAAAGACTATAATGAGAAATTTTTAACCATTCAATTTTTTATTTATGTATTAGGACTATAGAAAAATATTCTTAGATATAAAAGCTCAGAAAGTGTAACACATAAGAACATTTATAAAATGAGTGGGGAAATCTTGGTATAAAAAGATTAATAATATCCACTGAAATCAGTAAATATAGAAATAAATTTTAGTAGTTATTCATTTAAACTAAAATATTTACACTTAATTTACTTTAATTTAAGTAAACTAGCTGTAAAATAAAACAAAAGTCAAAGATAGTTTCTAAATTGAAAATAGCTCATAAAATTAACAGCATTGTGACACTGCAGCTTAGGATTATAGCTATTAAAGGCTTATATAGAAATATAGTGCATAGTGAAAGTATGCTAAGCATCACATCTCAAAATGAAATAAAAAGGTAGGCAAAATTAGACCCCAAATTCCATTTATTTCACACTTAACTTTGACAATTAAAGATGTAGGAATTAAAAGTTATTTTGAAAAGTCTAAAACTAATCACTAACTACATACACACACATGCAACTCTGTTGTATCTATGCATGTATGTTGTATGTGTGTGTGTGAATAGGACAAAGAAGATACAGTCTACATAGCAAAAAAATCAAAAGAAAAGACAAAAAGCATTAAAATGAATGTCACAAAATTCAATAAAAGAAATGCCACATATTGTATGATTCCATTTATATTAAATGTCCAGAATAGATAAATCTATAGAGACAGAAAGTAGATTACTGGTTTTCTATGGTAAAAGGGTGAAATAAAACAATTGGAGAGTGATAGCTATCTTTTAGGATATGAAGTGTTCTACAGTTGATTATGGTGATGGATGCTCAACTCTATGAATATACTGAAAGCAACTAAAATTGAAATTTTAAATAGATGAACTCTTTTATGAATTATACATCAATAAAGCTATTAAAAATAAAATTCAAAAAGAAAAGAATGCATTAGCTATAATAATAAATATAAATGAGACAAGTTTCAAAACTAAAATACTAATTTAAAATATCCATCTACTTTGACTAAGCAATTCCATTTCTAAGAATGTATATACAGGGAAGGTATACTTATAGGGTTTATTACAGCATGTAATATCAACTGACTTTAAAATTTTAGGTGTCCATCTATAAGGGACTGGTAGAATAAATTATGGCACAGCCATACAATTAAATAGAATGCAACTCAGAAAATATAGAGCTGTATAGAATGACAGATAAAATATATTCTTAAGGTAAAAAATAAAAAGTGCAGAAGTATATATGATATGCTGTCATTTGTGTGACAGGATGAAAATATATTTGCATGTATATGCAAAAACTATCTTTGGAAGGATACACAAAAGACTGACAACATTGGACACCTCCAGGGAGAAGAATTGTTAGACATTTTACCTAAGCATCTGTTAACAAGAGAAAGACATTCAATTTGCATTAAAAAAAATCTAGAGTGACATCAACATCATGGCAGAGTGAGAAGACACCTTAAATCTACAACTAATCAGACATCTATAATCCAACAAAGGTTTCCTCTGCTCAACACACTAGCATAGCTGAGAAATCTATACATCACTACATTTGAAATGGGTGTATTGGAATGTGTAAGGGAGGCAGGATGGCAGAGAGTTGGGAAACAAACACGGTGCCTATAGACACAGTTTACCAGACACTGTAGCTGACCCTGTGGCCCAACTAACCCAGTAACAGTGGAAAAGTTGGGATGCAGCCCCCATGCTATGGCCAGATAGAGAATAAGAGGAGCAGAAGCAGCATTGGTGCCTTTGAATACAGTCCCTCCTCCAATTGCTTGTGGTAGAGCCTGGTAACAGCACTAAGATGTGTCTGTAGCACAATAGTGCCAGCAGCCATAGGGAACTAGAAAGTGGTACGGTGTGTTCATAAACTTTTCTTCTTCCCATCTACCACACCCTTCCACCACAGTGACGGTGCCCTGAGATGAAGAAAACCAAGGTAACCTGGACACAGCAGGGACACCCAGCACAATCACCCTGGCAGTGATTCCCATGACCATGATGATGCCTGCCCCCACCATGACTCCAGAGGCACAAGTAGTGCAGGTAAGAGAAAACAAAACCTTTCACTATAGCACCATCTACTCTAAAAGAGAAGAAAGACCTCTAATTATCAATCAGCTGAATTATTAAAATCAAAACAATAACTAAATAAGAAAGGAATTCACTGCTTCAAATGCACATTCAGAAGCAAAAACATCAAGCACCATGAACAATCAAGGTAACATAGTAACATGGAAAGAAATGACAATTCTCCAGAAACCAAATCCAAAGTCATGGAAGATTTTGTTCTAAATGACAGAATTCAAAATAGCATTCATGAAGAAACAATGAAATACAAGAAAACTCAGAAAGATACATCAATGAACTCAGGAATAAAATTAATGAACAGAAGAGATACTTTACCAAAGGGATTGAAACTATAAAAAAAATAACCAAACAAATTCTAGAGCTGAAAAACTTAATAAAGGAGATGAGGAATGAATTAGAAAGCACTGGAAATAGAGAAGACCATATGAAGACAGAATTAGTAACTTTGAAGAGGGAAATCTAGAAATGATTCAGGTAAAAGAGAAAGAACTAAGATTTTTAAAAGTGAAAGAATTCTATAACTATATGACTCCATTAAGTATAATGGGAATCCCAGAGGAAAAGAGAGAGAAAGGAACAGAGAGCTTATTCCAAAAAAATAATTAATGAGATCATCCCAAACCTAGGGAAAGAACTGAACTTTCAAGGACAAGAGGCTAACAGAAGCGGAAGAAAGTTATTACAACAAGACTTGCATAACAAGATATGTTGAAAGAAGCTCTTCTACCTGAAACAAGACAAGAGTTTACAAAACTTTGAGTATGGTGACAAATAGATGGACAGAACAGAAAATTGCAACTCTATTTCAGAATATGGTGTTGAACTCTTAATACAACATATAGGTTAAAGTGAGAAAAAGCATTAAAATAACTATAAGTACTGCGATTTAGTACCTAAAATGGAGAAAAACATAATAGAAAACCATCAAACTAAAATAGCAAACAGAAACACAAGGGAAAAGAAACAATGGAGATACAGAACAACCAGAAAACAAAAAATAAATGGCTGTAGTAAGTCCTCATGTATCAATAATCATCCTAAATGTTAGAGGCACAGAGTAGTTGGACCGACTAAAAAAAAAAAAGAAAAAAAAAATTATATGCTGCCTTCAAGAGAACCATCTCAACTCCAAAAACAAACATAGGCTTAAAAGTTTAAAAGTGAAGGGGTGGAAGAAGATACTCCAAGCAAATGGTATCCAGAAAAAAGCAAGTGTAGCCATAGTTATGTCAGACAAAGTATATTTCAAGACAAAAAAGTTAAGAGACAAAGATAGACATTTTATAATAACAATCTATCAAAAATACATAACAATTATTAATATATAGGCACCCAACCTAGGACTACCAAAATATATAAAGCAATTATTAACATACTTAAAAAAGAAATAGAACACAATAATAGTGGTAGACTTTAGCATGCTACTTACACCAAATCATCTAGATAGAAAGTCAGCCTTAAATGACTCATTAGACCAGATAAACTTAGTAGATATTTATACAACTTTCCATCCCAAAAAGACAATACACATTCTCCTCAAGTGCACATGAAATAATATCAAGGATAGACCAAATGCTGGGACACAAAACAAGTCTCAGTATATTTATGCAGATTGAAATCATATCAAGCATCTTTTCTGACCACAACAGTATGAAACTAGAAACCAACTACATGAAGAAAGCTGGAAAAATCACATGTATGTAGAAATTTAACATGCTACAGAATGACTATTGGATCAATGAAGAAATAAAAGGGAGACGGGAAATACCAACTGTAGCCCTCCCATCTCCCCTAAGGGAGAGAATTGAAACAACACAGAGAAGCCCGCTTTAAAGTCACAGCCCAAGGGCACAGGCTCTCTAAAAGATTGAGTGCTGATCATAGAAGTATAATTAATACTTCCTCTCCCCAACACACTACCACCACATCAATAGGGAAACACTATAACAAGGAAAAACAAGAAAAATCACTGCACATCTCAGACTTTACTTAAACAGAAGTCTCTAGGGAAACACAAAGACAACAAGAGAGACAAAAACAAGGATACCAGAGAAAATTTTAGCCTCTGGCACATTCAGCTACAGCAAACAGAAAGTATAGGCTAGCCTCTAGCCAGATAAACATAAAAAGCCACAATAAATGCCTATTTACCTATATAATTCATGTCTGCCCCTCCACAAAAAAATTACAAGACATACTGAAAGATAAAAAACACAATTTGAAGGGACAACGAGCATCAGCACCAGCTTCAGATATGGCTGAGATATTGGAAGTACCAACATAGGAATTTAAAATAGCTACAATTAATATGCCAAGAGCTCTAATGAAAAAAGTGGATATTAAGCAATAACAAGTAACATAAGCAGAAAAATGAAATTCTAGGAATTGAAAAGAAATGCTAGAAATCAAAACCACAGTAACAGAAGGAAAGAATAGTTTTGATAGGCTTAACAATAAACTGGGCAAAGCTGAGTAAGAATGAATAAGCTTGAAGAAATGTCTATAGAAACTTTCCGAACTGAAACATAAAGAGAAAAAAATTTTAAATTAAAATTAAAAAATAAAGAGAAAAAAGAACAGATCAGAAGAGACTAAGAACTGTGGAACAATGACGAAAGGTGTAACACATGTAATAGAGATATCAGAAAGAAAAGGAAAAAGAAACAAAAGAAATATTGACTGAAATTTCCCAAAATTTATGATAGATACCAAATTACAGTTCCAGGAAACTCCGAGAACACCAACCAGGATACATACACATACATACACATACATACATACATACACACACACACACACACACACACACACAACTGATGTACCTAGGCATTTCATACTGAAATGCAAAAAATCCAAGACCAGGAGAAAATTTTGAAAGCCAGAGAAACAAAACTTTACCTAAAGAGGATAAAAGATAAGAATTACATCAGGCTTCTCTTCAGAAACCATGCAAGCAATAAGAGAGTAGAGTGAAATATTTTAAATATTTGAAGAAAAAAAACTACCAATCTAGAATTCTGTATGCAGTGAAGTTATTCTTCAAAAGTAAAGAAAAAAAGATTTCCTGAACAAACAAAAATTGAGGGAATTTGTCAACAGATCTGCCTTGCAAGAAATAGTAAATTGTTCAGAAAGAAGGAAAATTATATATGTCAGAAACTTAAATCTACATAAAGAAAAATAGTGGGTTAGATAAGAAATACATAGAAGTAAAACAAAATCTTTTATTTTTCTTGCTCTTAACCCATTTACTCTTTTCCCTGAGAATACTCGCTGGTGGCACCTGTGGCTGCAGCACTTACCCCAAAAAAACTCAGATTACTGTCCTAATCTTACTCCCAAAGTTTGGCACAAAATATCTTGCTTTCATTATTATTTTCTCATCGCTCTAGTATAGCCAGTCTTCAGAAACAAATGACATTATTCTATTTATAGCATTCTATTTTTAGTAGTGGTATTTCCATTTTAAAAATATAGTAATTATTAATTGCTGAAAATGTCGAATCTTAGATGTTCCGCTTTGTGTTGTTCCGTGCTTTTGAATTTACCACATAAAAAAAATATTAAATACTGATCATCATATACATTTCTGTTACATTAGGATTAGATAAAAGTTCTGTTTAGAAATAACTCTACGAACAGTTTTTACATTTTATTTTCACTTTGAAAACCAGTCAGATTTGCTTCAGCCTCAAAGCGTGTTTATATAAAATTAAATTAAGTTTAGCAGTGATTTGAACTTTTTGCCTAAATGAAAAATGGGTTAATTGATCTAACAGATCATAGTTTATTCAAAATAATAATAGTGGCATTGTATTTGGTGATTATAACCTACAGATAAGTGAAATGAATAACAATGTTATAAGGGACAAGAGGGAGGAATTTGAGATACTCCATTAAAAGAAATGTGAATAGATGAATCCACTATTGTGGCTAGAGACTTCCACACCTCTCAGTAATTGACAGAGGCCAAAAATCAGTAAAAACATACCTGAACTAAAAATACTATCAATCAAATAAATCTAATTGGCATTTTTAGAATACATCATCCAACGATAGCAGAATATTCATTCTTTTTTAATTAAATTTATTGGGGTGACATTGGTTAATAAAATTATATAGATTTCAAGTGTACAATTCAGTAATACATCATATGTATACTACATAGTGTGTTCATCACCCAAAGTTAAATTTCTTCCCTCACCATATATCTGACCCCTTTTACTTTTATCAAACTCCCATAGATCATTAGAGATAAACCATGTTCTGGACTACAAAATACATCTTAACAAATTTAAAAGAATTAAAATCATATAAAATAAAACCTAAATAAAATTAAACTAGAAATCAATAAAAGAAAAATAGATGGAAAACACAAAAATACTTGGAGATTGAACAATATATTTCTAAATAATTCATTCATCAAAGAAGAAAGCTTAAGAGAAATTAAAGATTTATTGGGAAAAAAGATTTAATGCTAAAAAGACAACTTGGTACCAAAATTATTTTTAATTTAGGAACAGAGGCAGAATATAATTTGGCAAAAACAACTGAAATAACAAAGAGAAAGATTGAACAAAGACATGAAAATTCTAGGAAAAGAAAGACATCGTGAAGAAAAGAACAGCAGCTCACTATAACTAACCTGGACAGAGGAAATAAGAGAGACAGAAAATCTCAAATTTTTTTTGTAGTGTGAAGTTATAAAAAGAAAGTAGTTTGGTGGTTTCAGCAAACTACTATCATTCCTTTAAAAGTAAACCTTTCACTGGATTAAGAGAATTAAGAAAACCCTGACTTGATATTTAGTTAGCTTTGCTGGTGGTCCCACAGGGTTCTTTCATTCTGGTTCCTCAATGTCAACCTGAGTATCTGGTTTCTCCTGCATCACTCTTGCCTCTATTCCTGCAGGTTTGGTAGCTTCCATCTTGAATCTTAATCTCTATCTATATTCGATCTCACTAAAGTAAGCAAATACATTTAGACAAATTGCCTCCTGTGACTATGCCCTATGCGCCCTTTGCCTGAATCTTCACCAGACTCATTTAAGTTTCTTGGTATGACTCATTCAACATCCTGGCCATCCAACTACCAAATATAATGCTCTCCACAAAATATATATATTTGCTAAGGATAGTATTTTATTTCACTTACTTTCCTATTTATCAAATATCTGTTTGCCATTGTAGGAGTGACTAAAAATGAGAAGTTAGAAAATAAAAGTGAGACTACTATGGCACTGTAAAATATTTGCAGTGATACAGGCCAGATAATTACTCTTCTGGAACTCAGTTAAAATAACTGGTTTAGCTGATGTCACACAGCTCAGGTGAAAAATTAGAGTATTATAGGTAGCTCACCTCGTTCAGACTATTACATATACAACAGAGCTTCCTATAGGATTTTTAAAAATTTGTTTTAATTTTATAAGTAGTTTTATTTTTTTTAATTAGTTTTATTTCTGCAGCAAATAAAAATTTGTATTTACCCAGCTTTACAGAAACACTGAATTGATTGCTGGGTTGAATTCTCAGAAAAACAATAGTAACCTCAAATCTTCTATTTATCTCCTCGAGGTAAAAAGCTTCTATTTGCCTGCTAAGAAATACTATGTGGAGGAATAAAATATATTGTCTCAAAATAGAGAAAAGAAAATGTGAATTGTGAATAAATGGAGAAATTTTACAAATGAAAAGAGCCAAAAAAAACTTGTTATACTTAGTATAGTTGTTTTCAAGGATACTATTTCAAGTATGTAATTTTACTAAACAATAGCTATTGTGTATTATGTTCTATATAATTATATAATGATTTTAAATCATTTTAAATTAACAATTATGTAACAAATTTAAATTATATAACAAATTCAAATCAAGCAATATGAATTCTTGGCTGTTGATCAACAAGAAAAATTTCTCTTACCTAGGTAATGAAGCAGGACTGCTTAGCAACATATTATAGCAATTTTAGCTTCAAAAGCTTCTTTAGAAGTAATAAATTGCTAAAAGAAAAAAAAAAGCAGCCTCTAACAGCTATCAGCGGGAACTTGCCTGGCAATAATAGCTAGGCTACCGTGTTCACCTGTTAAACATGAACAGTTTCACAGAAAATCATCAAACAAGGCCCCTTTATGACCATGATGAAGCAAGACGAAAACAAAACCATTACAGGATCATGTCTGGGTACAGATAAATGTAAGAACCTTGCACAAACCACACTAATGATTAAACGTGCCCCTCATCCAACAATGACAACTGTGCCTTCTTTAGTAATTAGGGTTTGGCCTATGCCCTTCCCCTTGCTCCTCAGATAAAGGTCCTTAGGATACATAATGACAGAATCATCCCCCATTTTCTGATAACACTCAGTTATACTTTTTTGAACTTTCCTAAAATCAGCTAACACAATTCTAAACCCTGTAACAAGCCCTAATCCTGTAAGAAGCCCTTCCTAACACCCTCTTACTGAGATGTCTCATGGTTCCCTTTGGTGTGCATTCTCCATGGTTGTGATAAAACCCAACTTTGTTTGACTATAGGTATGCAGTCTTTGGTTGATGAACATAGACACTTCTTTTCCTTTCAAATATTCCAAAACCCAGTCTACACAGTATTTTGACCAGTCCTTTTAGCTGGAAAATTAAGTCAGTATGATATTGACATAAGAAAAGGCAGAGAGATGGAAGGACATTATCTCAGATACAAATCCTAGTACATACCAAAAGTTAATACATAACAAAGAAGCATCACAATCAGTAGAAAAATAATAAATTGTATGTGAAAATGGATTGGCTATTTGAAAGGAAAAATCATTTTAGAAACTCACTGTACACCAAAACAAATTCTAATTGAACAAAAAGTTCAAATATAAAAGATCAAAGCACCAAAAAAAGAAAATAGAAATGAATATTTAATCAAAACTGAATTTTAAAGGCATTTCATTTCTTAAGAGATAAAAAGGAAGGGATCAAAGATTGAACTATACAAAAAAATAACTGTCACTAAAAATAAAATCTTTTATAAACATCATTATTTTGACAATTAAGTAAAAACAAAACCCCAATTTTGACTTATGAGGGAAAAAAAACTCAATTCAAAAGCTTAAAACTGGCTTCTATTTGAAACTTTTAATGAATATAGTCAAAGTTCTTGTTATTAGAGTAATATGTAAATGATTTTTAGAACTCTAATGTGGGAAACCAATAAATCACCTTGTCATTAAAAGCAAACTATGGAACTTAGCTCTATGGTTTTTTTACACACATATCTTCAAGTAAAGGCAGAAGGGGCTTTAGAGAAACACACTAAACTTCAAGAAGTAGAAATTAGGTTTAATCACTAGTAATAACTCTACAGATAAATCTGCAAATTATGGATTATTTCAAGTCAGTTCTATACTGAAAAATACGCAAAGTATGACAGCATTGCTTGTTTTTAAGAACATAAGAACTGCCATAGTGAATGAGACCAACAACTCAATTTGTTAACAATATACTACCACCAAAGGGCCTTTTGTGAGAAAATGTGATTGTTCTCTACAGTAATTTTAAAAAATTATAAACATAACTCCTACAAGTCCACAATCTCTTCCTCAAACTTACCCCTGCACCCTTATGGTCCTAGGAGAACCTAAAGTACTAAATAATCTGGTTTTGGTTTCTGGTTCTTAAAATTTTTTCTTTAATTCTTTTTGGTTCTTAAACTAATTAATACCTCAGTTCTAACAAGGTAACTTAATTCTGGTTTGCATCCATTACTATTCTTAAAGATGCCCTCTACTGTCCATTTTGGTGACAAGAGTATGAAGTCCTTGTCAGATGCTTTATCCATAACAAGTTATCCCACTATGTCAATTATGCTACCTTTTATTATATTAGTTTTGTAAATTATAGAATGAGACAAGTCCACCCATCTCAGGGAATCTTGTATAGTTCTTTTAATGAATGAAAATGTAGAAATGTGGAACTGTGACAATGGTCTTGTGCCAATCTTATTTACAGAACCTCCCAAATAAATGATGTAAAATTAGAAGAAAGTGAAGACAATGGAAAACCTGAAGATGAGATAATAGTCAGGGATACCTAGGTTACTAATCTTCTTTCATCTGTCCATAGTTCTGGAAAGCCCAACTCTCCACAATCCACACCTGTGTTTCTTATTTTATACATATTTATCTGGCAATATCTGATATTATGTCTTGTATGAAGATCATAATTACAAATCCATTTTCGTACAAAAGATATGCTAGTTATCTACAAGTTGGCTCTGACACCGTGATAATTTATAAAAATAGTTTAAAAGTGTTAATGAATACTGAATTGGCTAATTTGAGTGTATTCAAAACTTTAGGGACTATGCCATCTGGTTCTGGTGATATATTTATTTTTGTCTATTTATTTAATTTGGTCTAGAACATTCCGTGTTTGTCACTGTTGATCTAATACTTCTGATTCTCTTAAAAATAATTTAGAAACAAGAATATTTCTAATAACTTCCTCAATAAAAACTGAAGTAAATTTAATTGAATCTAAAATCTCCTTTGCCACATCTTTTTGAAATTATATACCATATTCCTAAAGTGGTGTCACTCTTTCACTGAATGGTTTCCATGTTTTTTATATATTATAAAATTTATTTTTTCCTAATCTTGAATAAAAATTCTTCTACCATTTCTGTATTTTTTAACTTCTGATAGATGTGTACCAATTATAAAGCTTGCAGCTTTACACTTTTACTTTTTAAGGCTACCAAATGTCATACTACCTGCCTATGGAAGCTATTTCACAATAAAAATCAATAATAGTAATACAATAATAAGCATATATATGTATATTGACTGTATAGTTTACTTTAAGATGTATGCCAATGAACTACCATACTTATTTAATGCATGTTATTTAATAGGGTTTCACATAAGACTTGCTTATGGAGCATCACTGCTCTAGGGAAACCAATGTAGAATTTTTAGCAAGGAAATGATATAATTAACATTATAATTCAGAAATAACCATTATTATAACAAAATGAATTGGAATAGGGTAAAACAAGAGGTGAGGAGATCAGTTAGGAAGTGATTTCAAGAGACTAAGCAAGAAAATATGATGGAATAAATAATACTAAAGATGGCAAAAGAAAATATATTTCAAAAATACTGAAGAAACAGAATAGATAGGATTATATGACCAATCAGATAATAGAGAGAAAAATGGTTTTCAAAAGAGCAGGTTCTAGATGTATTCTTTAATTTTGATCATGTTGAAAAGGTATAAGTATCCAGAAGGTGCCAACTGCTTAGTACTCAGAATAGAATGTTCTTTGCACATTTAATCAGTGAGTCTAAATGAAGTCCCCAATTTAGTAACAGATGTAATTTTGGAATTTCCTTAATCTATTTTTATATATTTTATTTTAGTCCAAGTAACCTAAATTACAGTCATAACCGTTTTTCAAAATTAACTATATTCCTATCCAAAATTGCCATAGTACTTTACCTATTTAGTAAGATTTCAATACTATTAGTGTTCAGCTTATATAGTTATCTATCCTTATAATTTCTTTGACAATTATTACCTGATATTATTATAACCCACTGGTGACAGTCATTCCACAAAAAACAAGGTGATTTTAAAACTTTACCAATAATATAAATATACATTTTGTTACCTTTTCCAATTTACAAATTATCTTCACCTAATTGTCTTAATTAATCTTTGTTATCATCTTACATAAGAAAAGGGAGTCAAATATATGGTGATGGAAGGAGACTAAACTATTGGTGGTGAGCCCATAATGCAAAACACAGATGGTATATTATAGAACTGTACACTTGAAACTTACATAATCTTATTAACCAATGTCACCTCAATACATTTAATAAAAAAAAAAAAAGGAAGAGTGAAAATACTGGCATACCGCAGCTGAAAACATCAAGGCTCAAAGAAGATAAACGTCTTGCCCAAGATTATATGGCTGGCAAGTGGCAGAGCTTTAAATAAAATACAATTTTCCAATTCCAAGGCCAGTGCTCTTCCTACCATGCCATGTTTTTGAAGTACTACATATTTAACCTGCCATTTTCCAAGACTATCTCTTAACTAAATAAATAAGAAGGTGATTATAATCCCATTTTACTCTCTTGTATTCGTTCATTTCCCATTTTTTTTTAATTTAAAACATTCTCTACCAGCTTTATAACCTCAACAGCCTAATGCCATTCAGTTTCAGAAGTCTACCTTCTCTATACCAGTTTACCTCTACTAAAACTCTCCTCCATCACTACCACATTCATGACTGAGAGAATTTGAATTTTTTTTTCAGAATCTTGAAATAGAACTAATAATACATCAAAGATTAGAGAATCAGGGCATAATTCCCTTGCCTGGAAGTTCAAATTTGGCCTCCAGGACCCTTTTTACTTACATATTTTATGACCACTATTTAGCCCCTTCCATAATCTGATGAAGTATCTATTGTTTCAAGTTAAGGACAGAATTGTGTAAACTTTGTATACAAAACTACATTGTATATAAACCTCATAGGGTAGGTTAAACTGTTTATCTAATTCTATATAAACTTGCTTTTATGTAAATTAATTTACAATAGTTTAATAACTATAGATTTAATGTTTTTATAATAAACTTCTGGGAATGGAGACTACAGCAATTATTGAAATGTACCTTATTATACAGTTTACTACAAAAATAATTTTAAATTTCAAAAAATGTTGAAGTAAAATTTAATATTTAATTTCTGTGATTTCAAAAGTTTAGTTTTTTCTTATGTATTTAAACACATTTATAAAATCATATTCATTTGTTCTCATCTCTTGCCATCGAAAACTCTTTTGCTTATTCAATAGTTCAACATTAAAGTACAATTACCTAAAATGTTTCCTTACTAAACCAGAACACAGGCTATTTTTTTTCTTTCAAGTATTACAAGTTCCTACAGGTATTAGGTCCATGGTATTTATTTGTTTGTTTAGAGTTTAAGACTCTGGGGGTATTTTTATTCAAAATTTAAACAATGAATTCTTTAAAATTCCATTAGATTAAAATAGATATATTCATCTAGCTATTATCCAGCTAATTCTAGCAACATCTTAAGAGCTTTAATCATTTACTGAACAGTGAAATAAAAAGAAAATTAGTTTCTCTGAATGACATCACAGAATAAACCACAATGACAATTTTCTCCTTCGATTTACTACTTTACATAAATATTACATTAAAATTTTTGTCAACTATTAGGCCTTAATACCATCTTGCAAATTCTATTTTTTATGCTTGCCTATTTCTCCCTTAAACTACCATAGCCATTTAAGTTGATGCCTGGAACATTTTTGTTCATTCAAACTGACCTATCCACAGAGTTCTCTGCAGCAGGCTCTCTGATGCTGGCACTTCAACAAATTCCTGTCGCGTGTGTGCGTGTGTGTTTTAATACTTCTTTCCTCACAACAGTAAATTAAAGAAACGATCGTCTTTAAGTCAATTCTAAACTTACCTTGCAAATCTGGAAATACTCTGAAGTCAGGGTTTCCTGAATTTCTTCTCTGAGAACCCCTGCAGTCCCTCCAGGATGCACGGAACCACTTCCAGCCCCAATACCACTGTTACTGCCACTGCTGCTACCACTGCCAGGGGAGGAGGCAGTTAAGCCATCCAAAACTTTTCGGAAATTAAACTTCTTCATTTTAAAAACTGTTGAGAAATTCAAAGGAAAGGGTGACTTAACACATGGAATTACACTTAAGTGTTTAGCTTTTCATTAATCAAGGCAGTAGCCAGTCCCCATTTTATGAGCATGGGCTATAAAGGACTAAAAAATAAATGGATTAGAAAAAAAAAAATAAAGTCAGGCTTCATACTGTCAAATTTTAATTCTAAAAAGCATATCCATCAAAACCAAAAACCACAACTCCAAAAGCAACAGTATTTTCTCCTCATACATCAAATTTCCAAGGGCTTTATCCCCAGCTGGTGCTACGCTTTATCAGCAATGGGGTAAAAATAAAAGGCAGTGTCATCGTCGTCATTAGCATTATATCATCATTATTATACAATCAAACCAGAGCCCAAAAGACCAAGAGTATCTCTCTGTTAAGGGCGGGCTTTCCTACTAAAGGTTCAGCTCAGAATATTTTATTAACAGAAAAATGATTGGGGTGGGAAGAAGCGTTATTTACTCTGCCACCACCTTCTGGGCTCTCCCCCATCATCTTCCACGCTCCCTTTTTCTCAATGGGAAATGGAGCGGGGGTGGCCTTTTCCCATTCCCCACCCGCAACAGCCCGGACCCCAAAGCATCTGCGAGAGACCCAAGGCAACAGCCAAAAGGAGGGGCGAGTGGCGGCGCCAGCTGCCTCTGCTTCTCCCTCCGCCTCCCCCGCGTCCCCCGCTTCCCTACCGCGTCTCCGGACCCCTTCCCTCCTTCGCGGCTCCACCCCCCACCCAAGCCCCGCACAGCTCGCAGCCGCCGCCGAGCTAGCGCGCCGGTCCACTCTCCCCGCAGCACAGCGGCGGCTCTCCGGAGGACGCCAAGCGGTGGCGGCGACGGCTGCGGCGCGAGTCCCGCCTCTGCCAGCTGGGCGCGCGGAGCCGCCGCTCCCGCCGTCCCTCCCCGGGCCGAGCGCCTAGGCGCGGGGCTCTCTCCCGCGGGCGCGCGAACACACAAACACCCGCACACGGACATTCTCGCGCGGGCGCTCACGCTCACAGACGCACACACAGGTGTGAGGAAGCCGCGGCTGGACGGCGGCGTCCAAGAGGGATGACTATCTGACTCCCGACTTAGGCACCTTCTTCAGCCGCCACTCTCCGCCTGCCGCCCGGGGAAGCTCGGGGTGCACAGGGAGGCGGGCTCTCAGGCGTAGGTGCAGACCCGCTCCGGCCGCTCCTCCAGTCCCTCCGGTCGCGGCGCCCGGCGCTCTCCGAGGTCCTAACGGAGCAGGAAGGTTCCACCGCAGGTTCCGCCCTCCCGCCGTGGGAGGCAAGCCCCGCCCCTCGCTCGCCCCGCCCCCCTGCCCAGGCCGCCCTGAGCTCGTGAAAGGGGCGGAGAGTGCCGGGACCTCAAAGGGAGGGAATAGCTACCGCTCCAATCCTAGGCTCAAAAGGGCCAAGTTCTGCGGTTGCGAGGCGCGGAAGAAATTTCGGGATAGGCCTATGGAAAAGCCAATGAAAGGGGGAGAGGAGCATCTAGAAAGGTAGGTGAAGTAATTGATTGACAGCGGAATTGGCCAGTATGCCGTGCGGCCGTGTTTTAGGGGTTGTAATTGGCGCTACCTGTTGAAGGACGCAAGTGTTAATCAATAGAATGCCTAGAAGCGAGCGAACTTGGACTCCTTGAGTCGGATGCTTTAGGAAGGGTTTCTCTAGGTCTGGCTCTGGGCAACACTGTGAACTTGAAAGTGTTTTTCAGTTTATCACCTCTACAAGCCTCTTCTCGCTCTTCAGATACATCTACTGAGCTTCCTGGCTGCCCTGATACTTGCGTAATGGCCTAACAGGTCACCTCTGCCAGAGGGAATTGTATTTCAATAGTTTGGGGACATACTGTATAGCCTTCCAGATACTATCGAATTAATTGTTCACCTTGTTCCTTCAAATGCGTGGAATTACCCCCTTCTCCCCATTTTTACATGTACAAAGATTCCTTTTATAAAGCAATATTTCTCTCGCTCAGTAAACCGTGTCAAGAATATATTTATGCTTTTTCTATGAGTCACAATAATCACTTGAAAAATGTACTATTCGGTACAGGATTGATTTTTTAAAAAAGAGCATTAGATAGAAAGATTTGGTTCTGAGCCCTGACTTGCTACTAAATTGGGGAAAATTTGTACCTCTATTTCTTCATCTGTGAAAATGAAGGGCAGCTCAGGGGCCAGAGATAGATGTAGATTTCAATCTGGCAACACAACAGAACTCATTAGTAAACATTCCAAAATTTTTACATTTTGAAATCTTCTAAGATCACCTTTTCTTTCTTTCTCTCTTTCTTTCCTTCTTTTGTGGAGAAAAGGGGTAAGAGGGTGAAAGCAGAGACCTGAAAGAGAAATGAGTTGCTCAAGGTCACACAGCAAGGAAATGGCAAAGATGGAATACAGCCCAATTTTTCAGATTCTCAGCTCAATGCTCACCCTGTCCTTTTGAATTTTTCAGCATTTAATGTCCTTTTGAGACCTCCCAAAGACCCCCAATACTGTCTGGTAGTCTTTCATTACCGTAACTAAGTAGTAACACTTTTGAAGGCAGAAATAGAAATTTATATTTCTCCTATCTTGGTTAGCAAATGGCACAATGTTTTACATATAATAGGCACTTAAAGGGTTTTAAACAGTTGGTTTATTAATAGTTATTAGTAAAAGATTTATAAGATGGCACCCAATTATATCATCTTTGGGAGGGGTAAAAATAACTAGATCTCTGTAAAGTTCCAAATTCTATATTGGATTCCTAACAAGATATATATTGGGTTTTTTTCCATTTTTTCTTCTCTTCTTCCTGGCCCTTTTCAACTCCAAGTATAGGTGCCTATTAAGTCCTACCTTACTAGTTCTACCTTAATAAGTTCTACCAGTTATTTAGCACCTATAAGCCAAACACTATATTATGAAATTTATAAACATCTCTTTCAATTTGATTCTTATTATAACTCTATGATAGCTTTTGTTCCAATTTATAGGTGAGGAAATCTGGGACTAAAAAACATTTGAGAAATTCACCCAAGATCACAGGTGGCTAACCCAGTCTTCAAATTCAACACTAATCTCTAAGATCATGCTCTTAGTCACTGCATTGTGATTGATTAGAGGATTAAATAGGAACTAGAATAGGAAAAAGGTAGGGGTCAATTCTTCTGAAGTAGTAAGTATATATGTATTTTGTTTACCAGGGCTGCCATAATAAAATATTACAGACTGAATGGCTTAAACAACAGAAACAAATTTTTCTCACAGTTGTGGAAGCTAGACGTCCAAGATCAAAGTATCAGCAAATTTGTTTTTTTTCTGGGGCCTCTCTCCGTGGCTTGCATATGACTTCCTTCTTACTGTATCCTCACCTGGCCTTTCCTCTGAATGTATGCATCCCTTGTGTCTCTGTGTCCAAATTTCCTCTCCTATAAAGATACCTGTCAGATTAGATTAAGGCTCACTCTAATTGCCTCATTCTTACTTAATCACCTCTTAAAGGCCTTATCTCCAAATATAATCACATTCTGAGGTAGAGGGCTAGTTAAGGTTTTAACATATGAATTCTGAGGAGACAATTCAGCCCATAACAAATGACGATTAAATTCATCATTCTTTGAGGAGAGCCATCTACAATAAGCTTGAACTGTGTAAACAATGTTACATTTAGTTTCTCATTTATTCCTCACAACAATCATGCTTGGTAGCTATTGATAACTCCATTTTACAGGTGAAAAAAAAAAAACTGAAGCAAAGAAAGGTTAAGTAGTATGCCAAATATCATACATCCAGTAGATTGTTAAGTAAGAATTTGGACTCATTTAAATCATATCCCAAAGCTCTTTCCTCATGCTGTTAGCTTTCTTTGGAGAAACCAAAGAAATCGTATTATATAGATATCTGGTATTCGAAAAAAATTATTATTAAATGTTAGGATAAAACAAAACAACAAAAGGGAAAATATCTGCTAAGGAGTTTAGATACTAGAACTAAAAAGAAATTTGGAGTTGGGAAGTGAATACTAGAAGCAGAGAGCTTTGGGAATGGTAAGCTGCTAGGATGTTCTTATCTCACAAGAAATATCAGTATACTTGGAAATATATTAAGAGTCCCAGAGGAGTATCCCACCAGTGCAGAAGAAAATCAGTTATTCAATACTTAATTAGGTGTAGCAAGGTAATACTAAATTGCTCAAAGAGTCTATAATGTCAAAGAATATCAAAACAGCTAGAAGAAGAATTTGGTGGAGGGAGGGTGATGAATCAAGGCTTACTATAAGGCCAGGCTGGCAATTATTTATATTAGCAAGTGTGAACATTTCCAATTTGCTTTCTGTGAGGTACTAGGTCTCGGACAGAGCAACCTAATTTATCACTCATTTCTGACTCTTCAATCATGTTATAGCACCATCCTTTATTATTTCCCAGTCTAGGAGTGAGAATTTTATTAAGAGAACACAGTTTAAAAATGGATTCCACCTGTATCTTTTCTAGCAAAATTTTAAAAAGAATTAGGAATTATCTTTCCTCCTAAATTTTCATCTGACTTTTCTCTGACACTATTATACATCCTTCAGGAGGGATACTGGTTGATACTTGTCAGCTTTCTGTCACATGGCAGGAAATAGCAATGAACATTAAAATATCTTATTCGGCCTTCTCCAAGCCAGAAAGAGAGAAAACTACAGGTTTAATTAAATAATGTAATAGCTCCCATAGGTTTCAGATAAACGGGCAGGGGTCGTTATGTTAGACCCAAAACATGCAAAGTATGGTTAAACACACAATCAAAGACAGAAATGCAAACAGAACTCACCCCTTTTAGGGAAAACCTGAAATATTTACTATTAAATATATAATTAGAATCAGCTCTGTGCATCTTTTAAAATAGATTTTCACATATCAGGCGAATACACTGGGATGTAGTAAAAGAATAGGATTTAGTGTTGGGACAAGACTGAGTTTTCTAGCTGGGGCATTAACATGCACATATATATACACACACATGTGTATATGTGTATGTATGTGTGTGTATATATACATATACATATACATATATTATTTATAGGCTATCATAAGGAACAAATAAGATTATGTATATAAAAGTAATTTGTAGAATGCAAACCACTTTATAAATATGTTGTTATTTTATTCATTATTCTTTTGCTTTAGTAAAATAGTTTATGAGAATTGACTTCAGAGTTGAATTTATTTTCCCAATATTATAAGTATACAAATCTCTTGCATTGGTAGATTGACTATTGCTGAAATTGAAGGAGAGGAAGAGGGTTTTAACTAGATGACTTCTAAGGTTCTTTCCAATCCCAAATTCTGTCTTTATATGATTTATAGTCACTGTATTTTCTTCCTAAATACAACAAAGCCTCATTGAAAAAGTAATAAAAGATTACTCATGTAGGTACCAGTCAACATAAATGAACTATAGCCTAAAGTAGGCAAAATACACAGGAACCCTAAAAAGTATCTGTGTATCAATTAGAGATTCTGAAAGATCATATTTTTTATTAATATTTCTATTTATTTGCATGTGAATGTATATCTGACTATAAAAGTAAGGTGTGTTTATTATAGAAACTTTAGAAAATCTAGACATTTATTTCTAGACCTCTTCAGAACATTTTTAAACAAACTAAAAGTGTCTTTATATATCGTTTTGATTCATATTTCATTTTTAACTAAACATTTTTGTTGTGAGCTTCCACCATTTTAGAAAATATTCTCCAGCAATATCATTTTGAATGCCAATATCACATTCAATCATATAGATATTTATACAATGTATTTAGTCATCTCTGTATTGTTGGATATTTTATTTCTAATTTTACACTATTATAAATAATAATGGGAGAACTTTTACACTAAATATTTAGCAAAGTCTCATTTTTTTCATAAATGTGCCTCATCTATTAAAAGTTTGCATAATATTAATCCTCAGACAGGAACCCCTCAATCAGGTTTTTTTCTAGAGAATATTGTTAAGTCAAAATAATGTTTTCTCACTTCGTTTTAAATTTTATTTTTAAAAGGTTGTGCCAATTTATATCCTCATTAAGCTCTTTGGTCTCTGTGGAAAACTTAAGCTACAGTGAATCTTTATAAAGTAATATCCCATACTACCTACATTGACTTTTTTATGTTTAGATGTTTAAAAAATTCAAAGAGTTTTAAGCTGATAAGAATTGGTAAGCATAATCAACTAACCAGAGCAGAAAATGTAGCAAGATAAAACATAATTTCAGTAAAGCTCGTCATTTCAGTTTGGAGGAAGAAAATATAAGTTTTCATAGAACTTCAAGGTTAGAAAGGAACTTAATAATTCACATGTTTGATTTCTAAATTTAAAAAGTAATTAAACCATTCAATTATATCGACAAACTAAAACAATAATTTTTTCATATGTTATTGTCATTTGGGGGAGAAATTAAGAAATTAAGCACAGGGAGAACCTAAAGGTAGAGAAAGAAATATATAGAGACCTGTAGAAGAATAATTTCATAGTAAAACAACCAAATCTTAAAAGAATATTTAAGGCTTTTAAAACCAGTTAGGATTTTTGCCACTATAGACTAAATAGTGATGGGAACCCTTGGTATTCGTTGAACAAACTGAAGCTGAGAGCAAGATTCAGATCACAGATCATAGATTCTCTAACCCTGATCCAAATGGTAAAAACTACAGTTGACGGCTTGGTTTTGGAATATGGGAGACAAGAGGAAACAGTCCCTTTTAAACCCAGCCTCTTTTGTTTCTTAAAACTTTGATTCATCATGACTCAGTGATGATTGCCCTAATTTAAATAGGGATGTGCATTTGTTTTTGTGGTGGCAAACATGAAATTTAATAATGCCATTACTGAATCAATTTTTTATAATGGCTAACAAAAGGTTAAGATGTTAAGATTTTTAAAGTGTTTATGTTAATTATTAGCCCTGCTAAAATTGGTATAGTAGAGTCTTAGAGAAAAGCCAGAATGCTAGCATGACTTTGCTTTACTATAAACAAAAGTTCCAAAACAGAGTAATGAGTGTAGAAGGATGAGCGACTTCTTGCCTGCCCAATTGCAGAGTCTAAGACAAGAGAAAATCATTTAAGTGGATCCTCTCTGGCCATGCAGGATAAGCTTTCCATTTCAATCAGCTCCTTGGCTACCTTGGGCTGACAAAACATTGTTGTCCTCTTAACCTATGCCAAGCTGAAAAACTTTACAAGTATTTTTTCAGTAGCTAGAGTGATTTATTGCTTCTTCTAGCTCTCCTCAGTTAGAAAAACAAATTTATTTCTCTGCATCATTCCTTCTCATTATTTCACTCTCTGTTGTCATTTGCCATAATCCTTCTTTATTTAAGGCAAATATTACTTTGTTTTGCATAGTTTTTCAAGTGAGCCCATTCTAAAGTGTTTTAATTATGAATATCATATTTTTTTGGATTTTCTTATTTAAAATGTTCTTTATCATTGTTTTCGTAAATCATCAAAACCATCTTAAAAGCCATCTAATTCCTCAACAAATGTAATTGTTTTTCATGATGCTTTTTTTAAAATTTGAGTAGCAAAACCAATGGGAGAAGGAGATAAATAATAGTGCATTTTTAAGAGCAAGAACTCTGATTTCAGACAGATCTGAGTCTGCTACTTATTCAGTGTATGACCTTAGACAAGTTATTTAACTTCTCTGTGTTTCGGTTTTCGTATTTATAAAAGGAAGATAAAATTGCCAATCTCAAAGGATTGTTGTGAAAGTGAAGTGAGAGAATTCTGGCACTTGACACACTGCCTGGCACATAGAAAACCCACAACATATGTTAGCTATTGCTATTTTTTCAGCACCAAGGGTCTCATATGAATATTGGTGATTATAAAAAAATTGTTAAAAAATGTAATTTTTCCAATAAAATAAAAGGCCCTAACATGAAAATTACTAAAATGCTGTTTGTTATGATTTGGACCTTAGAAAGTAAGTAGATGGGTATTTGCATGTTAATTAGTTCTTTAGAAAGAAAATCTTCATAGAAACTACAAGGTTGGCAGGGTTCAGTTGGGGAGGCGCAGAATAGTAAATCTTGGAAAATAGGCAATTAACTTAGTCATATCATCTATTTAATAAACACTGTGTCTTTAAGTTCTATCTTAACGAGAATTTGCTAACAAAATAGGACAAAGGAAAATGTATCCATACATCAAAGATGGTTGAATATATTTAAGGATTTTCAACATGGAAACATTCTTCCAAACAAAAAAGAAATGTGTAAACTCAGTCTCTCTGTGTTCAAACTCCAGAATGGAGGAGAGTTGCTACTGTTATTATTTGTTTGCTTGTTCTTTGTTGTTGTTTTCTAGGTTCTGTTTTGTTTTTTTCCTCATTAATAATTTTTGAAGATCAGAAAAACCATTGGCAGCCACTGATATCTCTCCTGATAATCCACATGAAATACTGAAAGACTTGCCAATAAATACTGGGGAAAAAAATTTGGAAAAAAAATTATTAAGCAAGCTGAATTTTTTAAACAAGTATGAGGGGAATAATGTGCCATCATTTCAATAGCAGATGATGAAAATGACAATGCAAATATTGCATTAGTTAATATATATCTTGGCTGAATTTTTTGTATTTCTCTTTATGTAATTGTATATTTTTAAATGAAGGTCATTCATTATATATATAAGTAAATGTGATATAAATTTTACACCACTGTAAGACTTTCCACGTAAGTTACGAATAAGAAAAAATAATAATAAACTATATACCCTAACTTGTAAATTTTAAAATGTGGCTACCACATTTATAATCAATTCTTATAGAGACTTCCACAATCCAAAAAGGTTAAGAAGGCTGAAGGAATCAAGGGTAGCAACTACAAAAACATGTATTCTACAAGATGTGAAAATCAAAGATGTTGAGGAAAGAGCCTTATTTTCTTTATGCATACCAGGCTTAATGAAGCCCTTACCCTTTGAAAATACAGGATAAGAAAAAGAGGAAATAGCAAGAATAGACTTGAATCAGTTTTGTAACTTGTGAAATGGCTTGCAAACATTGTCTATTTTGTTCCAGCAGTGTCTGGTACATGGTAGGTATTCAATAAATATTTGCTGAATGAATAAATACTAGTATATGAATAAATAAATACTAGTATATGCTAGAATCTCAGGCCTGAATTTAAAGATATTATTAAGCCACCAACGAATATGAATTGTGTGCCTATTTTGCACTAGGTAAAATGCTAAATGTTATAAGGAACCAGAGAGAGAGAGAGAGAGAGAGAGAGAGAGAGAGAGAGAGAGAGAGAGAGAGAGAGAAGAAGAAGAAGAAGAAGAAGAAGAAGAAGAAGAAGAAGAAGAAGAAGAAGAAGAAGAAGAAGAAGAAGAAGAAGAAGAGGAAGAGAAGGAGGAGGAGGAGGTGGAGGAGGAGAAAGAAAAGAAAGCAAGAAGGAAGGAAGGAAGGAAGGAAGGAAGGAAGGAAGGAAGGAAGGAAGGAAGGAAGGAAGGAAGGAAGGAAGGAAGGAGGAAGGAAGGAAGGAAAAGAAAAGAGAAAGAAAGAAAGAAAAAAGTAATACTTTTGAAAAGCTGATAACTGAATATGGGAGGATGACAGATATGTAAACAATTAATTATAAAACACTGTTATGAGAGTAACATGAATGTTATAAGGAGAATCCTGTGATTGTATTGGAAGAATAATTATTTCTTCCAGGTTTCTCAAAGAAGAGGTGAATGAATTATGAAGGTTGGTTTTAGCTCTTCTTGAATCTTTTTCTTTACCTAGCTTCTTTAACACCTCTATGCTGATTTTCCTTCTATTTCTCTGAGGTTTCTTTTACCTCCTTCACTAGGTCATCTTTTTTTCAAACCCCAAGGATTTAAGAAGCAAATGGAATATAAGTAAGAAGTGGTAATTATTACAAATTACTATTTAAAAAAGTTTGGTAGTAAAAGAAAAGGAGAAAGCAGAGAAAATGAGAAGAGAAATGGGAGGGGCAGGAAGGGTTAGGAATGTATAATATTTTGGAGTAGAGAGGTAAAACCAGAGAACAAACTATTAAAGATTCAAAAGTGAAGTAAGATAACCAATGAGATAAGTTTATAACCTGCAAAAACTATTTCATAACCTTTCCATTTTTCCCAACCCTTCAACTTCTCTACCAATATAGCCCCAGCTGATGCCTTTGCCCTAAATTAAGAAATTGGAAGCCATAAATGAGAATGTCCTAGTCTTCCTACCATCATATCATCAAGACAATAACATCAGCACCCATCCATGCCTCCTCAGTATCACTCCACCCTTTGGCACTTAAAGAGGGATTTTTTTCTACTAACAGCTCTTACCTCCCACCTTCTTCCCATCTTCTTCCATTTAACCACACTTTCCTATTTCTACCAAACGTCATATATATCCCCTTGTTTATCAGTATAACAATTAACAATCCTTGGGAACCTCTCACCTTCTTTACATGCAAAATTATGATCATTATTCTGATTCTCCAAGCCATGATTGATTTTTTTGGAACAAAAGTGTTCATGAGAAAAAATCTTACACAGTTATAAGTGAACATAAGATGTTTGTTCTATAATAAGAATGTTGAAAGCATAGTGCTTTTCTTTCTTATGTCGTACAAGAGAGCGTGCTTTATCAAGTAGGGAGGAAGAATTAGAAGATTCCTACCTAGCAGAATTGTAATAGGCTTTATTTAGGTTCAGTAAGAATAACAATTTCCTTAGCATATTATTTTTTAAATCACTTAAACTTCTTTAAAAATCCCAGATTAATACTAAACTAATTGCTTTTGAATTTGCATGGTGTTTCGATTTTCAGATAAAAATAAATAGAAGCCCAGTATTCTTTTCACTTTGGCATTTGGATTTTTTTTAATACAATAAAAAAGCAGACTTGCATCCTGGGTGTAAGGAGAGCTGTAGCTGTAAGAGTCAATCAATTGGGAAGGGCATTTGTGGGTAGGAATTGTGAAAAATTGCTAACTTGACCTTGAAAATAATGAAAAATAATTGAAGCTAGTGGCAATGAGCATTTTTTTTTATGTGCCAAAGTCTCTTTCACATTTTTATTTGGTTTAAATTTTTGGCCCCTACCACCTACTCACACATATTTATGTGCACTATTAACACCATAATATATATTAACGAGTCCTCACAGCTGGTTAAGAAGCTTCTTCTAGTAGGCTAACAACATCACTTTGACTCAATGATGCTGTGCATAATGTAATCTAATAAAATAGTGTCATGTACACGGAAAAGCAGTCAGAATAAAAGAATAGTTCACTTACCCAAAGAGGCAGCAACTAAGAATACAGCTATACTAGCAAAACATCCTGTTTTATATAGCTCAATAGAATTTTGTCCTGCATATTTTTTTTCATTCTATATATGTGCATTGTGGTGGATAGATAAAAAATCATAGAATCTCAAGGTTGGGAAAGATATAAAAGGCCATCTACACCAATCAACTGTTTAAATATTTAAATTATCTCAATATTTCCTTTAAATCGTCATCTAGCTCATATCTAAAACACCTCCTCCCACCCCAACATCCTACTCTCACCCATCACCAACAATGGCAAAAAGAAGTAAAATACCTCTAGAGGAGAGGTTTTCAACCTTGGCTGCACAATGAAACATCTATGGGAGGTTTTAAAACTCCCCATGCTGAAGCTACAAACCAGATCAACAAAATCAGAATCTCTGGTTTGGGACCCAGAAGTCAGAATGTTTTAACACCTTCGAAGTGATTCCAAATGCAGCAAGGATGAGAATTACCTCTCTAGAAGCAATACATCCTGAAAATAATAAAATTGTTTTTATAGGAAGCCAAAATTGGCCACTCTGCAACATTTACCTATTGGTCTTAAAGAGATTATCTTGAGAATTCCCAGCTGGAATTCAGAAAAAGACTCTCTTCTCCTTTCCAGATCAAAAATTAAGTAATAGGTTATTTTTTATAAAGCATGAGTGAAAGGTTCAGAACTATAAGTGACAGATATTACATATAACTTTCATTTGTTTTTTTAGCCCTTGAAGGTACTATCCCTTTTCTTAAACTTCTACACACCTGAGCAAAAGAGAATTGGACAGAAAAAGTTTCATGTAGAGTCTGGCACTATGGACATGATTCTGTCACTGCTTCTCTACTCATGAGATGCCTACCCATCTCTTTCTCATGTGAGATATGGTAACATCCAAGTAAACATTTTCTCTTAGGACACTGAATGATGGGATTCCACTATACTCTAGTAGAGATAATGCAAAGTAACAATCATGCAAAAATCCTCAGGAATACAGAATCTTGAGATACTGTTACCTTCTCTTTTTTTTGGTTATATATATATACATGATATTTTGGAAAACTAAGTGGCCTAAGTCCTGCAGTATCATGTACTCCTAGAGGCTGATTATCAAGTCCATTTATTCTCAGAAGAAGAAATCATTATCAAATCTCTAATGGCCTAACTGAACAAAGATGGATGGTGTAGTAATCACCCTTCAGTGTGAAAAACTCTAGAAATATTTAATAAAAGATAGCACTTCTTCAGTTTCTTTCTTGTCTAACAAATATAGGCTCAATTTTTTCAACTGTCCCTCATAAAACATGCCTTTTACTTTCCCTCAATATTTGGTTACTTTCCTCTTATTACTCTCCAGATATAGCTAGCTTTTTTAAATTATGGTTCCCAGAAATATGGAGATGACCTTCTTGATCCTTAGCTGCCTTAAAATACAAGTCTTCTTACCTAAAAAACTGATAATTAGTTGATCAATAATAGAAAATAAATTTACTAACATGAAGAACCATTAAATAATTGTTAATCCTCTAGTGCACAATGGTACACTATAACCAGAAGCTTGTAGTATCAGGCCCAAGCAATTAAAAGAATGGAGTTGCTATTAAATTGTGAGTGGGAAACTTAGGAAGGAGAAAGTTCTGAAAGAAGAACAGGTCAGAACTTTGTTTTAGACAGTTAATATTTTAGAGTTTATTAGTTGGTAGTTAGGTATTTAAGTCAGGTATTTAGGGAAGAGGTCTGAGCTATAAATATTAGGAAGGCATAAATTTGTGAGTCACCAGCACTTAGATGGCACTTAAAGGCATAATTTTGGATGAGACCCCCAAGGGAATTAGTACAGATAGAAAAGAGGAGAGGTACAAAGCCTGAGCCTTAGGGCATTTGACATAGAGAAGAGAGTAATAAACAGGAAACAAAAATGAAAAGGAGCAGTCAATGAGGTAGTTTAAAAAACCCACTGGAGTGTGTTTTGCATGCCAAGTGAAGAGAGGGAGTGCTCAACTGTGTCAAATACTGCTGAAAGTCTAATAAGATGAAGACTTGAGGTCATGAATAATATTGACAAAAGTGGTTGTAGTGGAGTAGCAAGAGCAAAAGCTTATTTAGAGTAGATTCAGAAAGAATGATAATAGAAGAAGTAGAGATCAAGTGTACAAATACCTTTTGCTTTGGGTTTTGCTGTAAAGGAAAGAAGAGAAATGGCAAATAACAGGAGAGGAAGTGAGATTAAGATAAGGGTGCTTTGGGGGCAGTGGAGGAGGGGGAGATAGAATAAAAACAGCATGTTTGTTAGGAAAAATCCATTAGAAAGGAAGAAAATCAATGATACATGAGAAGTAGAGAGAATAGTTGGAAGATTTTTTGTAGAAGAGAAGGGAAAGATCTAGAATACAAGTTGAGGGCCTGGCCTTATCTAGAAGTACATGGAGTTTATCCATAATAACAAAGAAAAAAGCAGAGTATATGGTCATAGGTGCATTAGGGTGAATAGAAAAGATGATGTTGCTTTTGGAAATTCTTTAAGTATTGTTCTATTTTCTCAGGAAAAGAAGAAGAAAGATCAGAAACTAAGCATGAGGATGAGGAAAACCTAACTGTTGGAGGTTTAAGAAGAAAGAAGAATGAAATAATTAAGCATAATAGAGTGGGTGTATAACTGCTAGGCAATGTTAAGGTCCTACTTAAGATTAATGATCACGAACATAAAGTGAGACCAGTCAACATTGCTTTGTGTTTTTCTTTATAAATATTAACTAAACAAATACAGGCATGAAAAAGATATAAAATTGATTTTAACCAAGATTGAGGACAAGTGAGAATAATATAATTAGAAAGTAGAAAGAGGCTGAACATATTGGCAACGGAGTTAGTATAATGATTTACTATAGAATTCAAGCTGGATAACAAAGGAAGACATGAGCAATGAAATAGAGAAAAGTAGGATCAATACTTTATTGGTCTTGGTGTGTTTAAAGGATTGTTAGAATTGAGATATTGGAAGAAATGAACTAGAAAGGTTAAAGGAGATGGTAGTGTGGAAAACTCGACATTGAAATCATGCAAGGGGTCAGTATTCACAAACACAGGGTTGAATATATGACCTATAGAGTGGCTGAGGTAATGTGGAAAAAAAGATCATTGGAAGAAAGGAAGTCAAGAAACTGAAAAATCAGGCAATTGGAAGGATCATCTATATATATAAAGAAATCATCAAGAATAAAGACAGCTGTATTATTGGAGAGAGTGACAGGCATGAGGAAAAGTGATCATCTGGTGGTCAGTACATGACTGTGGAATCGACATCTAATAACATAAGAATCAAATATTTGGAGGGAGATGGTCTAGAAGTTGTTTTAGATATTGCTTCTTGATCCAATATACTTGGTTTCACCTTCAGCTTATCATTGATATATTTGTTTAACACGTTCTACATTTTCATTTCTACATAGATAAAATTATAGAACAAAGCACATCTAAGGATAGCGTTCTCAACCATGTCACTAGAAACTTCCCTTCAGGTTGATTTTGGCCCATTAATAAACCCAATTAATAATACTATGGCTTAATAATTTCATTATCCTGTCCATAAAGATGTCTAGTGATGTTAGACATGGGTTGCCTTATTGAAATTTTGATATTTTACATCAAGTGCAGTGTTTTTCAGGCTAGCTTATGTTGTCCTAGTAGTCCACAGACATACCCTCAGAGGTCCTCAAGTTCTAATGTTGTCCTTTTATTTTAATAAAAACATTTAAAAAATCAATTTGGACATAATTTGGATGACCTCTTTACAACTGAGAACTGCCACACTTCTTCTGTTTCTGGGTCTGCATTTATCTTTACATTGGTACTAAAAAGTACTACTTTATTTTTTTTAAAAAAAGAAGGATACCTTAATACTTAAATGATGCATGCACATAAAAAGTAGGCCAAATGACATCATCATGTCCCCTATAAGTGACGATTTTGCAGTGTTTCAAGTAAAGAAAAGATGTGAGTGAACTGAATCATCACATGACATGTGATAGAATCATCACATAGCCTATGGTAGAACTGGAAGATCAAACTCATGGAAATAACTACCATATTCACATTGTTAAATACTGCTTTTAGTTCATCTAAAGGAAATTAACTGTCACATGAAATTAATTGGATAGATTTAAATAATATTGGTTTTATAGCTTTATTAGCATTTGATTGTATGATCTTGATAGTTTTATTTATATTTAATTATCATTAAAAATAACAACTAGATTATATCCTCTTTTCTCTTAATAAGGTTTAATTATTTCTCAAGTTGGATAAATATCAGTCTTTCATTGTCTTTATATTTCCATATAGATATAATATATATTTAATGACTCTGATTTTAAAAAGTAACAGAGTACTCTGGTTAAGATGATGGAATAGATAAATGCTGTGATTGCCTCCTTCTACACCACATTAAAATTACAACTAAACTACAGAACAACCATCACTGAGAATCACCTAAAGTCTAGGTGAACAGAAGTCCTATAATAGGATATAAAGAAGCCATGAAGAGACCAGTAGGAAAGGTAGAGAAACAGAATGGGTTAGTCTACACCCAAGTGTAATGGTTAACATTGGAAGGAATATCTCAGCTTTTAAGGATCCCCTGAAGAGCAAGGGGTCCCATCTCAGGGTTCCAGACTTTGGAAGAGAAGTCTCCATAACTTCTGGCTGTGAAAACCAATGGAGAGTGTGGCTGAGTGAGTTGGAGGGCTGATGGAGTATCAGGTGGTCCTTTTAAAGGGCCCATGCATGAACTTACTAAACAGACCCACTCACTCTGAGTTCCACTGATGAAGCAGCAGCTTGAAGGTATCAAGAACATACAGGGAGGAACTAAATTGTCTGACTTCAGGGCAAGAGCTGGAGGGGCAGCTTTTTCCCAGAGAGAAATGCTGGCAGAATCTATTCTTTTTATTGAACCCTCATCCACCGAGCTTGCACACACAGGTGGGTGCCATAATGAGTTTCCCTCAACCTGGCTAACACTGTTGGTTCTGCCTTGGTGATCCCCTGAGACCCCCACCCCACCCAACTTGCAGGCCTATCAAACCCTATTTCTGTGGCTTTTCAGTACAAACAGCCTGTCTTGACTCATGCTATGGACTTTACAAAACTTTTTCAAAGGTTCACTAACCTAAGACAAGCACCATCTGGCCTCAGTCTGCCACATACCTCTTGCAAAGCAGCCCAAAGTCTGGCACTACGAGCAGCCAGCCTTGGTTCACAGCTAAGCCTCTCACAGGCACCTCCAAACCCAGCACATGTGGCAACTATCTGCAGATCACTTTGTAGCTTATACCAAGCAGCCCCAGGCAGAGCACAGGCAGCAGCTGACCAGAATCAAACCTCTGGTAAACATCTAGGGACCACATCAGAGCACCAGTCAACCACCTCCACAATGGCATACCCAAAGGGCAGACTCAGTAAGCATCAGAACCTCACTAAAGCTAATCATGCTCAATAAAGTCAGCTCCTGTATAACAGCTCTTCCACTGTAGTCACCAACATCCTCACAATCAGCCTGAGAGTCAATCCCTCCCACTGATATGCCAACAGCAAGCAAGCCTCAACTACAATAGGAGGACACACACAACTCACACAAAGGACATGCCTAGAGCACACAGGTGACCAGGGAGGTGACCTGGGAGACTGCACCACTGGGTCCCACAGGACACCTACTATATAAGGCCATAGAAACATAGAGACATAGCAGCTCTACCTAATACACAGAAACAAGCACATGTTTAGCATTGCAGCCAAAATGTGGAGACAAAAAAATATGTCCCAAATGAAGAAGCAGGACAAAGCTCCGGGAAAAAAAAAAAAAACTAAACAAAAAAGAACTAAACAAAATGGAGACAAGCAATCTACCAGACACAGAGTTCAAAATACTGGTTGTAATGATATCAGTGAAAACTTTAACAAAGAGATAGAAACATAAAAATGGAGACAGAAAACAAAAAAGAATGAATTAAAAATGAAAAACACAATAATTGAACTGAAGAATAGATTACAGGGAATCAACAGATTAGACAAAGCAGAGGATCAAATCAGTGCTTTGGAAGACAAGGTAGCAGAAACACCTGATCAGAACAGAAAAAAAAAATTAAAATTAGGATAGTTTAAGTGGCCTCTCAGACAACATCAAGCATAACAACATTCACATTATAAGGGTACCAGAAAGATAAGAGAGAAAGCAAAAAATTGAAAACCTATCTGAAGAAATAATGATGAAAAACTTCCCTAATCTGGCAAAATAAATATACATACGAGCCTAGGAAGTACAGAAAGTCCCAAATAAGATGAGACCCCCACCAAGATACATCAAAATTACAATGCCAAAGGTTAAAGACAAAGAGGGAATCTTAAAAGCAGCAAGAGAAAAGCAGTTAGTTAAGTACAAGGAAAACTGTCAGCTGGTTTCTAAACAGAAACTTTATAGGCTAGAAGGAATTGGCATGAAATATTCAATGAAAAGTAAGCATCTACAACCAAGATTACTCTACCCAGCAAGGCTATTATTTAGAATCAAAGAAGAGATTAAAGAGCTTCCCAGACAAGAAAAAGCTAAAGGAGTTCATCACTACCAAACCAGTATTAAGGAAATGTTAAAGGGACTTCTTTCAGAAGAAGAAAAAATAAAAAATATGAATAATAAATTTGCAATAACTACAAATTTATTAATAATTACTTTAAATGGAAACGGATTAAATGCTTCAATCAAAAGACATAGGGGGACTGAATGGATAAGAAAATAAAGCTCCTACATGTGCTGCCTATGAGAGATTCAGTTCAGATCCAAAGATACACACACACAGGCTGAAAGGAGTTGGAAAAAGATATTTTATGCAAATGGAAATTTTTATAAAGGCAGGGTTAGCAATGCTTATACCAGACCAAAAAAAAAAAAAACACTTCAAAACAAAGGCTATAACAAGAGACAAAGAAGGACCCAGATATCCCACTTCTGGATATTTAACTGAAGAAACCCAAAACACTAATTCAAAAATACATGAGCATCTATATGTTCATTGCAGCATTATTTACAGTAGTTAAGGTATGGAAGCAACCTAAGTGTCCATCAATAGATGAATTGATAAATAAGAAGTGGTACCTATATACAATAGAATATTACTGAGCCATAAAAAAGAATGAAATCTTGCCAATTGCAACAACATGGATGGACCTAGAGGGTATTAAGTTAAGTGAAATAAATCAGACAAAGACAAATACTGTATGATTTCACTTATATGCAGAATCTAAAAACAAAATAAACAAATAAAACAAACTTAGAGATAGAGAATATTTTCATGGTTGCTAGATGGGAGGGGGTTTGGGATGAGTGAGAAAGGGGAAGGAATTAAGATTTATAAATTGGTAGTTGAAAAAATAGTCATGGAAATGTAAAGTATAGCATAGGTAATATAGTCAATATTGTAATAACTATGCATGGTGTCAGATAGGTACTAGATTTATTAGGGTGATCACTTTGTAATTTTTCTAAATATCTAATCGTTATGCTGTATTCCTGAAATTAATGTAATATTGTATGTCAACTGTAATTGAAAAGTAAAAAATTATTTTTTTAAAAAAAGTAAGAGTAAAATATTCAACATGTCTTCATCTTTTTGTCTCCATGTCAACAACTAGAAAACTGCCCAGTTTTCTAAAACCTCTAAGTTGCTCTTGTATTAGTTAACAAATCTCAATAGCTTTACAAATGTTTATATCTACCTCATATTACAAGTTTTATGTAGATCCTAGAGAAGCTCTCCTCATTGTAGTTATTCAGATATCCATGTTAATAGACTTCACCGGGACATGAGTTTCCCTGATCACTAGAACAGTGGCAAATTGCTCTGTGGTTTTTGCAGGTTTCCACCTAGAAATGCTACATATTGTTTCCAATTACGTTTCATTGGCCAAAAAATATCACGTAGCCATACCTTCTAAGGGGACTATGATGAGAAGTCTTACCACATAAATGGTTAGGGAAACTGAAAAGATTTGGTGGGTAATTCTAATGATTGCCCATGTTCCTCATATCTTACAAGATGAATATCATAGTCACAAATTTAGAATGATCATTCATGTAAATTAGAGTTGTTTGTCATAGAAATTGACTCCTAGCTAACCTAAGCAATTAAAAGAAATTCATTAGAAAGACTAAAAAGAGAACATTAAATAACCAGTTTCAAAAAGATCAGAAACCACAACAGTTCTGGGTGTCACAATAGTAGAAAAAAAACAAATGCCCTCTTCAAGGTGTTTCTACTGGAGTGAATGAAGTTCACACAAATTCAGGAAGTGAGAATTGATTGGCTAACCTGAGTCATATGCCTACCCCATGGAAAACGGACATCAAACACTGTAATATCCCATTCCAGTGGAAAAAGAGGTAATTTCTCAAAAGAAAAATTAGTGTTCCTATGAAAAGAAGAGGGGCAATGGAAAGCCAAAAAGCAACCATTTTTCCATTTTGAGAATTTGAACTTTCTTAAGCTGTCTCCTGACATGTCTGTCTCTATTTTTGATTCCTCAGCAGTTTATTGTTGTTCTTATGAACACAGAATGAGATACTGAAAAGAGAAAGTTCCTATCTTTCCACAATTATCTTTTCTACTGACATGTCACATACCTGAAGTCTTTCACCATCATAGATATCACTTTGTGTAGTCATCACCTCCAGGAGGAGTTTAACACCAAATGATTATCACTAAAGCAATTCATGGATTGAGTTGTGAAATAACATGACAATAATTTATTAGAGCAAGACCATGTGGGAAGGAAATGAAGGATCATGAGGACATTTTTAAAAGTCTGCATCATGGAGAACTTCCTAGGGAATGATGATTTGGGAGTTGGGGGCAGCTCTTGAGAGAAGTCTTGGAAGTCTTAAGCACCAGTATTACGATTGGGAAAAGGAGCCACAGGGAAACATTTTTATAGTAAGATTATGAACACAAAATGCTCTCATTCCACATTCACACCATCTGACCTTTGAAATTTGGCTACTATTGAGTTCTTCATGAGTGCCACATGTTTTTCCTACTTTAGAGAATGTTATAAATAAAATGAGTTATTAATATTTGACAATGCAACTTTGAACACTGAATAGAAAGTTTTACTGACTACGCTGCCGAGTCCTTGAAGACAGATGGATCAAGCATGTGTGCATCATTTGAAATGGCAGCAGTTTGCAACGGAGGGCCAAAATCTCTTTCTGTCCACCCCACCCACTGTTTCTGCAGGCTGAGCTCTCTGGATAATATCAGAGAGAGTTCTGCACATTAGAGAACAAGAAAATAGCACATATTTGGAGTAAGTTTAAATTATATTTACTTACTTTATTTATTTGATTTTTAAAAAGAGACTATGCCAAAGAGTCTCTAGATATGCTTGTAGTATAAAGCATTTTGTAACGAACTCAGTTCTCTCAGTAGAATTTCTCACTGGTCATAAATTAAGCAATCTGGACCCTGCATTTATTCTCTCAGGCCTTAAGTAACTGACACTTAGCAGAATGACCCAAATGTAGAAACAAATACAAAGATGAGGAAGTGCATTTCCATGCCAGTTTGCTAATAAATTGCCACGTCAGTTTCCTAAATGAATTCCTAGTGACCTAAAAGAATTGATGTAGATTTTTAACCCCATCAAACTTATAGAAATGAGCTTAAAAGCTAGTAGAAAAATTGATAAATTATTTAGATTTTAAAAGATTGAAGATGAAATAATGGAAACATTAGTCACCATATTTATTCCTTAGGCTGAGAAGTAAAAGTCAATTTTTCTAGGAAGCAATGTGGGACACAATGGTCCTATATTTAAATTTAAGGGCTTACTCCAAGTATGGACTTAGAAATACACTACATACAATGCAACTGATTATAGTCTCGAAATGCATTATACGGAATGCTGCTGACTGCAGTATAGTTAATTGAGGAAGCTATTTGCTACAGGCTAATTGTGGAGGACAGCTACACTTTAATGGGGTCCCTATAGGCTAGAGACCAAATTTAAACCTAAATCTAATCATGTAATTCTCCTGATTAAAATACCCCGATGGTTTCCCATTGACCTTAAAGTCTAAAATCTGTGACATGGCCTGCAACATCCTGCCTGAACTATCCCTCACCCAACCACTCCAAATTTAACTCACGCTAATATGCTATAGCTATACTAGCCTCTTTTCAGTTCTTCCCATACCTCAAGCTCCACCTTACCTCAGGTTCTTTGTTGCTGCTGGCCCCTTTATCAGGGATACCTGTTCCCCATCTGTTTTAGTGGCTAACTCCTACACATTTTTCAGGCCCCAAATTAGCCTTCCTTAGTCTTCCCTGACTCCCAGAGGAGGTTGGACCTCCTTACTACATACCTATAAATTAATGATGAGCAATAATTTTTACTAATAACAGAACAAAGACATTTCCTAAATTCAGAAACAGGTTGCTTCCAAAATCTCATTTTTACGTAGATTTTCTTAAAGTGTAGACTATGTTTTGCGATTGTACTTGGAGTCCCAGGCTAATTCAAAAAGATTGATCCACCCAAAAACATGCTCAACTATGGCGCTTTCAGTACTATTTCAACTATATTTAGTCACAGTTTATAATGTTATTTATACTGCAAAAGTCATTCTGAATTCTATTTAAAGGTACCAAGAATACATTTATCCTGTATAGCAGCTTTCCCTTGTCTCCCCTTCACATGATAGAGATGGTCGAAAGGTCCAAGGAAGAAGAGGTGGGAAGAAAAAGACTTCGATAGGAACAGTTGCTGAAGGCTAAGTTGACACTTCTAGCCACTCAGATTTAATTTCCCACTCTCTACCTCACTTCACATGTGACCTGCAGTAGAAGAACAAATAGGAGAGGGATCACATAGGAGAAGAGAGGTATATGAAACGGCTGTGAGTAATAATGAGAAAATATTTCAAAGGTACCTGTTGTTTATAAATCAAATGTTCTTACATCAGGGAGTACTTGTCCTTGTGTCTATTAGCAAAAACACACTCCTCCCAAAATAATAATTAGAAAATTTTTTTAAGCATGAAGCCAGAGAGAAGGTATTTGAATAATTTATGCAAAAGCCAAGAGTTATACCTGCTCTATTCAGAGAACACCTTGCTAATGGCTGGAATTCTTGTGTCTATCTATTTAGATACATAGTGCCTGCTTTCCTTGGATGCTGCTAGGTAGACTCACAATTTTTAAACTTTCCTTCACTTTCTTTTAAATAGTCCCTATTAGTTCACAAAGTGCTTCAGTCTTATATCTCAATATAATTACAGCCTTATATCTCAATATAATTTCCAAGGTTATAGCTTATCCTTCATCACCATATTTTAGATTGGCTTCTTGATGAAATGTTAAGAAAGCAGACACCTTAATCTCACTAGAAACACTTTATAAATCATATTTAAAGTGGGTCTCCTCTGTGAAATTGTTTTGCAAATAATGCTACCTACTATATGTCAATTCTTATGCTTCACTCCTAAACCTAAAGCTATAGCTTACATTGGAAATATTTTGACATTATCTTCTTTCCATACTTCTCATCTCATTTTCCACACTTATTGCTGCAAGTCTGCGTTAAAACTACATATGAATCTAGACAAGGGAAGAGGCTTGTTTGTGTATGCAGGGGACGGGCGGGGTGGGGCGGGGCGGGTGGGGTGAGAATTGACCAGATTACATTTTATAGAAGACCTTAGAGGCACCAATCTGACTCATGAAGGAACTTCTTTTCAAGTTGTGATTGTGAAGTAAGTACACTCTTTTTTTTCTAGGCAGCTGGGTTTATCTGAGGGTAGCTTCAGGGTGGATGTGGCCCTTTTGATTGATTCTTTTGTTTCACCACTTTCGATAGTACTTATATAGGTAAAGAAAACACTTTTTTCCTCTATTATAAGAAATATCAGCAATCCATGTATGATAATAAATGGCAATTGACATTGGTTTTAGTCTTAGGGGGAAAAAAGGAGTAATACGAATATAACAAAATGGAGAGTGCCCCATCTAAAAGAGGCAGCTACTACTTGATTCAAGTGGATGAGTGCCATTTAGGAATGTGGGTACTGTGTTATCAGTCTTTTCACTTTTTCTAAAAAAAAAACAAAAAACAGAAATCCAAGCTTTTATGTGAGCTCTCCCATTTTTTTTCAGTGTTGGCTCAAACTAAAGCTTTTTTTTTTTTTTGACTTTACAAGACAGTATGGCATCCTTTTTTCAGGAGACATTGACATCCGTTCTATCTTGACTGACTCATTTAGTGGGAACAAGAAGTCCACATGCCAATGCAAATAAAAAAGGGGGAAGAGGTTCAGAAAGAAGGGAGGAGTAGGGGAGACATTCTGCAAAGTATAAAGATAATATCGGTGTTTGTTTTTTACCAAAAAGTATATATTCCACCAAACTGAGCTCTTGAGATGTCAAAAACATGTATGTTAGTGAGAAACTTACAATTTTAAAAAGAAATGCTATTCCCTATAAAATAGGAGATGAAGAAGAAATATTGAGATATAGAACTGTGATAAGTCCAGGAAGATCTGTTTTTATGAAGAATTAATGTTCGTTAGTAACAAAAATACAAAAAATGCCCTGTTTGATAAGTGACAAAATTCTAGTTACCTGAGGTACAGTCTGGGATGGGTACCAAAAGGCTTTAATTATATTGCTGGCGCTTTATTTCTTAAGATCGGTGATAGGTGTGTGAATGTTCAATATAAATTGTTATGAATTTTTATATGTCTGAACTAGTTCATAATAAGCACATTTTAAAATAATAAATGTTAAGCCTTTGTCAGACCTGTGAATGGTTTTTCTGCCAAAGAATTACATTTTCTTTTCAAGGGCAAGAAGACAAAAGGCTTTTGAAGTTTTCTTCTCTCACTGAAAATCTTGCAGCCTTTGACAGATGACAGGAGTCTGTAGACTGAAAAGCACACCTCAGGTTGGCAGGAACATGGTGATAGTATGGCTATGACTCCAGCAATTGGACCCTAGGTTTCTGTTTTCTCTCTAAAACCAGACAAAGATCTTTATAGAATGACAGTACCCAGGAGTCTGCTTTGATTTCTACAAGAAAGTAATTAAGAGAGATTAGCAATTCCTGAGTAATAACCAGGCACCATACTGGACATATAAATTGCCATCATCATCATCATCATAACAATAAACATTCACCATAACATTTAACCATATACAAAAAGATATTACATATATTATCTTATCTCAGCCTGGCAAAAACCCTGGAAGGAACAGAGGGAAAGCAGTATTATATTCATGGAGAAAACTGAGTATCAGAGTGATTTTCTCAAGGTCATGAGCTATTAAGTGTCAGAACATTGACTTCAAACCCAGGTTTTCTAATTCCAAACATTCACTCTTTCTTACTGTGCTCTTGGTCAACTGATGGCTGAGCTTGCCTAACTTCTAATAGTGAGAGGTATTTGATGAAGGGATTCCAAATTTGAACCCTCAAAAAAATTAAAAATTGATCAAATATCTCTAATCCCCATAATAGGTTAATAGGGAAGTATAGTCATGACTATATCAAAACTCTTTCTTTATCTGCCAGTGCTTACTTTCCCTAATCTCACATTTGAGTCCATCTGCATGATTAGGACTATTGGTTTAGTCATGTCCCAGACTTAATGAGCATTCCTGTTCTTAATCATGGGTAAATTTTTTTAAAAATCCTCACATATGAGAATACTATCTCAGCATTCTAACATTATCTGTCTGACTATTAGTCCCAGCTAATATAGTACCTATGTTCTTTCCTTGTTTAATTTTTTTTTAATTTATTGCAGTGGCATTGATTAATAAAATTATATAGGTTTCAACTGTACAATTCTATAATATATCATCAGTATATTGCATTGTGTGTTCACACCCAAAGTCAACTCTGCTTCTGTCATCATGTGTTTGACCCCCTTTACCCTTTTGTACCACCCCCACCTCCCTTTGCCTCTGGTAACGATACTATTGTTGTCTATGTTTGAGTTTTTGTTTGTCTTGTTCATTTGTTGCTTTCAGGTTTATATCTCACGTATGAGTGAAATCATATAGCTCTTGATTTTTACTCTCTGACTTCTTTTGCTTATCATGATATTCTCAAGATCCATCTATGTTGTCACAAGTAACAATACTTCACAATTTCTTATGGCCAAGTAATACTCAATTGTATTTATGTGACACATCTTCTTTATTCAGTTATCTATCAAAGGACGTTCTGGTTGTTTCCATGTCTTGGCCACTGTGAATAATGCTGCTGTAAACAAATAAATGTTTTCAAATATTCTTGTAACTATAAGACTTTTTTAAAGAAATTATTTATTTTCACGTTTTAGCAACATACTTATCTTCTGATTTGTAGTAGTTTTTGTCATTTGATTCTCCTGGGTTTTCTAGTCAGATAATGATACCATATGTAAATAGTCATAATTTTACCTCATTCTTTCCAGTTTTTATACCTCTAATTTTTTCTCTCTCATCCAGTTAAATAAGTAATACCTCCAGTAAAATGTTAACTAGTAACAATGACAGCAGGCAACCTTGTCGTGTTCCTGAATACCCAAATGCATATAAGTCTTGTTTCTTAAGACTCCATTTTGGCCAACCAGTGACAGGAAGGTATGCACTGGAAAATCTGGTGTGAATTTTAAATATATGCTAGTATATTTTCTACTCTTCTCTCTGTATGTATTGGTCAAGTTTTTAAAAGTTTCTGATAATCTGGTTAATGAAGGCTCAAACAAATATGGGCTTATTTTTCTCATATTACAGATAGCCTAGAAATAAGTATTTATCTCTGTTAGTACTTGTTTATCTGCTCAACAATACCAAGGATCTAGGCTCTTTCTATTTTTTCTGCTTTGTCAACCAAAGTGTGTTGAATTTTATCTTCATACTTATGGTAGCAAATGGCTTCCGAAGCTCTAGACCCCACATATGCATATGCATTCAAAGTAGAAAAAATGAGGGTGGGAAGTGGGCAGGAATGAGGGGAGAACAGATTCAACAGCATATGTCCCTTTTTATAAAAAAAAAAAAGTTTCCCCGGAAACTCCATAAGCAGATTTCATCTTAGGTCTCATTGTCTAGAATTGGATGACATTGGCAACCTGAGCTGTAAGACAGACTAGGAAAGGAAAGTTGTCATAAGTGGCTTACAATTATGCTACATCAGCTAGGGCTGGGCATAAAAAAAGTCGAGCTTCTGTTAGCAGGAAAGAATGAGAAATTAATTTATAGCAGATAACTAATGATGCTTGCCTTTAATATTCAATATGAAATCATATTTTCTACATTCCTTTAGCAAACAGGTGAGGTAGAGTTCTAATATTTTTTTAAGAGTAGAAGAAATATAGAATCAGAATAAATTATGAATACCACTTTATTCCTACCCATACTTATCCATGGCATAAATAATTTTAGTGAAAATCAGTTGTATGATTTCTATTAGTTGAAGTAGATCCAGGAAATACAAAAACCTTAGGCTTTCTATTCACACAGAGAATATTGTAGTGTGTGATCTCTCTTTCTTTCTCCCACTCAGAAAATTCATTCATACTGCTATTTCCAGATCCATTTCTATAGGCCACTGTTAAGCTCAGCTCACTCTAATTAAGAGAAAGCCTGATGATCACTTAACACACACACACACACACACACACACACACACACACACACACATCTTGGCCAAAGACAGGGATCCCGTTTATCTAAGAAGTATAAATTGCTTTATATTAATTAATATTTCAGAGAAGACAAGTTTCCTTCCATTGGTCACATTTTTCTCGTAAATAGATGACTTATTTTATAGTCCTATAACAAAGTGCTCCCACCATTATTGGACATATCAACTGCCACTTTGAACAGGGCAGTTGATATGTGGGGAGCTCTAAAAACTGTTAAGAAAATTGGAGCCTATTTCAGCTTTTTAAAAGCTTCTGGACAATGCAGGAGACAGATAGCCTTATCGTAATTTTCTTTTCTAAGTAAGATCAAAAAGCAGACTGGCTAGAGTACCAAAGTGAGGCAATTCATATTAATGTTCCTGTTTTCAATATGATTTGATTTTTTTAAGTTGTTTGCTTGTATGGATGTAAGAATTTTTCTGTTTTTCATGGTTTTCTCTCTGTTCTACAGAAGAATTAAATATACTTTTCTAAATTTAATTCTATACATTTAACTTCTGAAAACTCAAATTTGAATCTTCAGAGCTTCGACATGAAGCCTATTAGTTTAACATTTCACAGATATTTTGGGTTGTTCATGCATTATTTACAGACACTGTAATAAGAATTGAGTAAGATAATGGTTTCTGCCCTTACTGAATTTACAGTAGAATGGAGAAGACAGATATTGTCAGTCAGAGAATCTCCCATGGGAATTTAAAGCTAAGCTATGATTTTGTGTTGCTTAAGAAAAGTAATGCAAGCTGCTGAACCAAACCCCAATTTCTCAGCAGCTTAACACACTAATGATTTACTTTCTGTTTATGTTACAGTCAAATAAAAGTCTCAGGCACCTTTATCTTAGGCCTCTGTTCTCTTCAAAGTCCTCGGAATCCTTTTAAATCAGATGGTGGCTCAAGAAATTGAACAAAGTGCTTGTGGCAGGGTTTTATGGACCAGGGCTGACAGTGGAACATTACTTCCATCACATTTTATTTGGTTACAAGTTCATACCTAACACCAAGGAAGGCTAGGAATTGTAGTCTAGCCATGTGGTGAGGAAAATAAGGAAAGATGAATACTAGTGAGCTCAAATAATGCCTACTCACCTGAAGGGCTGGTAGCAACTAGCCATGAAAGCTGAAGAGATAAAGAAGTAGGAGAGAGGTAGTGAGGAATATTACAGGCAGAGAATATGAAATAGAAGACCCAGAGGTAAGACAGCATGGGAGCTGAAAGTTGTCCAGTGGGTCTGCAAGGTGGAATTCAAATTGATAAAGTAAATGATGAGTAGGTCATGAATATCTTTGTAGGACATTTTCAAGGAATATGGATTTTATCCCAAGGAAAGTGGGACACTGCTAAAGGTTTTCACCAAGGAAGTGAAATACTCAAGTCATATATTTAGAAAAGCCATAATTCCTATAGTATGAAAAAGAAAATAGGAGTAATGAGCAAAAGCAAGACTGGAAGCCAATTAAGAAGCTATTTCAATAATCCAGGTGATGGGCTCTAAACTTAGGATAGTGTCACTAAAAGACGGAAAAAATATGGGTTGATTTGGGAGATATTTAGGAGGCAAGACTGAAATAATATAATTTCTGATTAGATGTGGGTTGCATGTAACATCAACCTGCAATGTTTCAGGTATTTTCCTGTGTTTTAGCTATGTATACTTACTTATTTATTTAGGAATACTAGAACAAACATTCCTAGTTCATATAACAACTCATTCGTCAATCTTTGGAATGAGGTTAGGCTGTTCCCAACTCAAAAGGCAAACTATCATACTAATACATTCCCTTTAGAATTATAAATGCACTGGTGAACTTCTTATCCAAGTCCACTTGTCTGAAATTATTACATAAATCAATAACTGAAATGAATTAGAAAGTCCCAAATGACTCTGGGAATCTGATATCTTTTTCCCCCCATTTCATAGACTACTAAAAATTACAGGATTGCACAAATTGAGACAATTTTCCACTTCATCATGAATTAGATTCTATCTTGGTTTGGGGTGAATGTTTAATTTTGTCACTGGCTGAAGAAGTTGAAGACATTTTAGTCAGACAAGAAGTAAGAGGTGCCAATATCTTTGCTGTGCAAAGGCCTTTCTAGCATATTTCACGACATATTTGTTTGGCAGAATCCCAGACTGTGTTCTGGGACCTACTACCTGAATACATTCTGTTTTTGCAATATCAAGTCACAAAGATACTGGTTGCCAAGACTCACACTGTTGTCCATCTGGCCAGGCCTGACCATTTAAGAATTAAGAATAGCAGGCAAAAGGTCCTGGCTGACATTCTGGAATTTAGGCCATGCGCACAAGCTCATTTTTAGAAGTAACAAGTTTCTGAAGTCCCACAGTATGTCCCCTACTCTGCTCTTAATCAGCAATCCTGAGTAACAACCATGCTTTTCCTGGCTCTATTTCTTCATCCTCTCTTCTCTAAACATACCCAGCTCCTTAATTCCTCATCAATTCCACTTACTTCCTTGTGCATCACACGTGTTCTGGTGCCTCATTCTGACCTTTAATCGATCTGAAACTGGCATCTGGTTCCTCCTGGGGAAGGATGTATGTATTTCTTCTAGGTACTCTATTTCCATTCTGGCGCTTCCCTTCTCTCTGAGTCTCTGCCTTACAATTGCTGTTGTGGCCTCCCCGCAGCCATCACAATTGTTCTTTGCAACTGAAATTATCCATTGGATCCCATCTGTCCCTCCAGGGCAGAGGTATCACTTGTTTTCTAATGTGCTGTAAAAAGTGATAACATAGTGCTTCATATTTCTCTTTTTTTAATTTAGAATTTAATAAATTTACAGCACCAGGAATTGACTAATTATAATTACTCCTGTTTCTTAATAAAAGTCTATTACTTATATTTTTTGGTCCCTAAAATTAGAAATACATTTTGATTCTCAAAATATATTTTAAGTTGGTTTTATCCATAATTTGGTTGACAAATATCTAACAAAACTGCACCATTAGATTCAAATGCAATGATTGCTAAATACCATGGTTTTAAAATGTTTTGGAGTTAATAGCTCTGTAGCTAAACTCAGAAAGTACTGCCTTAGAGAGTTTGCCCCTGTTTTTCTGAGTACATTAAGATCATTATTATTATTTCTTAAAGCATTTTTTCTAACTCTCAAAGGAAATTATTACTTTACCTTATCAAGTTTTACTGAAAGGTTTTAAAGTCACTTTAGCATTCTTTTGCATTCTTTTTTTTTCTTTTTGCTTCTTCCTTTAAACAGAAGACAATATTTAAATGGGTTTTTTAAAAATATACTATTTTTTGTTATGAGTAGTTTTTAGGTGTTTCATTTTACTAAAGATCTTTTGATGGCTTTCAACTTCATGATGATATGATAGAGAATCAAGCAGATTTAAGTCATGAGATATAGAGTCCCTTGAAAGAAAAAGAATAGATATGATCTCCCCCAAAAGCTTTTAAATTACTTACATTATTATTCAATAGAGAAAATATTTTTCTATTCTCTGTCTACTAAAGGAGAACACATATTTCACAATTAACTCAATGTAAAGGTGATGTCCTCTTCTATTTCAGGGTTTCCTCCTCCTAAAAAAAAATCAATGGACACTCTTTGACAGTTTTATGTTTCTTTATTTCAAATATCCATCTATTCATCCATAAGTACTGTCAGACACAATGCCTCACTAATTATTCTTTTCAGGATCCCATTACCTGTTTATATTCTGACTCCAGAATGTGCCTTGATTAAAAATAACATGTAGTAGAAAAATGAAACAATGGTCTTAAGAATTTAAAATGCCCAAAAGCTAACACTTATTGAGTACCAAATATATGCAATGCATTGTGTTAGGTGCATTTATAGATGTTATTTCTAATCCTTATAGTAAGAGGTATTTCTTATTCTCTCCCTTTTGCAGATAAGAAAAAACTGAAGCTAAAAAGGTTAGATGATTTATCTAAAGTTATGCAGCTAGAAAGTAGCAAAACCAGAATTTGCAGTCAAATCTGGCTCCAATGCTCATGCAAAATCTAATGCATTATACCATGCTACATCTAACACATGTTCATTCTCAGGTTTGAAGTGGTGACAGAATGGATTAATTGGGGGTAAACCTAGGACTAGGAAAACAGAACTTTCAGGGTCATCCAAAGACTAATATTTAAATCTAAGGGCTCTTCCAGGAGTTTCTGATTCTTGGGTGTATTAGTGTTTTATTGCTACCATAACAAATCACCACAAACTTAGTGGCTTAAACAATTCAAATATATTATCTTAAAGTCCTGTAGTTCAGAAGTCTGGTGTGGGTCTTACTGAGGCAAAATCAAGGTGTCAGCAGGGCTGTGCTCCTTTCTGGGGGCTCTAGGAAAGAATTTATTTCATTGCCTTTTTTCAGTTTTAGAGACTTGCAGCCTCCTACTTCCACTTTCAAAGCAGCAGCAAAGCCTCTCTTTAACCCTGCTTCCATAATCACGTGTCTCTTTCTGTCTTTAAAATCTTCATTTTTAAAGATCCTGTGCTTACAATGGGCCTACCTAGATAACCTAGATAATCTCCCTATTTTAAGGTCAGTTGATTAGCAACCTAAATTCCACCTGTAACCTCAAGTCCTCTGCCATAAAACCTAACATATTCACATGTTCTGAGGATTAGGATTTACATATCTTGGGCAGGGGCATTATTCTGCTTACTACACAGGCTAGGCATAATGAGACATGAAACCCATGGTAGGTATAGACCTAAGACATTAATGTACTAAAGAGAAAGGAGGAAGATCAGGAATATAGTCAGATGAAGTTTAAATCAAATCCAAGATGCCTATCAAAGAATTGGTAGAAAAAGCCATCAAAGGTGAACCATGTCCATGCCACTGGCAGAAATCAAGCAGGACAGCATTTAGAAATTAGGACAAGGGTTAGTAGGTGGTTATGGGTTAAATTGTTCCCACCCCCCACACTCATATGTTGAAGTCATATCCTTCCCCTGGTACCTCAGAATGCAACTCTATTTGGAAAAAGAGTCATTGCAGTTATAATTAGTTAAGATGAGGTTATATTGGAGTTGAATGGACCCCTAAACCAATGACTGGTGTTCTAATAAAAAGAATGTCAAGAGTGATACACACACAAGGAAAACGTCATGTGAACATAAAGGCAGAGATCATTATGATGTCTCTACAAGCCAAGGAACACCAAAGACTTCTAGAAATCAGAAGCTAGGAGAGAGGCATGAAATATTCTCTTTCACAGCCCTCAGAAGGAAACAACTCTGCTAACACCTTCATCTCAAACTTCTAGTCTCCAGAACTGTGAAGCAACAAATTTGTTATTTAAGTCATCTAGTTTGTGGTACTGTTATAGCAGCCCTAGCAAACTAATATATAGGCTTCAGAGAACAGAGAAACATGATATTTGAAGAAACTGGCAAGAAGTTCAGTCAATTTATGTAATTCGGAGATAGGAAATGAATTCAACCAGGAACAGCTAGGACAGACACTAGGGTTAAAAAGGAGCCACCAACAAATCTGACTTGATATCAAATCAGTGAGTTGAGTAAGACTTATTCCAAGGCCTAGGAGAAAGCAGAGGCTCCGGGTAGGTTTGCAAAGGAGTAGCCACCCTGGTTAGGGAAATCTGGGGACAGGAAGCCAGTCAGGTGTACTGTCAGTAAGCAACACAGCCCTGTGACAAATACATTCTTCTTACAAGTACTTGGTCAATTTATTTATTGATTCTCTGTGGTTACCTTACCTACAAATGAATGTTGCTGAAAGGTTTTTGTGTATTTACTTGTTTTAAATATTTGGTTACTCAAAGAAATTAATTGAGCACCTCTTTTTTTTTTTTTTTTTACTTTGCACAAGTAGCAACAGAACATGTAGCAATAGAATAGCAGAAAAAACAACTTGTCTCCTTTATAATTATTTCTCTCTTCCATTCATGAAGGATTTCTCTTAAAAAAAATTTGCCATATACTTCTTCTATGTAAAAAAAATGTACTTGGTGATCCTGGTAGCAATGGAATTGTACATTTTATTGAACAGTATTTGTGAATCTTTTTTTTATTAGAATATTATTCTTTCTTAGAATTATACATGCAAGAAACTGGTTTCACTGTTCTGCTGTGGGGAAAACAAACAAAAATATAAATAATTAGCTAGTTTGTATGTAAATGCCAACCTAGAGTATGTAACAATATATGAATGGGTCCACACAGAATTAAATGTAAACAAATTTTTAGTTCTTCAGGTTCACTTCATTGCCAAGGCTGAGCAGGTGATTATGCAATAACACCAGGTGATTATGCAATAAATAGAATTTTAATAACAATTTATATAGGCTAGGAAAAAATGCTAATGTTTTAAAAATGTGGTCTAATATTCTCATTCATGTATATTTAAACCTTTACTTGTCAATGATGATCTTTCAATTCCATGGATCAGGAAACACCATATATTTATTACTATATATTTAAATTTATTTCCCCACCCCCTACTCCCCATCTTTCTCACTCACTCATTTACTCTCTCTTTCTCAATGTCATTTTAATATTTAGGGCAATATGCTTCTTGATTCCGGTCTCTAAGGTGGTAGATATTTGTTGCAACCACTGTTTAACTCCAGGCTTCAAAGCCTAATCAGTAAAATAGGAAAATTAGAAGCCTACAAGCAAATAAAGCCATTAAGTCTTTCTTTTCTTCAGCTTGGAAAAATGGAAAGATAACCTAAAATTTATTAAAATTTTGCATTTGAGAGCTGTGCTGTGTTGCTTGTCACATGACACTGTACAGAGTTTTAGATAAAAAAAATATATTTTTTAAATTAGAGAAGTACAAAGACCAGACATCAATAGAGAAAAGACTTTTTCTGAACATTTTATTTATTTTAAAAAATTTTAATATCAACATAGTGTTTTAATTCTATGTTTATAAAATAACTATTAATTTTTCCTCTCAATTGCTTCTTTACCCTTCCTTAATTCACCCACAAATCATATAAGAATTCTATTTCTCTTAAGAAGGAAATAACAAACAAAAATAAAAAGACCATTTCTCCAACATTTTATCCAAGGAAGTAGGATCTTTTAGAAAGAGCTATGTGACTACATAACCCTGTCTCCTAGAGATTCACCTTTCCACTCACACCACCTTTTTGAATCTTCAGGAGTTGAAAGGTAAATCTCCAATCCAAGTGGGATCAAATCCCTTCCCTTAGTTCCCTTTGGCATGGCTAAAGCAGGATAGAACTTTCAATACAACTCTATGAAGTAGGAATGACAGAAAAGGAAAATAAACACAGAATACAAAAACATAAAAACAATGCAGTTTACAAAGCACAGGTTTCTGAGTCTTGTAGCCAGCTTGGTTTCTGTCCTATTCCATCCATACTCATTCCCCGAAGACATACTTGGCCTCAAAACCCTTTTCTTAATAACCTCCACCAAGAGGTCATTTGAATCCTGTGTAGCTAGACTAAGTTAGACTGGGTGACTTCTGCTTTCAACCTGCATCGTTCCAGTCCCAGTCTGAAAAACTTTCCTTATTCCCAACAACAAAAACTTGCAATTATCTCATCTTTCAGGTGAGATTCCAATTACATGCCAAACTGTGGATAAAAGTACAACCACATTTTATGAGATGCAAAGTTGACTTAAAGTTTTGTTGGGAACCATTCTTGCTGAATGCCCTACAGACAGGGTTAAAGTTGCATGCAAGCTAGAAGTTTGCAGGGCAGGTGGGCTCATTAATGGATAAGCTCGTTACTGAAGGAGGAAGATTGGTTTAATAGATAAGCTCCCTATTGAAGGAGGAAGTTTGGCTTAATGGAAAGAGTTGAACTTTCCTTGCCCTGGGGAATAAGAGTCAGAAAACAGAAACATGGATGTTTTGAGAGAACTTATGTAAAAGGTCAGCAATTGTTTGCATATCTGTGGGTGTTGCTTCTCATGCACATCCTAGAGTATAAATATGCTGTGCTTAATAAACTCGGGGCACAGTATTCACTGTTAGCCCTCCCGACTCTATCTTTTGTCTCTCTCTCTCTCATTTTTTTCTTAATCCTCACTCCCCTTCTCAGGAACTGTTTAGTCTTAGCCGCTGCCAAGACCTCCCCGAACAAGAGACTTGTTCCTTTATATTATTACACTTTGTTACCATCTGAGGTAATTAACAGAACGTCAAATTTAGAGTTAGGAGACCCAAGTTTGAATCCCAAATCCATCATTTACTAGTCATTTCACTCAGAACAAGATATAGTACTTCACTGAGCTTCAGTGTCTGCATCTGAAAAATGGGAATAATAATATTACCCCACCTGCCTCACCATAATGTTCTAGCAAAAAGATGATGTATCAAAACAGTTATAAAATTACGAAATTTTAAATAAATGCAGCTATTATAATTACTGTGTCCTGTGAGCCACTTCAAATAAAACATTTTAGAGGAAACAAATACATACACAAATATTTAACCTAGATAGAGCTCAGTTTTAGTATGTCATCACTCTGATGTTTAAAAACCAAAGTATTAATAATTATGGTAATAATAATTTCAAAACAATTTTAATTTTTACAGAAGTCTCTCAAAAATACGTTTTATCCTAATGCATAAATGTTTTAAAATTTTTCTTTCTCCATTTCCTTTCTATACACCTTTCTCCTGCCTCAATTCTTCAGCTCAAACACTTCCAAAACTCAAAATAAATCTCTTCCTTAAATTAGCCTATTCTGGCTCTTACCCCACATTTCCTTCACCTTTTAGACTTATTATGTTATTCTTCCAATAACCTCTTACTCCTGTAAGAAGTTGTACTTTTATCCACACTTTGGTGTGTAATTGGGATCTCACCAGAAAGATGAAATAATTGCAGGAAGAGCAAGCCTTCCTATGTGGGTTCTTTCAATCTTTTTCAACTCTCACACTAATTCTGCACAAAAAAAAGGCCATTAACTTAGATGGGAAACACATACTCTCCTTATGAATCAAAAGAAAAAACATTCTGGATACTTATAAGTTATTTTTTTTCTGTCACAATAAATATTATTATGTTTATTACCATCACATCTTGCTGAAGTTAGAGTAAAATATTATTTTCTATAGTGTCCTCCAGAGCACTGTTCATGGATGAGGAGTCATTTTGCTCTCCATCCATCCATAGATACCATTCCATATGCATTTCTTGTTTATTTACTTTGGCCAATTGTTCCTTTACTTCTTCAGAACTTTTGAGTAGCTAAAGTTTTATAGCTTCTTTAGATCACTCCTTTGCATTATATTTATCAACTCTGTCTAGAAGATCACAAATGCATAGCCTACTCACTACCACCCCACCCTCCCATGTCCATGGTAGATATCACTTATGGATTACTACATTTTTTCCTCCAATGAGCTCACATTAGAACTCTTCTCAACATATTGCTCTAGACCAACTGTTATCAAACGTTGGTATGCATCAGGATCACCTGAAGGAACTATTAAAATGGAAATTATCTCAGAGTTTTTGATGTAGTAGGTCTGAGATGAGTACCAAGAATTTACGGAACAAATTGCCAGGTGATGCTAATGTTCCTGGTGTGGGGGATCACCCTCTGAAAAACACTGTTCTATCAAGTATTCAATGTGAAAAACAAACTAAATGGTTAAAACTTAAAAAATTAGAAGCTTCAAGGAAGATGGCGGACTAGGTAAAAGCGGAGTTCACCTTCTGCCAGGTCCGCATTGAAATTATAACCAAATTATAAAATACTCATCATGGAGAATCACCTGAAGTCCAGCTGATTATAACATCAAGACACCATACCAAGCCAGTAGGAGGGGCAAAATTACAATTGGGTTGGACCTGCACCTGTGGGTGGTGGAGGAACACCAGGAGGGAGAGTGAGGCTGCAGAGGCTCCCCTGAAGGAGAGGGGGTTCTTGGTCTCATTTGGGGGCTCCTCAGCCCAGGGTCCCTGCCGAGGGAAGAGGAGTTTCCAATAACTGATTGTAAAAACCAGAAGGGATTCCAGACATCTGGGTGAGATGAAAGGAGACTGAATCCCTAGACGCCCCTTTGAAGGGCCAACATGCAAGCTCTCTCGCCTGCAGACACTTACCTGGTACATTGGCTGTGGCTCAAAGGCTCATGCAAGATTCATACTGGGAGAGTCTCCATTACCTTGCGCCAGAATGAGGACTGGTTGGGCAACCACCATTTTGCCTTAGTCGGGGCCCCCTTTGGGACAATCTCTAGACCTCACCAGCTTGACTGATCCCTCCCACAGGGCCTGAGGAAGCACAGGTCTGAGGAGATCAGCCCACCCTACCCAACCCGCAGATTGCATGGGGCTTTTGTTGCTGGATGGCTGCCACACCCTGTACCCATCTGGGGCCAAATATTTGCAGCTGGCAGCCAGGCTGTGAGCGCGCATTTCGGAGATGGTTTCAGGCGTATCACTGCTGCCAAGACAAACTTGGGTGGAATAAGGTGATCTGTGGGCCAGTCTCAGACAGCAGCTGGTCTTGCTGTGATCTGGGACTTTTCCATAAATGTGTGAATGGTTACCAAAGTTGCAGCAAAACTGAGGCTGTATTTACCTGCTTCACCCAATCCACAAAATGCCTGCAGCCCACTGACAGGCAGCCTCCTTCGCACTGCCCTTCTCTGGGGTTGAGCATTCTGTGCAGGCAATAGACTCTGGCTAACTCAGTAATGGCATTTCAGGGAAAATAATTGTGGGCAGACCACTGCTGCCTGTATGAGCGGCAGTATCTCTTGGGGGGTCTAAGGGACTGCCCCAGACAGCAGCTTTTCTCCCTGTGATCTGTTACTACTGCAGGAATGTGCAGACACAGAAATTGAAGAAAATTGAAGCTGTATTGGCCTGATGGCCCTTGAGCTCCTGCCCCATCCAATACACAAAGTGCCCGCCACACCTGGATAGGCAGCTGCCCCTGCCCTGGGGTGGCACATTCTGCATAGTCAATAGATCTCGGCCAGTGAAGTAAGCAAAGTTCAGGAAATACAGTGATGGGAAGATCACTGATTCCAGCACATGATACAGTATCGCTTGGGCAAATCTTAGGGGTTTCGTAGGCCCATCACAGGTGACAGTAGGTTGCACAGTGATATCTTGGTAGGAGCCCATAGTCGCAGAGCTGGAAGCAAATCTGATACTATGTAGGCCTGATGGCCCTGTGCTTCAATGAGATGACACCCCACCTAACCCATTACATGTGGCCAGCCTACTCTCAGGCAACCTAGTCCTATCCTGTGCTTTCCTTGAGTTATGCATTTTACAGCACTCAGTTTTTGCAGCCCATGCAAAGCCCATTCATCTGGAAGAAGCATTCAGTGGTGGGCCACAAACTCATGCCCATGGGCTTTAGTTATTCTTAAACAGAGCTTGGTGGTTTGCAGGCCCAAGGTGGGCAGCAGCTGACCTTGCTACAATTGGAAACTTGTACACAGAGTCACAGAGACAGTGTTGGCATGTAAACTGACACTGCAATGGCAGGGGGAAAACTGCTCAATAAAGGAGACTCTTGGGGTCCCTGCACCAACAACTGACCAGCAGTATCAGGCCTTGAGGAGCACTGGCCCCTCTGCTAAACTTTCCTAGGTCAGGGACATGGGAAAACTGAATTGCTGCCTACAGCATTGTCTCTTCTACTTACCTATAGATCCAGCATAGGCAACAACCATCTGCAGATCACTTTATAGCTCCCAACAGGTAGCCCTGAGCAATCAAAGGCAGTGGCGACCTTGGCCTACTAGGGAGCCCCTCCCAAGGAGCCACAAAACCAATGCACCTGGAGGCTGGCATGAGACAGCAACAGAGCAACTCCTGACTACCCCCATAAGTAGTACACACAAAGGGTGGTTATAACAAGTACACAAGACTGCTAGGGCAAATCCCACTCAGTGGGGTCAACCCCCACATAGCAACTCTTACCCTGTGGGCACAGCCAATTTCCACAATTAGTCAGCCTGAGTATTAATCCCACTCATTGATGTACAGACAACAGTAAAGACTTATCAACAACAGAAGATCACACACAACACACACAAAGATCACATCCAGAGGCCCCAGCATAGGGGATCAGGGAGAGTGCATCTCTGGGCCATAGAGGACACCTTCTACATTAGGCCATTTGGCCAAGAATGAGAGATGAAAAAAATATTCCTAACACATAGAAATAAACACAGAGAGGCTTATCAAATAAGAAAACAAAGAAACATGCCACAAATGAAACAACAGGAGAAAACTTAAGAAAATAAGCTTAATAAAATGGACGCAAGCAATGTATCAGAGACAGAGTTCAAAATAATGATTATAAGGATGCTCAACAAACTTAGGGAGAGAATGAATAAGCACAGTGAGAACCTCAACAGAGAGACGGTAAGCACAAAAAGGGATATAGAAACTATAAAAAAAGAACCAGACTGAAATAAAGAATACAATAACTGAAATAAAGAATACACTAAATTGGTTGAAGCAGAAGATCACATTAGAAAACTAAAAAGACAGGGTAGCAGAATACACCCAATCAGAACAACAAAAAGAAAAAAGAATTTTAAAAAAATAAACATAGTTTAAGAGTCCTCTGGAAGAACATGAAGCATAATACTATCCAGATAGTAGGAGTACCCAAAGGAGAAAAGAAAAAGCAAGAGTTTGAGAATTTATTTGAAGAAATAATGACTGAAAATTTCCCTAACCTGGCAAAGGAATTAGACATACAAGTTAAGAAAGCACAATGAGTCCCAAACAAGAGGAATTCAGACAGACCCACACCAAGACACATCATAATTAAAATGCTAAAGTCAAAGACAAAGAGAGACTCTTAAAAGCAGCAAGAGAAAGGCAGATAGTTACTTAGGGCACACCCATAAGAATGTCTGCTGATTTTTCAATGGAAACTTTGGCAAGAAATATTTAAAGTTTGGCAAGAAATATTTAAAGTTTTGAAAAAGGCTTTTGATTAAAATAGAAGGTGATATAAAGAGCTTCAAAGACAAGGAAAAGCTTAAGGAATTCATCACCAACAAGCCGGTATTACAAGAAATGTTAAAGGGACTGCTGTAAAAAGAAAAGAAGTTAAAAAAAGAAAGAAAGAAAAAACAAATACGAATAAAATGGCAGTAACTATGTACCTATCAATAATCATTTTAAATGTAAATGGATAAAATTCTCCAATCAAAAGACACAGGGTAGCCAAATGAATAAAAAACAAGGCCCATGCATATGCTGTCTATAAGACACCCACTTTAGATCAATTGACACTCACAGAATGAAAGCAAAAGGATGGAAAAAGATATTTCACACAAATGGAAATTTTTTTTAAAAGCCAGGGTAGCGATACTTATATCAGATAAAATAGACTTTAAAACAAAGGCTATAATAAGAGATAAAAAGGGCATTATATAATGATTGAAGGATAGAGAAATCAAGAGGACATAACACTAGTAAACATATACTCACCCAACATAGGAGCATCTACTTACATAAAGCAATTATTGACAGACATAAAAGGAGAGATCAACAGTAATACACTCTTAGTTGGAGACTTTAACACCCCATTGACACCACTGGACAGATCTTCCAGGCAAAAAACCAACAAAGAAACAAGGGGCCTAAAAGACACACTAGACCAAATGGACTTAATAGATCATTTCAGAGCACCTTACTCCAAAGCAGCAAAATATACATTCTGCTCAAGTGCACATGGAACATTTTCCAGGATAGACATGTTAAGACACAAAATAAGTCTCAATAAATTTAAGAAGATTGAAATCATATCAACCATCTTCTCTAATCACTATGATATAAAACTAGAAATCAACTACAAGAAAAATAACTAGAAAATATACAAACTCATGGAAGTTAAATGACATGCTACTAAACAGTGAATGGGTTATTAATGAGATTAAAGAAGAAATAAAAAGATACCTAGAGACAAATGAAAATGAAAACACAATAACTCAAAATTTATGAGACATAGCGAAAGCAGTCCTAAGAGGGAAATTCTTAGCAACACAGGCCTACCTACCTCAAGAAACAAGAAAAAGCTGAAATAAACAATGCAAACTTACACTTAAAAGAACTAGAAAAAGAATAGCAAACAAAGCCCAAAGTGAAGAGAAGGAAAGAAATAATAAAGACTGGAGCAGAAATAAATAAAATAGAGTCTAGAGAAACAATACAAAAGATTAACAAAACCAAGAGCTGGTTCTTTGAAAGGATACAAAGGTGACAGGTCCTTAACAAGACTTATCAAGGAAAAAAGAGAGAGGACTCAAATAAATAAAATCAGAAAAGAAAGAGGAGAAATACCTACAGATTGCACAGAAATACAAAGGAGCATTAGAAAATACAAGCAATTATATGCCAAGAAATTTGACAATCTGGAAGAAAGGGATACATTCCTAGAAACATACACTCTCCCAAGATTGAGTCAAGGAGAAACAGGAAATCTGAACCAATCAATTACTACCCATGAAATCAAATCAATGATCAAAAACATTCCCCCCACCTTCTAAAAAAAAATGTTCTGGACCAGATGGTTTCATAGGTGAATTTTGCCAAACATTCAAAGAAGAATTAACACCTATTCTTCTCAAACTATTCCAAAAAATTCAAGAAGAGGGAAGGCTCTCTAACTCCTGTAATGAGGCCACCATTACTTTGCTTCCAAAATCAGACAAAGACATTACAAAAAAGAAAACTATAGGCTAATATTTCTTATGAATATTGATGCAAAAATCTTGAAAAAATATTAGCAAACTGAATTCAGCAATACATTAAAAATATCATACACCATAATCAAGTTGGTTTTATTTATGGGAGGCAACATTGATACAATATCCACAAATCAATTAATGAGATATATACCACATTAATAAATCAAAAGATAAAAACCATATGATCATATCAATAGATGTAGAAAAAGTGTTTGACAAAATACAACATCCATTTATGATAAAAACTCTCAGCAAAGTGAAAATAGAGGTAACATATCTCAGCATAATAAAGTCCATATGTAACAAACCTACAGCTAACATCATATTCAATAGGGAAATGCTAAAAGCATTCTCCTTAAGATCAAGAACAAGACAAGGATGCCCACATTCATCACTTCTATTCAACATTGTATTGGAAGTCCTAGCTATAGCAGTTAGACCAAAAAAAAAAAAAAAGAAATAAAAGAGATCGAAATTGAAAAAAGAAGTAAAACTGTCATTATTTACAGATGACGTGATACTATATAGAGAGAACCCTGAAGATTCCACAAAAAAAAAACCTGTTAGAAATGATTAATGAATTCAATAAAGTAGCAGGATACAAAATTAATATTCAGAAGTTGGTTGCATTTTTATATACCAATGATAAACTTTCAGAAAGAGAAATTAAGAAAATAATCCCATTTATAATTGCATCAAAAACAATAAAATATCTAGGAAGCAATTTAACCAAGGAGGTAAAGACTTCTTTTCAGAAAATTTTAAGTTGTTAAATAAGAAATTAAAGAAGATACAGGTAAATAGAAGCATATACTGTTGCTCATGTGTAAGAAGAATCAACATCATTAAAATGGCCATACTATCCAAAGCAATCTATAGATTCAATGCAATCCTTATCAAAATACCAACGGCATTTTTTTTTTCAGAGAGCTAGAACAAATAATTCTAAAATTTATATGGAACCATAAAAAAACCCAAATAGCCATGGCAATCTTGAGAAAGAAGAATAAAGTAGGAGGCATCACACTACCTGATATCAAGTACATGATATACTACAAGGCTATAGTAATCAAAGCAGCATGGTACTGGCATAAAAACAGATACGTTGATCAATGGAACAGAATACAGAGCTCAGAAATAGATCCATACCTATACCCTCACTTAATATATGACAAAGTAGGCAAGAATATACAATGAAGTAAACACAGTCTCTTCAATAAATGGTATTGGAAAAATTGGACAGATACATGCGAAAAAAAAAAAAGAAACTGTACCACTTTCTTACACCATATATAAGAATAGACTCAAAATGGATTAAATACTTAAATAGAAGTCCCCAAACCATAAAACTTCTAGAAGAAAACATAGACAGTTAAACTCTCTGATACTGTTATTTTGGATATATCTCCTCAGGTAAGAAAAACAAAAGAAAAAATGAACAATTGGGATTACATCAAACTAAAAAGTTTTTGTACAGCAAAGGAAACCATCAACAACAACAAAAAAAGACAACCAACTGTTGGGAGAAGATATTTGCTTATAATACATCTGATTAGAGATTAATATTCAAAATATATACAGAATTCATATAACAAAAACAAACAATCCAATTAAAAAATGGTCAGAAGGCCTGAATAGATATTTCTTCAAAGAGGAAATACAGATGGCCAATAGATATATAAAAAGATGCTCAAAGTCACTAATCATCAGAGAAATGCAAATTAAAACCACAATGAGATATCACCTCACATCTATCAGAATGGCTATCATCAATAAATCAAAGAGAACAAGTGTTGGTGAGGATGTGAAGAAAAGGAAACTCTCATGCACTGTTGATGGGATTGCAAATTGATACAGCCACTATGGAAAACAGTATGGAGGTTTCTGAAACAATTAAAAATGGATATACCTTTTGACCCAGCAATTTCACTTCTTGATATTTATCCAAAGAAAACCAAAACAATAATTCATAAAGATCTATGCCCCCCTATTTTCATGGCAGCACAATTTACAATAGCCAAGATATGGAAGCAACTTAAATGCTCATCAATAGGCAATTGGATAAAGAAGTTATAGTTCATATATACAATGTAATATTATTCATTGAAAAAAATTAAATCCTACCATTTGCAACGGCAAGGATGGACCTAGAGGTTATTATGCTGAGTGAAATAAGTAAGAGAGAGAAAGATAAATACCATATGATTTTACTTATATGTGGAATCTAGGAACAAAAAGAACAAACTAATCAAAAACAGACTCTCAAATATAGAGGACAATCTGGTGATGGCTAGAAGGGAGTAAGGTTAGTGGGCTGGGAGAATGGAATGAAGGGTTAAAGAAATACAAATTAGTAGTTGAAAGATGGTCATGGGGTTAGGGAGCACGACATAGGGAATGCAGTCAGCATTAATATAATGGCTAGGTGGAGAACCAGAGGAGAGAAGGAGGATTTAGGGAGATCATTTTATAAACTATATAAATGTCTAACCAGTGTACTGTATCCTTAAAACTAATAAAATAAAATTTAAAAAATTCTAAAAAAAAAACTTAAAAATTAAATGTGTCACTCTTGGAGGGAAAAGGAAATGAGGGAGAACGCTCGAAGTGAGAAGGGAATACTAAAGAAGCAATTAATGTCTTCTCTCTTATAAGGTGTAAATAGATAGTAGAGGGATTTTAACACAGCTCTCAAGCACAGATGTGCCCTGAGGTATACCCATCCACACAGATATATGTACACCAAGACCAATTTAAAAATTATATCCAACACACAGTTCAATGTATAGGGAATTAATACCTAATGAGTGCCTACATTGTGCCAGACTGCTAAATAGATACAATTCAAGTGGAGGCCAGACGTCAACGACAACTGATCTGTAAACTGCTATAAACAACTATTGAATACAATTAAATAATCACCCAATGGTTATTTTTAGTATACTTGGGTAGCCTAATCTCACACAGTCTAATGCAGAGATGACTCAACAACATTCAACAAATATTTATTGTAAATATTTATTGAGTACTAAGTTGACAAACATCAGTCCAAGACAAAAAAAAAAAATCCTGCCTTAATGGAGCTTATATTCTAACTGGGGGAGACAAACAGTACCGAAGAAACGTAATAAATAAGTGAACAAATTTTATGGTTTTATAGAAGGTGATGGCAGGTGCAATGGAGTAAAAACATGGAAGATCTGGGGATTGGGAGTAAGTTGCATTGCAGTTTTAAATAGATCAGGAGTAGATCTTGCGAGCATGATATGTGAGCCAATATTTGAAGAAAGATCTCCAGCACTAGTAACTTCCTCAGGTAACTTCTACCTTCTCTGTCTTTTGTGTGGCACACCGGGCTGAATTTACTGATGGCATCAGTGAATCTCTGCTGACACAGAATGCATGTTGGTTCACTGTGGATCCTTAGACAGGAAGGCTGGTTTAAATACTTACAAGCTCTAGAAAGAAACAGGTCTGGTATTCTTTTAAGTAAAGTACATTTTGCTTCCCCATCTAGACCTTTATATTTATGAACTACTGTTTCTTCAAACTGTTGACTTTTGCTGGTTTGATATATTCTTTTTCATTTTATTATTATAAATAATAAAAGCAAGAGTTAAAGTTTATTGTGTATCAAGCTATATATCAAGCTCAGCAGTCTACATACATTATGTCATTTAATTCTCACAATAATTCCAAGAGGTAAGAAATGTTATTACAGTTACCCTTGAACAATGCAGGGGCTAGGGGCACTGGCCTCCTGTACAGTTGAAAACCATGTTTAACTTTTGACTCCCTAAAGATTAAACTACAAATAGCCTACTATTGACTGGAAACCTTACTGATTACAAACCATCAATTGCACATATTTTGTATGTTATATATAATATATACTATATTCTTACAATAAAGTAAGCTACAGAAAAAAAATATTAAGAAAATCATAAGGAAAATACATTTACAGTACTTATTGAAAAAATCTGTGTAGAAGTGGACTCATACAGTTCAAATCCATACTGTTCAAGGTTAAGCTGTACTTCCATTTTACAAATGAGAAAACTGAGGCTTAGTGAGGGAAGTTAAATAATTTACATAAAATCACACAGATGGTAAGTATCAGTCTAGATTCAAGTCTGTCTGATTCCAGAGTCATATCAGCCTCCATTTCGTAACTAAATTAAGTGCTGAATTAAGTGTATCCTTCAATATTAACTTTAAAATGCATGGTAAAAATTATTTAAGTTAATGGATTTTTTTAAGACATTGCTTTGCCATCTTGAGTGATTTGCACTTACAAAGAATGTGACATTTGTTCTTACAATGCTTCTGATTGGTCCAGTGTTGTGGTTTTTAAATTTTATTTAGCAGTAGACTCCTTTACTAAACAAAATATTACAATAGAAGACTGAATCAGTCACATTCCTAGCATGGGATATTCAAACAAAGGTGGAAAATTCAAAAGGGGTGCGTGAGAAGTGTTTAACGAAGGGCTGTTCACAAAAGTTGGATAGGGAAAAGGAAGGCAGCAAGGGAAGAGAAAGTACTATAGTGGGATGACATGACACCCCTAGGCCTGAAGGGGCATAGGAGTGGGCAGAGCAATTACCAGAACCTGGCAAGAATTATAGCTATAGGAGAGGGACACCAGATAGGTGTGGACTTTGCCAGAGGTTTGTAGCCATTACTAAACCAGAGTCTATAAAAGAAAGGGTCAGGGTAGTAAATATCTATTCTTCTTGCTTCTTCTGCCCTTCAATCTCCTTCTGCTCTTTCTGTTGGCTAAACCCAAATGAAAGTTAGAGGTCACCCAAAAAGTCCATAGAAGTTAGCTTCCTAGGGGCAAAATATGAGATGGAGAAGGGCAGGTAATGGATTTAAGTAGGCATACAGAATATCCAACACAAAACCAAATATGCAAAACTTATAGGCAGAGAGTGTCTCTGTTGAATTGGGATAGAAGTGTTCAGAGGCCACTAGTTTACCTCTCTTTATACTTGCTCACTGTCACCATAGAAATCTCTGGGGCACATTTGTCAAATCCTAGTTCTCTGGTCTAGTCTATATATTATATATATTTCAGTCACAATCAATAACAGGTGTGTGTGCTTTGCAAATAGTAATACATATGTAGATACAATAACTTGCATGTGATAGGACAATGGAAGGCACCAGACATGTCCCTAGTTTAGGGTCCTAGGCTCTGGAAAGAATAGTCTGATTGCCTACATGACCACACAAAGGGGCCCTTGAATCTGGGAACCTGAGGCCTGAATGAAATATCTATAGGATGTATAGGTCAGCTGCTGACCCTCAGTTACCCCTGGATAGGCACTGGGTTTGCAGACTAAGAAGCCTCCTTTGAGTAGCTTCATCTACTATTAAGTAGAACCTTCCCAATAGGAGTCACAATTAAGCTTTATTGTCCAACAGATTAGAGCAAGGACTCCATATCCAAATACATTGAAATCTGCAGTCATTCACAAGAACAAAGAGATGGATCGGAGAGAAGAGAGGGGTAAAGATACAGGGTAGTTGGGAAGAGTAATATGTAGACAAGAGAACTAATTAATCTGAAAAATGACCACAGTGTCCACCACAAACAAAATTAAAAATCTAATGCCATTACTAGTAGCTGAGAATTACCCTTCCAATGTATTCTGAAGTCTGAATCACAGCCTGGACTTCTCAGCAGGGGCTGCTGCAGGTCCATCAGTCATTGGACAGAGCTACTGAGCACACTCTCTGCTGCTATGCAGAGAAGTCTGACCAGGAAAGCCACAACTGGGATGGAGATGTGTGGGGCTGGAGAGGCACCAGCACACAGGAGCCAGGCAACCAGATATTCTGTCACTGGTGCTATCACTAAATCTCTTGGTTCACTGGAGAGAGGGTTTTTTTTTTTTTTAATTGAGTAGGGCAGTGTGTGTGTTTTAATTTTAGTAGCTAGAATGGCCCTCACAGGGAACAAAAGCAAGCTGAGTCGAGGAGAAAGACACAGCTGTTCTTTGCTTTCTGAGGAGTCTACAAGTCTCTTATTTTATTATATATTGCTGCAGCTGCCCAGCCGGAAGAGCACAAGTTACCTCTGTGACAGGTGCAGGTAGAGAACAAGGCAGTATAAGATACAGACTATACGTATCCTATATTCCCCTCCATGCTACTGCCCCAGGCCCTGTTCCCTCACTCCAGGCCTCTAGGCTGGTGAGTTTTGTATTATTAACAAAACATTTGTCACACATGAGATATATAATCAAATCATTTTACATCTGTTATCATATTTAGTCCTCAAAGCAACATTATAAAGAGGTACTATTATTAATATGTGTCTATTCACATGGGAAACTAGGACTTGGAGAGGTCAAGAAATAGTAAATAAATGTCAGGCTGGGGTTTGAGCCCCAGTATCCTGATTTCAGTACCTGTGCACTTAAGCACTAGATCTTCCCATCTTGTCCTTTTATGGTTATTGCTTTGCTTTTTCTATTCTCTGAGCCAGCCTTGCCTCCATGTTTCTGACTCTGAGCTGATCTCGTAATCAGTGATTTCCAACTATTTCCTCTGTCACAGACACTAATAAGGAAAGGCCAGATCTTTTCTCTCCTCCTCATGAGAATCAGTTGGAGGGCTATCTTGAGGAGTAGCTGGTCCTGGGTTAGTAAGGCGAAAAGTACCCAGGCTTCTCCCTCAGAGGGCCACTCCTCAAAGGATTAGAATACCATGTTCAGATCCTAATTTTAAATGCAGAACCCTGCCTAGAAATATTCTACCAAATCCAGAAAGCTTTCCCAAACCCTCTTAACATAGAAGAGGAAGCTGGGCCACTAGCCTGAACCTCTGCCAATGTCCATAAAAAGCAATGCTCATAGCAAAGCTGAGTCAGAGAGAAATAAAAAATGAATCACATCCCAGAATCACCTCATCAGGTGTTTTCAAAAAATTAAGAATAATTTAAATGGTCATATATTAGAATTCAAATATAATTCAGAAAGCGACTAAAATTTTTATTGATTAAAATAATACATGGGTTTAGAGAAGGCCTTTAATTGGTTATTCATAATAGTTAAAATTACTGAAGAAAATAAAAAATTTAGTCTATTTAATTTCTTGAAAAAATAGTGTTTCTGTTTTATGTGTTTATTTTATTATAAGAATAGATTTTTAAATGAATTGCTTTCTATGTATGTCATGGAACTTCATGCCTCAATTTCATGTCTTCTTTCTGCCTTCTTTCTTTTCTAAATAAACTTCTATCCATTATTCTGATGTATTTGGCATTTGCATTTAGCATATATACTCACTTATAAATAAATGAAAATGTTATTTTAAGAAAGTTCAAGAGAAAGTTTACATGAATCATGGAAACAGCTACTTTACCACTTTTTTCTTTCTCTCCCGCTTTATATGCTACACATTTTGCCCTCTGCTTTAAAGAATAAAAAGATATGTGAAATTATACATTGCAGGTGTGTATCAGTGGCTATTCATGGTATTAGTCTCTAAAGCTTAACCTCAGCCTTAGAATCCATTTTATCCTTTTATCAAAGCACATCTGGTTGTAGGGAAGAGAAATCTACTTAAAATAGCTCAAGTAAAGGAGGATATGGAATTTATTATAAGGATATAGATCTTCTATAAACCAAGAGGCCTCAGAAGAACTATATCATGAAACCGTAGCAACAGCCATTCTGTTTTCAATCTAGGATTCCACCATAAACATTATTCAGCTTCCAATGCCCTCAGCTTCTAGGCTTCTTCATAAACCGGCTGATCCTTCTCTAAATGACTAATCTGATTTCATCATTTCTTGCTTGGAGGATTCCTCTAGTTCCACAACACCATAACGTAAAGTCCAAATACCTCCTATAATAAGCACACAGAACTTTTCACAACCTCTGCCCAGTCTTCCCAGCCTCATCTCCAGCCACTCTTCTACCCCATGAACACAATGCCAGAACCACTGACTGGTAGCAGGTTGAGAAATTTCTGCATTCTTTCTTTTCTTGTTTATTCTGTGTATTTAAAGACAGACATAGTTCCTTATTATTGCTCTCTATCATTCATTACTTGTGTGTCTATTTCAATTACATTGTAAATTAAGTAGGATTTTGAAGTAGAATAGAAACCTAACCTTTTGTTTCTGATCAGTTCCATAAATATTTGTAAAGCACCTACCACATGTCAGGTACTCTTAACATTTATTACATAAAGATGAAAAGTAAAGTTCTTGATTTTAGGAAGTTCACAATCTAGCTGGGAAAGAAGACAGGCAGGTAAGCAAATAAATATAATACAATGTGACAAGTGCAAGAATAGAAATATACATGTAGTACCCAAGGAATGCAGGATAGAATAATTTTACCTGAAATGGTCATAGAAAACGACAGAGGAGAAGAGTTGAAGTTTGAGCTGGGAACTTGATAAGAAGGAAAAGAGAGTTTCTGGCACAGAGCAGCAAAAGCAAAGTTAAGAGTCATATACAGACACCTGCCGGGACTCAGCTGACCCTGAACTACTATCCCTTTTCTCTCTCTGAGGATCTGCAACAAAGAGTTCAGTATACTTTTCTTTTGAATGTTCAAACTCCAAAGCATCTAATCATTTCTTCTTTATCCGTGGACAGTGACTATTGAGTTCAGACCTCAGTGGCTCCTGTACACTCAACCGTCTGAAACCACTCTCAGATTCTAAGGCAATTCCCCATCTAAAGGAGAGTCCTACATGATTCTTTATGCTTTATGGTACTTCTCTTTCTAAAAAAAAGAAACTTAATTTCTGAAAATTTTCCCCATTATATTAAAGCATTTCTTTTCAGAACATTGGTTCTCATCCTTCACTGTTAGATGAACTAATCTAAGCAGATTTTAAAGATTTGAACACCCAGGCAGTATCCCAGACCAATTAAAGCAGAATTTCTGAGAGTAAGATCCAGGCATCAGTATTTTTTAAAGCCCCCAAATGATATCAATGTGAAGCCAAGGTTGAAAAGCACTGATTCAGACTTTATAGGAATTTCTCCCCCTTAATGTAGAGGTTTAACTATCATAATTCTTAAACTTCTATGACAAGAGTTGGATTACTTGTTAATTCAGAAGTGGAATGGACAAACATTAGTTTCATTCATCCCTAAAGTAATATATGTCTTCTCCTATTTAGACTTATCTCAGTCATATAGTCTTTCTCACATTTCCTTTCCCTGACATGCTTGTATCTTTCTCCCAGGCTCATAGCCTCAGGTCAGGAGACAGATTTTGACCAAGTGGGTTTAAGAGAAAGTTCTGCAGCCTATCCCATTACTGGTTCATTATTTCTGTTGCTAGAGGTCACTTTGGTTTAAGGATAAAGACTCCTGCATCTTTACCCCACTCGAGGGTATTCTTTGAAACTAAATCTCTGCAGTCCCTTTTCATGACTAGCCTGGTTTAAGGCCATGACCCACATGCTGAAATCAGAATCAGTGCAGGCCTTTCCACTGCCTAATCATCCCAATGCACTCCTGAGGGAAGGGATGAGGGAAATGGAGAAATCCTGACTCCAGAAGAGAAGGGAAGAACTTCAGGTTGAGAGAAGATGGACAATCAACACTTATCCAAAACATGAGGTCTGATCTCTACTCCTCTTTCCCCTAATTTGAGGGGAGATATTGTGAGAAGGTAGAGTGCAAGGGGAGCTGGGAACAGGTGAGAATTAGCTAACCCACCAGAAAGTCAGCAGCAGATGGAGAAGAGAGAATTTCAAAGCCCCACAAATCACAGTGACAATGACAGAAAAGTGAAGCCCAGACCAGAGTGCTGATGCTACAGTCTATTGAGTCAGAAAGAACTGATTTCTCATCAAATTAACCAGCTAACACCTGTGGATGAAGCATCCCACAAAAATGTTGGCTGTAGCCAGGCTGCTCATTTGTCAGAACTTGGAGTGAGATCATGTAAATTCACAGTTAGATGCCAAACTTTATGAAAATTCATGATTCACTCAGTGTCTGTTGGGCATACACTGAATGACCTCTAAGGCCTCTACTGGTTTTTAATTCTAAGATTCTGTGATCCCAAGAGACTGACATGAAGTGGCATGTCCCAGAAAGTGCACTCAAAAGAATTTCCAAGGAACTTTGTCCAGGTGCTAGTGTGTTTTACATGAAACACATGCCAAGGGAAGGAATTGCTCAGGGGCAGTTTCCAACAGGGGAATGGTGCTTCTGTGTGCCCATTCTTCTTAAGCAGTCCTCTAAACAGTATATCAATGCATGCCCAGTGTCTCTGATCAGTCTCTACCCAGGCAATGAGATTTTTTTTTTTTTGGCAGAGATCTGGCTCTTCTTCTTCCAGGCTACCCATAGATAGTATTGCCTTGGGGCCATACTATAGAATTATAGAAGGCATACCCACCTTCCACTGCTATTAGCAACCTGTCTACCCTTCTGTGGCTTTCTAAGCTTATTTGTTCAAAGGCACCATGGGTGTCTTGGTCTTTATTTCTGATCCCTCCAGGTAGTAAACACTGTGCCAGTTCCTTCTGGATTGAGAACTAGAGTCAACAGAGAACTCAGTGGAAATAAGGGCTCTGCAAGAATGGAAGCAGACATGTGTTCCCCCCACATGCATAACAATCCCCTGCTCTCATGCTGAGGTAGCAGCTGCAGCTCCACACCCTATCCCCACCAGACCCTTGCCTCATTCTCTTTTTAATCACTCATTCTGGCTGTTCTTCTTCCTGACAACAATAATTTATAATGATTTCACATATAATATTCCTTTCATCACGATGCAGCATAAACAGTGAAATTACAATGAAAAGGATAAACAGAAAACAGATACACAATTCTTTGTCTCATGTGAAAATCAGGGGAGAAAATTAAAATACTTCACTTCTAATCATGAATTGGGAGCATTAGTAGATTCTGGATTTAATCATCTTCTTTTTAAAAAATATTTTTTTACTTCATGAATTTTCTTATAGTAAAATCTGTTAAATACTGAGACTGGGTTCACTTGAGAATGTTTCCTCTATAGAGGAAGACAAAATATAAACCTCTACTTAGTACATCATTTGCAATAAAAGGTGATGGACAGAAAGATTCACTCATTCTACAAAATCCTCAAACATTGGAGAAACACTACATTTTTGGTAATTCCATGTCCTCAAATAAATCAGAATTGTGAGAATCAATAACCTGAGCTCAAAAGGGAAACACATGTCAATTACTTTTGCCATGATGAGGCATACCTCTCAGTTGAAAAATTCCAGTTAAATGTGATAACTCAAAGGATTCTGGGAGTTTTGAGTTAGAAGAAAAGAAATTTGCTCTGAGAGGGATTGAGAAAACCAGTTAGGCCATTTTCTAGAAAATAGAATATGACCAGACCCCTAGAATTTATATAGCCAAGGCAATGCTGAAATTTGAAAGGAAAAGTAAAAAAAATATGAAAATGCATCATGCTTCAGACCAAAGTATATTTAGGATAAGGATATTTGAGATTAAGTTTTTGCTATCTCTATTAGAATCCTCAGGACCAAAAATACATGCTATACTTTAAAAATTAGATCATCATAAAGGTCTTTATACTCCTTTATCTTCCCATTCCATACATTAGTCAATTTTATCCATTATCCTTTTTTAAAAAAAGTTGGTTTTTCTACCTTGTGTAATGTAACTTCTTCATTATAGTTCTTGATTTTAAACTATATCTCCCTGCCCTATTTGGCCCACTATTATGTGACTGCATTTACTAAGATGAAAAAGAATACCATTATGTAAAGAGCTGTATGTAAATTGAAAATTTCCCTAATTAAATTAGCAAAAAAAAAGTCCATTTCACAGAACTACTACAGATTGTTTAGTAATCATAGAAAATAGTAAAGGAGCTTGAAGATAGGCAGTGGATAACCTTTGTCCAATTAACAATAGTGGCAAGGTAAAAGAGAGAGTAACTTTCCTATGATTAGGAACTATGGAAAACAAGTACAAAACTGCATACAGATTTCTTTACAACGGTTTATAAGTACACAGATAAAGAAGTGGTGACCATAAGAACTCAGCATGGCATCCTAAAAAAAAAAAAGTCATTTTGCATAATTAAGACTGGAAGTTTGCTTAATAAAAGGAATTCTAAAGACAAATTATAATTTCAGTGAGTCTCTTAGAATGTCATTCATCGACAAGGTGGTTTGGTGTGAGATAAAATAATAGTTTAGCAAGTGAGTTGAAATTTCTTTAGAATGTGTCACTCTTCCTCTCTAGACTGAGAGCTCAATGACAGAAAAGAGCATGTTTTATATTTCTTTGTATCTATAGCACTTAATTTGATGCCTAACAAATACTAAGTATCCATTCCATTTTTCCTGAATTCATAGGTGTTTAAACGAATGTACTCAAAACCACAAAAGAATTTCTAAGTGGCATGTTTTAAATACTCTGTACATAATCATTATCGTATTCAACATTCTAATGCTAGCAATTAATAAATAAAATTTTAAGGCGAGTAGTCCAGTGTATAAGAATCAGAAACTAATAACCAGATAAAGAACAGTGGTCTTATCTGTCATAATACCTACCTAATACAATACTACATACAGATAGATGTTCAATAGCTATTTTCTTAACTTAAAAAAATTAATCATGCTATTCTCAAGGTTTAACATCTATGGTGGTCGGGACAACTGGATATCTACATTTGGACCTCTATTCAAAAGACATAGGGTGGTTGAATGAATAAGAAAACAAGCACCTTACATATGCTGCCTATGACAGATTCACTTCAGATTGAAAGACTCACACAAACTGAGAGTAAAAGAATGGGAAAAAATATTTCACAAAAATGGAAACCAAAAATTAAAAAAAGCTGAGGTGGCCAATACTAATAACAGACTTTAAAACAAAGGCTATAACAAGAAACAAAGAAAGACCTAGTAATCTTACTTCTGAGTATTTATCCAGAAAAAAACAAAATACTACTTTGAAGGGACATGTGTATCCATATGTTCATTGCAGCATTATTTACAATAGCCAAGATAAGGAGGCAACCTGGCTATTCATCAGTGGATGAACAAATGAAGAAGTGGTACATATATACAATGGAATATTACTGAGCCATAGAAAAAGAATAAACTCTTGCCAACTGCAATAATGCCCTAGAGGGTATTATACTGAGTGGATTAAGTCAGATAAAGAATAACAAACGTCACATGATTTCACTTATATGTGGAATCTAGAGAGCAGGATAAACAAACAAACAACAACAAAGAGCTCACAGATACAGAGAGCATTTTGATGGTTGCCGAATTGGAGGGTCAGGGGATGAGTGAAGGGGTATGGGATTAAGAGGTACAAATTGCTAGTTATAAAATAGTCATGGGGATGTTGAGTATAGCATGGGGAATATAGTCAGTAGTATTATAATTAAGTATGTGCCAAATAGGTACTGGATTTATCAGGGTGATCACCTCATAAATTATACAAATGTTTAATTTCAGGTGTTCTACACCTGAAAGTAATATAAAGTTGTATGTCAACTATAAATGAAAAAACTAAAAATATAAAAATTTAAAAAATAATAAAATAAATGACTTGATCGGGTTGTCTTGTCATCACTGTTTCTACAGTAAATGGCTGGAGGAATCATGTGGAAATTATGCTTCTCTGAGTCTTGAGGAAATAAATTTAACTATTGCACATGAGGAGGAAGAAAAACTAGACAATAAAAATGTTGGTGATAATATGGAGAAATTGAATCCTCATAAACTGCTGGTAGGGATATAAAATAGTACAGTCATTTTGGAAAACAGTTTGGCAGGTCCTCAAACAGTTAAGCATAGAGTTACCATATGATCCAGTAATTTCACTCCTCGGTATATATCCAAGAGAAATGAAAGCACGTGTCCACACAAAAACTTATACATGAATATTCATAGCAACATTTTCACAAAAGCCAGAAAAATTGAAATAACCCAAATGTCCATCATCTGAAGAACAGATAAATAATATCCATATAGTAGAATGGCCTTCAGCAATAAAAAGAACTGAAGAACTGACATATGTTACAACATTGATGAACCTTGAAAACATTATGCTAACTGAAAGAAGCCAGTCATAAACAACATATTGTATGATTCCATTTATGTGAAATGTCTAGAATAGGCAAATCTATAGAAATAGAGAATAGATTAGTGATTCTAGCTGGGCTGGAGATGATGAGAGGACTGAGGGGTGACAGTTAAGAGGTTTCTTTTTGGGATAATAAAAATGTTCTAAAATTATAGTGATAGATGCACAACTCTGTGAATATACTAAAAGTCATCAAATTATACATTTAAGCAGGTGAATTATTTGGTATGTGGATTATATCTTTACAAAGCTATTTTAAAAGAAAACCTATAGTAGACTTCTTGTTTGCAGTAGACAAGGAGATATAGTACCCAGATCCCCATTCAAGGAAGGACTTGTTGCCCAGCTGTGAGGAGCACAATCAGAAGAGAGCTTATAGCTGTTAGCTCCTTCAATGTCATCCTCAGCTTCAGGGAGCTATCTTGACCAATATGAGATCATGTAAAATATATATAATGGTTTCTGCTCCCAGTTCCTGGCACAGAGCTCCTAAAAACCCTTGTAATTTCCTAAGTGATAAGAACACTAGTAGCATCTCTTGTTGTGATATTTTGTCTTTGACCCCATCTCTGACACAGAGCTCATAAATGCCTGGATAACTCCTGAATGGGGGCTGGTCACCAGAAAGACAAAGTTGTGATTAGAAGCTTGGGATTTCCAGCACCATTTCCCCTACCCATACACATACACACATACACCTCTCCAGAGAAGGGAAAGGGGCTAGGAATGAAGTTAATAATTCATCATGACTACATTTGGAAGCCTCCATAAAAATTTCAAAAGTATGGGTTCCAATTAAAAAACATACCCACCTCTGGGAGAGTGATGCACCCCAATCTGTTGGGTCAGAAGCTCCTGTGCTGAGAACCCTCCCAGATGTTGTCCTATACATCTCTTTATCTGTTCATCTGTATCCTTTATTACATCCTTTAACAATCTGTTAAACATAATTGTTTCTCTGAGTTCTGTGAACTGCTGTAGCAAATTAATCAAACCTGGGGAGGAGGTTGTAGGAACCTCTGATTTGCAGCCAAATTAGACAGAAGTTCTGGGTAACCTAGAGACCTACTCTTGTGATTGGCATCTGAAATGGGGTTGGAGTAGTCTTGCTGCACTGAGCCCTTAACCTATGAGATCTGACACTATCTATTAGTAGTCAGAATTGAGTTAAATTGTAGGACACTCATCTGATGTCACAGAGAATTCCTTGTTGTAGGAGAAAACCTCCATCATTTGGTGACCAGAAGTGTCAGAAGTGACATACAGGAGAGAAACACAGGTAGAAAACCAAGTTTTTCCTTTATACCCAAAGTCAAATGCTTCCTAGGGCAGCTCATATTCCAGTGAGGCAGAGCTATGAAGACCCAGCCATTTTTGCTGAAGGATAATTCTCACTAGCACTGCTCACTACAGAGCTCCTTGTTGGGTTGGCTGAGGCTATGTCAGACCTGCATCATGGTTTGACTTCTCCCTGTGCTTCTTTCTCTTTCCTTTCACAGATAATGATCTCTAACCTTGAACCCCAAACTATCTCAGCATCTGCCTCCAGGGAACCCAATGTGTGACAATGTTAAACATGGTAGATGAGGCATACACATATCTTCCACATCTCAGAAATCCTACTAAAATAAGGTCAAGTAATTTTATTTTTGTTTTGTTTTTAATTCTTTAGGTCAAGGAGAACAAGAAAAAATAACTTGGTGGATGAAGGAATAATAGTTGTCTTTGCAAAAAGGAAAAAGTAACAAAAATACTTATGCAGTAAAAAATCAGTAAATCAAATAACAAGTGTTGGAAGTATGGGGAGAAAAGTGATTCCCCATGCAGTGTTGGTGGGATTGTAAATTGGTACAACCATTATGTAAAATAGTTTAGAGGTTTCTCAAAAAGTTAAAAATAGAACTATCTTATGACCCAGCAATTCCACTTCTGGATATTTATCCAAATAAAACTAAAGCACTGATTAGAAAAGATATATACATCCCTATGTTCACTACGGTGCTATTTATAGTAGCCAAGATTTGGAAGCAATCTAAGTGTCCATCAATAGACAATTGGATATAAAAGTTGCAGTACAAATGTATAAAGGGATATTACTAGGCCATAAAAAAATGAAATCTGACCATTTGCAACAACATGGATAGACCTAGAGAGTATTATGCTAAATGAAATGAGTCAGACAGAGAAAGACAAATAACATGTAATTTCACTTGCATGTGAAATCTCAGGAACAAAATAAATGAACAAACAAAACAAAAACAGACCCATAGATATAGAAAACAAACTAATGATTGTCGGAAGGGGGATTTAGAGGGCTGGGTTAAAAAAGGGAAAGGATTAAGAAATACATAATGGTAGTTCTGAAACACTCATGGGGCTGTAGGGTACATGGCCAATGGTATTGTGGTAGCTGTGTGTGGTGCTGGGTGGTGCTAGACTGGTAGTGGGGATCACTCTGTAAATTATATGGCTATCCGGTCACTATACTGTACATCTGAAACTAATATAAAATAATATTGAATGTCAACTCTAATTGAATATAAAAATTTTAAAAAGATCAATCCTGAAATCAATAATTAAATTTGATATATTTATTGTGTGCCTACTCTATACCAGACTCTCTGTTAAGTCCTGATGATAAAAGATAAATTGTCTCGTGATTGAGATTCATACAAGGAAGAATGGTGATCATATTGGCATTAACACCCCCACAAAAAAAAATGCTTGTGGAATAAGATATCAATGAGAAGTTGTGTGATTTCTTCCATAGAATCTCTGAAGGTTCAGTTTTTGGAAGGACAGGAGTCCCTAGCAAACAATGCAAAAAAATAGGAAACTGAAATCAATATGCCAAACACTTAACATCTCCAAGGTTTCTTCCTCTATCCTTGCATGAGAATAGAGATTTATTTCATGGAAAAATAGACTAGAGAGACTCATGCTAAGATCACCAGAGGAAGACTGAAGTTTGAAGCTGAAAAGATGGGAAATAAGTGAACGTCTACATGTTGGATAGAAAGACTGCTCTCTTCCCCTCTGCTTCCTCCTATTAGCTATCTTCACAAAGGCTGGAGTACTGGCCCCAAACAAAAGATTAGAGATTTTTCTCTGTAGAAACTGAATAACTCCAGAGAATAACTACATGCCACTGGCATTTGGGGGTCCTCAATAAAAAAGCTACATGGCTGCTCTATCACCCTACATTGTCCCCACACACACAAAGCTTCCTGTTTTGTAGTTCCTCATTCTTTCATATGAGTGGTCTCGTGACCACACATTTGAAGAAAGCTTTCAATATGAAAACTAAACCAAAACAAACAGAAAAAAAATGCATAGAAGAAACAGTGAAAATGCAGGAAGTAGAAGATACTTCCCAAAACAGATTACTCGTAACCTAATATCTTTGGGGAAAAAAGAAGAGTTATTGTAGCTATGAAGCAAAAATGGGGAGGAAAAAATAATTGGAGACTAAGTGAAATTTTGGTAAATAAAAAAATGTGATAAAATTAAAATGTAATAGAAAGCTTGGAAGATAAAGATGTGAAAAACTCTCAAACATAGAATAAATGACAATGAGATGGATAGTAGAAGATAAAGGATAAAAAAGATAAGGATTCAGGCACCAAGACTCATAGAAAGTAACAGCTTAAGAATATGAGAAAATTCTGAAAAAAAAAATTCACGAACAAAGGGCTGGACTTTTCAATATCAGTACTGAAAGCTGTATGATACAGGAGAAATATCTTCAAAAGTCTAAAAGAACTTTTAACTTTAAATTTTATACTACATCAAATTATTAATCAATTATAAGAATAGACTAACAATGTTTTTAGGCATCACAGACTCAAAATTGGACTTTCCATGTACCCTTTTTTAGGACATTGCTGGGGAATGTGCGGCACCAAAAGCAGGTGAATAAAGTGAGAAATAAAAAGATACAGAATTACCTGAAACTAATATAACATTGTATGCCAACTATAATTGAAAAATAAAAATATATATATTTTAAAAGAGATTTCAGAAGACATGAATTCCAACAGAAGAAAACAGTGAAAGGTGACAGTAGAGCAAATGGTCCAGGTTGGACCAGAAGACAAAGACAAAGAGAAGTTCTCAAGGACAAAAAAAAAAAAAAAAAAAAAAGGAATTGATACGTTTTCTGATGCATTTGACCATATAGAAATAGTATTGCGAGATGTTTTCAAAATCTATGGAGCATTTAGAAAGAACAATAGCAGTATAGAAACAGTCATTAAAAAACCAAGGCAATTTCTTAACTCCAAGAAAAGCAAAAAGTTATATGACAAGAAAACATAATTAGGGTACACTACCTAGTTAGGCAGTAAGCAGTATCTATACCATCATCATAATGTAAACATTAAATATTAGTTTATCTCCCCAAATTACCTAATTGTTGAGAAGAAGAAATAGAGAGACGAAGAAAAAGTAGAGGTATATAAAAGATAAACCCTCATTTATGAAAACAAGATATCAATAGCTAATGTTTAAAAATGATAAAACAAATAGTCAAGCATATCTTTCTGATGTAAAAAAAACTTAGTAGAATGAAAAAAAAACTAAAAGAAATGCATATGGTTGCCTCTGAGGAACAATACCTGGAGACGGCAAAAAAAAGTAAACAGTGAATTGCTAAAAATTGTCATGTGTTCTATTTCATTTATAAAACTGTTTACATATGTTACTCTGACAAAAATAAACTTCAATTAAATAATAAAACCTATGAAGATCCCCAACTTCCTAGCATAATCAATCTAAACTACTTGTTATCCAAATTATGAAAAGGGAAAAGAGCATGAACTGCAGATTCAGATGGATGCATCACTTATTAGCTGTGTGACTTTGGTCACCTTTTTTAACCATTTTATTATAGCATCTAAAACAGGATTTATAAGATTTGTAGAACTGTTATGAAACTAAAATAATATATTGCATTATGATATCTAACACAGGATATAGAGTGCAACTGAGGCTTGACAAATGTTAGCCATTGTTTTTATTAGCCTGGCCTTCAGGAACCCCTATTGGTTCTACCTTCTTTTTCAATTTCCATTTTCTTTTCTCTCTACAACATGACATCATTTCCCTTTTGCTTTAGTCACTTGTTCTTTCTTCATACTTGTTACTGTCTTTGTACAAACCTCTATCTCCAATTGGAAAAATTCTCTCAACCCTTTTAATTTTAATTCTATATGCATCATTTAAAAAAAAAAACTCCTCAGTGTTATCTTCGGGCCTTCTAAATTGAAGGAACTTAAGTGTTTATGTGGCAAACTAATCTGAGAAGAGTTGCTATGGGTCTTATTTTGAAACTGCAATTAGATAAAAAACTAATTTTTTTTAATTTAGACTGTATGTTTATTTGGGGTAGTTTGGGAATGAGCATTGATGGAGATTATTGGGTCTAAGACCACCTAAATCACCACTTGACACTGTTTTCTCTTCTTACTAAAAGCTACCCCTGTCTATCCCCACCTGGTTTCTTTACTCAGAGTTCCCTTGATTCCTTATATGCGCCACCTCATATAGTATTAGGCACCTATTAAAGGTTACTATTCTTAGGTGATCTCATCCTTTACCTTCCAAACCAATTGTGATGATAACTGAGACCTGGTACAGCTCTCGAGTTGTTTTGTAAACTATCATGACACTCGATGCACACCCTACTCAAAAAATCCCGATGGCTCTGTTATTTGCTTCTTACTGATACATGGAGTGAGGTAGGCCATCCTATAGAGGAGAAAAAATAGGAATTTAGGCATCCCCTAGGAAGAAATCAGTTGTCAAGAATTCATGGGAATACACAGTGTGCCCTTTAAAAAAGAAAATATGTCTAGGAGAGTAAGAAGGAGAAAACAAAGGCAGGTTTGGAAACAGCAAGGATTGGTCAGAGACACTGCATAAATGACAGAAAGAATGTGTAATCAGCAAAATGGCCATCTCTCTGCTTCAAGTGAAGCTCAGGTACTGCAATAGCACTAGGGCTGGCAGCATCACCATCACTATTATTATTTAGATCCTTAAAATGTGCCCATCACTGAGCCCTGAGGCACATGTACAGAAACAAACACATGTTTCAATATTTACTCTCTAGGGCCGAATCCATGGTGGTACAGTTGTCGATCCTCCCACAGCCATCAGGCACATGCTTGACTAAACAGATGGCCCCGTCAGAATTTTTTCACTTGGGTAGGAGAGTGGAGGCTTGTACAGCCAGAATTCTTAATTCAATATGTCTTCCTGAGTAAAATATCTTAACAGTCTACCTCAGAAGCATCATGTGGAATGAGGAGAGAAAATGATGAGGGTGGGAAGTGAAGGAGGGTAGGGGCAGCAGCTGCAGTATAGATTAAAAAACAAATAAACAAAAAACAGAATTTAGAGAACAAAAAATCCATTTTAAGGTGTTTTTTTTGCCATTAAATTGCTATGTTATGTGCAAAAATACCTTTTCCTCTCTTAGTCTGTTTTCTCATCTGTGAAACGGGTTTAATAATGTTTCCCCTGCTTACTTCTCATACACTTATAAGAATTAAGCAAGTTTAATTTGTATCAAAGTATTTTCTAAACTGTAAAACATTATATCTTCACTTCATGATACCCTAGAGTCTAAGAAAACTCCAAAATCTTGTTTTTTCCAAAGAAAAAAAATAAATACTTCCTTCTTTTAAAGACTTTGTTAAAAAAAATTATTTACATAACAAAATATTTACTACCAAATATTATTTAAATTTCTGCAATTATTCAAGATTAAGGAGAAAATAATTTATTTTTTAAAATTCAGAATGATATCCGGTATCAAAAGATTTTTCAAAAGGAAATAGAATTTGGATAAAATTTTATGTAAGACAGAATTTATTAGTACTTCAAAATTCTTATACCTAGCCTCTTTAAACTAGTAAAAGGTCTATATGTGAATACTTTCATCCATGTATTTATTTTTAAATCATCTCCCAGTTGAACCCAGAAATAAAAAGAATGAATAAATAAAAACATAATGAAAGACTGAGTAATATTAGAAAAGGGCAGGTAAAAGCTTATGGAAGAAACAATGAGAAACAGAAAATATCCTTGTAGGCATGCATTTTTTAAAGAAGCTTTGTTGGAGGCATTTATTTTTCAGCCTGTAGTCCCAGTTAGTTGTATGATAATTATATCTAAAACTTTAAAAACTGAAAAAAGTATAATCCTCTTCTATGCTCTGAAATTGAAATAAAAGCAAATTCTTAAAAATAATATATAACATGTGTCACTCATTATCCAGGAATAAGGAACTGACATATGATGATTATTAGAGTTTCTTCTACCTAAAACTATAGGCATAGGGCTTCTTTTGACTGAGAGTTTGTTTTCTAGTTTATTGGAAAAGAGTAACAATGTTTATGTTAATTCTTCATTTCTGGATGGAAAATGGATCATTCAAATATTCCTGAAGTTTTGGTATTCTGTAGATAAAGAGCCAAATGAGCTTTCTCATTTAAAAGTTATTATATGGACATGCCAAGAACAGATAAAGGTCATCACAAATCATCCTACATATCAGTGATACTTGGGATCAAACTCTTTGATTCTTGTCTTTTTACTTTGCTGCCTAACTCACTGGCTCTAGCCCGGTTAGGTTTTAACCACTCAAAAAAGTCTTGTTAGAAAAGAATTTTTAGTTTAATTTCCTGTAGACCAGGGGTCCCCAACCCCCAGGCCAGGGACTGGTACCTGTCTGTGGCCTGTTAGGAACAGAGCCACACAACAGGAGGTGAACCACCAGCCAGCAAGCAAAGCTTTATCTGTACTTGCAGCCACTCCCCAGCACTAGCACCACCATCTCAGCTCCACCTCAGATCATCAGGCATTAGTCTCATAGAAGCACCGGTCCCTGGTGGTAAAAAGGTTGGGGACCTTTGCTGTAGAAGATTAAAAATTTTGAGAATGAAAGCAATTGACTTATATAAATACTGTTGGAAATAGATAAAGATAAAACTTGGTCATGGTATTGAAAGAACAACTAAATTTAGTGGTTTTGAATATATTAAGAAGTAAATAGAAAAATTGTATCTAGTTTTAATGTTTGATTTGAAAACTACAATTTAATGTTTGCTATTTGAGTATATTTCCCAAAGTGGCCATTGAATACTTATATATGACAAGAAAATACGTAAAAATTGTAAAACAGTGTGAAGTTGGCGATTTATAAAAATCCTCGCTGAAGATGACTCCCTTTTCTTTTCACTCTTTCCTCCCCGTTTTTTCTTTCTCCTTTCTCCATTCAGCCATGTCTTCCTGACAAGGACCCTAGGCTGAGTATAACTTGAGAACTCTGTGGCAATAGAGTGAGGGAATATAGCAGCTGTTTAAAGAAGACAGTCTAGTAGCTCAGTCACCAGAAGGAGGTGATAAAGATGACATTGGTTTTGGGATTTCTGCTCACGTGTGCGCGTGCATTCTCTCTCTCTCTCTCTCTCTCTCTCTCTCTCTCTCTCTCTCTCTCTCTCTCTCTCCCCCCTCCCTTCTTTCCTCACTTCTTTCTTCCCTCCCTTCCCTCCTTCCTTTTTATTTTTAAAAATTTTTCCTGCTCTCCTTTCTTTTAAAAAAAACTTTCTTCGATTCTTACTCTTTTTCATTTGGGTCTAGCCATTTAAATCACTGATACTTGTTTCTCTATTAAATTTTTAAGATATCAACCAAAATAAGATGAAAGCAGGGAGAAAAGAGAGCAACTGTTTGATAGTTGGGGAAATAGAGAATCAGCCCTAAAGAGAACTGTCTTTTAAAAAAGTAATATATAATATATACCTATAGAAAAGTGCAAATGTCATAAGCATACAGCTTGATGAAATTTCACAAACTGAATATAACACTTAACCAATACACAGATCAACAAACAGAATATTAGCAACATTCCAGAAACTCTAAACCTTAATGCCCCCTTCTAGTGTCCGTTTTCCTCTTCAAGCATAACTACAATTCTAATTTCTAAAGGTATAGTTTTCCTGTATTTGTATTTTATATAATTTCAATCATGTCATATACTCTTTGTGTCTTTTTTGCTCAATTTTACATTTGTGAAGTTTTTCAGATTGTCATCTACAGTTTTAGATCTGAATTCTCTGATGCAGAATAATATTCCATTTGTGTAAATATACCACAATTTATTTTTCCTTTCTATTTTTGTTGGATATTTGGGTAATTTCCAATTTGAGGTTCTTATAAGTACTGCTTCTCTCTATATATTCAAGTACATGTTTTGGGGTGAAAATATGTATGGGGTGAATATATGAGAGTGGAATTGCTGAATCATATGAGATACACATATCTGGTTTTAGTTCCATGAAGTACTTTTGGAGTTCTAATGGTTTCACACTCCAGGAAAGAACTTTGTTTTTTGCTGTGCACACAAAGAATGACTTTTCTCTTCCCTTCACTTACACTTACCCACCCTCATCGATGTGTTATTCTTTTACATGAAGTTTAAAAAAGTTGAATAGTCTAAACCTAATGGAGTCTTCTTCTAAGAACTGAGACTGAGAATACTGTATCAAAATCTTTACTAGAATCCTGTTTTCTCTTCTCACGACAATAAGAGAAAATTATTTTAATTTATTTCAGTGTTCTTTTCAGGAAGCTTTAACCATATTTTTAACTTTTCTAAAATCATGCAGAATTCCATTTTCTGATCATGTCAGGCTGTATTTCTCTCCATTGCCTTTTGATTTACCTAGAGACCTCACACCTGTTTTTTTAACGGTACTGAAAGAAAAATAAAAATCAATAAGTAATCATCTTTCCAGTCATATACAGGAGCTATAGCAAATAATTTATGAGCAGAGAAAACATAATAATCTTTTAAGGGACAAACTAAGAGAATATGAATGCCTTACATCAGCTTTTAAATCATTTAAACCTGGAGACAGCATTAATCTTTGTCTGTTAATCCAATAATTGATTATGTTTGATGGTCTCAGGAGGGATTTCAGCAAAAACTAGGTCAAGGGACCAACTATGCTTGATTACTAATTAGTCATGAAGTCTATCTGCATTTCCTGGAATTACAGAACTCCACATGACTACAGGCTTTTCATTCAGTTTATTTCAATTCAAAGTTTTGGGCCTCCACTGTCACTGAGAAGTCTTAAAACATACTTTCTGTTGAGTTAATGTTGGCATATTAGTCTCCTACCAAAGTTAGATCCAATTCAAGCATCTATTCACCAAATATTTATTGAACATTTACAACATAGCATGCTGATATATATTTATTTAAATCAACATGCTGTTGATTTAATATTGGAGTATCCAGACACAGTTCCTGTGTCCTTATAGAAATTATAGCTTAGTGAATAGATTAAAAAATAAATAAGAAATGAATAAATATATAAGCACAACTTGTGATTAGGCTAAGAAAAAAATGGAATAAAATATTCAAGCATAATGACAGAAGAAGGTAGAAACTTCTTAAATAGGACCTCAGGGTGTCTGGAAGTTTATGTTTAAGCTAAGACATAAATGGGTGAGAAAGAACCAGCCATGTAAAGAACAGCAGAGGAAAGTGCATATAAAAGTAGAGGTAACAGTATATGCCAAGGGGGCCAGTGTAGATGAGGAATAATATTTTCCCTTTCAATTTAGTTTAAGTCTATAATACAAAACAACTCTTTTAAATAGTAATAAGGATCGTCAGTTTGTTAATAATAATTCTTATACAGAGGTGAGAGAGTCCCTAATTGCTCTATGCTAAGTGCTTATTGTTTGGCAGCAGGTCTATGGATTGGAACTGGAAAATGGAATAGGGACAAGGAGTCCAAATTAAGAGACAGAAAATAATTATTTTATTGGCATACCAAGCAGTTGACAAAGGCATAGTGCTAACACACCCAACTTCCAAAGTACTTGTCAGGTACCAGAGCTACAGTCAAAGGGAGCAAAGTCAAGTAATATTGGCAAAGTCAGCATTCTAAAACATCTGAAAGATTTCTGTTAAGCCAATAGAGTTTCCTGGTTCCTTGCATCTTTGGAGGAAGCAAAATGGTGTGTTAGACCAGTTGGAACAGGCAAGGGACTAGTAGTAGGAAGTCAGAGTCAGAATACATAAGAAATGAGAGGGTCACAAGAAGACAGGGAAAAAACAACAGATAGTAGGTGTGAGGCATCCAGAAGAAAGTAGGATTTTGATAACAGAGGAAAGAGACTTTAGACATTCATTTTACCATCTCAGAGAAAGATCACTGCAGTTGCGAAATGGATCAGGATATTAAAAACTTCAATCTCTGTAACTTCCTTATGTTCATAATTTTTATTATAAACCATTGCAAAAAAATGTTTTGCCAAAACAATTAGAATAAACACTCTTAAAACTAATATGGCTTATGGACCTCAAGAGACTATGAGCCTAGGAAGTAAGGAGCCTGTGCTCCACTCTAGCCAAGCAAGTGGGGAAACAGATCTTTTTGGAATAAAAGCAGGAGAACACAGAAAGCTACTTTGGAAACTTTGGGGCTAAGCAGGAAAAGGGCCTGTGCGAGGTTCCTTGATATTCAGTGATCAGACATGAGGATGATTCCACTTGAACTCTTGCTAAATCCCCTGAGAGGCCCTGGTGAAAGCTCAGGGATCCAGGAACACGGTGAAATGAAGCATCATTGGGCCAGGCAGATGCAGTGGTGACCACTATCTCCTCCAGATGAGGTGGCTTTCTTAGAACTAAACTAGTGTAGACCCCCAAGAAGAAAATCTTCAGATCCTTGCTACTTCAGTGTGTGATTGATTCACCAACCAATAGTATTAGCTTCACCTGAAATACAGTTGGAAATTCAGAATTTCACACCCCAGCCCAGACCTACTAAATTAACATGACTCCCAGATGATTCCTATGTAAATCAAGGTTCAAAAAGCACTGGTCTAGGATATAGTTGGAGTAGTCAAAAGATCATTACAGACTATATAAAAAGAGAACAGGAAAAGGGACTAATCTGTGGCATTGGAGGTAGACGATGAGTTGTAGTTTGAACCAAAATTAGACTTGGAAAAATCTGAAGGTAGATAGAGAGCACTGCTGCAGGTGACAGGATGACACCTCTTAGTGAGAGAACAGAATCCTTTCCATAGCCAGCAAAATAGATAAAATTAAAAAAAAAAAAAAAGATCAGGCAGCTCTAAAGACCCTCTCAGTATTAAGTCCCAAAGGCAGTGAGTGTCCAGGCCTAAAGGTAGATGATTGGGAGAAGATTACCTAACTACGCAGAGCCAGACATAAAAAGAAGAGATGAAAAGTTCAAAGGAGGCCAGCCCAGCTCACACCAAAGATTTCCAAGTATGCAGAACAAAGAGATCTGTTTGCTTTCCTTTGTTCCACTCAACAAACAGAAGTCCTGTGGAATATTCCTATGAAGGCTAGATACTATTTCATAAAAGTAAATTGTGTAAGAAATCTTACAGAAATCAGAGAAGTTCAGTATAAATATCTGACTTCTCCCTGCTTGACCAGCCTCATTTCCTAGTAGGCATCACTCCATACTTTGTATTCTACTGATACTGCAGGAGATTTAGATCCACAACTTTCCATGCACTCTAGTGTGCGAAAAAGATGTCATCTGGTAGCTGAGAGGAAACGTGTGAGAGGATACTTCTAAGGAGTCCTAAACTATTCTGGAGGCTTTTGAAAGGCCTGGATTTTCTGCTGAGCTGGTTAAAGACAAAGCTAGAGACAAAGTTTCATGATAAATTTTATACCCTGAATTTTACCCTTAAGCAAGGATGACTAAGTAATCTGGGTTTTACTTGTAATTATTATATATTTCATAATTATTTGCTTGGATGACTACTAAGAGGTCATCTTTTCATCTCTGTATTTACAGCACTCAGCATTGTTCTTGACACAGAGAAAGTACTCAGTTCATATCACTTGGATAAATGAATAAATTTAAAAAATACCTTGTCTTAGAGACTTGTACTTCCTATAATAAGCAGAGATCAGTCTCCAATTTGTTCCAAAGCCAGCAAATAAAACAAACAGAAAATCATTTCTGGAGTAGAGAAGCAATCAGGCTAAGAGGAAGAAAAATGAAAAAAAATCAACCCCGACTTCTTGTTAGTCTCAAATTTCCAGTTACTTCCAGAGGTAGCTATTTTAATAACACTGAAACTTAAAAGGTCAAAAACTGTCCTCTTCAAAATATTATACCTTCCTGAATTCTTCATTATCATTAATGAGATATGTATTCTTAATTTCCCCTTACTCATAATCTTAAATTTACTTTTTATTTTTCTTTGTTCCATGTATATGTCCTGCCACAAAATTCTGTGGTTTGTTTTATCGAATATATTTCACATCTCTTATTTCCTATCTAATTCCTTAGTTATCATTCTTGTACAGGCCCTAATCACTTCACTTTTATATTATCACAATATCCTCCTAGCTAGACTTTCTTCTTCTGGTCTCCAGTTCTTCCTGGCACAACTTTCAAAAAAATGTTTTGATACTGTCATTCTTCTTAACAACAATCAATTTTTTCCAATTGCCTAGACCAAACAGATAGGTAAATAGATATATATCTACTAATATTTCCTCATCTTTTAGTATTCTCTACATGATATGTCAAATTGATATTTTTACTATTTTCCCCTAAACTCCTGTTAATTCCCATATTTGTTGATTTTTTTATGATTTCTCTCTCATTTCTTACTTTAATGTTTCATCCATGTTGAGTAGAATTATACACAGAGTAGATTATTACTGACTTTAGAGTAAATGAATGATTTTGCTTTGAAATACTGATATTGCCACTTACTTTTCTTCATGAATAGATAATTGTATTTATTCATTTGTAAATTCATTTCTTTACTGACCAACTACTTATTAAATACCTTTTGTTCCAAGCCCTGATGTGGGACATGGAGATGACCAAAGGTGAATAAGATACAATCACTACCCTCAACAAGCTTACAGACCAGAGAGGTCATAGTTATACCAATTGTGATCTACTTTTCTAAGAATTCCTCTCTCTTAATTCACAAAAGGCAGTATTACCCTTACCTCTCTTAAACAAGATGATCGATCCATCAGTAAGCGACTGACTCAAGAGTATTTTACATATTTATTGAAGCAATGATTCATCAGACCAGTGGGAAAAGATTATATTCACTTCAGTTAGAGTTTTACTTGGTGCTCAGCAAGACAACAGCAATTAGACTGAGTAACTCATCAATGATGCTATTAGTCTAAAAAGAAGGACTAGAAGAACCTTTGGGACCTAAACAAGATTTCCTCTCCATAGTTCTCAAAGAAAAGTGCTCTAAATAAAAGAGCCCAATCTGAATTCTTCTATACTGGCTGGGCAGGGGACTTCTAAATAGCCTATTATTGAGATGATCCAGTTATATAATTTAACTTGGGCTATCTAGAAATCATTTTATTTTCAATAAATTCTGTCTTCCTCTTCTTGGTGTTCTGTGGTAAGTGGCTCCTATCTAGTTTTTAGTTATTGACTTCCTCATAATCTCACATTCTTTGTTCCTCCTCTACTATATTCTTCAGTGGAACCTGGTTTCTCTTGGTTCCCTATTGGAATATATATTTTAGTAAAGTCTTGATTTATGGAGTCTGATCCTGCAGGTTCAGAAACACATCTATTTGGTAAGATGAGGTAAAAGAAATAACATTGATAGTGACCTTGATAAGTTGGAAATAGAATGACAAGATGAAATTCAATAAAGAAAACTCAATGTAGTTGATTTAGAGACTGAGGCACAAACATACAAGGTAGAGAACAAAATTGTGCAACTGTGTAGAGCTTTGCAGCTAATACAATGATTTGGTGAAGGAAATGAGAAAAGAGAGATGAGTGGTAAACACACAATAGAATATACAAATGTCAAATGATAATGTACACCTGAAAATTATATAATTTTATTAACTAATATTACCCCAATAAACTTAATTTAAAAAAATGAACTGACTTAAAGGAATTACTGTAGGAATAGATGTTTGATTCCATGATGGCTCTTTATAGGTCACTGATAGCAGTCTAGCTATGTATCTCTGTGAGCTAAAACTGCTGAATAAAACTGTGTGTAATGAAAAAAAGAAAAAGAAAAGAGAGATGAACTGTATTCAAACTTCTAATAGTGTACTTGAAAATTTTAAGAGACCACTGCTCATCAATTGTTCTCTGTGGAAAAGAAAAAAAAAGAAAAAGGAAAGAAATAGAAAGGAAAGGAAAGGGAAAAGAAAGATGGCTTTGAATAAATATTTTTAGTTATATACCACAAGGCTTTATTTACTAGCAGAAGAATGAAATACTGAAATGGATTCCTAAGGGAGACTGTAGAATCTCTAGTTCACATATAAATAAGTATTTATTGCTACATGTACATAATTGTCACATATAAATAAATATTTATTGCACAAGTAAATATTTATTGCAATCTTCAGAGAATTAACATAAAGAGAACAGAAAACTCCATGAGCTGGAGGATTTAGTTCTTTGCCTGATTTAAGAGAGATAGCTGAACAATCAGTGTTCTTCCTAGCTCTAGAATAATTTCAAAGACATAATTCAGGGGAACTCAGCATTCTAGAAGGTGAATTGTTTAGAGTTATATGTTTAGAGTTATATGGTCCCACACTATGCCATTACTTTAAAAAAAGGGAGAGGGTTCCTGTATTTTAAATAGATCTTTTTCCTAATTTTAAATTTGACTCTTCAAAGTTTATTAAACTCCTAGAATAACTGTGGTTTAGAGAAACGGTTTCTATTTTATACCTACATTATCCTCATTTACTGCTTGTGACAACTAACATTTTGTCATCAAGTTCAGAATAAAGATTAAAGATAGATTTAATTTACTCTAATTAGCATAACGACTATATCAAAATGGCCTGTCTTATAGTTTCTAAAACATGCTGCTATCCCAGAACTTAAATTTCTTTTCCTAACAGCCCCTCCCAAATTGTATCTTAATTAGAGCCCTAAAGTATCCTGAATTCTAGAACTCTGTGATTTCTTGACCTAGAGGCCACAGGGATATTTTGAAAGAATGCCAAAGGTAAGACATTCAGAGGAATAAGAGATGGTTTACCTAGCAAGGCAAGACCATCATTTACTATATTAGCAAAACTCTATTTCAAGTTCTGGATATAAGCTTCCCAATAGAAATGTAATGTGAACTACATGGATAATTTTGAATTTTCTGGTAGCTACATTAAAAAAGTAAAAATAAAGTTAAAAAAAGTTAAATGTATTTTAAAGAATCTATTTTGTTTAACCCAAAAAACACATATTATCATTTTAAGATTATCATTTAAACTTGCAATCAGTATAAAAATATTAATGACACATTTTATATTCTTTGAAATCTGGTTTGTATTTTACACTTCTAGAATATCTCAATTTGGACTAGTCACAATTCAAGAGCTCAACAGCCACATATGGCTAATGGCTACTGTATTGGACAGAGAAGTTCTAGATCATGCATCTAACTTCATCTGCAAGAAAAAAGTAAAGCAAGAAAAGGTGCCATCTCTGTGATGTTTGCTCCAACACTGCTCTAATGCTTTTCTATTTATCATGTAAGAAAAAATACTCTGAAAGGGCATTGGACAGAACATTGTCAAGTCTTTGCTTAAATGGTACTTTCTTAGTCCTACCTGATCACTCTGTATAAATTTGCAACTGCTCCCTATCCCACAATCCATATCCCCCCTTACATTATGCTCGTTGTTCCACAGTAGTACAACCTTCTCTATAGTATTTATTATTATGTTGTTTATTGCCTATCTTTCTCCCCTATAGAATATAAGAGAAGAGGAAGGCAGGAAGATGTGTCTGTTTAGGTCACTAAGGTAACTCAAGTGACTGGACCAGTGCCTGGCATATGGTTCAATAATCGCTGATGAATGTTGGAGGAATGAGCAGAACTTTAAAGCTTGGAAATTTACACTGAGGACACTGAAGCCCAGAGAAGTAAACTAGTCAATGACAGAGCCAGTCCTAACACCCAATTTCTGTACCACTCATCTGCAGCTTCTTATACCATTTCATGTGTAAAAAGAAAGGTAGAAGCATAATTATTATATATAAAATAAAAATTATAGTATTAATAGTGCAATAAATTTGTATTGGATTATGAGTTCCTAAAGGGCAGAGACTGTCTTATTCAGCTTTGAACCTTCCTTCCCACCCTTATAATTGCAAAGAACATTTTACACATTGTAAGTGCTGAATTAAAAAAAGAATGAGTAGTGAATGGTATGTGGTTTGTATAATGTGTTGTTTTATTTTACTGGGAAGACAGTGGAAAGAAATTGGTGTGTTCACCACAGGTTATTAGCTTTCCATTATGGCTTAGAGAGTTTGGAATGAGGTTGACACATCTTCTGCTACTATTAGCAACTACACTCTAGAACTGAAACACTAAAATCTAAGAAAAGATTTCTACAGAGGCAGATTTTGACAACTATGTAGTTTCTAATTCCCCTTAAAGATCTTTCGGGGCCATGAGTATTACTAGTTTGAATCAAATTTGATGTTTATTCTGAGAATTTACTTTTCAGACTGAAATCAACATGGTGATGACAAATAGTGAGGCTGACTAAATGAGCAACAAAAATTGCCTATTGTATGTGCTTGTAATAAAACTTAGCTATTGCCATGATGTGATTATATTAATGAGATTTTTATATAATAAAATATAAACTCTTTTAATAATATTCATAACATCTTTAATCCTTTGATATTCCTGGGAGAATGGAAAAAGACAGTTGTTACCATCCTTCATTGGAGAAGAAACGAAGATAGAGAAAGATATCTGTTGGTTATTCAGCAAGTTAACTGCCAAATTACAAAACCAGCTTCGGCACTCTGAGGATCCTTAAAAAAAAGACTTTGAATAAGAGTCTAGTAATTTTTGATATCCTTTTGAACTAAAGGTCATGTCTTCATTTAAAACCAACACCAGCCAGAACCCTGAGAAGTCCTATTTGCATAGGAAATCTACAATCAAAAGTATACAGAAACATACTATTGGCATCCCAGTAGCTTGCTCAGCTTGAACATATGCTATCTTATCCTTTTTTAGAATCGTTAAAAAAAAAAAAAAACACTGCTGGAACTTTGAGTGCAGTTTAAAGTACAAACCTAGAACAATTAGGAGCAATGCCCCTATGACAGAATTTGAATTTGACTGGAGAATTTCAGTAACTTTGAAACAAATTGTGGGCATCCCACTATCTTTTTTTTTTTTTTTTTTTACTGTTAAGTTTTCTTTAAGGGACTACAGATAGACAAGCTATTAAAAGTTGAGCCATATTTTTCAGATTAACTAGACTGGACATGTTAAAATGCCATCTGCCATAGCTGGGATCCAGGGTAAGGGAGACAGTCTTCAAGGGCTAATGCTGTCCTAGACTAGTAGCATTTTATTGGAATCCATAGACATAAATGCAATTTCTGTCTATGGATTCCATCTTATGCTAATCCTATTCTGAAACAAACAGCTGTGGTTAAGGAAAGAAAGCACTGTCTTGAGGATCAGAATAGGTTTAAATCCAGCTCAATAGATTACAACCTCAGGAAAATCAACTTCTCTTAGCCTTAGATTTTTCACTCAAAGAAAATGGAAGGGAGAAAAGTCTAGATGAGGTAACCTTATGAACAGAGACCCAGAAGTGAAGGTGACAGAAGACCCTGGGCTGAACTAGGGCAGAGACTAGGAAAAAAAAGGTAGCATGGATAGAGTTAGATAAGTAGGACCAGAATAAGGATGTGAACTTAATTTAGTGGGACACTGGCAACAGAAGTAATATGAGAAAACGGTGTGTAAAAGTTTGCCCAAGGATGGTGGCAAAAGAGCAAAGTGCCTGGAATTGGGAAAGCCCCCCAGAAGTGAGTGGCAACATTCTGATGTGAGGTAAGGAGATCTGAACTAACATGGTAGATTTAAAAGATGAGAAAGATAAGGAGCTTTTAAAGGAGAGAAGCATGCATGGTGAGCTACACCAGCTCCCCTTTCTGATTAGACAGTGTAGTCTCCATGGTAAGAGAGTCAGGCCTCAGTGTGAGGGTGTCCCAGGGTTTCTAAGGGCCATCTTCCACAAAGCTTCTTACCAACTATAGAAGAGAACCAAATTAACAGTTTTGTTGGTGGGACTGAATTTCTGAGTGGTATATTAATTGATCATTCAGGCATTAGCAGGAAGTAATGTAATATATGGTTTACAGATCTTTTTTTTTTTTTAAGCCAGAGTTTGTAAGAGTCTACCCCACTACTTTTCAACTAGCCAGTTAAGATCAACTGTGGGACCACAAAGCGTAGGTCAAACTTCTTGCTTGGGTTGAGTGCATATTCTAGCATCCACTAGAATAGGAACGTTCACTTTGTACCATCCCTCCACCTTCATAGCCACTTGACCTCATTTCTATATACATGGACAGCTCTCTAATCAAGTAGCCCTGACATAATGCCCCTTGAATACCATAGTACCCCTGGTACCCCTATAGGCTGATACACCTAGAAAATCATTCATCTAGTTGTTAGCATATATTGGGCACCTACTCTGATCCAGGCACAATGTCATCCACATTAAAAATAAATAAGGTTTTGTTGTTGTTGTTGTTGTTTTTAAGTAAGTCAATGAATAGATAAGGCTATGGAGAGAAAATAATTTGTGAGGGATAAAGTGATACAGACTGTTAATAAGATGCCACAAAGCATTTAACTCTTCATCTGTCTTCATAAGTTATTTCCACTTTATAGCAGAAAGACAATTAGAGGTGTAGGCTACTCAATCCTAATTTCAGTATTCAAGAAGAAATTAATGGTTCCAAAAACGTAGTTTTTCTCCTTTCCTGCATCAATCCAGCATAAGCACAAATGTATCTCTGTTAAGGCTGAGGGGAGAAAAAGGGAGGGAGAATATGATTACTGCCAGAACAAGCTCAACAGACAGGAACAGAAAAGAATTTTACTGGCAGAAATTAGAAATTGTTCTTTCTCACTCCACCAACACATAATAAACGCAGAACTACCTTCTGCTGCCTTTATAAGCTGTATTACAAAAATGATGCCTCAAGGGATACAAGTAGAATCTGCCATGCAATAAAACTATATTGCCCCAACTAGCACACCTGAAACTATTTTAAATAATTTTTGCTCGTGATATTTTTGATATAGACACAATAGTTTAAGTAGGATTATACCTAAGGTTAAAACTTTTTGGCCATAGGCCTTTGCACACCCTCCAGAGCAGATTGAAAAGTGTATGATGGAATCTTTAGAATAAAAATTATCACACACACACACACACACACACACACACACACACACGACTGTTTCATGCATGAGATATCTAATGTTTCAAAGGGTACTTACTAGACATTTGTAACGAGATGTTAAAATAAGACTGCCTGCCTTTGGCCAAAATCCCTAGGCTAATGAACACCAACTACTTCCACATTCCAAAGTTAGGTACTAGATCCCTCAAGCAGGATTTGTTTTTTATAACTATTTATTCATCACCCATTCCCTGACTAGAAAAATAAGGTTGGAGATGCTGAGAGAGTTTTAGAAGATTGAGAAGGATTTCTTCCAGAGCGAGTTGTGGAAGTAATGTGGCACTTTCCTCCTCCATTATGCCTACGTTGCATGAGCCTGGAGCTCTGTATTGCACTTCAAGCTCAGTGAGAGGGGTGTCAAGAAAAACACCAGAGTTCAGTATGTGTTTCCAGGCCAACTGTAAAAAATCTAAAGGGTTAGAGACTGCCTGAAGTAACTTAAGGCAGCAGAATAGAGCACTGCAGCTGGTAGGTAACAACATCCCTGCTGACAACAGAGCCAAGGTGCTTATTTGTTATGAGTCAGTTGTGAACAACACAGGCGTGATGCTATTGACCTGGAACTGGTTAGAATAGTGTCCAGGAGGGTTTTCTGTGAAGGACAAGACAACCTTCCGCAGAAGAGGTTCAGGAGTATCACTGAGTATAGAAGGTATGGGAAGGTGCTGTGTAGGGTTGTCAGAAGACAGGGCACAGGGTTAGTGTTGAGTACCCACCAGGATGATTCCTAAAGAGGCCACAAAAGCATCACTAGAGAGTTTGCTTCCATCTCTGCCCCAGCCAGAAGAAATTAAGACCACTACAGCAGAGCTAGTCAGACTTTTGCTGTCCCACACCTCTCCTACCTCCCCACAGTTCAGTATCAAAGGAGCCAGAGTGAGCCCAGTGAGTGAGGCAGGAGAGAAGGAAAGCAACTCACATCCACCTGCAGAGCAAGCTTCCACTGAAGCAGCCCTAAGTTGGGGGAGAGAAGAACATGTAACTTTGAATAAAATTCAAAATATTTACTATTATACTGGACTAGACATATTAATTACTGAACTAAGGCTGTTTTAGAAAATCAAGTGACCAAAGGAGATAAGTTTTTGTTATTTAATTGTAAGCATATAAACCCTGAGGTCTGCCCAAGATGTCATGTGGGAGCAGAGGAAGATGTAACTGCACAGAGGGCAGGCAGTAAAGGAAAAGTACCAAGTTGTTTTCTGATGGCACTCTACTCATGTCCACAGCTCCTGCTGAAAGCACAGAACATAGAGAGCCATGCTTTACCCCCTTGTGATTCCATTTCATTCCCAATTCCTGGCCACAGTTGATTAGATCAGGGAAGGGTATCTGACCAAAATCAGCAAATAATAGCTCAGTCACAGACCTGTTGCATACCCTTGGACAAAAAGATAAGTAAGAGGAATCAGTTTCCTTCACACAGGAATGTTAAAAAAAAAAAAATGAATGAATATATTTTATCACAGGAGTTGAAACTAAAATATTCTTTATTCAACAAATATTTAGTAAGGGCACTACCATGCCATAATAAAGAAAAAGAAATGTAAAGTTCCTGTCATGAAGGTGCTAATATTCTAGTGGGAAAGCAGACAAAAATTGGTTAAAGAAATAAATATATTAGATAATGACAGATTATATTATTGCCATGAAGGATGTAAATAGACTATTTGGATAAGGAACGGCAGTGGGTGGGGACCCTATTCTAGATAAAGTAGTCTGGGAAGGGCTTATTGAGGTATGAGAGATAAACTAGACCTAAAAAATTATATGGATTCAGATTTGTGAAGAGTCTGGAAAAGAGTGTTCCAAACACAGAAAAAAGCAAATGCAAAGACCCTGAGGAAGGAATTGTTCGGCATGTTCCCAGAACTGACAGACGGCCAGGGCAACTACATCAGAATGAGCAAGAAGGAAGATGAGCTCAGAGAGAGAGACAGGAGCCAGACCATGCTGAGATTGAGAGGCCATGGTGAGTACAATGTGACCTAATGAGACAGAGTTTAGGTCAGTGTAAACTATATGAAATAGACCTTTAAAAAAGAACAGAGATTGAGCAGTAACTCAGAGCTATCTAGTAAAAATTATAGCTAACAAATATTGAATGCCATCTTGCCTATCAATGAATTGCATCAGAAGTCAGCAATTTTTTCCTAAAAATGGCTAGCTAATAAATATTTGAGACTTTTTAGACCATACAGCCTTGGTACAACTATTCATCTCTGCTGTTTTAGTGCAAAATCAGCCATATACAATATGTAAATTAATTAGCATGGCTTTTTATCAATAAAACTTTATTTATGGACATTGAAATTTGGATACCATATAATTTTCTTATGTCACAAAATATTCATTTGATTATAAAACTATTTAGAAATATAAAAACCATCCTTAGATCATTGGCCCTAAAAAACAAAATAGTGGGCATGATTGTTCCACAAACCATAGTTTGCTAAACACTATTCTACATGTTTTACTTGTGATTAAGTCATAATACTCTCAACAACCCTATAAAACAAGTACTATTAGTTTGTCACAAGAAAAAAATGTGACAAACATTTTCACAACTAAAATTTGGCAGAACCAAGAGATAGCTAAGCAACCCAGTTCCAGATTACATGGTGTTAATTTTGCAATCCTGTCTTATGCTAATAAATATTATTATAAAAATTTAACATATTCAAGAGAAACACTTCTGGAATGATGGAGCAAAAATTCATTCCTCCATAAAGGCAAAAAGAACACTATCAAGAAATATTCAAAATCAATTTTTTTAGAACTCTGGAAATTAACCAATTTCAATGGCATTTTTCAAAGAAATAGAGAAAACAACCTAAAATGTGTATGGAATCACAAAAGACTCTGATAGACAAAGCAATCTTGAAAGAGAGAAACAAGCTGGAGGCATCACACTTCTTGATGTCAAACTATATTACAAAGCTGTAGTAATCAAAACTGTACCTTGTTGGCATTGTTAAAAAAACACATACAACAGTGAAAGAGAATAAGAAACCCAGAAATAAAATCTCTACATATATGGTTAATTAGTTTTCCAAGAAAGGTGCCAAGAATATAAAATGAGAAAGTATAGTGTTTTCAATAAATGGTGTTGGGAAAACTGGGTATCCACATGCCAAAGAATAAAACTGGGCCCCTATCTTACATCATACATAAAAATCTACTCAACGCAGATGGAAGACTTGAATGAAAGACCCGTACCTCTAAAACTCTTAAAAAGAAACATAAGCTGTAAACTTTTTGACATCAGTCTTGGCAATAACTTCTTTGGATTTAACACAAAAATCAAAGGCGATAAAAGCAAAAATAAGCAAGCTACATAAACTATACACCTGAAACACTGTATGCCAACTATAATCGAAAAATAAAAAATAATATTTAAAAAAGACACACAAATGGACAATAGATACATGAAAAAGGTGCTCAACATCACAAATCATCAAGGAAATGCAAATTAAAACCACAATGAGATGTCACCTCATACCTGTTAAGATGTTTATTAAGGGACAAGAAGTATCAAATATTGGTGAGAACATGGAGAAAAGGAAACCCTTGTACATTGTTGGTCAAAATATAAAATGGTATGGCCACCATGGAAAATAGTACAGTAGTTTCTTACAAAATTTAAAATAGGACTACCGTATGATCCAGCAATCATACTTCTGGGTTTACATGCAAAGGAAATGAAACTAGAATATCAAAGAGATATCTACACTTCCATGTTCACTGGAGCATTGTTCTCAATAGCCAAGATATGGAAACAACCTGTGTCCATCAATGGATACATGGTTAAAGAAAATGTGATATATATATATATAGAGAGAGAGAGAGAGAGTATACACACACACACACACACACACACATACACACACAATGGAACATATTATTCAATGTGATATATACATGTAGTATATATCTATATATATTATATGTACATATATTTATAAGTGTACATATATATGCACACACTCATACACACATAATGGAACATATTCGGGCTTAAAAAAGAACATCTGCTATTTGGAACAACATAGATGAAACTTATGCTAAGTGAAATAAGTCAGGTAAATACAAATATTGCATGGTATTACAATATATGGAGTCTTAAGAAAATAAAGTCAAACTCGTAGAAATGGGCAGTAGAGTATAGATTGCCATTAGGAGTGGGGAAAGTGGGGAGAGGCTGGTAAAAGGTACAGACTTTCAGCTATAAGATGAATAAAGTCTGAGAACCTAATATATAACATTGAGACTGCAGTTGATAATACTGTATTGCATAATTGAAATTTGCATGGAGTGTTCCCTCACACACACACACACACACACACACACACACACACAAATTAAATATATGAGGTGATGGAATTGTTAATTAACTTGATTGTGGAATCCTTTCACAATGTATACATATATCAAATCATCATATTGTACACTTTAAATATAATACAATTCTATTTGTCAATTATTCTTCAATAGAGCTGAAAAAAGGATTAAAGATCACAAATCAGTAATCTTCACTTCTACCTTAAGAAACTAGGAAAACTCAATCTAAAGCAATCAGACAAAAGAAAATAATAAATATTAGAGAAGAGAGTCAGATATTAACTAGACTTAGTGTGGTAGTCATTTCACAGTTATACAAATATCAAATCATTATGTTGTACACCTAAAACTAATATAATATGTCAATTGTACTTCAACAACAATAAATCAAAACAAAACAAAAACTAAAAATGAATTAAAGACAATATAAGACCTGAAACCAAAACACTACTAGAAAAAAACATAAATGATAAGCCTCTTGACATTGATCTTGGGGATGATTTTTTGGATTTGACACCAAAAACAAAGGCAATAAAAGTGAAAACAAACAAGTGGGACTTCATCAAACCAAAAAGCTTCTGCACAGCAAAGAATGCCATAAACAAAATGAAAAGGCAACCTACTGAATGGGAGAAAATATTTGCGAATCATATATCTGGTAAGGGTCTAATATCCAAAGCATATAAAGAACTCATGCAACTCAATAGCAAATAAACAAACAATTTGATTTTAAAATGGGCAGGGGATCTGAACAATTTTTTTGTTTAAAAAGAAGAAATAAGTGAAATAAAGAATAGACAAACAATAAGAAAAGATGAACAAAATCAGAAGTCGATTCTTTGAAAAATTCAACAAACTGACAAGTCTTTTGTTAGACTGACAAGAAAAAAAATAGAATATCCAAATTACTAAAATCAGGAATCAAAGAGGAGCCATTACTGCTGACCTTACAGAAATAAAAAGGATTATAAAGGAATACTATAAACAATTCTATGTTGATAAAATACATGATATAAATGAAAATAGACAACTTCCTAGTAAGACACAAACTACCAAAACTGACTGAAGAAATAAAAAATCGGTACTATAACAAGTAAAGCAATTTAATTAGTAATTGATAAATTTCCCCAAAAGAAGAGCCCAGCACTAATCTTTCACAAATTCCTCCAAAAGACAGAAGAATAGTAAATATTTCCCAATCGATTCTATTTCTATAAGGCCAGTAGTATCCTAATACCAAAATGAGACAAAGAAATCCCCCAAAAATGAAAATTAAACTGATATCCCTTATCAATACAGACAAGAAATTCAACAAAATACCTGAAAACAGAGTCATACATCACAACCAAGGGGGATTCATCCCAGGAATGCATGAGTAGTTTCATTTGAAAATTGATCAATGTAATTAATAAACTATATTAATAGTCTAAAGAATAAGACTACATGAGGCTAAGAGCATGTGCCCTGGCACCACTACATAGATTTCTACACTGGCTTTACCATTAGCTGTGTGATCTAGAGCAAGTCAGAAACCTTTCTATGCCTATTTTTCCGTAGGTTGTTTTGAGGATTAAGTTAACAGAACGTATAGGACTTAGAATAGTACCTGATACATAGTAAGTACTAGCCAAATATTTTGTTATTTTATTATTTTTTAATTACTAAACTTGCTAAGGGTCATAAAAATTATGACTTATTTAACTCCAAATTATATCTGTTGCCATGTCACAAGTATCTTGATTAACATTATCAATTTATTATCTTTAAATGCTATAGAAATGTTATTGAGAATTAACAGATGCTTTCAGAGATTCAAATTAATTCATCAATATGAGGAAAAACCTACCATAATCAAAACTTGATCATCTACTTAAATCTACTCTTCTCTCAAAATTTTTCTTCTCAGAAAATGACAACATTCAGTTTCTTGGGAAAAAAAAATTGTCATCTTTGATTTATTTTTCTTCCCCTCATATTCAATATTCAATGGAATTTATCCCAATCATTCTACTTTCTACCTCCCAGAAGGAGAATGCAAGTCCCAGCTATTATCATCTCTCTTCCAGATTACCTACTGACTGGTTTCTCTCACCCCTGCTCCCATACATCCTACTCTCTACACAACAGCCAGAATGACACTTAAATTATGAATCTGATCATGACTGTTTTGCCATGACCTACAAGGCCTTATATAATCTGGCTCCTGGGTAGCCCTCCAACCCTATTATCTATGAATTTTCTTCCTGCTCTCAGCACCCCAGCCCCAGCTGACTTCTGTGTTGATCCTCTAATAGGACAGGCACATTCTTGATGCCCTACTTGCTGTTTCCTCTGAAGAAATGTCCTTCCCTCATGTCTCTCTCTCTCTCAATTCATTCAAGTCTATGCTCAAATTTTCCTCCTCAGAGCCTCCTTTGGTCATCCTATCTAAGACAGCACTCTGCTACTCTCTGTCTTCTTATGTGATTTATAAGTCTAAAGCATTTATTGCTACTTGACATCACACATTTATCATCTGTTTATTGCCTGTTTCTTCCAACTCAGTTTTGAACTCCGTGATTTTATCTGTTTTGTTCACTGCTGTGTTCTTAGTGCTTAGAGCAGTGCTGGACATACGGTAAGTGAACAACAAATATTTGGTGACTAAATGAAGAGGAAGCCAGTCAGGAGAGCAAAAAAAGAAAGTAGCAGAGACAATATTATTTAGGGAACCCATATGTCTCTGAGAGAATTAGAGAAAGTGGCTCCCATCAGATTTCCAGGCTGAAGACACCTGTCCTCCTCATTTGTCTCTGTTCCTTGAAAAGGAAAGAATTTAACTAAACTTGAAACTAATACCAGAATGAGGTGTCAAGTAATAGACATGAAGAAAGTGTGGCACTGTATCTGGTCTATCATTAGTGTGATGAGGAGTAGCATCTCTCAATTTAGTACAAGAAGGAGAAAGTGTATAATTTGAAGAGAAAGGGCTAGAAAGATAAGCTGTGGTATGGGATACCCTGGGCCCCTGAACGACAAATCTTTAAGGAACTTTATAGCCCCTTTTTAGAGCATTTCTGAGGAATGAAAGTAAAGATAGTGGTTTATGACTTTTCATTTTCTTAAGTAAATCATAGCAGGAAAGGGGCAATCTTTGTTCCCCAGTTGCCAAGTTAACAGCATGACAGAGAGAAAAAAGGGCCAGTGTCTGACCTTTTTGCCTCTGTCTTATGTTTTACAAATCAACATGGCAGGGAACACCATACCAAGTATAAAAAAGGTAAAGACAAATTATGCTGCTCAGTATTAGAACACCAGGCAGAAGAAGGCTGCTCTGCATGGCCTCCCCTCATAGAGAACTCAAGTATGAGAAGGGAAGTATGAGAACTCAGGTACGACTGATGACTGAAAGACAAGCTCCTCTTCAAGAATTGAGAGTGTAAGCTGATACATATGAGATTTCCCTGGTCCTATCATGTATCCTACCATCCATAAGAAGCTGGACTAAGTGCAAGCTTGGGGTGGGAGGTAGGGTGGGAAACAGGCATTGTTGCAGATTGCAAGCCTGGAGTGCAAAACAGCAACTGCTGAACTGTGGAAGATACACACCCTCAGCTCTACTTAGAGTTACTTCTCTGTTCAAACACCCTGATGGTGTCAATTCCACCTGCTTACAGAGCATAATCTTTGCCTTGTGGCTTTAAAAATCATTGCCAAGAGAATCAGGCAGGCTCCAGATCCCAGGACTACTTAATGTACACCAGTAAATGTCTCCCAGTTGTCTCTCATTTTATCTGAATTCATGAGAAGCAGTGAAACTTTATAAGCTATAGTACAAACTTCCAATAAATTCAAATAGACACCTGTGCTCTGTTCTGTCATATTTAACAATCATAAATATTCAATGATTTAAATGTTAAAACGATCATTGCTTTTTAAAAAATAGTCATTTTTAGAACTACAATGAAGCTCATCTCAGTCTTCATTTCAAAAAAATGCCTTATTTAAAATTTGAAGCATATGAATGTATTAAGATTAGGTATGGCTGCAAGCAACAATGACTTAAATAAGGTAGAAGTTTATTTTTCTATCAGGTATACACAATCCTCAGGTATTAATGCTTCTTCCAGCTCACTGTTTTGCCATCCTTATGACAAAATCCTTCCCTCTGGAGTTCAGTCATCTCATCATTTTTCCATGGAGCATAATGGAAGAAAAAGATGAAGAAGGGAAGAAGACACTCAACCAGGCTGCCTTTTAAAATGGTTTCCTGGAAGGTGCTGTACAATATGTCTGTTTATGTCACATTAGCTAGAACTAAATCACTTGGTCATACTCAGCTATGAAGAGATGGAGAAATGTCTATATTCTAGGTGGCAATATGCCTAGATAAATATTGGGGGTTTATATTACTAAGGAAAGAGGAGAATTAATATTGAGGTTTATAACTAACAATCAATGCCACATTTCAGGTTAGATCTCTAGAAATTCTGTTTCTAGAGCAGCTTAGCTACTGTTGTTGCTAAGGATGAGAAGATTAATCCACATTAACTATTAGGATATGACTGACTCGAGGTAGAAAAAAATAAAGGCAGAAATACTAGTTAAAAAATAAGGATAGAATGTCCTTATTATAAAATATATTTAAAATATTATTGATTAGAAAATACAAATGGGGGTGTTGAAAGAAGGGCTAATGCTTTTCCCATTACCCTTCATTTTACAGAAGTGAGGGTAGCAGGGTTGAGGAGAGTCATGTTAAATTGATGGTTGAAAGCAGGTGTCAGCAAACAATGGCCCTAAGACCAAATTCTAATCACTGTTTTTGTAAACAAAGTTTTGTCAGAACACAACCACACTCATCATTTACATATTGCCTATGGCTGCTTTTCATGCTGTAATAGGAGAGTTAGGTAGTTGCAACAGAGATGAAAATATTTGCTATTTAAGCCTTTACCAAAAAAGTTTGCTGACCTCTGGTTAAAATACCTGAGTGAGGCAGTCTAATATCTAATTTTAATACTTGCTATGTTCTTAAAGCAATTTCACATTAAAAATAACAGTGCATTATATATATATAATCAAATCTGTGTTCACAAGGATGCAGTAGAAGCATGTTATTGGGGAGGAGGCAATATTGCTTTTTCTTAAATGATGTGTTGTCAGCTGCCCTGGAGAAATTCCTGTTTCTTATTAGAGTCTGTTGGGGTCTCACTGGATTCTGCATTCTCTTGTTTTCGTAAGACCCTTTGCATGGCTCTTGGAGCAATTAAATGTGGACTTTAGCTGAGATAGATGATGATAATATCCCCAAGTGTCATCACACATATCATTGCTGCTGTTGTTTTAATGCAAAGGGAAGATATTTAATTTTCTTAATCTAATAAACCTATCTATTCAAATAAGCAAAACATCAATGCATGAAGCAAATGAAAAAAATTCATCTTTTGAATTCCATTTCAAATGTCACCTCTCCCATGAAAGTTTCCATGATCCTCTAGATGGAACTTATCTCAGCCTCCTCTGTCTTCGGTAGCATGCAGCGTGTATCCCTATTGAATTTGTCTCATTATGCCTTGTTTTGAGATTGTGAACAAATCTCTCTCTCTCTTCCTCTTCTAGAATATAAACTCATTCGCAGCAAAACATTAATGTTGTTACTTGTGAAAGCCCAGTGCCTAGCATAATGCCTGGTGCTTAGTAAATGTTGGTTAGTTGAAATGTGAAAAGGATAGACTATTAGCCTTCACCACATATTTTCTTTCTTCTTCATTATAGAGGATGTGAGATCTGCCTCCAGTTTACTCTGTTCTGACCATTGTATTTTCTCTCCCTTTCCCTTCTCAGTTTATTTACTCATTTATGGACCTACATAAACTATATATGTATAAAAAGTATCTTTCAAACTGAAAATTTTAAACTATGGATTTTCTTCTGCCTCTAGAAATTCTCATTCTGCGATGCTATTCTTCTCTTGCTATTATTTTCCTTCGCCTCCTTCTCCACCCCTAAACTACATTCATCTTTATGCACTCCACCAAGTGGTGAAGCAGAAAAGAGAGGAAAGGGTTTTATTTTCCTATATTCTCTACCTCCCTTCCTCTTGCTTCATTGATCCAAAACACTTAGACCTGTCTTGGCAAGAGATGACTCTGCTAAGAAATGCAGCAGCTTCCCTGCCCTGAATTTTAAGCTTTATAATAGAGGAAACATCTCTTCTTATCCCCACTTTCTTCAAAACATGGCCTTAGCTTAAATGATTAAATATGATTCCTATACTTAACAAACAAGCTCATAAGAAAGTACTCATGATGAAAATGGAAATCCATAAGAATAGATACTCGCATGATGCCCTTCATAGGCAATGGAGTGGTTCTGCCTTTATTAGCAATTTGACAAGGGTCAAAGAATGAGTTCCTTTCTGGCTCCAGCCCTGTATCCATGGGCTCTTTTGCCTTCTGCTATTGCTGCTGCCAGGCTGTCTCTTAGTGTTCCAGCTTCCTAGGCACCCACCAGATGCAGCTGCCAGGCTGAAAGGAAAGAAGAATTGATTTCAATTTCCAAGTTGAGAATGTCCTCACTGCTCTGACCTTGAACAGGGCTATTTCACTTTTTTGCCAATCCTTAGCCCATAGCCAGAATTTTGCTCTCAGCACTGTTTTGATGCAGTTCCCAAGGATTTTTTATTCATCTCTTCTTGGTGGCCTCTCATCTTAGCTGGCCCAGCGCCCTGACCCTCTTCAAACCCAGCAGGGCCTCTTCGCCAACCAGGATAATGAGCACTAAGAGTGTTGTGGCACCAGCTCTTGGCAGGTTGACAGGCACCAGGAAGGACCAGTGGCCGCGAAAGAACCAGGGTTACCTGATCTATCATTCTAGTCTGAGAATCCTTTTGACCCCTGAAAACAAAGAGAAATTGGTCCTAATATTGAGGTAGTGTGACCTGTGGCAAGAACTATTTCTACCTCCTTTTAAATTTATAAGATGAAAATAACACCAGAAAGGCACAAATATTCACACAGATACAAAGTCAGAGTAGTGGCAAGAGCTCCCTGGAAGAAAGCAGTGATAGCTGTAGGCTAGAACTATTAAAGATTTGAGAAAGTAGTTCAGGAGAACTCAAACTGGGTCAGACTTTCCAGCAATAAGGTCCAAACTAGATTAGGTAACTCTGTAGTCAGGCAGTTACATGTCTCTTTCCAGTGAGTATATCTTATTTTCAGAAGTCAGAATTTTTAGATTCTTACACAGTACTGCTATTCTAGAACCTCCTATTCACCCGCATGGCTCAGTCCTCTCCCCCGGGCCACATCCCAGCAAAAAGTAGTTATGTGACTCTCTCTGAAGCAACGTTTAGCTTTGCTGTGAGGAAGCAAAATGAAGATCTTTGGTTTCTTCTGCAGGCTAGAAGTCAGGAATGGAGAGACATGTGATCTGGTTCTAGTTCTACCTCGGAAACTTGAGTAAATGCTTTATGTCTCTCAGCTTCAATTTCTTCCCCCTATAAAATAAATAGGCTAAATCCTTCTCTAAGTTTTCTTCCAGGTTCTGCTGCAATATTCATTCTTAGCTACATCAAATGCATCACAACTCTGAAGGCAAGAGAAAAAATGATTGGCTCTCAAATGCACTGATTTCTCTTTGCAGCACAAATGGAAACTTTATAGAGGACACTGCCAGGTAGGCTCAGATATGAAGGGAATAGAATTGTGATCAAAGAAAGCTGTGCTCCAGAGTTCTGGGCATTGATCCTTCTCAAGAATCCACAGGGCTGTCACAGTCCTCTACTGGTGTCTATAGAGGCAGCAAGAATTATCTTCTTTAAGGATTATCTCTCCCTCCGCCACCCATTCAGTTTACTAAACATGGAGCTAGCACTTCTATATGCTAGCCACTATTAGAAATATAAAAGTTAATTAGGTAATATTCCTTTTCAAATCATGCTTACAATATTTGGTAGGAGCAAGAACCCAAGAGTCTCAGTTGAAGAGTCATCTGATCCTCTTTCACCTACTCAAGGAGGGAATTAAGTAGAGGTTCAGAAGATCTTTGACATCAGACATACCTAGATTCAAATTTGGGCAAGTTAATCTCTCTCATTCAAGTTCATCTTCAAAATGGCACAATAATAGAAACTCTCACAAAGGATTAGTGAGATAATGCATATAAAAGTTAATTTTCTTGTCACAAATAAGTTTTTAGGGTTTTTATATATTAACATAACTAAGGATAAAATTTCAAGTGTAGAGGTGCCTCCATTCCTCATGAATTTTTCGGTGTACTGAAAACATTAATTTGATTTTACATAAATAAATATATGTTTAAATAGTCATAAGTGCAATGCACTTTTTGGATCCTCCAGGGAGCAGAGACAAAGAGAATTAGAAGCATAAGAGATTTATTGGGTTAAATGCCCGAGAAACATTAAGGGCAGAGGAAGCAGACATGGGCAGGAAGAGCCTCAGTTTGCAATGCAGATCTGTCAAAGTCTTCTCCAGCTCAAGAAGGACTTAGAAACAAAGATTGCCCATAAGAAAAGTCCCCATTGAATAGAAATGACCAGGCACTAGGACCACCCACTATGTCTAGTTATTAGATTGGAGCTGCCCTGGAAGAATGTGACCTTGGTTAGAAAGCTGAAGTGTGTCCTGAAGGCACTATGGAGAAGGCTTCCAGTCAACTGCACTCTTTGCAGCTGAATGTGAATAGCAAATTCTTGAAAAGAGATTCACTTGGCATATCTCCATGGCTGTCCATGCTATAAGAGATACAGAATTTAACTTAGGCTTCCCTGACAAACTGTCATTTAAATGAAAATGTGGAGAACAAGGCAAGGTCAACCAGACTAAGAGATAATTACTAGAATTAGTGGGGTGATCACATTTTAAGGTATGAAAATGTCAAATAACTATACTGTACACCTGAAACTAATATAACCAACATGAGATTGTATACCAGCTATACTTAAACAAAAAATAAATAAATAAATAAAAGAGGTACGAGCAGGAGCTGTCCAGAATAAGAAAGAAGAGGGCAGAACTTGTGTTAAGGGACCAAAAGAAAACAAGACTTAAAGAGGCAAGATCCAGATCCAGCAGGACCTAGTAGGTCATGTAAAGGATTTTGGTCTTTTTGTAAGAGAAAAGAGAATTTTAAGAAGTGTGGAGGAGTCAGGAACTGATCAGATTTGCATTTTTAAAAGATTATCGGGACTGCTAAATTAAGAGTAGAATTAGCAGAAGAACAGGAAATGCAGGGAGACCATCTAGGAAGTTCTTGCCCAATACTTCATATATAGTAAACCATCCAAAAATAAAACCAACTATTATTATTAATTATTATCCCTAATTACATAATCTTACTCTAGCCCCCTGCATTAAAACTAGACACTTCTGCATTTGCTTTAAACTGCCTAGTTTAAAACCAATTACCTCCAGCCTAGTCTTTTTCATCACAAATTACACTGTTTGATAATTTCATTGCTCTGTTGCAGGCGTTCTGCTTCATTATAACAGTCTCAAATATTCCCAGAACACAACTTATACATACTTCTGCTCCAAACCATAGTTTATGCCCATCTGAATGCCCTTTCCCACTCTCTGCCTGAAATTATCTTCCTCTTTTCACAAACTCTGCTAAAGTCTTCCCTGCTTACTCCACCTAACCTCATATTCCCTCCATTCTATCATCCTTCTGGCTCTCACAGCTCTGTAAACCTATGGTACATATTTTAATGTGCTTTTTCATGTTATTTTCCCTCTTTATAACTCCTAGGAATCAAGGACTTGAGGTAATAGGCACTTAGAAAGTAAAAATGTAGAAGAATACTTTATCTTTCCAAGAAGCTTATCACTAAAAAAAAGAATAGTTGTAAATAGTCAATGTAGATTGCTTAGGATGGAGAACAGAAGAAAATGGCAATAAAAACTACTAGAAAAGAAAAAAAGAAAAAGAAAAAAATAAATGTGACATGCTGGGAAAAAATAGCTAATAATAATAGGAAATAAAATGTATTGAGCATGTACCTTGCACTAGTTACTATTCTACGAATTTCACATATATTATCTCATTTAACTCTCACAACACCTCTGTGAAGTATGATTCCTATCCCTGTTTAGTAATGTTGAATGATTTATCACTCAGTCTGAGCTCTAAAGAATAAAAAAAATTTCTGGGGCAGATAATTATTGAGCTTTGTTGATGTGTGGTGAGGAGGGGGAGAGGGTCACTGGAAAAGCTGATGAAAAACAAATGGCTTCAGAAGATGAAGTTGACTCTCAGAGAGAAAGATCAGGTTGCTCAGGTGAGAAGGAAGTGGCATTTGGAAAGGAGAGAAGTTTATAAACTATTTCAAGGAAGTCTTGCATATCCCTTTTTCAACTTTTGTGCAGATCTACATTGTCTTTTAGAATTTTCTGCCTCAAGTTTTATTTTGTCTCCAATAATACGAGTCTGCCGTAATGAGAGCAAGAGAGCCCAGAGGTAAGGTTTCTCAGGATTTTGGAGAAGTGTGAATTACAGAAATTAACTTTACACAGAGAGCCACCTCTTTCTCTGGATCTGGGAGGTAACATGAGGGAACAAGGACAATAAGGATTTTCTCTATGTCACTGTGAAGGGAGATTTTGAAAGAGTAGTTCCATTGGATTGATGTCAGGGCCATGTGATAAAAATGAAAGCAGAGACTTGGAGTAAAGAGGCCTTAGAATCCTCATGTTATCAAAGCAATCCTGAAGTCTCAGGCTTAGGGAGACCAAGGATTGGAAGTTGCATTGAGGCCACAGTGAAGGTGAAGAGCATGAATTTCCACTGAGCTGGGGCTAAATCTATACTGTCTGCTTTATCTTACCATTCTGCTCATTGACTTCCAACCAACCCAGGAAACAAACTTTACCTCCTTATTTTCAAGGTGCTGGTGGCAGGAAGAATGAGCAAAGTTTTGCTCAAGGAAGACAGTATAACAAAATAATTGTAATTAGTGTGATAGTGCTAGTGCAGGGAGAAAAACTCCACTTCTTCTGCAGAATCTGGGGCCTTGTTTGCCCTTGAAAAACAATCTCATTGGAGCAATGTATTAGATTGCAAGGTATTTTTCAGGAAAGCATTTCATAAGAACCATAGCAATCTCTCACATGTGCACACACAGACACAGATGCGTACTCTTAAGTTTCCAGTTAAAAGTACATACGTACTTTCTCAATTAAAAAGCATTTAGAAAGTAAGATAAACTGATCACTAAATGTTCCTAATGTTCTTAAACTTAAAGACTTGTGGAGTGGAAGTTTAAAGAAAAAAAGACTGGGAGTTTGAGGAACAGACATTAGGGAAAGCTACCTGACAAGGTTAAGAGAATTGTGGAATTAATACTATTTAAAAATAATCACCTTAAAAATCATTATAAGGGATTTAGTCCATTTCATTGACTTAGGTGATTATAAAAGTAATCTCTCTTTTTAGAAATTTTAATTGGGTGGCTGCCACCAGATGCACATGAGGATCCCCTTCTGGTGCTAAAACTGCAATTGGCATATTCAATTCATCAATGGAATATGTGAAATGCCCCAATCCAAAGGGATTCCATATAGCTACCATGCACCTAAAATCAACTCCAATGGCTTCCTAGTGTTCTAGTTCCTCTTCCAAGTCTTTCTACTCTTGGCTAAACCTTTTCACATGTTAGGTTACTTGCTTTCATTCTCCCTTACCCTTACCTCAAAAAAATATTTCATAGTTTTCTCTCTCAGTTCAACAATCACAAAAAAATAAATAAATAAAATTGCTTAGGAGTGCAAAACATTTTAATGATCATTTTGTTTTATTCTCTTATAGGTAAGAAAAAGGACAAAAAGGGTTAATTTTCGCAGGATGGTGCAGCTGGTTAAAGGCAGGAGTGGTGAAACACCTAGAACCCAGGTCCCCTTCCCACAGGCCTCCTACTTTGCTACCCACTCTTCAGTAACTTTCCTGGGGCCGCTCTCTCATCTTCTAACTTCTCCTCCTGGGGCCTTTGCCAGCTCATTATGACTCACCCTACAACATGGATCTCAATATGACACACACACAATATGTTTATACAAGGGCAATCTCAAATGCCCTGATTTGTTTCCTAAACACATTTTGTGGCCTTTTGGCCTATTTTGCACATTGGGCATATGTCTTACTTTAAGTAGGCTAGCCCAAATGCCTTCCAATTTTTAGACAAGGAGTCTTAAAATAGGAAAAAGAAACTTAATAGAAAATCTTCTACTTATTAAAATTTTAAATAAATGCATAACAGAAAAGTAGAAAAGTCATGATCTCAACCCTTTACCCTCAACTATAATCATATGATACACTTCCTTCAGGCTGTTCTCCTAGGCATTCCTTTTTAATATCATTGTTATCTGTCCTTAACCTGACTTGGCTTGAATCAAGTGTTGGAAGAAGCTGGCTATGAGCCATTTTGTTCTTCGGAATCAGTGAAAGCACATCCAGGGAACACCAGTACATCTAGAGCCTCACCCAGCATATAACTGGAAGTTGGAAATCATTTTTCTGTCATACTATGGTTGGGGGTTTGTGGCAGAGACTGCTACTTGCCTATTTAATACCTTTAATTCCCTTTTACCTTACTAAAACTCCAATTTTGCTTAAGGGAACTTGGTACCAACCTTAAAAACTACATTTCTGCAGCCTCTCTTTTGGTTAGGATTGGTCATATGAAACAGAGTAGGTAAAAAGATGTAAGCAGAAGTCACAGGGTGACATGTTACAAGTAATGCTCTTTAAAGGGGACTGGCTGACTCAACTGTAAGTATATGTTTGTTCTCCCCCTCTCCTCCTTCCTCCTATCTGTATGGTAGATGTGATGGCTAGAGCTACAGAAACCAACTGTGACTATGAGGTAATCTTGAAGATAAAACTACAGGTTAAAGATGTTGGCACCTGAAAGAATAAGGCTGGGACATTGATGACATTGTGGGGCTGCTACATCAGCTCTGGACTACCAACTTCTCAACTTTGTTAACTTGAGAGAAAAGTAGACATCCATCTTGTTTAAGCCACATTTTTATTAGATTTTTGTTGTTGTTGTTTAACTTGAAGCTAAAATTTGCTGGTACAGGAGCCAAACAACCCTGAAGTGCTTTCAGAGAGAGCTTCCCTTGAATGCTTTCTTTGGATTCACTAATGGTTCCTCTAAGTCTGGATCTTTTGGTTACCTGGGATTTTCCAGTTCTCTCTCTGCACCCCCACCTCCTGCATTCGTGCCTTGGCAAAGCTGGAACCTCAGCCTTTGGACCCTTTGGGCTTGACTCTCTGGACTGCCAGGGCTGGATCCTTTTCCTCTTGCCTTTGCTATATTTCCAGTTGCGTTCCTGAAAGGGCCTGGCTTTGCCTGGGAAGCTGCTGAGACTTCTAAACCCCAATCCCTTCCTCCCATTCTCTTCTCAATTTAGTTTGTGCACCTGCTAAGGGTCATCTTGACCGACTTTCTACTAAATACATTTACAGAAAATTTACATGTAATATTTCTTTGCAGAATATCCTGTAAGATGTGCTCAAATTTTGTCATAACTTTCCAGATTTATTTTTTTCCCTTCCTAACTGACTTAATCAAATTGCACAACTGGTTCTCCATAGTTCCCACAAGGGGTAATCATGTCTAATTAGACACAGCTGAAAATCTATCCACAGGTGGCTAATGAAGACTTTCTGGCAGTATAAAACCTTTCTCCATAGAAATAGGGGCCTTTATACCATTTTATTACTTTACCCCTAATCTTTCTCATTGAGTTATGATTCAGGCAACACACAAGACCTGTTTTGCAGTCCAGATTTACTTAATGGATAAGTGATAGCTTTCAAACCAATATAAAATATCCAACTTGTGGATATAAATAAGCAAAGTAAATTATTAAACAGTAATATTGGTGCCTGGATTTTAGTGGTAAGTAAAATTCTTTCCTAGTCTATCATTCAGCAATTTTTGTTTGTGATTATAAATTAATTTGGTCAAGTATTTTCTCCTTTAATTTGGTGCTATCCTTAACCCAAGCCCTCAGGGAAGTAGTTTTCCTGGTCTAGGTTCCCTACTAATAAGGCATTCACAGAACTATTGACTAATGTGATTTAAGTTGGCTCATGTGTGCTCCCACTTCCATAAGAGTCCAACTTGAATAGGAAAAGACAGATGAGACCACCTTGGCTGCCTCTAAGAAGAATGACTTGGAGGGGTTGGAGGGCTAGATAAATGGCTCTCTGCATGAGTGCCTCAGGCTCAGCTTTCAGAGATTCATCATTACTGTCAACAGATTGGGAGCTGGAATAAAAAATATCACAAAGGTAGTCCATTCTAATAGGGGCAGTTCTAAAATTTGGGGCCCTCCATGGCTTTCTCCTCTGTCTTTAATACAGACTACTTAGAAAATCAAATCCAGAGATTAAATCATTTCTCCCCTAGGGAATCTCATTTACCTTTCTGTATCATGCAGAAAAATTCTGCACACACATATACCCTAATTTATATCTCTAAATTTTATTTATACCATCCATCATGACTCCATAGAGGGCATTCTGGCTACCAGGACCTCCTCTCAGAATTATAAACAGCAATAAAACATTACTCTTTTACACATAGATAAAAGACAAAATGAAAAAAATCTTAAAATCATTTCAGGTGGTGGGACTATTGGTGTTTTTTTTCTTCTTTTTACTTTAGTCTTCCCATATTTTCTTTGATTATAATACATATTAATAAATGCTAACATTTCCTGAACACTGATTTTGGCCCAAGCACCCTACTTAAGCATATTATATATTTTATCTCACTTAATCTTCTTTACAAATCTTTGGATTTACACATAAGGAAACTAAAAAAATTAAATAACTAATCAGTGGGTAGCCTACATCTGAGCACAGTTCCATCTGACATTAAAGTCAGAAATCTTAGCTACTGCGCTATTATTTTTATAATGGAAAAACTACACATTAAAAAAAAAAGATTATAAGATGTTAAAACCCGAAACTTTAGTCATGGGTTTAAAAAATTATACTATTCTAAAAAATGAGAGGGTACATGGTATGGTGGTATATATAGCATGGTGGTTAAGAGCCTAGATTCCGGAGCCAGAGCTCATAAACTCAACTCCCCAGCTTCTCATCTTGCCAGCTCTGTGACCCTGAGCAAGTTACATAACTTCTCCATGACACATTTTCTCCATTTATAAAATGAAGATAATAGCACCTACCATAGGGTTATTATGAAGATTAAATGAATATTATGAAAATGTTTAATTAGTGCCTGGCATATAGTAAGCACTATGAAAGTATTTGTTGTTGTTATTATTATTTTATTCCAAAAAAAAATATGAAGCCAGTCTTGTATTCTCCTGAAAAGAAATTTGGACTATAATTCTCCCAAGCTCGTGGATCAAGAATTTTAAGGATGAGACTGCCTGCTTTGTCTGTGGAATAGCTGTAAGATAAGGGATGAGAAGGGCTGGTGACCAATTGCTTTCAGGGCTGAGTGGATGCATTTTGCAGAGAGAAGTTTCCTGGTATCATTTAACTGCACAGTCAAGCCTTAGAGCAGAAACTTCCTGCTCATCTTTTTCCCTTTGTATAAATAATTTAATTATTATTAAAATTATCATATTAACAAATTTCTGTTCATTTTTAAAAGTAGGGGGAAAAGTGTCCAGGAATTACTAAATGAAACTCAAAGAAATAAAAATACAATATATGGAATAATAAAAATATTTCTGAAGCAGAAACAATGATGGCTTAATATAATATGCTCAAAAAGCAAAGTGAGTCTTTCTGTTAATAAACAAATGTATAAGTACCAGAACTTGAGTTTCACTGTGCGTAGGATTTCTAAGGGGCTCAGGAATTCTAAAATGGTGGTGCCTGCTCAGAAAGTCACAGGTCTCGAATCCTTATGTCTAGTCCTCCAGCTGATGTTGGTAGCTGCCAAGTCAAGGCTCAAGAAAAAATAAGAAATAAATTCAACTCAGGAAAAACAGAGACAGTGGTGGCTCCTTTAGTCCAGGAAGTATAAATTAAACAAATAATGCTTCTTCACTTCTCACCTGACCTTTGCCCAGTATAAAGTTCTCTGAGACAGACTTAGCCATAGTAATTCTAGAATCCAGGAGCTCCCTCTCTCTAGGACAATAGCTAAGCTATTGAAAAGTTCTTATGCTGAACTGAAATCTGCCATCTTAACTTCTTTTTGGACTAGCTCTGTGTTTTGACAGGGAAGGACAAATTTATTCTGCCTGTCACAAAAGAGCCTTTGAAACATTTGTAGACAATAATCTGGTATTCCTTTGGTTGGACTGTTTTTCTTCTCTAGGCTAAATGTGACCATTCCTATCAATTACCTCTGATTTCCTGACTCTCACTATCCTATTTGCTTTGCTCTAGTTGGTCAATATCCCCCAAGAATTGTGGTACCTACCACAGAACCTAGTACTTCAAGTGTGGTCTGACCACAGCCCACTGCAGACCAGGCTGCCTCTGATCTCCACCTCACTTCCCTTCATGCAGTCAAAGACTGGGGAGGTTTTTTCAGCAGACACATTATAGTGTTGGCAAATATTCAACTTGTACTTAATTAAAGTCTCCAGTTCCTTCACATAAACAAACATACAGGTAGTTTCTTCCATCCTGAATAGCTGGTTTTCTTTTTTAACCTAAATATAGAATTCTGCAATTATTTCTGATACATTTCATCTTACCGAGTTAGACAAGACACTCCAGACTGTCTAGACAATTTTGAATTCTTGTTTAGTTCTGCAGCTATATTTTCCAGCTTTGCGTCCTCTCTAGGTTTTATTTAAAATGTCATTTAACCTATTGATGTATTGCAAAAGTAAAGCAAATGTTTCTGACATTATTGAAAGTGTAGGCTTTGGTACACAATGCAGAATGACTTCTAAATTAGCTTAAACAATTTAAACAGGCTATTTCAATTCTCTCCAACACACCTAACCCACACATACTAAGAAGAAAAGAAGAAAAAGAGGCCTCTTTAATGAGAATAGTGAGCAAGGAAGAAAACAGAAAGAAGTAGTGACACTACCTGCACCTTTTTCCCTATTCTCTTATTCCTGGTCCCAGGATTGGACACTCTTGTAGTCTGATCCAGGTATCAACCCTTGGGGCTGGATTGGGTTGATGACATGTTTATAGCTCCTCATAGACCATGGATCAACCTAGCTACCCAACTTCCCTGTCCAACAAGATTAGAGGCAACAGGTTACTATAATGGCATCATTTGAACAGATGTCAAAGGCAGCTGCCCCAGTCTGTACAAGACTCAGTCCTTTGGTAATTTTCTATCTTCCTCTTCCTCTCTCCTCCCTGGGTTCAGTACCAGACAGAAAAAAATTTTTTCTTTCTTTGGATTATTTCCTCCTTTAGACCCAGTAAGAAGAATTGGGGCCTAATTTTTATGAGCTTAATGTTAGTAAACAAAGCTTATAATAAAACTAAGGAAGAGAAACAATTTTATGACCAGTGCCTGCTGACCAATGTAATGTTTTCTTTGATACAGTTGAAATGAAATCATACTCTCCAAAACCTGAACGTATTGTCTTTTACAACTCCTAGTCTATAGGAAATTCTCTGACGTGAGCTCTTTTTTCCTCATATCCCAAGATCATATAATCTTAAATAGAACAGTTATCAGAATGGGAGCCATAAAGCAAGAGAGAAGAGAATAGGACCATATCTAGCTGCTGGACCTACAATCAGGCCTAGATGTCAGTAGTGGTTTCTCTATCTGACAGTCATATGATCCTAGGCAAATTACTTATCTCTTTGTTCCTCAGAAATGGATAAATGAGAGTAGAGTTTATGTGATAAGAATGAATCAAAAGTTTATAAACTAGTTAATACAGTTCCTGGCATCTATTAAAGTGCTCGTTAGTTATTCTAAAAGTCTGCTGATACTTATGTTCAGTTTTCTTTTTTTTAGTATTTGTTTGCTATACTTTGATCTCAAAAATTAAGAAACATGTTAACAGTTTTCACCAGGTTTTCAGAATCTTAGAATGTTAGAGATTTAGTCTAATCTAGAAATCTAGATTAGATTTTTTTTACAGGTGAAGAAATTAAGGCCCACGAAAAAGGAGCTTTTGCAGACACATTGTAATTGAATGGCAAAGCCAGGACTATAAACCAGGTACCCTGGCTCCCAGTTCTATCTATAATTCTAGTTTTTATTTTTCCAGAGAGGAATCAGAATTAGCTGTATAACCAAAAGCATATTTAGATGCTAGTATATTTTATATGTAGAAACGTGATAGTTGTCATTGTGGGATATATAAAAAAATATATATAATATATATAATTCTTCATAGAGAAAATTTAAGCATTATCTATAAATACATATGCATAGTAAATTTAATCTTATGCTCAAAACACCCACTTCAAACATGCCTGTTTACCAAGCAGGGAGGAAGGAACACAAAATTTGAAACTGACCGGGCTTGGATTCAAATCCCAATTCTACCACTTTCTGCTTACAAGAAACTAGCATGTTAACTCCCTTGAACCTCAATTTCTTTATATGAAAAATGGGGCTATTCACCCCTATCAGTAGTTTCTTGATGCATAAAGCCTATCAAGTATGGGAGCAAAATGCCTAGTATATTGAGATGCCCATCACACGTTGGCACCCCTCAGATGATTCTCACTTGATTCCCCTGATTTTGGCACTCTGCTGGAAGCAAGCCACTGCCAGATGCTAGTGAGATGGAAACGATGTTTGAGAAGAAAGATAGCTGTTTTCTTTGCCATGAGTGAAATGGGGACATGTACTTTCCCACAAAGCCACTTTTGAGTATAATGTTGCTTCCTAGAGGATATTAGCTCAGGAAGTATGCCAAGACCCAGGGTTCCTTACCACAGGGAAATTGTCTCAAGATTGTTCAATGTCAGGCTTTGGTTTTATTGGCTAGCTTTAAAGCCATCAGGATTATATATCTTAATCCTCAAAGTCTATTATCACCTAAAAGCAGCTTTTGCTTTCTGGCACTAGGAGTGTTGATTGCCATAGCCTTCTCTTGCTAAGCTTCCTTAGGTATTTATAAATATGGAAGAAAGAAAAGAAGGAAGGAAGGAAGGAAAGAAAGAAGGAAGGAAGGAAGGAAGGAAAGAAAGAAGGAAGGAAGGAAGGAAAGAAGGAAGGAAGGAAGGAAGGAAGGAAGGAAGGAAGGAAGGAAGGAAGGAAGGAAGGAAGGAAGGAAAGGAAAGGAGGAAGGGAGAGAAGTTAGTTCAAGTTAGTTCAAGTGACTGTTCCTTAAGAACTAGAAAATAATCTTTTGTTCTAAAAGTTAATCTATATGATCAATCCAGAGTGGATCAGATCATAGTGTGCAAAGTCATCTTAAAGCAACAGTATAGATTCTTAGCCAAATAAAACTTTTATATCAGTGGTTCTCCTGCCTAGTTAATAATCAGTCACTTGGGATCCCTGTAAACATTCAGATTCCTAAACTTTTTCACAGATGCAATAAATTGAAATTTCTAGTAGAGCTAAAGCGACAGCATTTATCTATCTATCTATCTATCTATCTATCTATTTATTTATTTATTTATTTATTTATTTATTTATTTATTTATTTATTTTCATGAATTCCCTAGTACTTTTGTAGCAATCACCTCCACCCTGGCCAGCAGACTGGCTTTGGGAACCACAGTTCTACTACAATAGGTCTGAAGAGGATTAACACATATAAAGAGCAATGTGTAGGTCAGAAGAGGGTTGGGTCAACTAATGGAATGTGAAGGAAAAGGCACATCTGGCACACTCTGACTCATGCAAACAGAATTCTGATATTGGTTTCCCTGCCAGGGTACCAGAAGCATCTAGACCATCTGGAGGGTGGATTCCTGTTAAGGAAGCAGAGCTGATGAGCAGACCATGATCTTATTAAACATTCGAATTGTCTAACTCCCCTTGTCAAAGCTCTTTGCTCACTGAACAATCTTCTGATGCTCTCTCTTCCATTACAACTGACCTATTCAGAGAAAAGGGGCAGATCAGGCCAAATGTTTTCCACTGTAAATTAATCAACTGGTATTCTGGTTATATATCAGTCTCTTGTGAGTTAGTATGAGTCAGCATCCCTGAATCTGATCAATTTAGAGTCTCTGCCAAGATCGAGTTTCTGAGGCTGCAAAGCTGACGGCCCGACCCTAGACCCCAGTGTATTCATGAGTAAAAATGTCCTATTCAGGCCCAGGAAGACAGCCAATTAACAACCTCTCCTGACTCATGAGATGAGATGAAAAGGAGCCCATTTTCCAGGGAGACACACTATGGAAAACTTTCTTGATAATACTAGATACTTTATTGGGTACATGAACCTGGAAGGGGTTAGGAACTTATAAGAACAGACATTTAAAATGCTTTTTCTGTTCTCAAAGGGCTTTCATACATATTAACTCATTTGATACTTGCACCAACCTGGGAGGTAAGTCAAACACATATTACTATGATGCTTATTTCAGAGATGAAGAATCTGAGCATGTAAGACATTTAACTCAGATACAAAATAAAATGCACAGATAGGGCCAGAATCCAGACCTTTTGACTCATATATACATTATTCTTCTCAGTTCCCCTCTCATTTAATAAAGAAAATATCCTAAACGAAACCCTAAATGAGCAATAGACACCTGAATGGGATAGACGAGGACTGTGTTTATATGCGTGTATGGGGAGCTGGGTTAATAGCACAGATACGGAGGGGCAAGTTGCAGCAGAGCAGAAGAGAAATCAGACCAATGGTGATAAGAAAGCACATCAAACTTTTTTCTTAATCAGAACTAAGTAGTCAATTTAACAGATTATTTATTGAGCACCTATTATGTGCAAGGCCCTGTATGCTAAGTGCTACCAAGAGTAGAGCTTAGGAAAGAAAATTTTTTTAACATGTATTTTGGTGTGATGAAGAATGACCCCCAAATCTTTTTCCTTCTTTAATGGGAGCACAAAAGAGTGCAGTCCACACCCTGGGTATTTAGAGAGAGGCGGGGAAAGAGGAATTATGATAGTTGAGAAGTTGACTGTGATTAAGACTCTGGCAGCCAAGACCATCTAGAAATGAGGGTTTGATGACATCTCATCAGGGATGGATGTTAGTGCAAAATCCTTCTTGGGGAAATTTAAAAAAAAAGGATGCAGCTTCCTCATTATTGTATTTTATCTCAGGTCTTTAAGTCCTTGGTGACTTCACCAGTTACAGTTCCCAAAATAAATCCTGTTCCGTTTTTTAAATGCTTTTTACAATTGCATAAAAACAAAAATCTAGATTCCAGAGGTGCAGGAATCATGAAAGAGGCAAGTTCCTGCGTTCTGCTTTCTCCAGCTCCGACACACATTTCAGCATGATCCACGGCTGGGACAAAGGGCTCCAGCCAGACTTGTTAATTAGCCTACATGCACTGTCCTGTGGCTTGCTTTAGCCCTCATGTTTTGTTAACTAGATGATCCAGTTTTCTCTTTAAAAATCTGTACATTCTGCTGTTAGCACTCTGGGGTGGCAAAGGAAGAGCGAGCTGCCTGTTCCCCACAGGCTCAGTTCAAGTATGGCTGGATCAGCCTCCCACCTCTCTGGCTGATTCATCAGGCTGTCTATTTAAGCAGATGGGGTTTCTATTTAGGTATTTAATAACATGCATTTAAGATACCCTATTGAGAACCTGATCTGACAGAGGTTTGATGAAGTGTTGATGTGATGGAAACCAAGTTCACTAAGGCAATAACTTCTTCCCAAATCAGATAATTTGAATCAATTCAAACAAGTATTAACTAAGGGCCTACTGTGTGCCAAACATTGACTTAGCCAGAAAAGTAGAATACTTGGCAGAGAGCCCTTGGAAGCTTATTTCTCTGGGCAGGAATTGTGCATGGATGGATGTCTTTGCAATTTTGTAAACATCTTTGACTGCCTACTATGTATACAGGGTTTGAGCAAGTAAGAAACTAAATAGGGTAGTGGCCATACCTCTTTCATATCAAGCCTAGAACAAACAGTTTCAGAGAAAATCACTCTGCTATCTCCAATAATGAGAAAAAAATAAAAGATCTAACATCTACTGAGCACCTATTTGGAATGTTCTTCAATGAGCCATGTTCCTTCTTGAAACCATGCTGTTGCTCTTTTTTGCCCTAACTCTAGGTGATATCCACTCTTTCACTATGCAATGCTTATCCAAATCTGTATATATAGAAGACACAGTATGTCTTCTATAAATAGACTATTATTAGTTATTATTTCTCTGAGACTGGATGGAAGAGTGGGAAGTAGAGATAAGAACTGATAAAGTTACAACTGTTAGGTTGCTTTTGGTGGTGGTATGTAACAGAAAATCCAACTTGAATGGCTTAAAAAGCAAAAGAGATTTATTGCCTTTTCCAACTGAAAAAATCCAGAGGTAGATTCATGATTGGTTATAATTCAGTCAGGGCTTTGGCATTTCTCTGTTATCCTTTTCGTACTACTCTCCCCATGTGTTGGCTTTATCCTGAGGCAGGTAGTAAAGTGACTAATAATTCCAGGCTTCATATTTACATGTAAGATACAGGGGAAGAGAGAATCCATATCTTCAGGTGGCTCTCTTGAAAGTGAGAAAACTTCTTTCCTCAAAGCCTTAGCAAACCTCCCTTCTCATCTCAGTGTACCAATGGTCACAAGGCTTTATCTCAATCAGTTACTTGGCCAAAGAATGCCATGGATTGTTTGGCTTAAGCTAGGTTCCTGACCCAGGAACTATTAAGAGGATGAGGCTGTATCATTGAGGATGGTCTGCTTACACTGCAGTTAACAGCCAACTCCCATATTTCAGAAGCTTAATACGGAAAAAATGTATTTCTTATTCTCACTCCATGACAGTGTATGTCGGCAGGGGGAGCTCTACCATTATAGTCATTCTGGGACCCAGGCTGATAGAGGCTTCATCTTGACACATGCTTTAGCAATCACTGCAGCAGAATGAAGGGAATCTGGTGAATCATACACTGGCTCTTAAAGGCTCCTGCCTGGAAATGACATGTATCATTTCTATTCACATTTTATTGGCCAAAGAAAGTCACATGGCCACACCTAACATCAATAAGCTAGGAAATGCAATCCTACCATATATCTAGAAAAACCAGAATATTTATGAATAGCCCCAATTACTACTATAATTATTTTTGGCTCAGTCAGGACCAACTGTACAGATGACTGTAGAGTTTTCTTCTCCAGAAAAATATGTACTTCCTTGGGAAGAACATCTCTTAGCAAAAATCAGTACAATTAGGGAGAGAGCAATGGATGAACAGGCAACCAATAATGTTTATTATAGAAGTTTTATGAAAGCAAACTGATCCCAGACATGAATCATAAACAGATTAGTAAAGGTCAAGGAGGAGAGAAGCAACTACTGTAGCCATTTAGAGATCTTCATAGCAGCAAAGACCCAGATGAAAAAAAGCAGCAAAGCCAGAAGTAATGAGTTAATATTTTTGCTACTGCATGCTCCAGCCCAGGCATGGGAATATAAAAGCAGATCAGGAAGATGATGTAGGGATATGGATGACTTGAGGGACCTTGTGGAAGGTCTTGGGATGTTAAAGAAGTTGGAAAATGGAAAAATTTAAGGAATTCTCAAATGAGCAGTAGGGCCAAAGTCATAATAAAACCCAGAACCAGTCATATTCTTAACCTAGGTTAAATCTTTAAGAAATATCCTATAACAGTAACAAATACTTGTGGCAGGTGGTACAGATAGATGAAATGGAAGCCCAGTGATGGAAAATGGAAGACAGCCAATTTAAAAGAGATACTGAAAACAAAACAAGGACTTCTGTCCCATTGGGCCTACAGGTGTTAGAGAAAGGAGGTCTCCATGGGAGAGGAGAGTGTGAGTTTATGTTGGAGCCATGTTTCTACCCAGGGGAGGCAACACAATGTAAAATAAAGAACTCTTCTAGATCAGCAGTCGAGCACCAGGTTTGAGTCACAGCAGTGACTATAAATACAATATGGGCAAATCATAATAAACTTCTTTCAACTTGTTTTCTCAGCTGAAGAAAGAGAATAATAATGTCTCTTCTACCTTCCTCAGAGCTTTATGTGAAGATCAAGTGAGGCAGAAAAACCTAGGTAAACTACAAAGGCCTAGATACATACACTTATCAAGTGTATGTATGGGATCATAACACTGATTTGGGTCAGTGGGAGGAGTTGAGGAAGTTTAGGATACAGGAGACACTATATATATACATATATATATATATATATATATATATATATATATATATATATATATATATATAAACTGTGGTTAACAAAACTGCTTTAATTTGGAAAATGTCCAAAAAAATAAATTAATAAAATACCCTGGCCGTTTAGTTGGCCAATGAATCCTAACTAATTCTAAAGCCCTCTAACAGCACAACACTCAACTAAATAGGGCCCGGAGAGAAAGGCAGAGTAAAGATGAAGTGAAGGTATGAGTGGGCTGATAGGCATTGTGTTAGTCAAGACTTCTAATTGCAGGAATGAAAACCTAACTCAAACTGGCATAAGAATAAAATAAAATGTATTGATGTATAAAAGAGAAATAATTGCAAGGGTAAAAATGGCTTCAAATGTGGCAAGATTCAGGGTCTCAAGTGTTATGGTGGGAAATCTGTCTCTCTATATCTCTAGCATCTGCCTTCCTCTGTGTTGGTTTCATTTTAAGGCAGATTGCCCTCAAATAATGACAAAGATTTTCCACAGCAGCTACCAGTTATGCTGGTTAGTTTCGTTACCTAGTAGTTAGGGTTAGTTTAGTAGAGAGCACCTTGTTCTCATTTCAACAAAAATCTTGAAGAAACTCTTTTGGCTTGGATTATCTGAATCAATCACTATGACTGGCATCAGCTGAAGAGTGGGGAGAAATTCAAACTGTTGGGGAGCAAATGAAAACCACCCTCCTCCACCATAGGAAGTAGGCATAAAGGGTTTGTTTCAGAAGTGATGGTTGTGGAAAAGAGGATGTAGGATAGAGAAATTAGGAAATCAAGGGAGAACTCAAAGCAGAGGTAGAGTAGCACTTCCTAGAGAAAGGCAAGTTTAAAAAGGGTCTTACCAAGTGGACTATGGGGGATGGGGAAGTGGTATAATGAGACAGGTACTGAAACACTGAGATCTGTTGGTCAAAACACAGTGAGTACTTATTGAAGAATTCCCAAAGTGACCCACTGCACTCCTTGAAAAAGAGTAGTTTTGGAGGCAAAAGAGCCACTGCCACAGGCTTTCTTTGCTTGGTAGATGTTTTTGTCCCAAAGTGTTGAAGGTGAGGGAGGGAGGGAAAGGAGTATGTCAGTTTTGAAGGAGCTAAACTGATGCCGGAGATATGGACATAGATGCCCACACACTGACATAATTTTATAGCTTAATGAGTCTCAGTGTAAAAAGCAGCAAAGAAATGATCACTAAATTTACTTTATAGCCTGTCAAAGAGCTGTGAAATGTGACTGACATACCCAGCACAGTAGGTCCTCTCCACCTACCCACTAAACATAAAGGCCCATCCTGTCTTGCCTTTTTCCACCCTCCTACATACACGTTATACCTGCACACGGCACATAACAGCAGGAAAGAATCTCTTGGAACATTGTCAGAATCATTCTCTAGACCTCCCAGTAGGTCACTACCCTGAAATAAAAAGCTGCCAGCCTTCTGTCTTTGAAGCTCCTGGAATAGGTCTGATTAAAGCCGATTTCATACTGAGCAAATACTTGTGAGAGGCACTTTAGTTCTGGATCCATCCTCTGGAGCTTAACAACTGCCATAACCACCACCCCTGATATTGGTACGCTTCCAAGAATGTTCAAATACAAGGGCCTCACCTCACATTTCAGCAGATGAAGACATTAGCTCACACTGACCCTGAACTTAAAGGCTTGACTATGTAACAGAGAATTGGAGCACAAAGATCAGTTCCAGGTTAGCACTCTGGAAGCCAGGAGAAGTCCACGTTATGACTTAGAGTCTGAGTCCCAGAAATGGATACAAAGGGCAATTCATAGAAGCTAATTCTTTCAGAAAAGAAAATCCAGGACTTTTAAATTCTTACCTCACAGATATGCCTCCTATAACTCTGTAGCTGTTGCTAGGAAACCCTCTCTGGTAACAAATCCTAGAATTTTGGTATTCTGTCGACTCTCACATTCCTCAATGAATGATAGCAATTATTGTACATAGTGCTGAAAGAGGAATTACTTTAAAAAGAAATAGTACATAAACAAAGAATTATCATATGACCCAGCAATTTCACTCCAGGCATAGAGCCCTCAAAATTAAAAACAGGTACTCAAATACTTGTACATGAATGTTCACAGTAGCCATTATTCACAGTACCCAAAATGTGGAGTGAACTAAATGTCTATGAAAAAAAAGAAAGAATAAACAAACTGTGGTATAGACACACAATACTATTTGGCCATAAAAAGGAACAGAGTACCTATACATGCTGTAATGTGATGAACCTCGAAACATTATGCTAAGTGAAAGATGCCAGACACAAAAGGCCACATATTGTATGATTTCATTTATATAAAATATTTAGAATAGGTAAATCCATAGACAGAAAGAAAATTGGTGATTGCCAAGGGCTGTGGAAAGGAGAGAATGGGGAGCAACTGCTTAATGGGTACTAGGCTTTCTTCTGGGGCAATGAAAATATTTGAAACTGGGTAGAGATGGTGGTTGCACTATATTGTGAGAGCACTAAATGCCACTGAATTGTTCACTTTAAAATGGTTAATTTTATGTCACATGAATTTCACAATAACAACAAAAAAGGAAGAGATATTGACTCAGCTGGCATATAGTTTTATCTTCTTTTACCTAAAGATGGATCAGCCCTTATGTGACCATGAAGCAACAGACATTTGCCAAGAATGGCTAAGCATTAAAGATAAAAAAGGAAGCTGGGTCTTTGATGTCATAAAGGAACCACAGTATCATCAATTTTGAGACAAAACTCCTAGTTGAAGCAATAGCACAGTCATTGTTCTTTACAAATTTCCTCTCTAAAGAATGACCTTAACATAGACTAAGTGAATAAATTCACAAGTAAGTCTTGGGTTAGATGTACTTGTTCGATGTATTTTGGTTAACAGGTTTCAGTAGTTGCTGGGAAAATAACCTTTGCTACATAGATCAGCACTCACCATCCGTAAGCATTCCAAGTAGGAAGATAATTAACACAAAGTAGCATCACAAATTAGGTATATGAGTAATAACAGAAACTGAAAATAACAGTCTTTTATATAAAGGTCATAGTTTACTCCTGGCCTGCATAAACATAATCATTTATTCATTCAACATGTATTGATGACTACTTACTACATTCCAGGCACCAAGACAGAGATATGAGCCAGAATACTATAATGAGCATAAAGGATGAAGTCTCTGCCCTCATGGAGCTTACATTCTATCAAAGGGAGATACAGGTAATAAACACATAAGCAATTTTACATACACTATATATTAATATAATGCATATAGAGCAACACATTGAGCTTCCAACTGCCCTCTGAGTTAGGCCTGGCTCTCAGCCCCTTCATCTCTGGCATGGATTCACAGGGTGCTCAGGTTCCTCAGTTACCCATGAATCAGCAGCACTTTCAACATCACATTGGGCTCAGTAGTAAAAAATTTTTCAGTTCTTTATCTCAATTGCTGACATTATCCTTACCTTTCATCCTACTTCAAAAAAGAAAGAAACAAACAAAACACCACACTGCAACCATTATCACCCTAAAAGGTAAAAAATTAAACCAGAAGCAAAATTCATTATCATCCCAAGAATAAAGAGCCAACAAACAAAACAAAGTGATTTCTAGCTTTCTGATAAAGATTGTGGAGGAGAGGAAGGTGGGCAACATATTCTGGTCAAAAAGTTGTACATGAGGAAAACTGCGAATAATCACTAAGTATAATACATGTAACTCTAGCACCTGAAGAAAATGCCCTAGACCACCAGTGCTGTCCAACAGAAACATGATGTAAGTTACAATGCGAGCCACATATGCAATTTTAAATTTTCGAATAGCCACATTAAAATAAATAAAAAGGAACAGGTAAAATTATTTTTAGTTGTATATTTCCTCTAACACAACTTATCTACAACATTATCTTTCCACATTATCTTTTCAGCACAATCAATATAAATATTAATAAGATATTTTACATTCTTTATTCCTATACTGAGCCTTCAAGTTTTTAGTGAGTATTTTATATGTATAGCACATCTCAGTTCAGACTAGATACATTTTTAAGAACTCAAATAGCCACATGTGGCTAGTAGTTAGTGGCAGCCTAAACAAAGTACTCACTAAATTCCCTTTTCCATGAATATTAAAGCTAATGGCTCCTCAGAATTGAAGCTTCTTGCATTCTCATTGGCTGTGCCCAAGAAGCTATATTCTGGCACCCTCTACTGTTAGTCCTGGAGACACAGCCCTAGGTACCATGAACCACAAGTGAATATAACTAACTGATTAAGAGAATATACATATATTTGCAATTTGGACAGGTACAAAATTATCAGCCTTGGTGGAGAAAAGGCTATTATCCCCTAGTGCCAATTCAACTGTCCATCCACCCATTCAACATTGTGCCAGAATTAATTCTATATGCTAGTATCCTACCCTGAGGGAACTTAGTCTTTTGGGGGAGAGTTTGATAGATATAAATAATTAAATAAGAATAAACAAGTTCATTTCAAATAGCAATTTTTCTATGAAAAAAAATAAAATAGGAAAATATGATCATGAATGAGATTTACTTTAGACAGGGCAGAGAAGGCTTCTCTGAGGCGGCATCTAAGTCAGAATGAAATAACAGGGCCAAGAGAGAAAGAATGTTTTATGCAGAAAATACAGTAGGGCAAAGACCTAAGCAGGAAAAAGTTTGGCATATTTTCAAACCAGAGAGGATGCTACAGTGGAAAAAAAATCAGTGATGGGTTCTAAGGGGTTGGGGGAATGGGAGTTGATCATCTGATTTACATTTTAAAAAACTCCTTGCATGTGTTGAAAGGCTGCCATAGCCAAGATGATAGTTGTGGCTTGGAATAGACTGAATGTGGAGAAAGTAATAAGAAATCAGATTTACAGTATATTTTGTTTATCAGCAAGTCCTATAGCTCTACTTTCAAAATTAGATTATATTTTGAGCCTGACAATACTCGCTGATGAATTGGATATGAGATGAAAAAAAGAAACTATGGCCAATTATTAGTCTTTTGGCTTGAGCATGTAGGTAAAATGGTGGTGCCTTTTACTGAGATGGGGAACTAAAACATGAGCAAAGCCTGCCCCTCCTCCTACATTTCAAATACTGATAAATGGAACCACCATCCAGTCAGAAACCTGAGTTTTATCGAAGGCACTACCCTATCCAAACAGTCACCAAATCCATTAATTCTACCTCACCAAAGTTTCTCAAATCTGTCTGCTCTTCTCCATCCCCACTGACCTGGGCAATTTTTTAGACCAAATACACACCAAGGGCACTTTAGGCCTTAATCATCCACAGGTTGAAACTCCAACCTAAAGTCAATACTACAGTTTGTTCCTGTGATTAAAATTCTCCAACAATGTTTTTGATATTTTGGTAATATCTACCAAAGTTTAAAATGGACATGTCCTTTGGATGGCTCTCGTCATTCTATCCTAGAGAAATATTTAGAGAATGAAAATATGAGGGTAATTCATGATAGCATTTTAACAGTGAAAACCTGGACACTTTTACCTAAACACCATTCAATTAAGGAAATTGTTACACAAACCATTATACAACTTTATTGTGAAATTCTACCTACTCCTTATTTCAAAAATTGAAGCAGATCTAAATATGTTGAGATATGGAAAAATGTTCATCTTTTTAAAAAGATACTTTAAAAGCAAATGGCAATTTTATGTGATTGCCATTTATTCAAAAAGCATTTCAGTGTATCTGTGGGCATGTGCGTATTGTTTTAAAAGGCAAGAAAAGGCCTGGAATGACACACATTAAACTACTGGCAACAATTATGTTGGGATGGGCTGGGTGGGGAGTTTCATTTTTTACTATGTATGTATCTTATTGGATGAATTTTTCAAAAATTAACATATTCATATAACCACCACCACGAAAATAACTCTATGACCATCTTGTATGCCTTAATACGATTCAAGGCACTTTAGGATCTGGCACCAGCCTTCTTTCCAGACTAATTTCTCAGCTTTAATTACGTTAGGTAGGCAGCAATGTTCTTTTAAGTGACAAGAAATGTGGGTCGATTGTTGAAACTGGGTCACGTACTAGGCATATCAGCTTTGCAACTGGAATAGGAAAGGTAGCCTCTGGCACTTAAAAGGATGTGAAGCTCTTTCTCAAGAGAACCTGAGGTACTTGTACTTGTTCATTCCTCTGAGGGCACACCAGAATCAGTTCATTCCTTTAAATCTTCAAAGGGGTAACACTTCATGACTTTTTCCCCTTCTTAACCCATTTGGCTTTGCATGTTTTAAGACACCTGTACTAATTTTGTTCACAGTTTATTTTGCTTCTTTTATTAACATAAAAAGCCAATGGAATAGACAACAAATTTATAATAGTGCCAGTTTCTTTTTAAAATACTTCATTTTCCCAAGAGATTTTCAGATTTTTTAAAAAACAAAGTGGTAGTAGTCTAGCTTGGCTAGAGATAACACATGTGAAATAGCTTTGGTGGAAATAAAACGATAAACAAATAAAAGGTGGAATTATATCAATTTTTAAATTCCAAAGATTTTCATATGTTTTCTTATTGCCATTTCTTAGTTACTTTTGAAAAACTCAGAAATAAAGAAAAAAAGAAAGTACATATGTCAAGTCTTTCCGTTGTGGTCCTGACTGGGAATCTAGCCATAGAACCAACTGGTAGAAAAAATGAACTGCTCTTCCCAATTTTATTCCCACTCAATGCCCAAATTCTCTCGAAACAGTACCAAAAAGTTATAAAATACTAAATTCTTCTTCCTCAGTCATTCAGATGATTAGGTATGAAGTACCCTGGCAAAATAGAGAAATCTAAGTAGTGATCTTTTATTCTGTGGCTTACTACATCATAAATATTAAACCTGCCACATACACTAACTAGTCCCTCAACTAAAATGTCCTTCACTTGGTTTGAATTGCTGTAGCACATAAGATTTCTGTTTTTTTGTTTTTCCTTTTTTTTGGAGGAGGGGAGTGTTAATATTTGGCTTCATTTTTAAAAAGTATTAACTCCATAAAATAGAGAAAAAGGGAATCAATCATTGGTGATCCTAGCATAATCCTCTCACTATTGACAGCTGAGAAACCAGCCCAGAAAGATTACATCAGATAAAGTGTCACAGCGCTAGTGTCTAGTTAACTGGAGCTGGTAGTCAGGGTAGTTTCATGACTACCAGGCTATGCCAAATTGGACATTTTCTTTTAATCATTTAAACGTAATATTCCTTATAGTGTTTTAGAAAAAAGGGGCATGTAAATAAGAAAAAGCCTTCAACTTCAAGAGCAGATAGAATGAAAGCAGTTTTCCACCAGATACAAGGTTATGGATCACCAAGGGCCAGAACTATTTATTCATCACCTTACCTACAGTAAAGTATGATGAGTAATATTTTTTAGTGCAGTGTGAAGAGAAAAATGTTCCTTTTAAAGCCACAGTTGATAATCTCCCATGCTGACTTTTAGGTGTGGGGAAATGATGGCTCCTTGGTTTGGGAAATATCCTGGTAGGCCACTTTGGATTTGATAGGAGCTTTCAAGGCACTACTTGGACTAGGGATAAAATAAAGAAAAAAAGTTATTTTCTCTAATACATTTATAATTTTCTGAGGCCTTTGGAAAGAAAGGGTTGATGAAGAGAAGTAAAAAGGGAGCTGAAATTTTAGTAAGATTTAAAGCCAGGATTGTACTTGAGATAAAATCTGTGAGAATGGTGAGAGACTTCTTAAGAACAAGGACATATACAATCTACTCTTACATTCCTTGATTATACAATGTGGAGACAAAATTTCCTGTCATTGCCTGTCCCCTGCCCAGTAGTGTAAAAACTTCAATGAAGCTGTTACACAGACCTGCAGTGATGGCATTCTGGAAGTCAGGATAGGTGGTACAGAAAAAAGGTTGAGAAGCCAGGGAAACAAGAAGGCAGAGCAGGAGGATACAAACTACCAGCCTCTTCCATACCCCATCATGCCCTCCCACCAAAAACAAAATGATACTAAAGAAGTATCCCACAATGTTAGGATAAAAAAATGTTCTATTTAAATCTGAAAGAACAGTGGAAAAGTTGGTACACCTGGGAAGCTGACATATGAGTTATACTAATACAGCCAACTTCACTCAAAGATAAGTTACCAACCAATCCTAATTATATAGGCTGTGGGTGATAACAACTCCAGCCATCCTGAGGTCAACAGATACTGTGACTACAGGTGTCAACCAACCTTGGGTGTGGGTCTGACCTGCCTAGAGCTTCAGAGGCTACTAATTTCAAAGGCTCACATTTTTGGTCATTCTGTCACTAACTGGCTTTTCTCACCAGAATACTATGCCACTTAACAGACATAAACCAGTCTGAGGAATTAATATCAAAAGTCTATTGAGTCATTAGATATGTTGTCAAAATATGGGTAATATATAAAATTTCATATATTAAATTATATTTTCCTATTAATTTTGAGTATAAATTCAGAGATGTTTAATGATAAATCCAGAATTTTTTTTTAAAGGCATACCTAACAATCCTAGCATTAATAAAAAGCTTCTTTTTGTCACTCTATTTCTTTAACCCTACTAGAAGGAACAGACAATGAGGCAATGAGGTTTTTATACATGACCTTTTGTCCATTTAATTCTCTTTCTAAAATGGAAATATCTTTTACACTATAACATATTAACAACACTGTAATTTTCAACTCTAATTTTACACACACACACACACACACACACACATCTTTGTACATATATATCTACTTCACAGGTTATAAAAATTAAATGAGTCAACATATGTTAAAAAGTTGGTACCTAAATACATTTATTAGCTTTTTTCTTTACATGTACACACATGTAGAAAAAATGGAATCCTTCTATACTTAACACACTACAAATATTTTCTCCTATCAATACACTCTTTGTAATACCAACATGACTTCTTGGGAAAATAATTTCATCTTGATTAGTCCATATTTAGTATATCTATTCATCTATCTAGGTAAATGAAACACCACTTCACACAAGGCTCAGACTCAATTTCAAACACTGTTGCTTATACTTTTGTCTTCACTTTGTCCTCACTTTTGATGTTTTTCTTACTATAAATTCATACACATGCACATGCACATATACCACACAAAGAAGGTAAAAAGGAACTAGGTCTTGAGGTATGCTCATACATATAGCAGGGGGAAAAGTATAGTCTGAAGACTGAGAAGGAACAGACAATGAGGCAAGAAGAAATAGGGAACAAGGACATTGTAATGGCTAAGGTACTAAATGAAAACATTTCAAAGAGAGAATGGGTTGATAGCGTCAGATACTGAAGAGCAGCTAAAGAACTTGAGGAATAAAGGGCTATTAGGCTGGATAGTTAGGACTGGAGGAAGCTGTTTCAGTGTAGAAATAGGGCAAAATCCAGATTGCAAGATGGAGATAAAGATGTAATAGTCTATGATCCTTTAAAAAGATGGTAGATAATGGGAAAGGAAAAAAGAATGCTAGTTTTAGGAAGTACAATATGCGAGTTAGATTCAAGAAAAAAGTGAGAACATTTATTCATTGAAATAAAGAGCTGACATTTTACCCAAAACTAAGTTTTAAAACTTAATGTCTGATCACTATTTTCTTTAAATGAACTTCGTTCTAGAACTATGGAAATTTAAAAAACAATGTTTAAAAGCTAAACAGCCCATGTGTACCAGGTATATACATAAAAGTCATTCTTAAAGCAACTTATTGTCAGAAAAAGTTTGGTCCACATACAATTGCATCTACTATTTAAAATAGGACTAATAAGAGAAAAAGTCTGAAACTTTTTTAATGGGAAGAGTATTCATTTTAATTATGCTCCAAGGTGTTACAGAGCTGGAAATTAATACATTTCAGTCAGTATAAAATAGAGCTGTCAATATTCAGTAATTTATATCACCCAGGTAAATGAAACACCACTTCACACAAGGCTCAGATACTCTAAAAGCTATCTTAACTTCACGCATATACTATAAAATGATAAATACTTAAAAATTACAATGCAAAGGAAAGCATTACAAAAAATACAATTGTTATAGATTCTTATACAAAAGTTCCTTACTTTTAAAGCTCTCCTTAGGGATTAATACCATGCTACATATCAGAACCAAAAATAAACTACCTTCCTTGAGGTTACAGTATTCTCAACAGTATACTGGATGTACTCTAAAATACCATGTCTGACGACAATCAAAAGAGAGACAAAGAAGGCTTTCAATGATGTTGAGAGAGAAAAGAGAGGAGAAATCAATTGCTATGTGCTAATTCTGCTGGAATGGCCTCATTAAACAATTTAAAGCACTGTAGAAGAATGGAAAAAGAAAGGGGCCAGTCTCATCTTTCTATAAAAGATTTCCAAATCAGCACAAGCTCAGGCAATTCTGAAAGGCACTGTTCCCAATGCTTTCCACTCCAATCCTTTGCATGGACTCTCTGTTCCAAGTTCATATCCAAGTTTTTCTAATTTCTTCAAAGGGTTTGCCAAGCACACTGTTTTTATCATCCAACACACAAACTGAAAAGCAGTAAGCAAAACAATAGAATCTATCAGTCAGGTCAGTTCTAAAGACACATATTTTGGTTTAGATATTAATCATAAATTTAGGTCTATCCATCCCCCTTCTGCATACTCTCCCCCATCCCATTACTTACTGACTCCATCCTCAATTGTGAGGCAGTATGAAGTTTTAAGATCGTTTTTTCCCTCATTAGTGATTTGCTGTTGGCAAGCTGCTTTGGTTGGCAGCAATATAAGGAATTGTTTAGAATGCTTGGTCAGAACAGATTTTTAAAAATGTGATCAGTGAATTACTATACCTATCATAGTGGGCTTCTGAGGGCAGACAGAAAGAATATAGACTTCCCTCATTTATTACAGAAGGGCAACAATGCCTTGAAAAGGAAAAAGATTAGATAAGAAAACACATTAAAATATTAATACTGTAATAATAGCAGGGAAGGGAATGCTTGTAGCCAACCTACCTTGCTGGGAAGTTTCTGAGATAAAAATCAAACTTTGTCTCCCATTAATTTTGTGCAAGATTAACAGTCGGTTTATATCAAAGAGGGGCAGAAAGCCACTTAAATACTTTCCTTCAAGGGTAGGCAATTTCTTTTTGAAATGAGCATTGGAGAAAGGAGGAAAAGGCAGGGAAAGCTCACTCAAAGAGGTCCTCAAACATCCGTTGTCCCATTGCTATGTATGCTTCCTTCTCCTCTGGTGTCATCTGTGCCACCAGCTCTGGTCGCTGGCTCACTTCACTGTAGGAGAATGGACGACCAGCCACCATGACAATGGGGTCATCTGCTACTTCCTCAAACTCATCATCTTCCTCATCCTCTTCCCGATGACGTACGCCCACAGCAGCTGGACGGGGTGGGGAGTCATCGTCCGACTCACTGGTCTCACTCTCTGAGTCGCTGCCATTGGCTGTGGTCACAGGAGCAGCTGCCCCCACTGAGCCTGCCATGGCAGAGGGAGTTTTCTTCTCATGAATGAGCAGTGCTCGCATAACCTCTTCGTTATCATCCAGCCCTGCACGGCCTTCTTCACGGTCTTGAAATGCATCTATATCTATGCCACCTGAGATGAAAGACCCAGAAAGTCAATGTCCTTAAATATATAAGATATTCTCTTATAACTAATAAAATATATAATATTTTAATATATTTAAATATAGATAATATTATAAAATAACACAGACGTCACTGGTTCCATTTTCGAGCTGTTATCCATAATATATTCAAAATGTTTCTCACAAACTGGAATTTAAGTAGCCTAAGAGTTAATTAAGTATATGGGTTTTAAGAGTAGTATTGTCTAGAGTTGAATCCTGGTTCTTTCACATATAAGCTATACCACTTTGGTCAAATTATTTTGTCTCTAAACTTCTGTACCTTGTTCTATAAAATGAGTGATAAAAGCATCTACTTTCTAAGCTCTGAATAAAAGTGTATAGAATAATATCTATAAAAGGTCAAGTAAACACTGAGACTAAACACCAGAGGCTTTATAATAGCCTGTAAGGTCCCACATTATCTGGATCTCCTCCTGCTCACCTACCACCTCTTTTCCTTCTCTTCACTCATTCTGCTCTAGCCACATTAGCTTCCATGGAATTCCTTTTACACACTACACACAGTCCTACCTCAGGGCCTGTGCCCTCTGCCAGGACATTTTTCCTCTAAGTATCCATACACTTAACTCCCTTATGTTTTTCATGTCTTTGCTCAAATGCCACCTTCTTTTAATTCACTCCCACCCCTATATTCCCAAAGCTTTATTTTTTTCCCATAGCACTGATTTTCTAACATAATTAGTAACTTATGTCTATTGTTTTTGTCAATCCCTTTCTCAGCATGTAGGTTCTCCACAGCAGATATTTATTTTTTTTTTTATTCAGTGATATATTCCATGCACCTAGAATGGTGCATTATCACTTGTTAAGCACTGAAAAAATATTTGAGAATGATTGAATAAATGGCAGTTTTATCTTCCTGAAGCTAATGAGCATACTCTGAACTCTTTGTTAAAAAGGAACCTAGTAATCAGAAATGAGCTTCTCTCACCACATATCTCTTATCTATCATTCTGTGTGCACCTCTTGCCTGATATAGTGAAGATGAAAAATGTAAGACAAATATTTGTATTCCATATTTAGAAAATAATACCAAACACACTGTCATTTAAAATATATAACAGGATTAAAAGTGTTATTTGGAACTGATTCCTTGATTTAATTCCTGACTCAACACTTTTTGGCTGTGTGATTTTAGCCAAGTTACTTCATTTCTCTCTGCTTCAATTTTCTCAAGTACAAAAAGAGAAAAAAATAATAGCATCTACTTCACTGGATTACTGTGGAAATTAAGTGGATATCTATCTGTAAAGTGCTTAGAAAAGAACTGGCCCTCAAAAGAATGTTGTTACCTATTATCATCAAGAGACGGCTTGGAAATGGTCAATTCTGGCTACAGACAAAATGAAAGCATCTTCTCATCAACATATTAGAATGGATTAGCTATAATCCTGGACATTTTAGAAAGTATAGAATTCCTGAGATGAGATTGGACAGATAAGAGAATGGAAAACAGAAACTGAGAAGTTTATATTAGACAAAACAGGCTTTTGACAACATGGATGTAAAAATGAGAATTAAAATCAAACTTAACTACTTAAAAACATTGCCAAAGGCAGAACTTCTTCTCAAGAGCTATTACCAATGCAGTAATTCAACAGAGAAAAAAAAAAGAAAAAAAGAAAAGAAAAAAGACAAGAAATGCATATGAGTCTTTAAGGCAACCAACACTTCTTTAAAAATTTTCCTAATAGCTTAATATTACCAACATAGTATTTTGATTAATGTTTAAAGTAAATATAATATTAGGGAGAAAACAATTTAGTTTTGGAAACTAAATGAAGTTGTATCTAAAAGATTTCTGACAAGGGTCTTGAGACATATGGGTGGAAAGGGAAATTGTTGTTATAGATGAAGACAAAAAACAAACGTATAAGGATAAATGAGCAAATCTCTGGATGGCAAAGTTGAAACATTAGTTCTAGGAACAGTCTTATTTAATAGAGTTATAAATTACAAAGACAATATATACGGGGAAATTGTCAAGTTCGCTGATGATACTAATATTTTAGAAATATTTAGGAATATTCCTAAATTTCCAAAGCAATTCCCGGTGTATAAAATTCCAGGTGATAACAAAATAATACAGGAAAATCTGAAGGTTGTATAACTGGGCAGAAAAGTGACAGAGTTACTTCTATACTGGCAAGTGTAAGAAAATCTGCTACCTTAAAATAACCTAAAATATACTGAAAGATGTGGTCCAAGCAATGAGATACAGGACAGCAGATTGTTTTTCAAAAAACCCTGAACAATTCTAAAATTGTTATTTTTTAATAATTTTTCCAGAACCAAAGCAACAAACAAAGTGCCAGGTAAAAACCAGAGGATGTTGGAAATAGAAGTCAAATCATTGATGATGAATCCAAGCATGAACAACATGTATTGTTCTGGTCAGTAAGTCTAAATCAAAGGATCCTATAATTGGAAATTGTCCAGAAAAAAGTGCTTAAAAAAAAACTGTAGGTGGAGGTGGCTTGGGGGAAGAGGACAATTTTAAGGAAAGTAGAATCAAAAGAAATTACTCTGGTAATGAGGACATGATTGAAGTCTGTAAAATTCTGAAAGATATTCAAATGACTAAGTCTGAGGAAAATTAAGTGTAGGACTCAATTCACACATTAACTGAAGGATAGAGCCTATTCTATTACCATAAACCTTAATGACAGGATGTGACAGCATATTATCTTATTTTATATAGAGAGAAATATTCTCAAATATTTGAGTAGATTATATAACTTATTCAAGGCCTTTATGATTCAAGTTCTACCATTCAAAGAATTGTAAACATCTAAGGTTAAGCTGATGAGTCTAATTGTATATAATATTGGCAAACAATCATTTTATTCAATTTTGTTTCTATGTTCAAAGGAAAGAAGGTTTGGTTACTTCAAGAACAGGCAAGAAGCCAATTTGGGGAAAACATGCCTATTAAATAGCTGACAGGCTAATTACTATATAATCTAGAACAACTTGAATTAAAATAACTAAATATCATAGCCAAACTACTCAGCAGGAAGGAGGGTGAGAGAAGTATGGTTGCCAAAAACAAACTCTTTTCTGATTTGAATTAAAACACCAAATAAAATCACAGTAGAGGTATCACCTGCTTTTATCATCACTACCTAACTCCACATTAGTTTTACAATTCTTAGCATACACAGTAAAGAAATGCAAATTATGAATGGAAAAGAGGTTAGGAGAAAGGCCAAAAAACAAGTAGTTTTCAGTTACTGATAATTCTTTACTGTTAAAGAATTTGCTGTTAAAGAACTATACTCAGATGACATATTAATAATGATACATGGAGGTATTTCATCAGATTCGAATGCTGATGAAATCCAGCTAGAGGTACATATCCCCTTTCATCCTTGCATCCTGATTTCTAAGTAAATCTTTGTCCAGTCTTAACTTCCCATTTTCTGCATATTCCTAAATCATCACCCACCAAAATCTTTGAATCCTGTAACTTAAGACTAAAATATAAAAAGTAAAATCTTACAGTTCTCAAACTTATGATTAGTATGAAATAATAATCACAGAAATTTCTAAAACCTAGTAAAAGTTTCACCACTCTTCTTGGAAGGTACCCTTGATCTTTCACTCAGGTGGTATCTTTCTATAAATTTCAGGCAGCACAAACTCCTTGGTATTTATGAGACAACATTAAAAAGTTTGGACTAGTGTATAATTATGGCTTCCAATTCAGAGAAATAAAATGCATATAAATTAGAGCATCAGAAGAAAAAAAAAGAGATGAACTTGGCCACCTTGAACACAGTAACATTTTTCCAAGAAATTAAGCGAAAGATGGTAATTTCTTACATCCAAAAATGAATATTATTTTATTTTTATTTTTATTTTAAGTTTATTGGGGTAACATTGGTTAATATAATCATATAATTTTCAAGTGTACATTATCATTTGACATCTGTATATTCTACTGTGTATTTACCACCCAAAGTCCAGTTTCCTTCAGCTACCATATATTTGATCCCCTTTACCCGCTTCACCCTTCCCTTTCCCCTCTATATTTGACCCCCTTTACCTCATCTACCTCCCCTACTCCTCCTCCACCCTACTAGTAACCACTACTCTATAGTCCTCTGGTAACCAGTAGTTTATATTTCATGTCCATGAGTCTCTGTTTGTTTGTCCTGTTCATACAAATGGTTATTTAGAAGTTCAAGATGGCAGTATAGGAAGATCCTGACCAAACTCCTCCCACAGACAAAACAAATCCATAACTATATATGAAAAAATTTCCTCTGAAAAAGGCCTGAAAATTAGATGAACAAATTCTCTAAAACAAAAGATAAAGAGCAGCATAAAGATTCGGGAGGCAGAGACATGGTCTCGCAAAAAAACCACACCAGACACAGAGATCTGCACTTGTTAGAAGTCCCCAAAATATAGAAATTTTCCCTGAAAAGTGAGGGGTTTGTTCCCCTCACATCAGGTACCCCAAATGTTATATCTTGTACAGAAGAGATAAAGCCCCCAAACACCTGGCTTTGAAAACTAACAGGGATTATGTCCAGAAAATCCCCACAACTGTAGGGAACAGAGAACCTATGTGCAACCTCACTTGCCCTGAAAACACAAAAATACCAGTTTGAAAAGCGCCTAGACCATATATAAAGAAAATCCACTTACTAATTTTAAAGCCGGAGAGACAGAAAACTGTTGGGACTTTTCATGGAAATGGAGACACTGGAGGGCACCATTTCTGTAATCTCAAACTATCCTATTAATGTTGGAACTCTCCTAATCATGGAACTCTCCTAATCTGTTAGCACAGATGGGCATGTGCCCTGAGAACTCTGCCCACCTCCCGGCTGCAGCTGATGCATGTTACAGCCAGGTCATAGCCCTGCCCCGCAACACGGCACTTCAGAAGTAAAGACACACAGAGACTGAAAATAAAGAGATGGTGAAAGATAGTCCATGTAGGAAGCATTTTTCTCAGTCTGTTGAGTTCTTGCTTCCAGTCATATCCTCTGTTTGACTCAAATAAATACAAAAATTCAAAAAGAAAAAGGTATTCTATGGAAATAGAAAGGAAAAGAAAGCTGGGGTAGCAATATTTGTATCAGATAAAAGACTTTAAAACAAAGGCTGCATAAAAGACAAAAAAGGGACCACATAATGATAAAGGGATCAATCTAGCAAAAAGATTTTAAAGTTTATATGCACCCAACACAGGAGCAACAAAATATACAAAAGAAATATTAACAGGTCTAAAGGGAGAAATTAATAACTATACAATAATAATAAGGGACTTTAATTCTCCACTTACATCAATAGCTTGATCATCCAGACAGAAAATCAATTAAGGAAACAGCAACTTTAAACAACATATTAGATCAGATGGACTTCATAGATATATATAAAACATTTCATCCAAAGAAGAAATCCAAAAATATCTACAGAAATAAAAACAGAAATACAACACACCAAAATCTATGCAATGCAGCAAAAGTAGTTATAAGAGGAAAGTTCACAGCAAGAAGTCCTACCTCAAAAAAATGAAGAAAATCTGAAACAAAAAATCTAACTTTACACCTAAGGGAATTAGAAAAAGAAGAACGAACAAAGCCCACAGTTAGCAGACAGAAGGAAATAATAAAGATCAAAGTGGAAACAAATAAAACAGAGACTAAAAAGAAAATAGAAAACATCAATGAAACTAAGAGTTGGTTATTTAAAAAAATAAAATTAACAAACTTTTAGTTATACTAACCAAGGGAAAAAAAAAACAGAGCAGGCTCAAATAAAATCAGAAATGAAAGAGAAGTTACAACTAATACTACAAAAATACAAAGGATTATAAGAGATTACTACAAATAATTAGATACCAACAAATTGAAAAATCTACAAGAAATGTCTACAAACATACAATTTCAAGACTGAATCATGAAGAAATAGAAAATCTGAATAGATCAGTTACTAATAAGGAGATTGAATCAACACTTAAAGAAACTCCCAACAAACAAAAGTCTAGGACCAGACAGCTTCACTTGTGACTTCTACCAAAGATTTAGTTTATATCCTTTTCAAACTCTTTTAAAAAACGGAACTAATTTTACAAGGCCAGCATTACCATGATACCAAATTTAGACAAGGACACCACATACACACAAAAAGAAAATTACAGGCCAATATCCTTAATGAACATAGGTGCAAGAATCCCCAATAAAATATTAGCAAACCAATTCCACAATGCATTTAAGGATCATATAGCATGATCAAGTGGATTTATTTCAGGGATGCAAAGATGGTTCAACATCTGTAAGTCAATCAACATGATACACTACATAAACAAAATGAAGAATAAAAATCATATGATCATCTCAATAGATGCAAAAAAAGAAAGTGACAAATTTTATCCATTTATGATAAAAACTCTCAACAAAGTAGGTATAGAGAGAACATACTTCAACATAACAAAGGCCATATATTATTAGCTGTATATTAATACCATACTCAACAGTGAAAGCTAAAAGCTTTTCTTCTAAGATCGAGAATAAGACAAGGATGCCCACTCTTGCCACTTTTATTCAACATAGTGTTGGAACTCCTGGCCACAGCAACTGGGCAAGAGAAAGAAGTAAAAGGCATCCAAATGAGAAAGGAAGAAGTAAAACTGTCACTATTTGCAGATAACATGATAGTATGTAGAATACCCTAAAGATTCCACAAAAAAACATGAGGACTAATAAATTCAGTAAAGTAACAGGATACAAAATTAATGTACAGAAGTTTGGGGCATTTCTATACACTAAAAATGAGCTATCAGAAAGAAAATTAAGAAAATAATCCCATTTACAACTTCATCAAAAAGAATAAAATACTTAGGTATAAATTTAATCAAGAGGTGAAAACTATAAAACACTGAAAAAATAAATTGAAGAAGATACAAATAAATGGTAGGATATTCCATGCTCATGTATTGGAAGAATTAATATGGTTAGAATGTCCATACTACTCAAATCAGTCTTCAGATTCAATGCAATCCCTATCAAAATTCCAATGTCATTTTTTTTCACAGAACTAGGACAAATAATTCTAAAATTTATATGGAACCACAAAAAAATCCCAAATAGCCGAAGCAATCTTAAAAAAGAAGAACAAAGCTGGAGGTATCACACTCTCTAATTTCAAACTATACTACAAAGCTATAGTAATCAAAACAATATAGTATTGGCATAAAAACAGACACACAGATCAGTTAAACAGAACCCAGAGCCCAGAATGAACCTGCATGTACATGGACAATTAATTTATAACAAAGGAGCCAAAAACACACAATGAAAAAAGCAGTCTCTTCAATCAATGGTGTTGGGAAAACTGGACAGCCACATGCAAAAGAATGAAACTAGATCATATTTTATATAATACAAAAAATTAACTTAACTTGAACATAAGATCGGAAACCATAAAATCCCAAGAACACATAGCTAGATAGTAAGCTCCTTGACATCAGTCTTGGCGATGTTTTCATGGATCTGACTTCAAATGCAAGGGAAACAAAAGCAAAAACAAATGTGACCACATCAACCTAAAAAGCTTCTGTACAGAAGAGGAAACCATCATCAAAATAAAAAGGCAACCTACTGAATGGGAGAAGATATTTGCAAATCATATATCTGACAAGGGGTTAACATATAAAATATATAAAGAATGCATACAACTCAACAGCAAAAGAACAAACTCAATTTTAAACATGGGCAGAAGAAATGAATATTTTTCCAAAGACATACAGATGGCCAACAGGCACATGAAAATATGTTCAATTTCACTAATTATTAGGGAAATGCAAATCAAAACCCCAATGAGGTATCACCACACACCTGTTAGAATGGCTATCACCAAAAGGACACTGTAGGTGGAAATGTAAATTGGTACAGCTGGTCTGGAAGACAGCATGGAGAGTTCTCAAAAAATTAACAGAAATACCATATGACCATATGATTCAGCTATTCTACTCCAGGTATTTATCCAAAGAACACAAAAATGTTAATTCAAAAAGACATGCACTCTTCTGTTCATTAAAGAATTATTTATAATAGCCAAGAAATGAAAACAACGTTAAGTGTCTATCAATGGATGAATGGATAAAGTGACGTGGTACATAAACATAATGGAATACTACTCAGCCATTTGCAACTACATGGATGGACCATGAGGGTATTACACTAAGTAAAATCAGTGAGATGGAGAAAAACAAATACCATATGATTTCACTCATATGAAAAATCTTTTAAAACAAACAAACAAACCTAAAACAAAAACAAACTCAGAGAAACAGAGATTGGCAGTTACCAAAGGTGAAGGATTTGCAGGGTGGGCAAAATGAGTAAAGGGGATAAACTGTATGGTGAAGGATAGTTACTAGACATTTGGTGGTGATCACTTTGTAGTATATACATATATAGAATTATAATGTACATCTAAAACATATAATGCTATATACCAATTTTACCTCAATTTAAAATAAAGATTTTAAAAGCTATTTGTTTCTTCAACTAAGTTGAAGGCTAATACAAGTATACTGTTTGGTTTTAATGCTTACTGCACAATTTCTTACTTCCTGCTATAATAAAGTGGATTAGCAATAAAACTAAAAACTGCCCAAACGATTTCCTACTAAGTTCATTTTCTGCTGAGCCCAAGACATATTCATTTTATGACTTCTCTTACCTTCCTTCATTTCTTCAGAGCTATATGCTCCTTGGACAGTACTCTCTCTCAACCAAATGGGTCTCTCTTTGGCGGATTTCCCCTCCAGTGAGGTTCGATGAAGATCTTCTTGGTCATCCATGTTAATAACAACATTCTGAGTATACAAATCCTCATAGGAGGGACCTTTGGCGGCCCATGCTTCCCGGTGGTGCCCACCTGTCAGGCCAGCAGTTGCAGCAGTAGTTGCTGCACGGTCTTTGCTATATAAAAAGATTAGAAGAGGACAGTAAGAAGAATAATTAAAGTCTTGGTTGGAAAAGAAAGGCATCAGGAGAGGTGGTTACTAAAATATTACAAATAAATGCTATCTACAATCATGCACACATGTTTAAGAATTTTGAGAAGCTGCTCATATACTTCAGGGTGAAAGCTGCATGGGCTGAAAGAATGTATCATATTTATATTTTAAGTTCCTCAATCACTGGATCATCTGGTATACCTAAATGACTGATGTTTTATAGTTTAAAACATTTCGATAAATCTACTTAGGGAGGGGGAGAATATGGGAACACAATCCACTTAGATACTAATCTGGCAAAAATCTCTGCCAGTCACATTTTCCATGAGTATTTTATTTAAAGACAAAATAAAACTTAAAACAAACAAAACATTTTTAAAAAACATTTTCTCAGCTCAATCCAGAATAATTCAAAGTGGTTCTGTCTGCTTTTCTCTTTCTTTTCTGTGCTGTGAAGCTAGAAAAATATTCTACAAAGCCAGACTTCCGCTTGGAATTAATGTTCTTTTCCTGCTACTCACCAAATAAGGCACATCCTTATGCAAAGAATAGCCTCTTTTCTACTAAGTTGTATCTTTCCATCTCTGTGCCTTGTTAACTCTCCATATCCATCCTTCAACTATTATTTCTACCCTGAAATAACCATGATCTAATTCTCAGTCTATTTTGTTTTGCTTTTTACTGCTACTACCCATGATCCTTTTAGTCTGTTCCAGGCTTGATCATTCCTTACCTTTCTTTAGACACTAATGTTTCCTTATCTCTATGAGTTAAAATTTTCTTTCTAGTGTTCCCTGTGTTATCTACTTGTTCTACTTTCAACCTAATCCATATTCATTTGAATATACCTGATTCCCTGTGTGTCTAAGCTCACACTATCTTTCTCCACTTGCTATTATGCTTTCCCTGCACTAATTTCTATGCAAGACGCTCCCTCCCTCTCTGTTCAGACAGCTATGTTTTCTCCCATAAACTATCTTCATGTTTCATGAGCTTCCTGCTCTGTACCTTTCTATATACCTTTTGCTGTATTTTTTTCAGTGTCCACTGATGAACTCTTTTAGCTTTATGTTTCTTCTTTACTTCTCTTCTATTTTTCTCTAAATCTTTTCCATGGATCTTAGACTGATGTCTTGAGTGGAGCCTTGTCTCATTTTGAGCCCAATACTACTACTTGTCTTTATGTCCTGTACCACTTCTATCTCTTATGATCCATTCACTATTTTTCCTTCTCTTTAGTCCTTCATTTCTGTTTACTCCATTGCTCTTCATTTCTTCCTAGGCCCACTTATAGCTACTTGAGCTTTCTGCCCCACGCTTCCTTGAAGTTTCTCTGATATATATCTCTGTCCATGTAATCTGATTAGCCCATTTCATTTCTCCCTGAGAATACTGTGTTTCTGACCATCCTCTGGAGGTAATTCTGGGCTTATCCCATCCCTCCTGTTCTCCCTCTGAATATCTACAGTCCCACTGCCACTTCTGCTATACAAAAATGTGCTTTCTCCAGATGCCCAATCCATATTGATCCAGTCTTCTGATCCATGCCTGCCAGCTACTGCCTTTAGCTATACCCGGAGTTCCTTATAAACCTTTCTTTCCCATGGCCTTTGAACCAATTATTTGTTTTTCCATTCTGAGTCTAGGCTTACTAGGTACCTCTCGGTTCCCAATCCATCTACTTGTCTTGCTATAAAGTCTTAGGCTACAGTTGCAAATAACTGGTTTCTCTCTATCATTTCTTTCTGCATTCCCCTAATGTTACTTTTTAAACTATTTACTTTCAATTTAATCCTTATCTGTCTCTAGTCATTCTTTATCTTCTACCTGATACATGACTTCTTCTAAAAGGCTGTGTTGCTGTATTATTGCCTTCACTATAATCTGACTCTGCTTACTCTGGTGTAAATTGGCTTAGCCTACCTCAAGCTTTCACTTTTTTCTCCTCTTCTCTCTTGGCCTGATCTGTGTTTATATGTTACGTGCTCACTCTATATCCTGAGTCTCTCTTCTCTAACCCGGATGCCTTCGTGACTCCTTTAAATGTTTCTTCTGTCCCCAACTTATTGTGTTCAGCCTGCTGTATATTTGTCTACTCCCAAATGGGTCTCCTGAGCCAGTCATACACCTTTTCTGTTTCTTTCCACCCACTCAATGTTCTTCTAGCTCTGACCCAGCCAACTACACCCCTATCCTAATCTATTTCTCTTCCATCTTGACTCTTAAATGATTCACTCACTCTTTCTGAAGCTACTGTTTCTCTCCATATATAATCATTCACCTATGCCCTACCTTTAACAGTAATTCTGAAGACTATCTTCTGAAGGTGAGCTAGTATTCAGTACTTTGAGCAGAAAACAAGAAAAATAGAGAGAAAAAAAACAAGACAAAATAAATGTTAGCACAAAACTACTTTTTTTTTAAAAGTCTTTTGTTTTTAGTACTTCATTATGGAAACTCAAGACTGGTTTTATTAGTTTGAAGCAGGAGATATCTGACCACGAGTCAAACAAAATTTAAAATTTGGAAGTATTTTTAACCATGGAGAGTCAACTAAACAGATTTTATTTCTATCTTCACCACAGATACAGATAAATCTAAATCATCAGCAAATGTGATGCTAAAAATCTAGATGAGAGACACTTAGGTGCACTCCTGCATATTTTTAAATTTCTGCTATGAAGAGAATGTACACATTTTACTTAAAGATGACAAAAGTGACAATTTAGTTTCAAATCTTTTTACATAAGAAATATTAGAATGTTTAAAAGCAGTTACTCAGAAGTGAGAGAGGAATATTATTTCAAACTAAATTTTTAAAGATCTTTAAGGTGAGTGTTAAATAAGAGATAATGGAGAAGGAAAGGGTATGGGAAAGAAATTCAATTTTAAAAACACAAGAAAACTAAATATCACTGATGGGTCTTGCTAAAAGGCTGGAACTGTCCATCAGCTCTAGGGTTAAGTCTACTAGTTCTGCAAAGACAGCCTCTGGTTCCTGATCTAGGTATATGCTAGAATTTAATTGGTTACAGATCAGTAACCAAACTAACGATGATGCTACTTATTTTTTAAAAATCATCAATGAATTACTATTGTCTTTGAGCTCCCATGCCACTCTACTGTAGTTTCTTTTCTTGTATTTGGGGCACAGAATGGCTATTACAGAACTGTTACACTCTAAAAAAGGATCCTATAGTACAAAAAGGCTAAACTACTTCTAGGATGCTCCACATACTCTATTCTATATCTTTTGCCTGCCTCCATTTCCCCCTTTCTTCCTTGACCAGGCTTTCCTGATCAGTTTATTTCCCGTTTCCTGATTCTTCTTCATCCCTGGGGTTACCATCATTCCTAATGAGAAGCCAGGTGACTTGCAACAGTAAGTTACTATTGAGCTTCTGGTCACTGTACAACTTAGACTTGTCTCCGGCATGGAGTAAGGGATAACTAACTAAATAAAGATCTGGAATGGGAGGAGGAGTATAGTAGATAGATAACATTAGAAGCAGGATGCCAGTAATGGTGGCGAATGAATGCTATTGTAGTGGGGAAGCACTTTGAGAAACAGGAAAGTAACTACACTTAGAAGAAGAAACACAAGAATAATTCAAAGATATTATGTTGTGTAGAAAGCAATCAGAGAAAATGTTGCAGCATACTTCAACTTGAAATAATGAACAGATTTAGAAAATTATGTAATTTTATAAAATAAATTTTCTTCAGAGGTTTCTATGTTTGAATTAAAATATTACTTCAGGGGACAGAAAAAGATTAAAAAATTAATTCTCAATAAGAGACTAAATGACCAGTAACAAAAATTTCAGGCTATTTGTGATACGGATGATATTGGTTGCCTACCAATTGTGGCCCCTCTCCTTTGCTTATTGATTTTATTCAAAATCTAATGGCTATTTGCTCCAAAGAACTCTGGAACCTTCCCAAGCACTAGGAGGTTAACCTTAAATAGTGTAAAGACCTATCATGTTATCTCATATCCTTTGCCAAATGCTAATTTAGAAATAAGCATATAAAGCTATCTGGCCAGTGAGACATTGAGGGATAGAGTAGGATAAAGGGTGCCTTCTGGGAAAGTCTTCAATCTTAAAATAGGACACAAGAAAGAGATGGTCCCTTTTTTCTGCATTTGGACATTTTCATCTATCTGTGATAGTTAAAAAGACTTGGCCATCTTAGGCTAGCTCACCTCATAGTCCCAAAAGGACAACCAGAAGGCTGAATTTAACAGAGTATAAACATGGAACAAATCTAGATTCCTAAGAATGTAACTGAATTATGAAATTAATCTTGAACTGTATTCCTTAGGACTTCTGGTCATGTTAGAGAGGCTTTTCTTACATTCAAGCTACTTCTGGTTCAGTTTTCAGTTATCACAGGTAAGTAAAGGCATCCTAATGGATCCTTAGTGCTAAGACTATAAAATTCATAATACCTGTACAAAAACAAAACTTTCTGTACAATTGGATTGTTTTTAACCACCCAAAAGAAACTCAATTTGCTTAGGATTGTGAAAAACTGGCTTTTCTTAACTACAGTACCAGAGGGCATAAAATACTAAGAGTGTTCCTCAAAACTATACAATTACAATTTGGACTACTGGGTACTACAGACGGGTATAAACTCTAAGCTCTTAGTTTGACACTAGAAAGAAAAAAAAGGGCGGAGTAGGAGAAAACTCCCTGACTCCAAAATCTCATGTATGCTTTTCAAAATAGAATATAAACCACTTTTATGAAATGGCAAAACTAAAGCTGACTCTGCCATTCAAATATTAGGATACACTCATAAAGATAGGGAGCCATAAGAAGTATTAACCTACAGTATTAACACCTACTTCACTTTCAAGGAAGTTGCTTTGAAAACTAAGGCAGGCAAGAAAAATATAATTAAAATGCTTCAAAAACAAAAAAGTGAATGCTGTATTCCTTACAGAACTTCAGCCTTCAGAATTTGGCTAGGAAAATTCAATATCCTCAAGAGGCACAACCAATTTAGGATTAGCTAACTGGCTGAGTTGCAGCAGGCCTAAGTAGAGTTAGTACTTGAAGTCAAACCTGACTATTTAAAGATTTCTGCCTAAGGCCCACACTGTTCTGCATTCAGTACAAACAAATTTCATCCTAGGCACAAGTTAATAAGACAAGTGTGGCAGAGCTAAGAATCTATGGAACATTAGTCTTTAGTCTCTTGGTAAATTACCCATTCATGCTCTCCAAGGTGCAGGTAGTGAAAGAGCAAGGTTAAAAGTGTTCTTGGTTAAGGGCGCAGGGCCTAAACTCACCTCTGTTTCAGGGCTGGTATTTCTGTGGGTTCTGGCTCAAGTATTTCATAGGCCAAGTTCACATCCTCCGTCTCCCGAAGCAAAGCATAAATGGGCTCAATTTGTTCATTAAACCTTGCCAAAAGTGTGCGTGCATCTTTTTTGGGCATTGCTGATTCATCTTCTTCTACCTCTGTACGGCAAAAAGTACAGTGGAAAGTTCCTACAGAGAAAAAAATCTCAGTTCAGAGAAAAATTCTCAAGACTAACCTTTAGCAAACCATTTATATCTCCACTCCTCCTCTATTATGTTATTATGAAAACTTACAAATATAAAGAAAAGTTGAAAGAGTTTTACAGTGAACATCCACATGTTCATCATCAAGATTCTACTATCAACATTTTGCTATATTTGATTTATCACATATCTATCACCTTCTGATGCTTTTCAAAGTCATTTCACCTGACTGCAGCATAGCAAACAGTTTTTAATCATATTTATAACAAATTTATAATTATTTTAACTTAAAACCAAACTTTTTACAGCTTACCAGTGAAACTTGTACCCTTTCCCAAAAGCTTTCTTTTGCACATTACACATTTGGGTCTACTTATGAGGAAAGATAAATATCTGAAACCCAATCTCTTGTCATACTGTACAATGTCACAAGGCTATTTCTTCAATCTTATTAACTATTTATATTTAAATAAATTTAACCAATAATTTCCAAAATTAAAGTTCAAGAAGCCTTTATTACTTATTTCTATATCCCTCACATTCAACTGGTAACTAAATTGTAGTAATTCCTTAGAAACATCTAAGATTTTTCACTTCAATTGTCATTTCACTAAACCATTATTTAGCCTGAAACAGCTTCGTAAATCAGGCCTTTGAGCCCTTGGTTCTCCTTCTCTAATTCCTGTGCTACCATTAAAGTCTACCTGGAGCTGGATTTCTACAGTCCACAGCATTAAATCTAAATTTCTCATATTAACATTCTAGATACTGTATAATATGGCTCCAAAACATCACAACCGAACCATAGTCCTTTACATGTTAAGTAAATTCAGACAATATACTAGACATTAATAATTATTACATGTTTTATAGTACTTTGTTTCTAAAATGCTTCCATGTAGTTTTTGATCTCTATACCAATCCTGCAAAATAATGTCAGAGCTGAGGTACTGAGGAGTTTTGTGATTTGTCCAAAGTCACATGGCCAATAGAAACAAAGAAATAAAAGCAGCTGTTGTACATGGAATGCTTACCAAGTATCACCAACCCTCAGAGACTGGTATAATTATTGCCCATTTAAATCTGTAAGATACAGAGGTTCTAAGGGGTTAAGTAACTTGCTCTAGATGACACAACTACTTATTGTGGGAAGGGGGCAGGATTCAAACCCAAACTATTTTCCTGAAACTAACAATCTTAAACATCATACTCTATTCCACTAGCCCCACTTGGATCTCCAGTTTAGTTCTTATTCTCAATGCCAGGGATATATATGCTTCAATTCTAACCCAATTCACCTGGGGGATTAATGAAGACCATACAAGGAATTAGTGCCTAGCATATAGTAAGCATGCAAACCTTTGACTTTAAAAAGCTTCATGTGTGACTGATACATAACACTACTCCCTAACCTCTCTTCCTTGGTAAAGAATAACAAACCAGGCATTTCTGTCTCAACATAACACCAGATCCTACTGATACATTTCAAGTAGAGTAAGTTTCTTTACTGCTTCTCTCACATAAACAGCAAATATCATGTAAATTTTTTGTTCATATATCCTATCCAAAACACTCTTTATCCATCTTCCTGCTGTCCAAATGGTACCTAATCCAAATGAGTGAGAGAGAAAAAAGCCCCTCACAGCTGGGAGGTGGTACAGCACTCATAGCTAGGCTATGATGTATTTCTGTCAAACAGAATCGCACAGATTACCAAGATCAGATAAGTTTCTTTGTGACCGTGATGAAAGTGATACAAAATGAGGTCTCTTCGAGTCTGAGTACTGATAAAAAAGCAAGGTCTCTGTACGACCACACACACACAAAAATAATAATTTAAAAAAAAATCCTAGCTGACTGGGATTACTGTTTCTTTACCAATTATAGTTTTAGCCTCACCCTGTTCTTCTCACCTCCTAGAAAAAATTTATTTAGATACATCATAGAATTACCTCCACTTCTTGACAGCACCCAATCTAAAGCAAACCCCCAAGACTTCCCTGAATCCTCCCCCAAATTACCTAACAGAAGCCTAAATTCTCTCTGTTCAACATGGTGTTACTGTGACACTCCATGGTTCCCCATGGTGTGTGGCTTCCCTTGCTGTAAAAAGCATCAATAAACCCAACTTTATTTACTTATGGGTATATGTTTGATGGTCTTTGACTAATGAGCATGAACATAAAAATTTTAGCTTCATCAACTAGTAAAGATACTATTTACCAAAATAAAGACAGGAGGAATAAGTTCTTTTTTCTTTGTGGGGAAAAGATGGAAAGTTGCTTTAAATATCTGAACTTATGTTGCCCAATGGTCATCAAAATGGATATGTTAGAAGCCAACTTATTACAACTGCTTAAAGCTCAAGACTGAAATTTAGACTAGAAATTCTAATGAGAATCAAGAATATATAGATGGTAACTGAAGTCATAAAGTAGATCAAAGTATCCAGGAAGATTAAGGAGAGTGAGAAGCAGACATAGTCAAGGTATAGACTCAAGGAAAGAGGAATTAATCCCTAAGACAGAAATGGTACAACCAGAATAGGATGGTATTTCAAGAAAGAAATGGTATAATGTTAATTTTTCCAGGTCAACCAGAATTGAAATTGAGCTTTTATATTTAGTAACAAAGGATAATTAGTGACCTTGGCTAGAGAGCTTTTGGTTGGTATGCTAACTTAGATTATTCTCTAAGTAGTCTAGGCTGTCTCAGCCTCTTCAACAGAAATATAAAGAATATAATCCATGTGGGAATTAAAACATAAATCATATAAAATAAGGCCTAAATCAACTCTCAAATACCTGTTGAATTTAAACACGCTGATGTGGGACTTAATGTTAACTCCTGAAAGATGGGTACTTACAAGACCATCAATGAAAACTAGAGAATACTGCAAAAAAGTTATCTAACTCAGTAGTTTTCAAAATTATATTTAAAGGAAGAAATCCCAAAGTCAAGAAATACCTAATATATAAAAACATAAAAGCAAGTGCTGTGGTTGAAGGATAGAAAGACAGCTAGGGCAAAGAGCAATACTATAATCCTCTTATATGTCTTCCAAGCATTACAAATTGGCCTCCCCAAAGTATTGCACCAGACACTATTTGCTGTAGAGCATTTGTGCTTGCTGTTCGCTCCACCCAGAATGTTTTCCCTTCAAATTGGTGAATGGTTAGTCTCCCAACTCACTTCAGTTCTTTACTCAAGTTACCTCAGTGAGGCCTTCCCCAGCCAACATTGCCTAAAATTTCAATACTGTCCTGTCTTCTCTTTTTCTTTAACATCTATCCAACATATTATGTCTTATTATTTATCTTATTTATTAGGTTATTTATCATTAAAATTATCATGCTACACCAATAAAAAAAAAAAAGTCTTCCCAAATACACCCTGTTGCTTGTGAAGACAACATACATTCCAAACTTCAGATTTAAGTAAACAAATCAATACGCTTGTCAATGTCACTCATCCATAAAAACTAGCAATCCTTTTATTTTGGGAAGAGAAAGAGATCACTGTTAACATCATTATTTGATAAAAGAATGATCTCATAATAATGGTATTTTAATTTGAAAATTTTAGTTTCATAGGGAAATAGGAGGAAAAAGAGAACACAGTATATAATGATAAGGAACCTGAATTTTGGCTTCATCCAAGTCACTTTCCAAAGACCTACATTTAATGTAGATCAAGATTTAACAAGAGTTACTTGCAGAGGGGCCCATTTTGCAATTCTGAAGAATAGCTTTTATATTACTGTCAAGAACTGTGAGGGATTTAAGATTTTATTCTATGTATAACCTAACAAGTTATCCTGCCATTTTCATGGATGTTGGAGAAAGACACAAGACTCCTAGGTCAGAGACAAGGAACTTTACTACTTATGGCAATAGAGTAGCCAGTGTTACCTTTTGTGCCAGTTTCCTAAGTCCCAATTCCCACAGGGTGACTTAAAGAGGACCGGGTGACAACTATACATGCAGTGGGTTATGTTACAGAAGAAAACCCTGAGTTTAAGAAACCCAACTTTTTTATAATGGGCATAAATGTGCCTCTCCTTTGTTCTGGAAGGTAATGTTATCTTTACTATTTTGGACTAAGCAAACATGCTCTGGAGGGAGATTTTTTATTACACTGAACTGTAAACAAACTTACCCTTTGCTCTGGAGGGAAACAATATCTCTGTTCACCATATAAACATCCTTGAAAAAGATAAGTCCAGAGAAAAGGTGGTCAGACAGTACATTTACTTGCAACACATGCATAGCATGTGAGAGACCCATTGAGAACTGTCTCCCAATGATTACCATCTCTGGCAAACATTACAAGAGGAAAAGCTCACCTGTCGTCTCTGAGTTCTATGCTTACCAAAAAACACAAGATGTAAATAAGAACTGGCCTGTCAAAAACCCAATCTGGAATCTATAAAGAAAAATAAGAAATTCTACATTTTATAGAAAATGATTTGACTAGCTTAACATACCAGTAGCATTTTTATAAATTTCATTAAACATTAAAAAATGCAAATAAGCTTTCCCAAAATCAGATGTGGGGTGGAGAGGGATGTACCACATACTGTGTACAAAGTACCATTCTACTGAGTGAGTTAAGTAATAAAACGAATACACATAGAATCTGTCATCAAGAAGCTTAAAGTTTAGTAGAGATGAAAGGTATCTGGAGAGAAACATAATCTAAGATTCGTGCAAAAATAAAGCACATAAGTGTTTTGGAGTTCAAAGAAGGAATATGACTTCTATCTAAGGGCAGTAGAAAAGGTTTATGGAGAAGGTTTGCCTTTTGAGGTAAGACTTTACAAGAAAGAAGTTGTTAGAGATCAAGGAAAGGGGGAAGAGAGCAAGACATTCTAGATCATAAGAGAAGTAGGTAGTTAAAAATAATGCTAAACTGCAATTTCAGTCTATTTGTAAAATAATTATCAAAAAAAAAGGTGAAAGAAAGAAAAATTAACAAGATAAACTAGGATGGCCATAAGTGGGTCGTGAAAGTCAAACTTCATTTTGACTTTATTTTTAGTAATAAAAAAATGATTGAAGGATTTGGAGAAAGAAAATGAGATCATCAAAACAAATATCTATAAAAATTGATCTGCCTTAGTGGATTGAGATGGTCTTCCAATAAGCCAGTTCTTAACCGAGTGTTTTCATAAAAATCATTAGTGAAAATGTTAATACCCAGGCCCCACCCCAGAGATGCTGATTCAACAGATCTGGAGTAAAGCCCAGGAAAATAAATTTTAAAAGTCCATAAGGAATCCTAACACATACACCTGGTGGAGAGTTGCTATTAAGTAATCACTTTGCACTAAGCAGTATGCACTGAATATACTATTCAGGCATGAGAAGAAACTGGAATTAAAATTCCTAGCTCTTTCCCTTCCCACACATAAGACCAGGCAGGCAAAAATCAGAAAGAGCAAATCCAAGCCACAGAAAGAACATGTAAGCTAGATCTAAGAATGTGGCAGCAAGGAGAAAATGAAGGCTAAGAAGATTCTTTAGGCAAAGCTTGACAAATGATGGGATTAAGAGAAAATGAAGAGTTCAATAATAACACATTTGTTTGATCATCTACATTCACAAACCACAAAAGAACTAAAAAAGTTATTTCACAAATATCCCTACGTGTTCATCAAAGCCAAATCTTGTGTCAAAGTATTATCCAAATTGAACATATGAGGGAATAAAGACACAGAGAGGTTAAGTTACTGAGTCATAACTTAAAACCAAAAATTGCTAAGCTTAGATTCAAATACAAACCTTTCTGACTCAAAAGATTAAATTCACAGTACCATCCTGAATTACACATCACTTTCCTAACCTCCATTCATCCCTGCCAGATACAATTTAGCAAACTCTCCCCATGTATATACATGCATAGGCTCTAATTTCTTAAAATATGGCACAGGAGAGAACATTTGTACCAAAGAATTTATTTAACAAACATTAAGTGCCTATCACATACGGGCATTTAACTCAGCTGAGTCTTAATGTATTAAGTTTGCCAGAGGATCAGAATATATCCAGTTGTAGAGAACAAACAGATATCAAAAGTAAGGAGAAAAAAAAAAGATCTTTTACAAATAGATATTTCAAAACTATATTTTAGGGTTGTCTACACAGTAGTATATGAATGTCCCAATTCTATGACTCTTCTAATTGAACGTTCAGTATCCCTCCTAAATGAGAAAAGAAATAAAATCCTCCCTAGTTTTAAGAGAGAAAAATGCTTTGGAAATTTATTATAATTGAGGAAAAAAGTTGAAAACATATTGTGAGCCAAATTCCCAAACAACTTAGGATTGTATTTTTCCCTCTTCGCTCTGATATATACAATGAATAGGTCATCAGTTAAGGAGCAGAATCCACTGTTAAGAGTTTTAGTTGTAACTGGAATATTATTCAGCCATTTTCAATACATGCATACATACATACATACATGCTCAATTCCTTTGACATGGCACAGATGCTGCAGTGTTGAAATGAGAATCATGTTGCAGTTAAGTACTCAAAACTGGCCAAGGAAACAGGGAGGATCAAATGTCTGCAACTGCAAAGCCCTCACCCCAGCATGGTGGGACTAATGTCCCAAGGATTTCCAACTATTCTGCCTTCCTAAGTCCAGCCAATCATTTTTCTGAGCTCACATTCTAGTGAGGAACAGTCAAGACAAAAAATAGCATCAGATGCTGGTAAGTATAATAAAAACAAAGCAGGAAAGAATAAAGAAAAAGGAGGGTGAAGGAAAGGGGTATTCTTCTATTATATACAGGAAACTCACCGAAGCCCTCTCTGATATAGCAATGAGTGAGCAAAGACTTATAAAACCAACCACAGAGATAGTTGGGCAAGGAAACAGCAAGTAAAAAGGCAAGCAAAATGAAAGCATGCCTGGTGTACACAAGACACAAATAAGATGGCCAGTTTGGCTGTTGTGGAGTAAACATGGGAGAGAATGGGAGAAATAAAGTCTCTAAAGTGAGGGGAAGAGGGGAGGGTAGATAAAAGACCTAATAAGTTCTGTTAAGGACTTTGATTTTTCTGGGTGAGGGGAGAAGACTTTGGAGGGTTTTGAACAGAAGAGTGATGTGCTTTTTTAAAGAGTCACTGGCTGCTTTGACAAACAGTCCATGTGAGCAATAAGAGAGAAAGCAAGGAGACTAGCTAACAAAGTGGTACAAAATCTAAGCAGAGATAATGGCTTAGATAACTTTTCTGGACAAGCTGATGAAAATAACTTTACATAAACTCACCCTTATTCAAAAAGCTTCAGGAAAAACATAATAAAACAAAAGATGATTATTAGTTCCATGTTAACACTAAGTAATTGGGACCACATCTCCTAAGACTTTAGAGAGATAAAGAAGTAACTATAATACCTCAACACATATCACTAACCCATGGGATTAATTTTACCGTGCTGTAAAAATCCAGCCACCACATATACCTTAGGAAGCATAGATGACATTGTTCCCCTCACTGAATATTTTATGGATTATGAATATATAAGGAAAAGGGGTGAACTGGCTTTAGGAAAATAAGACTGCCAAAAAAGTGTATATATATTTTCTACAATGTGTTTCTGAAGATTGGCATAATTAAACAGAGTGTATTTTCTATATTAACAGTACTATAATCATGAGTTTTGATTTCTAATCAAGGCATTCAAATTAAGTGACTAACATCATCTTCTAAAAGCAGTGATGAAACAACCCAAGTCTCTTTATACTTTTAAAATGTCAACTATTCTCCAATCAAAAGGTGCTATGTATTAACAAGGAAACACTGGGCTTAAATGACACACTAGACCAGATGGATTTAATAAATATTTTCAGAGCATTTTACCCCAAAGCATCAAAATATACATTCTTCTCAAGTATACATGGAATAGTTTCAAAGATAGATCACATGTTAGCCTACAAAACAAGTATCAATAAATTTAAAAAGAATGAAATCATATCATCCATTTTCTCCAATTACAAAGGTATGTAACTAGAAATCAACTGTAAGTAAAAATCTGGGAAATACATGAACACATGGAGGCTAAATAACATGCTACTAAACAATGAGTGGGTTAACAATGAGACCAAGGAAGAAGTCAAAAGATACCTAGACATAAATGAAAATGAAAACACAATGACTCAAAACCTATGGGACACAGCAAAAGCAGTCCTAAGAGGGAAATTCATAGCAATACAGGCCTACCTCAAGAAACAAGAAAAAGCTCAAATAAACAATCTAATCTTACTTAAAAGAACTAGAAAAAGAATAGCAAACAAAGCCCAAAGTGAGTAGAAGGAAGGAAATAATAAAGATCAGAGAAGAAATAAACGAAATAAGTCTACAAAAACAATACAAAAGATTAATGAAACCAATTGCTGATTCTTTGAAAGGACAAACAAAATTAATAAACCTTTAACTAGACTCATCAAAAAAAAAAAAAGAACCTAAATAAATAAAATCAGAAATGAAAGAGGAGAAGTAACTATGGACTCCACAGAAATACAAAGAAACATAAGAAAATACTATGAGTAACTATATGCCAACAAATCAGACAATCTGGATAGGTACACTCCTGAAAACACAATCTCCTAAGACTGAGTCAAGAGGAAACAGAAAATCTGAACCAACCAATTGCCACCAACAAAATTGAATCAGTAATCAAAAAACTCTCAAAAAACCAAAGTCCTGGATCAGATAGCTTCATAGGTGAATTTCACCAAACATTCAAAGAAGAATTAACACCTACTCTTCTCAAACTATTCTAAAAAATTCAAGAAGAGAGAAGGCTCCATAATTCTTTTTATGAGGCCACCATTACCCTGATTCCAAAATTAGACAAACTATACAAAAAAATAAAACTATAGTTCAATATCCCTTACAAACATTTATGGAAAAATCTTCAACAAAGTATTAGCAAACCAAATTCAGCAATGCATTAAAAATATCATACACCATGACCAAGTTGGATTTATTCCTGGTATGCAACGTTGGTACAACAACTGCACAAATCAATTAATGTGATACTCCACATTAACAAATTGAAAGATAAAAATCATATGATCATATCAACAGATGTAGAAAAAATGTTCAACAAAATCCAGCAATCTTTAGAAAGAACAAAGTAGGAAGTATCACACTATTTGATGTCAAACTATACTACAAGACTACAGTAATCAAAACTGCATAATACTGGCATAAAAAGATACATTGATCAATGGAACAGACTATAGAACCCAGAAATAAATCCACATCTATACACTCACTTAATATATGACAAAAGAGGCAAGAATATACAGTAAAGTAAACACAGTCTCTTCAATAAATGGTCTTGGGAAAATTGGACAGTACATGCAAAAAAATGAAACTGGATCACCTTCTTACACCATACACAATAGACTCAAAATGGATTAAAGACTTATATGTAAGACTCGAAATCATAAAACTTCTAGAAGAAAACAGGCAGTAAACTCTCTGATGTTGCTAATAGTAATTTTTTTCAGTCATATCTCTTTGAGCAAGGGAAACAAAAGAAAAAACAAACAAATGGAACTACATCAAATTAAAAATTTTTTGCACAGCAAAGGAAACCATCAACAAAACAAAAGGGCAACCTACTAAATGGGAGAAGATATTTGCTTATGATACCTCTGATTAGATGTTAATATCCAAAATATATAAAGAATTCATACAATAATAAAAAAAACAAACAATCCAATTTAAAAAATGGGCAGAAGACCTGACCAGATATTTCTCCAAAGAGGAAATACAGATGGCTAATCGACATATGAAAAGATACTCAAGTTCACGAAGTAGCAGAGAAATGCAAATTAAAACCACAATGAGATATCATCTCACATCTATCTGAATGGCTATCATCAATAAATCAAAAAACAAGTGCTGGTGAAGATGTAAAGTAAAGGGAACCCTCAAGCACTCTTGGTAGGATCGCAAATTGATACAGCCACTACAGAAAACAGTCTGGAAGTTCCTCAAAAAAATTAAAAATGGATCCACCTTTTGACTCAGCAATTGCACTTCTGGGTATTTAACTAAAGGAAACCAAACACTAATTCATAAAGATCTATGCATTCCTATGTCATGGCAGCACAATTTACAATAGCCAAGATATGGAAGCAACTTAAATGCCCATCAACAGATGATTGGATAAAAAAGTTATAGTTCATATATACAATGGAATATTACTCAGCCATAAAAAGAATAAAATCCTACCATTTACTACAACATGGATGGACCTATAGGTTACCATGCTGAGTGAAATAAATCTGAGAGAGACAAATATCATATGCTTTCACTTATACACGGAATCTAAGGAACAAAAAGAGTCAACTAATCAAAAACGGACTCAGAAACAGAGGACAATCTGGTGACAGCTGGAAGGGAGGGAAATTGAGGGGCTGGAAGAAAGGGGTGTAAGGCTAAGAAGTACAAATTAGTAGTTCAGAGACAGTCAAGGGGATGAGGAGTACAGCATAGGGAATGCAGTTGGCAGTAATGTAATGCTAGGTGTAGAGAAGATGGGTGATAGAGTAATCAGGGGGATTGTTTTATAAACTATATAAATGTGTAACCAATGTACTGTATACTTGAAACCAATAATAAAATAAAATGCTTTTAAAAAAAGGGTGCTAAGAACAGTTGAGAGAAACCATTTACAGTATAGAACAGATGGAACTTACCACTTTACACATGTTAAAAAAAAAAAAAAATCCTAGAATGATTAAAGTGTTTACTCAAAGTAATAGTTACTAACATAGCCCAAGACTAGAAGTCAGGGCACTGGAATCCTAATACACTGCCACTTTACTCTCTTATAACCATTGATTTTAAAAAAAAAAAAATCGACTCCAGCGACTTTTGATTCAAGAAGCTTCTTATGAAGCGGGGGCTGCTATTTTTCCTAAATGCAAATTGTTATACTGCAAATTGTTAAAATAGTTTGTGCTCTTGGGTGCTATCAAAAAAAAAAATTAAAAATGCCATGTCCACTGAACACACTGACTATGCAAAAAAGACCAATATCATAAGTGCTCTAAAAAACCCTGACAATACTATCAGAAATTGACCAAGCATTAATAACCATGTTACAACAAGTTATTTAAGAATCACTTTGCTGTCTTAGATTTCAAAATGGCTGCGGTGTAGGGGGAAGTTGAGTGGGGTAGGGATGTAAGGTAAAAGGACAGACAGGATATCCACAAAACTTAAAAGTTGTTACCACACTGACAGCTGTTAAGAGTGTGGATGGGGTTGAGTGGGAGAACATAGAGAGGAAAAACCAGGGTTGCTTGTTTATTCTACATTATTTTTTATGGTTTGAGTCCTTACATTTACAAATATGTATTACTTATGTGTTTTTAGAAAAAAGAAAACAAATGTCATTTAGAATCCTCCAAAAGCACTCAACTCCTTCTTAATATATATAAAAGCCATACAGTCATTCTTGGGATGTTCTTTGAAAGCATTATCAAGTCCTTAGTTATAACTTTTATAATTCAAAATGTTCAGGGTCATATATATTAAAATACTAGTCTCAAAAAGTTACCTTTTAATCTGTCTAATTTCCAAACTTTATTTCATAAAGCAAATTTCTTCAGTTTATTTGGGCAAGGGGAAAGGTATGGAAAAAAGAATTGCTATTATAAAATAGTAACAGACGTGACAGACACATAGTTATATATTTCCTATATTTTACCTATAATAAAAAGGAATTTGAAAAAAATCATTCTTTAACAGTTCACTGCAGAACACATAACACTGTAAAATACTTGTTTGCATTCAAAAGAAAAAAAAATCAGGTTTACTGTATTTTTAAATTCAGAGGATCTCAAATGTATTAATGATGTACATAATAAAACTCCAAACCCCAAAACTCAATTTATCAATTAAATTGGCTTCTGTCCGTAAATTGAGCACATCTAGTTTTCATGTAATCATGCATCAATTCCTAGATTCTGGAACTCATTATAAAATGAGTTATCTCTGACATTATGGTTGTGTAATTTTTAACTTAAAAAGAGAAAATATAGAGCTATTTCCATATCAGCTAGCCTTAATATCTAAAATAAGAATATGATCTCCCCTTCCATTTTGGGGAAGCATGTTGTTGAATTTAACTTAGAAGTGCCATTAACTAAGTCACCCACAGTTGAGATTACTAAAGGAGAAATACTAAGTTTATTTACATGGTCAGAAGGCTTGCTAAATCTAAAAACATGCATTTATGAACCACAAAATGCTATTTTGCTAATCTGAGGAATTTCATGTCATGTTGTTTTGTTTTGATTACATAAACTTCCCATATTTCAGGAATTAAAACAGCTAGTTTTGCCTGATTAAGTTTCTGGAACCAGGGACTAGTGGGCAAAGGTTCGGCTATTCTATTTTAAAGAAATAAAGTGTCTATACACAGTCTAATGAAAAACCTCAGTCTTTTTTCCTTTCTACATAGGGAAAAACCCAGTTCTTCTCTACTGTGTATTTCTTCCCTAGGTGACTCCTTTACTAGTCATACACAATACTTTACATATGACCCTTTTGGTCACCAAATGTGTGTTTTTACCACACAGCAAGCAATTCTCTTCAATACCAGCTGGGTGTCCTACTAGTCAACTCAATTTTGACACTGTCTGTTTGGAGACAGCATCAGATTCCACAGGTTAAGGGTTCAGTCCCACAAGACTGCTCCCTGCCCACTCCATCCCCAACTTCAGAAGCCAGTCACAAGTCCAGGTTATCACCTGTGCTTCTGACCAACTGGTTATAGATTAGAGGTTTCAACGACCCCTGCTCCTTGGGTTCGGTTAATTTGCTAGAGGAGCTCACAGAACGCAGGAAAACACATATGTTTACCAGTTTACAAAAGGACACGATAAAGGATACAGATGAATATCCAGATGAAAAAGTGGCGTAGGGCAAGGTATGTGGGATGGGGCACACAGCTTCCATGCCCTCTCCAGGCGTGCCACATTCCGAGCATCAACATGCGTTCACCAACTCAGAAGCTCTCCAAATCTCATACTTTTGGGATTTTATGGAGGCTTCATCATATATGTATGATTAATCATTAACTCCATTTCAGCCCTTCTCCCTTTTCAAGAGAATGGAGGGCAGGGCTAAAAATTCTAAGCTTCTAATCATGTCTTGATCCTTCTGGAGACCAGCCCCCATCCAGAAGCCCATCCAGAGTTGCCTCATTAGAAAAACAGACATTCCTACCACCCAGGAAATTACAATGGTTTCAGACCAAATAGAACAAAAAAATGCTCCTAGTGCTCTTATCATTCAAGTAATCACAAAGGTTTTAGAAAATCTCCAAGAAACCAGACAGTAACCAATATATATTTTCTACTATCTCACAAACATAAGCATCAAACACTTGGAGAGAGTTCACCCCTAGAACACCAAAGGCAAAATCTAATGGAAAGTATGCAGAGAAACGACAATCTTGAGAAAACCTATAATATTTAGAGACAAGAGAGATGTGGTAGGGAAAAGCTAAAATTACTGGCTTATGTGTGAATAAACAATGGTAAAAGAATTCTTGCTGGACTGTTTCCTAAGCCCAGAACTTCTGGATGCTCATCACTTCCCTTTATTCAATGGCAAAGAGTGGCCCATACTTTGAATTAAGAACTTTTTATCAGGGAAGCAGTAGTCCAGAGGCTACTTGAATCTAATTCCTGAACACCCCCTATTTGATTATATAATGGTTCAACCCAGTAACTATTGAGATAGGAATGGAGATATATACCTGTGAGAAAGCCCCAACATTGGTCATAAATATAGTCAATCTGCAATAACAACCAGAAAATAGAATAGCTTTGTACAAGACTGAGCTTAGAGTGAAAACTATAATTTAACAATTTAAAGAGAGCATAAATATTACAGTATTACAACAGAAAAAGTTCCCTCCTCCTCCTCCACCAATACACATACCAAATGTTTATTTCCCATCTTCTTCAAAATGAGTGGGAAAGGAATGAACACTGAGCAAAACAGGAAAGGAGCAGAGAGAAAAAGACCAAGTTTCTAAAGGAAATGTATAGACCAAGAGTGTGTCAAGTTATTAATACAAAAAAAAAAAAAAAAAAGCCAGAACTGACAAGCAGACTGGGTCCTAATATCACCCCATCAGCACATTCTCTCCTTAAAGGAAAGTCCAAGTGTAAAGCCAACTTATAATCAAAAGGCAAGTACTTTTCTGAGAATGATTTCCAATCATAATACTTCAGGCTTCACTGTAGAGACATAACTGCCAATTAAACTGACAGTGTTGGCTGACCAGGGCAAATCCCGTGAGTGATAACAAGGTAAAGTGACTTATTTTTGCTCTCCTGAACTCCTTCCTTCCACCTTCATGCTGACCATAACCTTCATAAATAAAAATAGTCTGGGCACAAAACAACTGTTTCAGTTTTAGCTCTCTTTCATAAAATGTTTTCATGTCCCCTACCCTATTTCAACTCCCTGTTTTAAACAACCTTGACTACATTTGGATGTTAGGCCATCTCTTATCCAGGCCATCTGTTGTTTACAACTAGCTTCATTCAAACACTAACCCTAGGTGAAATTCCAAGAGCATCATCTAAATACTGATATATAAGCAGTGGAATAACTTCCTTTAATAAAGTTTCACAAAATTAAAAAAGAATCAAATGAATAAAACATTACTTTAGATTGCCCTAACTGAAGAACAGGATAACATCTTCCACGGCAGTCAAGAGTGATGAAGATGACCACCTTAACACAAACATCTGCAGAGAATCACAAAACCAAGACCCAGAGTTCCTTTAAAAATCTGTCAGAGTGGACAGCAAAAATAATGAGACTGTCCTAGTCCATTCTGAAAGCGCTCCAGATATATTCTACAACTTTCCTCTATAGCACATTCAAGCAATTCTTATACTCAGGATGGTTATAATGAAGATCCTCCCTAGTTAAGCCCATTCAAGGTAAACAGTTAGGTTCAGACAAATTAAACAGTTAATACAAATGGGAATTCTTTAAATGACTTTTCATCCAAAATGACAGCTTCACAGTTGATAAGGAAAAAAAATCATAGGCTATCTCTAGTTCCTTTTGTCAATTATCTTAATTAATATTGGGATTATTTCCCATTTAAAAAATATTTTTAAAATTCTTTAAAATGTACAATACATAACATGTATAAAAATCTAAAAATTAAACATGTACACTAATCTGTAACTTTTTTTACAATATAACACTTCATGTGAAAGTTTACATTTTCAAAGTTTTTAAAAACAGATCTATGAACTAAAAAGTAAGCTATACTCTTGAATTTATCCATAACAAAGGGACAATCCAACTTAACATCATTGACTCTTCCTACAGATTTTTACCTCCAGAAAATAATACAAAATTGATCCACTGACTAATTAGCAAAACTACAGTCTTCTTGCCAGTTTACAAATAACAAAATAGCTAAACAACTCAGCACTTTAAAGTTTCTCATGTTAATGCTAAACATATTGCATTTTTAGAAAATGCATGTTTTGTTAAATTCTGATTTTAAAAAATCCTTAAAACTAAAGTATTTAAATGAAAAAAATTATGTATCATGTTGACAATTTCCTTCCACTAATAAATAAATGGTTAAGAGACTAAATAGCTAACCATTTAACTTGGAAAGGGTGCCCCTCTTTTTTCATCTGGCTAACTCTTATCTTTTAGGTCTCTTCCAGAGGCCTTTCCAGATTAGAAGTTCTAGTTATACACTCCTGATAGCACTTTACACCTCCAGTAACAAAGCATTTAAATATACTGTATTGTAACTGTGGCTGTGACTGGCAAAAGAAAGTGCTCAAATATTTGTTGAATAAAGAAGTCAATAGTAAAGTTGCCAGAATAGCCTCAAAGTGGTAGAAGTCAACCCTTCAGATTAGGCTGCAACTGTAAATAGGAGTGGAGGTAGGAACAGAGGTAGGAAGGCCAGGGTGGAAGAGTTCACTCCCTTGTGAAGGAGAAAGGCTTTACAAAAGCTTCCGAAAGTAGAATGACGATCAAACAAAACAATAAGACTAAGAAAGATTGTATGTTGACTTACACCAGTTAATTCGCTTTTATAATGATATACTGATTGATTGGCTTAAAAATTAGATGAATCAATTTTTAAAAAAAGGCTACATATTTTATTTTTAAAAGTTACTTAAAAGAAAAATTTATAAACTGGAAAAATCTCACCTGTCATGGGATCAAAGAGCTGATTAGCTTCTAAGTCTGTAAAAGTACTACTACAGAAAGGACATTTGAAGGAAGCCCGGTTGGTAGAATCTCTCTCGTCAGTTTCAATCCTCCTTCTCATGTGGTCCAATTTATATTTTACCACGTTAACAAGAGTACGATAATTGATAAAGTAATAGTTATGGCGAGTGGTTTTCCCATCTGCAGCAGTCTCTACCCTCATTCTGCATTTGATGAACTTGTCTCCCTTTAAATTATTCAAAACTGATCGAAGTTGCTTCCGATCAAACTTGAGCAGCTCCAGCATATCCTCCTCTTTCACACAAGGGTTCCGGATCAAGATGTCCAAGGCCAAAGCATGTTCAATGCCATAAAATCCCCGGATCACATATTTGGCTAACCTCTTGAGTGCTGCAGGAACCTCAGTGAGGACATCTGGGTCTGCCATTTTTAGCAGCAAACTTCAACTTTAAATGTACTAAATCTGGAAAAAAAGAAAAGATTACCTAGGCATAATAAGAACATAGAAATCATCTTAAATCTAGAATAATTGACCCATTAGGTAGCTACCTTGGAGTGTCATAAAAGTACTCATCATTTTAAAAGATTTACAATGCCTCAACATTTAACAGAGAACAAAATTTTCCTTCTAGAGCAGGGGTCCCCAAATCCCTGGGTACTGTCTGTGGTCTGTTAGGCACAGCAGGGGGCAAGTGGCTGTTGAGCGAGCAAGTGAGCAAGGAAAATTTCATCTGTATTTGCAGCCACTTCCCAGCACTAGCATCATCGCCTCAGCTCTACCTAAGATCAGGCATTAGATTCTCATAGGTGCACCGGGTCCCTGGTGCCAAAAAGGTTGGGGACCACTGTTCTACAGCACACAACAGATAACACCTAAAAAGCTCGGCATATTTCTTAAATGGCGATTTTCATGATCTACAGTGTGCTTGATTCCAAAAAATAACTTATTTGTTATAGCAATGATAAATTATATCAAGCACAATTTATTTCAGAAAGAGAAACACAAAAAAGCTAAATGAAGTCTCACTATTCTTGATGCTATGAATCTTTGGAAATGCTGGAAACCCCCCAAGAAGCCTAGCAGTTAGACTATCCTTACAGTGTCTTTATATTTCCTGAATAAAGATTTTCTACCAAGATAGATTCTAGAATGTTTTACATAGTCATGCTCTCACAATAAAATCACAATAAAACAACACATAAGTAGTCACCAGTTGGGGTGTTTGGCAAAATTACTGTTATAAATATGAAGGTAATACTTAGATCCAAACAGCTTTACCAACCTTGCAGTTAAATCTGATGTCCAATTAACTGAACACCATACCGTTCTTAAAAAAAAAAAAAATACTGTTAAAGTGTACAGATGAAACTTACTAGATTTTGTTAACCAATGTCACTATTAAAATAATTAATTTAATTTTTAAAAAGATATACTTAAATATTGGATCCCTTGCAGAACAAAGTAATTGTACCCAATTCTTATGTCATGAACCAAAAGATGTCTTTTAGAAGCCCAAAATGGTATGCACTAGACTTTCATGTGATTGTTAAAAAGCCTGGACTTTAGAATTCAGAGTTAATTTGTGTTTTAGTAGCTATGGGATCCTGACAAATTCCTTAAACCACCTCAAGCCACAGTTTACTCTTTGAGAAATAGGATAACACTAACCTCAATGAAGTTGTTGTGATGAACAAATGAGAATGTTAAGTAATGTGCTTAGAAAGGACTTGTTAATAAGAATAGGTTCCATATCGATTTTATATGTCCCAACGTAAAAATGGTCAGGCTATTCATATAGCCTATGTCAAATGAAATTCCCTACACCATAAGGAAATTTTTAACAGACATCCCACTGAACTATTTCAACAGGGAATCCTATGCTGTTAACACTAGTTTTTACTGAATCTTTTATTTAAAATCAGAGGTTATCAACCTTATCAGATTTAATACCTCCTTTTACAAGAAATATTTTTATAAACACAGTACTATACTAAAAAGATATTCCTATATAACTAATCTATACCTGTATTTTTTTTTGCCTTCTCTTCTCCATTTTTTTTTGTTTGGTTACACCAATTCATTCACTTTTATAATAATATACATGATTGGTTTAAAAATTAGCAGAAAATTATATTTGTTATAGGCCCTACCTATAATAAAGAAAAAATATTAATTATATATTTCATATTGTTAAATACTCAAGCATGACTATATATGAGATAACAAAGTAGCACCTAGATCCAAACCTGTGGTCCTAGAGCCTTCCTGCTAGCCCAGGGTTCAAGGGCATCAAGCAAGTGCCTGGGTTCAATACAAAAGTAGTATCATAGCATACTATCAGATGCACTTTGTCCTTTTCAATTTGGTCTATACATTGTACTTGAACCCAGTTTTGCTTTGCTTGTTTTTTATATGCTCAACAATTGGCAGGACACAATTCATGGCTCCAGAAACATCCAACAGATGAAAAAATATCATACAAATGTCAAAATAACCTACTTTTTTCAGTATTATTTCTTACCATTATATTCCTCTAACCTCCCACTGCATACACTCTTATTTTCTGAAACCAATGGTTTCGACACCAGTTGTAAAGTAGAATCATCTGGGGAACATTTAAAAGTACCCACCTTGGTCCCATTCCCAGAGATTCTGTTTCAGCTGGTCTGGGAGGGTCAGACTGGGCATCGTCTTATTTTAAAAGCTCTTTAGGTGACTCTAATAAACAGAAAAAGTCACTGCTCCACACAAATCTGATGCCTAGCTATTACATATCCTGCTGATGCACACCCTGTTGGGGGAGGACCGTTTGCCACTTATTCAGCAAGGGAGTAACATGAGGATTCTGCAGTCTAATGGTTTTGGGTTTGAATCTCAGTTACACCATTTCTTAGCCTGAGACCTTGACAACTTCTGTCTCAGGTTCCTCATATATAAAAAGTGATTAACAGGGCCTTCCTTATGGAGTTGATATGTGGATTAATTCATGTACATAAATTATCTCATTTTGGGGTTGGCATCATAAGAGTTCCATTAAGTACTGGCATTCATAATAAGACTTATTTAGAAAAGTGACTTTTTTCTAAATATGAGTAATGGATTGAGGTAAATGAAGATGGAGGCACTATGGAAGCATTAGGGGCTAATCAAATCTGAACTAAGAGCAAAAACTTGCAGGAGAACAAGATGAATGAAACTATTACAGAAACAAAATCAAAAGGACCCAATAACATACTGGAAATAGAATAACAGAATAGAAAAATTTTAAATAACTACTTTTTAAATAATTTTTTTATTGTGGTAAAATACACACAAAATTTGCCAATTACCCATTTTTAAGTATACAGTTCAGTGGTACTATACATCCATATTGTTATATAACTATCACCACCATCCACCTCCATAACTCTTTTCATCTCATAAAACTAAAACACTATACCCATCAAACAATAATATTTTATTAAATAACAACATATAGCTATTTGTTTTAAGCCAGTGTAACCAGGAAATGTACCATGAAAAATAGGTTATACCTGAAGAGAAACAGATTTGGTAAAAAAAAAAAAATGCAGCATTCACTTTTAGTTGCCTGTCTTTGAGGAACTACCACTCCTGTGAAGATATCCAACAGGTAGCTAAACAAATGAAACTGAATCTCAGGAAAGAAGTCATGCTGTGTCACCTTGTTCAAAATCTCTACATTCTAAAATCTTCCTTCCTGTCCACTGCCTTCTCTTCTCCACTTCAACTTCTCCACATATGCTGACCCTCCTACTCAATCTCTCCATTACTTAGGTCAGAAGTCTCAAAGTGGCAGCGTCTGTCACACTATCTGACCCAAAAAATGTTTTGAAAATTTTCTGTATTTGTCAACATTTTAAAATAGTGGGATCTCACATGAATCTCAACTTTCAGCTCCTCTTGAAAACGGGAAATATGAGGAAAGTGAGACCATGTTCCCACATGGAAACAGTAAGCTGAAGCTGAAAAGCAGCTGTCACTTTTAAACAGGAAAAGAGCTTGGCTGCTTCTGGAAATTTTTAAGAGTGGGACCTCCTAGGGTAAGCCCTTGTTTCTTCTTTTTAGCTTCAGAGTCTCAGTCACCTTCCAGTCTCACCTACTTCCCTGTCCAGCGCAGTTGGTTTTATTTTTGAATCACATGTATTCTAATTATACAAACACTGAAGAACTACTGTGTGTCAGACAAAGCTGGAGAAACAAAATGGAAATGAATGCATTCTCCACATTGTCTACTCTTGTCAGCCTCATCTCAATTCCAACAGCCACAGATTTCTTCCCCACTTCCAGGCTTTTGAACATGCTGTTCTCTGCCTGAATTCTCTTATCCTAATAATCCTTCATATCTCAAATGACATTTCCTCATAGAGACTTTCCTGGATTCCCCTTAGTAGTTTAGTATTTTGCCTTTCACAAATTCCCATAGCTCTTTCCCAAACTTCTTTGTTGCAGTGAATAAAATTGTACTTCTCCATGAGTATCTCTGACTCCAGGAACTTAATTTTGCTCACCACCGACTTTCCAGCATCCAGTACAGCTAGTCAAGTACTTCCATAAAATTTTCAACAGATCTGCTAAGCACGTGTTCTTCCAACATGCCTACCCTGCCGGCTTTACTTCCTCACTGCTGCTTCCAGAGTAGAAAAAGGCTATCGGAAACACTTAAACTTCAAATGGTTTTAAATAAGAGGTAACAAGGTTAAATTTGCAATTTTGAGATTATGCTGACTGCAGGATGTAAAATAAAAAGAGAACGAAGATGGGGACAGTTAGGCTATTTCAGTATACTACTATTTCAATTTTAGAAAAACTTGGATCCTATACATTTACTGTCGTTTTCTGTTACCATTATTTCATGGTACTCTCTACGACTTCACAGAACCTGCTTACCACCACGAAACCTCTAAACCATGCTGCCCTCCACGAGCCCATTCAGTAATGTTCACTCCTCTCCACTGCGAGACCCCAAATTCCCTTGGACTCTGCCGGCCAAGTCCAGGGGCCACACTTGGCACAGCCAAGCTCGTCCTACCCGAGGTCGCACAAAGGCCGCTCCGGGGTCAATGGTTCTTTGACGGACCAAGTCCAGAGAGTAGCTAAGGGAAGGAGGGTAACTAAGAAGGAGCGAAAAGGGGAGAAATCATGAAATGCGACTCCGGGACAAGGAACCGAGAACAAGGAACAGGGAATAAGGTTTACCAAATCGAATCCTCGAACACTCCCACTACAGCTTCCCTCAGCGCCTCAACTACCGGCTTAAACGCGCCACGCCACTAGTGCGACAAAGAACACGCTTTATTCCTGCGACCAGCTTTGGAAACCACCCGCTACCTTTAACCAGACCGGCCAATCAGCACAGTGAAGACGTCATCATGACAGTTACACTGATTGGCCAATGAAAGTGAAGCCTCTACCTCCATACCCAGCTCTGATTGGCCTACAACGCGGAACAGGCGTTAATCACAGGAAGGCAGTGGCAAGATGGCGTCCCTGGATCGGGTGAAAGTACTGGTGTTGGGAGACTCAGGTGAGCTGCTTAACCCACCTCTGGGGCTCCCGACACTTTTGAGTTATCCGATAACTACTACTTCCTCCCCCCGCCAACTAACTGGTTCCGACCCGAGGCCGAAATCCCTCTCAAAGCCTAAAGACTACACTTCCCAGAGGACTTTGCTCTGTTTGACGAAGTGATGGCGTCCCGCGGATGGGCGCGGAGTCCCGGTCCTTCTCGGCCTTCCCATTTTTCCACGTCAGTCTCCAGGACGACCGTAGCATGGCATGTATTGTCAATTCCTTTGTTTTAAAAGATAGGGAGACTGAGTATTGTATTGGGTGCCGTGCTAAGACAGAAGTTAGGACTGTGCCTTCAAGATATTTGTTCATTAAGGAAGTCAAATGTGCACTTAAGAACAATGAAACTGTTACAAGTGCTTTGCATATATTAACTTATTTTATACTGAGATCCGCCACATTACCCCATTCTACAAATGAGAAATGTAAATAACAGAACCGGTTTGAACCAGAGTCCACGTACTTGAACACTAAGCTATATTATAAAATGAAATACTGAATGGTAGTCCTGTTTTACTGTCAGCTAGGCATCTTGATTTCTTTGCTCTCTTTAATTTTAATTGAAAACCTGTTACGTGCTAGATTGTAAGAAAGAGGCCATATTATGTAGTAGCTAGTACTTAAAGCTGAGCCCACTTTAGTCCTATTGTTAAAATTCTTTTTTTGAAGCCTAGGCATTTGAAAAGTATTGAAGTCTGCATTTCCTCTTCCTACCTTCCTATCATTCTTTCTCAGCATATCCCCCTCTCCTATCCTCCTTAAGAACATGTAACAAATGCTAACCTTTCAGTTCACAGATGTGCTTTTTTGGAGTTAACCTTCAAATGTGTGTTGTGAGCAAAGTCATTGTTCCTGCTGCTTGGAGGTAGAGAGAATATACCCCAAAGAGCTTGAAAACTACCCTTACAGAACTGAATAACATTGTCGGGGAGAAGAAAAGGTTGAGAATATTTTCACATTGCCTGTAGATTACTTATATTACTAAAATATTTTACAGAGAGCATACTTAAAATTCCCTTGAAGTTGCATTATGAAATTCTAAACAAAATCCATTTATGTCAACTCTAGTTCTTTAGCTTGAAGTGGTGCTGAAGTTAATAAAATCACTCAGTTTTACAGTTGAAGGAAGTAATGGCGGTCTAAAGGGATTTAGTAAGTATCAATAAGTAGGATTTAGAACAAATACAGAGCTAACAGTTTCATGTAATTTGAAGTGGGTGTTCTCTCTTTTCATAATTCCCTTTTTTATCTCATTATCTCTTTGTGCTACATGTTGTTTTAACTAGTCCATTTTATTTTTAAAAAAATACTTTAGCTACTATATAGCAAGCACTATATTAGGTGCTGGGGTTATAACTGTGGAATCAATGCATTACATAACAGGGTTGAACTGGCTGCTTTATTAAATGTGGAAAAGTAATCAGGAAATTAGTAAGATTTTTTTTTCATTATAGTTTAGTTGTAAAACAGAAAACACAGCCATGTGCATCAGGAAAGTGATTGATCTTGTCACACATTCACTGATATTAGATGGTATGTACAAAGTCAGTTGTTGCCTTTTTATCAGTTCCCTTTGAACAGTGATTTGCTGACAGGTTAGAATATACTTTTTACAATCCATCTGCCTTGGTATTCAAACTTCAAAATTTACTTTTGAATAACAGCTTATTTCCCTCATGAAACTTTGATTTGGGATATAGAGATTTGTTTTGTATTCCTAGAGATGTTTAATAATTTAGTAAGGAATTCGGAAAGTCTCACTGACCTGCACATACTGACTTCTCTTTGTTCTTTATTTGGAGTTGATATTTATTTAATTATGTTGGGCCTTTTCCTCAGCAAATCAATGCATTTTTAACATCTAATTTAGTTCAACAGTGAAAACAGAATCATAACCTCCAAAAATTCTTAAAGAAATAAATAGCCATTATTTCTGGTGCTTCAATTTTTTTTCCTGTTTAGAGTTCATCCAATGTTAGCTAACTCATCACCCAAAGCAGTTAATTTATGGAGAGCTATACAATGTTACTGCATAAAGATGTTTACTTTGATACAGTTAATTACTAGCTTGATGCAAAGCTCAAACCTTGCATCAAGCTAGTAATTAAATGCCTAGGTATATACCTCCAACATAAACTTACACTCAAATACAAAAAATAATATGCCCTAAAGATCATACATGGATGCTATGCAATAAATACAAAGACAAAGCTAAGTTTGAGTACACAGAAAACTTAAATGTCTGCAAAAAATAAAAAGAATAAAAGGGAAACCTGGGGAAATATATTAGCCAAATGTTTTGCTAATATATAAAGAAGTCATGTAAACTGAAAACACTAAAACCCAATAGATAAATGTGCAGAGCACATCAATAGGTAATTTGTAAGAGAGGAGAAACAACTGATTAACAAATATGATAGTAATGTATATCTTTACCTGGAGGTAAAGAAATACAAACTAAAGCACGATGTCACTTTTTTTTCTCTTTTCAAATTAACAGAGATGAAGAAAGTAAATACATGCTATTGCTGAGGTACAACAAGACCATACTATGTATAAGAGTTCATTCATTGATTCAGGCAAATGTGCATGACTGATGGCAGAGTAACCAGATGAAAGTTGTATATATCAAGAACTTTTCACCACCACCACCATCCACCACCATAAATAAATAAATAAATAAATAAATAAATAACTTTAAATGTTCATTTCCTTTTACATATTAATTTCACTTCTGGGAAATTATACTAAGGAAATAATTTTAATTTTAAATGTAAGTTTAAATGTTTTCTTAGCATAGTGAAAATTTCAAGACACCTTAAATATCTAATAATGAGGAAATGGTTAAGTAAATTGCTATGTCTGAACTACAGTGGAGACAAACATGTTTAGGAAGATTCTGTAATAACATGGAAAATTTTAGTCACTAAATAAAAACTAATTATGGCCCTCTTCTGAGCACTGGAAAAAAATGAGTAAAACCCCGTGCCTATCCTCAAAAAAAATTAAAACTAAACAGAGGGAATAACACCTATAAACAAACAAGTGTAATAATCTATTTTAAGTGTTCTGAGGAAAACTGTAGAGAATATAGTGGGGAACTAGAGGATGGTAGATGATGTGCTTAGTCAGAAAAGATTTTATAACTAGAATGATCCTAGTCTTGACAGATTAATTCACTAGGCCAATGGAGAAAGAGAAATGGATGAGGAGGATAGATAGGATATTCCAGACAGAACCAGCTGTGTAAACAAAGGCTTACATGTTATTGTTTTTTAAGTACACCATGTAAAAACCTGCATATAGAAAAACCTTGCTTATGGAATTAAGTAAACCTACATGTTGATAATAGTGCTCTTTAGGTGATTTTTTCCTCTTTTTTAAAAAATACTTTCTAGATTGTTTGTAAAGGTAACTTTTTCTTTTTTTTTTTTTAGGTGAGGCAACCCTTGGTTGATCTCACAGATTGCAAGGACCTTGTCAGTTTACAATCCCTTATTTATTTTTTATTTTTTACGCCTACAGCACCTGGTCTTCCTAGGTGGTTTCCCATCCAAGTACTAACCAGACCCGACTCTGCTTAGCTTCCAAGATCAGACGGGATCAGGCTTGTTCAGGGTAGCATGGCTGTAGACTATAAAGATAACTTGTTATAATAAAAAACATAAGTGATATGTTCATATACAATAATACACACAAAGAAATGGTCTAAAGTTTTGATACAACTAATGATGCATAAAGATTCACAAATGTGCTTGTCATAATTGATTGAGTGACTATACATGGATGTATAGGGAGACAGAAAAGATTTATAACTAGAATGATGCTGGTCTTGACAGATTAATTCACCCTTGACAGATTACTTAGGAAGAGCTCATTTTCTTTCCTCTTCATACAGATCTCCAAATGCTAGGTTGTCCTGAACTCAAGAGATCTAAAAGAAAATTAAGTGCTGCCTTAAGGTAAAGGGCTGTGATATAGAAGAGGTAGTAAGGTTCTTTTTTTCCATGTGATTGAACTAGAGTGTCTAAATAGGAATTGTGAAATGGTGAGTCCCTGTCACGGACAGTGTACAAGAACAGTCTTGAAGACCATCTAACAGGGTGCTATGGAAGGATTCTCTCCATTATCAGTCAACAGTGGTTTACCTCCAAGATCTGTTAATTTTCTACAATTCTGATGAAAAGCTCAAAGGAAAGGGATTTGTTCAAGTGAAATTGTCCTAGAGCAGTAGTTCTCAAAGTGAGGCCCCTGGACTAGTATCATTAACTAACAACCACCAGAAAGTTTGTTAGAAGTGCAAAAAGTTTGAGCTCCATGACAGACCTGCAGAAACAAACTTTGAGGGTAGGACCCAGCATTCTGTGTTTTAACAAGCCTTCTGTAATTTTGATATGAAATTTCAGAGATCCACTTTCTTCAACTATCTGTTTATTAATAAAGTTTATTAAATGGTTGGTATGGTGTGAACACTCTTTAAACAACTATACATACCATAACTGCATATTCTCAGTCATACTTTTGCCACAATTGATTTCAGCATGTCTCATATGCTCTTGTATCTTTTACAGGTGTTGGGAAATCTTCACTAGTTCATCTTCTGTGTCAAAATCAAGTACTGGGAAATCCGTCATGGACTGTGGGCTGCTCAGTAGATGTCAGAGTATGTTTTCTAATTTTAGTTTTTTAGTAGTCATATTAAAGATAACTAATTCAAACTATATAATCAAAGTACAGTACTGTGGTCAAGACTAAGTAATGATAACTTGCTCTGTGCTGGGTAGTATACCAAATGTTTTACCTGTCTTTGCTTGCTTAATCTTTTTTGAAACTGTGAGATACAGCTGCATAAACTAAGGCATAGAGAAGTAAGGTAACTTGATGAAATTCAGTCAGTGAATAACAAAGCAGAGTCAAGGTTCGATCACCATTAGTCTGAATCCAGAGACTTGTTTTAATACTATGCTGTACATCTGGAGTTTACGTATTCTATAAATAATTCTGCCTAAGGCTTTGCCACTGAGATATCCAACTTTTGGCTAGAAATATAGTGCAAAGGCAAAAGTTTCTGGAGCTTTATGTGTATAGGCTATCTATTCCACCTCACATTTAGGAAACATAGGTGCAGTTTCCACTGAATTAAGTATCTTCCCAGATATTGTTAGTGTTTGCTAATTCCAGCTAGTTCTGTCCAAGAGTCTGTTCTGCTGGCATACCTTTCTCTACTGAGTTAAGAAATAAATAAGGAAGGAATGGTAGTTAACTAGATTGACAGTTGTTTTTCTTCAGTTCTTTGAAGCTCTTGTTCCGCAGTCTGTGACTTATATAGACGTGAACATGCTCTCTCTCTCTTAATTTGTTCACCTCTCTTTGTTTGCCTCTTTACATCTTCAAGAAATAGGAAATGAGTCTGTATACTACTTTGTAATTTCTTTAACCTGATGTTCCATAAATGAAAGTATTGATATACATTTAAATAGCACAAATTCCAGTAGTCCTGGTAAGAAAAGCAGAGGCCTCTTAACAAGTACTCCATCTTCACAAACAGCTGTTTTAGAGATTGCTCTGTGCTCAGTGCAAAAAGCTGCTTTTGGGGAACTATTTCCAAATGTCAGCAGCAATGTTAATTTAGGTGAAACCTTTCCTGTGTCAAGTTTGCAAGAAAATTCTTCAAATGAGTTTCTATCAAATACATTAGATATATTGTATCATTGGGGCAACACCAGAAACAAGATGAATAAAAAAGTAAACTGTTATTGTAAACTATTCCTCAAGGTACTGTAGTATGACTGCAGAGCCTGCTTTTTGAAAGATATAAAACATGTTTTCATTGGAAATTTCTTATGTATGTTGGTAGTTCAATTAGTTATACATTCTGAGAGTTCTTGCACAAATAGTAAAATGATAAAAAGTTTGGTCAGGTTTTAGAACCGGATTAAAATAATTTTTTGAAAATAATAAAAAAAATCTTGTCAGAATAATAATTCTGACTTTTTAAGTTAATAACTTTTTAAGTTAATTTCTTTAAAAAAATTTTTTTTTGTTATCTTTAATGTTCTATCATTTTGCTAACCTATATCCAGGTGTGGATTAGCTTTTAGTCATCCTATTCAGAAGTTGTTCTTCTCACGCCTGTCTTCATTTTTCAAAATGTTTGTCATCCTTCATTCTCTTTTTTTGAATTTCTATTAGATTTTTGTCCTTTATATCTTTTAACTGCACTTCCATTTTTTTTATTCTTTATTTCTCTTTGGTGCATTCTGGATAGTACTATCTACCTTCCAGTTAACTAAGAATCTCTTTACCTGTATCTAATCTGCCTTTTACTGTATCCACTCAATTTTTTATTTTACTAACTATAATTTTTAGATGTTCTTTTTGATTCTTTTTCAAATATCAAAAATTTTCAATATATCCTGACCTTTCATTATGGTTTTACTTTTTTTTTCTTTTTACTTTTTTTCCTTTTTTTTCTATTTTTTTAAAATCATTTTAAACATAGTATTTAAACATACTATTTTATGGTTTCTTTTGGATCGTTCTTTTTTTTCAGGGTGGGTAATAGATATCCTACTTGCTATATATCTTTACTCTATGAAAATGTGTCTTTTTTTTTGGTTTGTAATTCTTCGAAGATGATCACATCTTCAGAAGGATTTTTTTCCTCTTCCTTGCTGAAGTCCTATATGCTGTGCCTTTTAATTCTGTGGCTGTCAGAGACCTTGGGTTTTCAGTGGTCCTTAAAATTTCTCAGTTAGGGTTTCCTTGCCATCTAGATCATGTTTCCCCTAATATCTGATTGTAACATGGGCCTGAGGTTTCCATTTTTTGCAGACCTTTTATCTACTCTCTACCACCCTACCTGAGGTTCCTGACAAAGTCTTTTATGCTTTCCTGAGCTAGTGGCTAGAGTTTTTCCTATTCCTTTTCACTGACTGGGCAGTTCATCAACAGTCTAGATTTCTGAAGGGGAATACAGTCTTGTCTTTGTCACTCACCCACATATAAAAGCTGGAAAACAGATCTCTATTCCTGTATGGAACTACAGGGACCAGCCCCTGAAACTATATCTGAATCTAGGTCAGTTTGCACTTCTTACTCTGATTTTAAGTTCTTTCTTCATTTCTAGCTTCTGGGAATTTCCCATTCTTTCTTTTGAATGTGTCTTCTTTATTTATTCATTTATTTTATATTTTATGGCATTTCTGTGCATTTCATGTCAGAGGGAACTTGTCTGCCATTTCAGCCTACCATATTTCCAAATTCTTAGATATGGAAGAAAAACAATTTCTAGAGAGTTAAATGGCAACTTCATGTAACTTTGAGAGATCTAATAGCAAGTTCTGGACAAAATCCCCCTTTGGACTTTTCTAGCTCCCTTTCTGTGAGATAACGTATTAAAAATAAATATATTTGAACTCTTATTTCTTGAGTCAATTCCCATATTGCTTTTTGCTTCTTAAAGAGTGAACTTAGACTAATAAGTTTACTTCTTTGAGCTTTAGTATGTCATCTTCAAAGTAGAGGTAAATAATACCTGCTTCGTCTACCCTACAGATTTGTAAGGAGGATCAGAGAAGCTTAAGATAGGAATTTAAGGTATAGTGCTTTACAATTTGAAATTGGTTCAGATTTCTCCCCCACACTCCGCCTGCCCTGTTGCCCTTGTCTTGCTCCCTTATCCCATACCCAGAGCTCAGTCCGCTCATGTAATTTACCTTTTGGCTTTTTTTCCCCCTTCTTATTGAATTGGCTATATCTCCAGAACAGTATTGAATAGAAATGGTGACAGTGGATGACATCCTTGTCTCAGTCCCAGTCTTGGGAAATTTTCAATGTAATATCCTTAAGTATGATATTTGCTCTAAGATTATTTTGTAGATATGCTTTATCAAATTAAAGAAGTTCCTTTCTGTTCCTGTCTTAATGAAAATTTGTATCATGAACTGGTGTTAGGTTTTATCAGTTGCTTTTTCATGATAATCATAATGTTCCAGCTTTATTTTTCGACGATGATGAATTATGTTGATTTTTAAATATTAAACCAACTGTATTCTTGGAATAAATCCAACTTGGTCTTGATGTATTAGTTACATATCACTAGATTCAGTAACATTTTTTTTAATATTTGCATCTAATTTCCTGAGAAATATTGGCCTTTCATTTTCCTTCTTATAATCTCCTTGTGGAGTTTTGGTAACAGGGTTATACTAGCTTCATTAAATGAGCTGGGAACTATTATTTATGAATCTATTCTTTGGAAGAGTTTATGTAAAATTGGTATTATTTCTTTCTTAAATATTTGAAAGAAGTCACAAGGGAAACCATTGGCCTAAAGTTTTCTTGGTGAGAGATTTTTAAATAACATTAAGGAAAATATAAAAATAACTATATTCTTTTTGTGTTGATTTGGGTAACCTGTTTTTGATGGTTTAAAAAAAATTGTCAAAAAAAATTTTTATATCCTCTATTATCTTTCAGTATAGGTAGAATTTTTAGTAGTATTTATTACTTTTTCATACGGTTTTTCTCTTATTTTCTTGAATGGTCTTGCCAAAGGTCTATCAAGGATCAGTTTTAGTCTATTGATTTTCTTTATTTTATATTTGTTTTCTATTTCATTAATTTCTGCTTTTTTTTTTATTATGTCCATACTTTCTTTGGATTTAATTTGCTGTCTTTTTTCTAACTTCTTGAAATTGACATTTTCATTGATTTTTTTTTTCGGGCTTACTTTTAGAGCACAAAGGCTCTAAATTTTTAACTAGGCACACGACTTTAGCTGTATTTCTGAAATTTTGTTCATAAACATTCAGTTCAAAATGCTGTCTGATTTACATTGTTATTTCTTCTTTAACTAATGGTTCGTTTAGAAATGTGCCACTTAATTTCTAAACATTTTTAAATGTTTATTTTTTAATTATTGCTTTCTAGCTTTTATTATCTTTAGAACCTGTACTATATGATTTTATCCTTTGAAATTTGCTAAGATTTGCTTGATGTCCCATTATATGGTCAATTTCGGTAAATATTTCATGTGCACTTCAAAAGTACATATTTCGTAGTTTTTCTAAATATATAATTTTGTATCATTTTAAGGTGTGCAACATAGTTATTTGACGTGTGTATATTATAAAATGATTACCTCATTAAGTTTTGTTAATGTCTGTCACCTCACATAGTTTCAAATTTATTTTTCTGTAATGAGAACTTTTAGATCTAAGTGTCCATCATCAGATAAATGGATAAAGAAACTCTTCATCAACAGATAAATGGATATATATGTATATGTGTATATATATATATATACCAGTGAAATATTATCTAGCCATAAAAAGGAAATCCTGCCATTTGCAACAACAAATACTTATAAATATATGTACTTCTTATAAGTAGAATATAATTAAATTTTAAAAAATTTTTTTAATTTTTTTAATGAATTCTGTTTTTTAATAATTTTTTTCAATTGGCATACAATATTATGTTAGTTTCAGGTGTACAACATAGTAATTGGACATTTATATAACTCATTAAGTAATCACCCTAAGTCTAGTACTCATCTGACACCACGCATAATTATTAAAATATTATCGATTATATCCCCTATACTGTACTTTACATCTCAGTGACTGTTTCTATAACTGCATATCTTAATCTCTTTCCCTCTTTCATTCATCTCCCCATACCCCTCCCATCTGGCAACCATCAAAATGTTCTATCTGCGAGTTTGTTTCTATTATTTTGTTCATTTATTTTGTTTTTTAGATTCCACATGTAAGTGAAATCACATAGTATTTGTCTTTCTCTGACTTACTTCGCGTAGCATAATACCTTCTAGGTTTACCTATGTTGTTGCAGATAGCAAGATTTCCTTATTTTTTTATGATTAAGTAAATATGTACCACCTCTTCTTTATCCATTCTTCTGTTGATGGACACTTAGGTTGCTTCTATATTATAGCTATTGTAAGTAATGCCATATTGAGCATAGGGAAGTATGTGTCTTTTTGAATTAGTGTTTTGAGTTCCTTCAAATAAATATCCAGAAGCCTAATTGTTGAGTACTTCTTTATATCTTATTATAGCCTTTGTTTTAAAGTCTGTTTTATCTGGTATTAGTATTGCTGCCCATCTTTTGTTTGTTTCTTTGTTTCTACTTTCATGAGATATCTTTTTTTCATTTCTTTACTTTCAGTCTGTGTGTGTCTTTGGATCTGAAGTGAGTCTCTTGTAGGCGGCATATGCACGGTAGTTGTTTTCTTATCCATTCAGCCACCCTATGTTTTTGATTAGAGCACTTAATCTATTTACATTTAAAGTTATTGTTGATAGGTATGTAGTTATTGCCATTTTATTTGTCATATTTTTTTACCTTTCCCTTCTCCCTTCTCCTCCTGCTCCTCAAAGTCCCTTTAACATTTCTTGTAATACTGGTTTGGTGGTGATGAGCTCTTTTAGGTTTTTCTTGTCTGGGAAGCCCTTTATTTGTCCTTCAATTCTAAATGGTAGCCTTGCTGGATACAGTAGGTCCCTGCTTTTCATTACTTTTAAAATTTCATGCCAGCCCCTCTGGACTACAAAGTTTCTTTTAAGAAATTGGCTGATAGTCTTATTGGGTGTCCTTTGTAAGTAACTACCTACTTTTCTCCTGTTACTTTTAAGATTCTCTCTTTGTCTTTCATCTTTGGCATTTTAATTATGATGCATCTTGCTGTGGGCCTCTTTGGGTTCATCTTGTTTGGGAGTTTCTGTGCTTCCTGGACTTGTATGCCTGTTTCCTTCATCAGGTTAGGGAAATTTCCCTTATTATTTCTTCAAACAGGTTTTCGATTCTTTGTCTCTCTCTTCTCCTCTGGGACCCCTATTATGCGAAAGTTGATACACTTAATATTGTACCAGAGGTCCTTTAAACTGTCCTCATTTTTTTGGATTCTTTTCTTTTTTTTCTTGCTGTTCTGATTGGGTGTTTTCTGATACCTTGTCTTACCAAATCACTGATTCAGTCCTCTGCTTCATCTAATCTACTCTTGATTCCCTTTAATGTATTCTTCATTTCAGTTACTGTATACTTCATTTCTGACTGGTTCTTTTTTATGTTTCTGTCTCCATTTTTGTTTCCTATCTCTTTGTTATAGTTCTCACTGAGTTCATCTGCTCTTCCCCTACATTCATTGAGCATCCTTATAACCAGTGTTTTGAACTCTGTGACGGTAGATTGCTTGTCTCCATTTTATTTAGTTCATTTTCTAGAGTTTTGTTCTGTTCTTTAATTTGGGACCTTTTCTTTGTCTCCTCATTTTAGCTACCTCCCTGTGTTTGCTTCTGTGTATTAGGTAGAGCTGCTGTGTCCCCTGGTCTTGGTAGAGGGCCTTATGAAGTAGGTGTCCTGTGGGGCCCAGTGGTACAGTCTCCCCAGTCACTTGAGTCCAGCGCTCCAAGTGTGTCCCTTATATGGGTTGTGTGTGCCCTCTTTTTGTAGTTGAGCCTTGATTGCTGTTGGCACATCAGTGAGAGGGATTGACCCTCAGGCTGACTGGCCGTGAGGACTGGCTATGACTACAGCAGAGGAGCTATTGTACAGAGGCTGACCCTCTGGAGCAGGATTCGCTTTAGCAGGGCTCTGGTGCCTGCTGAATTTACCCTCTGTGTGTGTTGTTTGTGGTGACACTTTGCTGTGGTCTGAAGCTGGCCCCTGGTGTGTTGGTGCTGGGGGCTTTTGAGGGTGGAGGGAAGGGGGACTCTGGTGTAGGCCAAGGTCAGCTACTGCCTGTGCTTTGCCTGTGCCCTGCCTAGGGCCACCTTGTTATGAGCTACAGAGTGATCTGCAGATGATTGCCACTTGTGCTGGGCCTGGAGGTACCTGGGAGAGACCAAACTGCAAACCAAGATTGGCTGCTGTTAGTGCCGGGCTTGGGACTACTTAGCAAGAGATACCCAGCATATCAAAGCCAGATGCTACTTGTTTGGGGTTTTTAAATCTTTGAGAGATTTTTAGAAAGTCCACAGCATGAGCCAAAATAGGCCATTTGTATGGAAATCCACTGGAGGCTGCTTGGGTGGGCCTGCAAGTTAGGTGGGGCCAGGTCTCAGAGAATCACCAGGGCAGGGCAAATGGCATCCATTTATGCTTGCAAGCAGGGTTGGGGAGGGCTCAACAAAGGAACAGTGGCTTCTGCCAGCATTTTTGTTTAGAGGAAACCTACCCCTTCAGCCCAGGCCCTGAAGCCAGATAATTCATTTTCTTACTGTATGCCCCTGACAGTTTTTGAGCTCCTGCCCTAGCACTGGAGTTCAGAGTGAGTCCGTAGATGAGTATATCCTGCACAGGCCCTTTAAGAGGAATGCCAGCAGCCTTCCATCTCACTCAGCCACAATCTCTGCTGGTTTTCACAGCCAGAAGTTATAGAGACTTATCTTTCCAGCACTGGAACTTCAGGCAGGGAGCCTATTGTAGGGCTGGAACCCCTCACTCCTCAGGGCGTACCTCCACAAGAAGTATCACTCTCTGTTTTTAACGGCCACTTTTGGATGTGGGACTAGCCATTCTCAAATATCCACCCCTCCTACCGGTCTCAAGGAGACTTTTGTATATCCTTAGTTATAGGATTGCTGTTCAGGCAGACATCAGCTGGTTCTTAATGATGGTTGTTCTGTAGTTTAGCTGTAATTTTGACTAAATTTTGTTTTGATAACCAGTCTGACAGTCGTAGTTTTTTAATATGACTCTTGGACTTTGCCCCCAGATATTCTGATTCAATTATATATGATGTTCAGGAATCTGCTTTTTAAGAAGTACCTGAGATGATTCTGGTGTAAGTGAATATTATTTTGAGGAACACTGCATATGATGTAGAATCAGTTTTCCAGTGGATATGTAAGTGGTTAATGACAAGACTTAGAGCAGAGGGGTAAGATTATGAATCCTCTGCTGGCAGAAATCTAGTAGGTATTAAGAAGGCAAGGGGAAAGGGAAAAGAGTATAGCTGGATGGTACAAAGCCTCTAAAGAGTATATTTTTTTTTATATAAGGGCAGAGGAATAATGTACTGGAAGTAGCTTTGGAGAGTAGGCCAGGCATTTAATATATTTCAGTTCCAAGGTTAATTAGAATGAGGAAGAGTGAACAACATCTATCTCAGAGGGCAGCAGAAGTGTGTGTTCAGAGTAGAGGCTGGCATCAGTTAATACAATGAAGTTGGGGATAAAAATATTTTGGAATTTTGTAACTATGGGGTAGAGTTCTAGGAAAAAAGTGGAAAGGTTGAAAGAAAGGAAACAATTGGGTGTTTTATAGTGGGTAGGGGAAACAAAAAGCAATTTGGGAATTGTGGTAGCAGAGACCGAGCTCCCTTCCCTTCCCATAATAGGTAAGGGACTTTTCAATGTCACTGCTGACTTGGCACAGACCACCAGCCCTGGTTAGTCACTCTGCTTATGGCCAATCAAAATACAGTTTCCTTATATAGAAAGGAAATGAGGAAGTATAAGATGTATATAAAAGAAAGCCCCATTGCGATCAGGGCTCAGCTTTTGAATGTGAATCCACTAATCCGGTGCAGGTACCAATAAACGCTACTTCCTGCTTATTGCCTCAGTGTCCCGTTTCTCTGTCCAAGTATCCTGCAACAGGATGAGAATATGAGAAACCAATTAAGTACCCAATATGTATGGTAACTGAGGATAATAGGATCTAAAATGCCTTGAGTGTAGCTGATGGCAAAATTTCCAAAAGAAACTTTCTCCCAACAGTTACTGTATATGAAGGTGGAGACTTGGTTGTATCTTCAAGGAGTGATTCTATGCAAGTCCCAGAGAGCAGACCAACATGAGATTAGTTAAATCTCAATACTCTGACCTAATTTTAAAAGTAACAGTAGCAATTCCCTTTAGAAACCTCTGCTTTTGGAAAAAATTAAGTTGGAGTTCCCTTGAGTTACCTTATGCTAGACTGCAGGTTTTTTAACTCCCCCCCCCCCCATAGTTCCAAGTAAAACTGGAATAAAAGCTGCGGTTATCAAAGACAAATGTAATGTAATGTGACTGACTTTAATGGAATGAGTGTGGTACTAATTGACTCCTTTAAAGCCAATCTGGCCCGAATTACATATTGTAAAAGAATGGAGCATGTGGGACTGAAAGTGACCTTGCTTTTATTACTCTTCATTGTATCTTGGGCTGATTGATGTCTGTCTTCCATCTTTGAGAGGAATGCATTTCTTGAGTGACAAGGTAAGTAAAAGGCATTTTTACTTAAGGAAAGTTGTCATAGATATGTAAATCACTTTGACTATTATTATAATAAAGTGAACATTTCTTCTCTCTAGCAATAATGATTAAATCTGATAAAGCCTTTACCTAAATAGCTTGGAAGAACACTTTCTTCTGTAGCAGTTTTTATATTGTAATTACAGCTTCTTTGTTACTGACACCTGTGAGAGAGCTTCTCCAGAATCAGTATAGACCCATGAATACTCTTAGAAACAGTTGCTTCATTTAGCTCATTTCTCATTTGTGAAGAGCCAACTAAAAATAGCTTTGACAAAGGTGATATGTAATTGTTTAATTTCAAGTACTGGGTGAAGCTAATGAGCTTAATATATGTACTCAGTAATTAACATTTTGGATTTAGGATGCAGTGTAGAGGTGTTCATAACAGAACTGAAGGAGAAAGTTTTATTTTGTGTTATTCTTAATTCCCGTCTTCTAATTTTGTTGCCCCAAGTCTAATGGGATTGACATAAATGCATGGATATTCTTATTTATTAAAGCAAGACTTAGAGAATTTAGTCTTTTCACAAATTATAAATAAAGAAATTGATTTGTCATTTCTAGTTCACTTTAATGGGATTTTAACCCTAATTTATACATTGCATACAATCAATATTTATTGAATTCCTCTTTGGGCAGCATAACAATGTGCAAGCATGGGGAGAAATTTTTTTTTGAAAGCAGTTTCTAGCCTCACTAAGAATATGAGGTGGGGTCTACCAGGTTGGACAAAGTTTATATATAAATGATCTTTAAGATAATAATAATGAATGATGGCTAACACTTTAGTTAGACTAGGCACCTATTTTACATACTAATTCCTTTGATTCCCACAACAACCCTTCAGAATAGGTACTATTAGTGTTCCTATTTGACAATTAAGCAGTTGCACAGAGATGTTAAATGACTTTTCCAAGATCACATTGCTAGTAAGTGATAGAGTTGGGATTCAAACCCAGACAATCTGATTCAAGAGCCTGTGCTCTTAATCACTACTCTGCACTGCCTCTTGTTCCAGAACAGTAGTAAGAAAAAATAATTCTAATGCTGTTAAATACAGTAACTACTAGACTCATGTGGCACTGTAAATTTAAATTTAAGTTAACTGAAATTAAAAACTTAGTTTCACAGTTAAACAGCCACATTTCAATTGTTCTGTAGTCATTTGTTGCTAGTGGTTACTATATTGCACATTTTCATCATCACAGTGGGACGGCTGATAAAGAAAATTAGTGTTATAGCAATTCAAGACAGACAGTGAGGTGCTTGTGAAGAGTGAAAAATTATACTGAGTGTTAATGATAGAATAGGTAGCCTGGGCAATGAAATAATTGACTGTTCCCCAAGAAGGGGAATATATATTACAGATGAAAGAGAAGGAAATGGTAATAAATTCAGTTCTAGATATGATGAAGAGAGATTTGAGTTACCCAATCGAGACTATCCAGAAAGCATTTAAAAATGAGGTGCTAAAGCTTGAGATAATTCTAAGATGGAATCATCTGTATAAACATGATCCTGAACCATGAGAGCTGATAAGGTTTACAAAAACGAAAATTTAGAGAAGAGCTGATGAAAAACTTTGGGGTATATATAGAGAGTCAGAGGTGAAAGAGAAGTCAAATAAAGATTGATCGAAAGGTAGGAGGATAGCCAAGATGATGATATACACAGAGCAAAGAGAGATGAGAGTTTCATGAAGGAGAAATTGATTTTTAGTATGAAGTACTATAGAAGCATAAGGACTGAGAGAAAAAAATGAATTTGGTGATAGTGAACTCAGTGCTGACTTTTGAAACTGTAATGCAAAGTTAGTGGCAGAAACCAAATGATTTGAGTAGGCAGAGAGGAAATAGAGACAAAGGTTCAAATCAAATTTTCACAAAGTTTAGAGGTTAAATAAAGGAGCAGATGGGTGCAGAATAGAAGGGAAGAGTGAAGGTTTTTTAAAATATATATATTTGGCTGAAGGCTAAACAAGATCATTGGAAAGGAAAAGGCAATTAGCCTTTATATTTATTCTGTATAGAGTAAGCTCTATATTCATTCATTCATTTGTGCATTTAGTATATATATTGCGTACCTACTGGGTATCAAACCCTGGATGTTTTCTAAGGCAAAAGCAACAGGATTTGCTGAAAAATCAGATCTGCAGTATGAAAGGAATTACGGATCACTGTTAAGTTTTTTGCCCTTCAAATAACTGGAAAAATGAAATTGCCTTTTACAGAGACAAAGAAAATTGGGAGAAGAATAGTTTTGGGAGTGGGAAATTATTTTTAGAAGTTATATTTGAGGTACCTGTTAGACATCCAAATTATAGTATGGCAGACATAGGTACTCTGAAATTAAAGAAACTCGTCTGGGATAGGTATAAATTTGGATTTCATCAATGTAGTGATGACATTTAAAATCAGAAGATTAGATGGAATGACCAAGAGAGCAAGTAGAGCAAGTGTTAACAGAGAAGAAAAGCAATCTAAGAAATAAACTTTAGGACACTCTAGTGTTTACAATTTTGAGAGAAGGACAACCGAAATGGAGACTGAAAAGGAATAGCTGGTGAGGTGGAAAGAAAACCAGAAGGCGAAGTGAAGAAAGCATTGCAAAGCAGAGGAGTGATTAGTTGTATCAGATGGTAGAGTAAGATAAAAACTGTTTATTAATCATTGGATTTAGCAATATGGAGGCCATTGGTGACCTTGATTAGGAATAATTCAGTGGGGTGATTGGGGCAAAAGTGTGACAGGAATGAGCTAAAAATATATATATAAGGAGAAAGAATTAGAGACTGTTAAGAATATACAACTCTCTGGAGGGCTTTTGCTGTAAAAAAAAAAAAAAGAAAAGAAAGGACAGAGAAGCAGCACAGTAGCTAGAGGAGATACATAAGATCAAGAGAAAGTTATTGTTTTCTAAAATGGGAAAAATTATGGCATGTTTATATGCTGGTGTGAATTATCCAATGAAAGGGAAAATTTGGTGATTTTTATCTTTTTAGGAGAGAGGAGAGGGAGGAAATAAGAAAGAGGCGGTGGGATCTCATGCATAAGAGGTGGTATTTGGCGTTAGGAACACAGACAGCCAGCCTATCTATAAAAGCTGGAGGGAAAGTAAATGATATGGGCACAGATGCAGGGAGGCAGATAATTATGGGGAGAACGGGTCGTAGAAGTTCTCTTCTGATTGCTTCCATTACAGGAAGCAAGATTATTAGCTGTTTTTGAGGCTATGAAGAGATACTGGAAATCTGAAAAAAAAGGAGAAAGTATGAAATAGTTATTATCTAAGAGAGGAAAAGAGGAAATGGATTATGGAACTGACTGAAGGACAGTTCCTAAGTTACACTTGAGTTTAAAATGAATTCAGTCCTCTTGAATGTGTATCTTTTTGAGCTTCACATTCAGCTAGCTGGGATGTAGACATAGAATCAGGGAAAAGGCGGAGATAATTAGGGTTGGAATTTTGTCAGGCGAATACAGTGTAAGAGAGGGGCAAAGGGGTGACTAAAATGACAAATGATGGAATTTATGCTAACTTAGGAAGGGAGGATTTGGAAGTGGAAGGGGGAGCTGTATAAAGTATTAGGATCAGTTAAGTACATATAAGGTTCTGTGGAGTCAAAAATTCCTATTACAGTTGAAGTATTAGAGGGAAGAAGCTTGAAAAATAGAAGGTGGTGATCAGAGATGTCAGAGGGTGAGATGCTGATATGGAATATCCAATGCTCTAAACTGGGATGAGGGAGCTTACCAGTTTTCTAAGTGGCTATAATAATTATTTTGATGGATTGATTTGTTAGGTTCATGACTACAAAGAAGGAACCCCAGAAGAGAAGACCTACTATATAGAATTATGGGATGTTGGAGGTTCTGTGGGCAGTGCCAGCAGTGTGAAAAGCACAAGAGCTGTATTCTACAACTCTGTAAATGGTAAAGCATTTTTTTATTCTACTGTTTATTAATGATCTAAGTATAGATCATCTGATATGAAATGCTGTGGGATGCTAGACTCATTTTAATTTAAGAATGAGCTAATTACTCACAACTCTTCATTTAAATATGCATATCACATTACAGTTTATGTGTCTAAGTTCTAACCATGTAACTCAAAACATTAAATATTTGCTTTGTCTGTTTCTATTTATATTTTTTGTAAACTAAATATGGAGAAATAAAATTGTATTTTGGGTACTTGACATAAAACATGGACTTTCAAAACACTGAGAGTCCCTGAGAGTGCTGTTTCTCTAGTCAGTTGAATAAGTACAATGAGACCATTAGGAATCCCATAGTCTAAGCTAAATGTCACAGAGATAGAGATTTCTTTTATCTGCCCTTAAAGCTCTATGTAATTAATTACAAAGCGCTGCCTAAAGGAGATTTTAGGCGTCCAGAAATTTTACTCAGTTGTAGATAGTCAAATACCTGGAGCAAATTTCCAGATGGAGGCATGTAATAGAGGACATAATTACAATTCATAGAGTGCCTACTCTGTGTCAAGAGACTAAACCACTGACACGTGGGATTTACTTATAGAGTTTTCTTCTCTTTTTTAAAGTCATTTTTTAAACCTCTTTTTACTGTGAAAAATAACTTCAATTTGTCTTTGATTGATGTACCAGAGATTTGGCATCTCACCCCTTTCTTCCTGGTATATGCTATAGTATAGCACCTCATTTATACTATATTTAGATTTCATTCAATATTAGGTAAGCATTGCAGTTATTTAGTACCTTCTTCATTCCTTATTGTCTTCTTTCAATATTTTATCTCCCTATATCATAAACTGTTGTGGATATTATAAAAAAGAAGTAGAGATAGTTCTTACCATTGGATATACACAATAGAATACAGGATGAGTTGTGTTAGTTCACACCTATGTCTCATTTAGCTCAGAATTCTATCACAAAGTGTCCCAATCTAATTGAAGAAACAAAACATTTATTAAATGAAACAAAACAGTTATAAGATGGTGGTATTAATACATTACTTTTTCATGCAAGAAAATGTGTGACAATAAAGTTATTAATAGAGTATATTAAAATGAGAAAAACAGTAAGAGAAGTATGGTATCGTATTAGGCATGTACATGATGAATAAATGTTAGCTATATTCTTTTAGCTCTTTATTCCTTTTTTTAAAAATCTTTCTTCTGTCCTGTCTTTGATGCCTAATGGAATACCTCATTGAGGAAAGTAGAGTGAGTACAGTTGGATATGGAAGCAACTGTCAGATCTCTATTCCAGGTATCAGGAGAGATACAGATTTATCTGAGCCAGCTTAAACAAATCAACGTGCACGAGCTCCTTTGTTGCACAGAAATCTAAAAACTAGAGCCAAATTCAAACTCTTCTGCACTTTTTTAAGTTGACATATTTCATATCTTGAAGATGGAGGAATCATCAGTTTTATGTCATCTCTTCACAGCAGAATCCAAGTAATATATGAAAGGGTTGGGGGTTTGAAAACCTGTAGTTTTTTTTTACCACAAGATACCCTAAATTCTACTAGGCTTTAAAGCTTTCTTAATGTCTATATCATATTGTAATAATTTCTGTTTGCCATTCTGTCTAGGATCTTAACTGATTCTGTTTAATTATATTTCTAAGCCTCATTGCATTTTATTTTTCTCAATATCTCAGAAGTCAGACTATTTTCTACTATTCATATTTCTTGACTATTTCTTCCTACCTCCTTCTAGTGACATATTTTGCTCTTTTAACTACATCTCTCAAAGAACTAAAAAATTAGACTTCTGAGTTGATTAGAAAGTTGATCTACCAGAAAACATTTTGTCAGTTAAAGAATAACAATTGTATCAATAACAAATGTATTACTACATTATTTAATATCTTAGTGAATATAAGTAATATGATGTTTATGACAGTGCTATTTACAGTACAAAAGCAATTAAGTTTTTGAATGCATATAATTTCTTTATACTTGAAGGAGTTTTGATTCTTTTTATTGATAAGGTGATTCTGCAGTTAGGACCAGGCAGAGTAGGCACACATTAAGTGTTGAATGAAGAAAAAAAGAAAAGACATTCTAAAAATTTAATGAAATTTTTGTCAACCCTTGTAGAATTAAAAAAAAAAATTAGACAAAATTTTGTGATTAATTTGTAGACAACTACTTGTAAGAATTTATAAAGGAAATTTTAAAAGAATTGTGTCTGAGTTTGTTAGTCACACTAGAATGTTAAGTTTCTTAGCAATGTAATGCTTATATTTACCAAGCCTTACTTTGCCAATTCTGTATTAACATTCTTTTCTGATTATTTTAGGTATTATTTTAGTACATGACTTAACAAATAAGAAGTCATCCCAAAACTTGCATCGTTGGTCACGGGAAGCTCTCAACAGGGATTTGGTGCTGACTGGAGTCTTGGTAACAAATGGGTAAGCCCAGATGACTTCATGATTGGTTTGAAATGTTATAAAAATCACAGGATTATACCTTCCGATATTTTGTGAGATGTTTGAGCAGCAAATACTTTCTCCCAGTCTGTGGACTGCCTTTTTATTCTCCTAATAGTATCTTTCACAAAGCAATAGTTTTTCATTTTGATAAAGTTGAATTTCTCATTTTTTTCTTTTATGTATTATACTTTTGGTATATCTAAGAACTCTCTACCTAGTCCCAGAACATGCATGCAGGCTTTCTTCTGTGTTTCTTTTTAGAAGTTTTATAGTTTTAGGTTTACTTTTAGATCTGTGATTTTTTTTTTTTCCGAGTTTTAATATATGAGGTTTTGGTTAAGACTTTTTCATATAAATGTACAATTATTCCAACACTATTTGTTGACAAGATTATCCTTTTTTCCATTGAATTGCTTTACCTTTTTTGCAAAAAAATCAGTTGGTTATATTTATATGGGTCTATTTCTAGATTCCCTAATTCCATTCTATTGGTTTGTGTGCCTGTCCCTTCAAATACTACACTGTGTTGATTATTGTAGCATTATAGTAAGTCTTAAAATTAGGCAGTGTGATTCCTTCTATTTTATTTCTTTTCAAAATTATTTAGCTATTTTAATTCATGTAAAATTAAAATCAGCTTGTCTATGTCTGTAAAAATTCAGCTTGGATTTTGATTAGAATTGAATTAAACTTATAGATCAAATTGGGGAGAATTTGCATCTTTCTATCCATGAACACAGTGTGATTCTCCATTTAATTTTTTAAGCAAATCTTAGGCAAGTCATTTTACTTACATATACAGTACTTCAGTGTGTAACTTTAAAAGTTAAGGAGTCTTTGAACAAACTGAAATATAATTGTCACGCTTTAAATTTAATAATAATTCTTTAATATCAAATATTATTTTAATTTCCCCAAATGTCTCATAATATTGGTTTATTCAAAACAGTATCTAAATAAGGTTCACTCATCATGTTTGGTTTCTTGTTTCTTTTCATCTTAACTTCCACTTCTTTTTGTTGTTTTTATTTATTTTTTATCCTCTAGCAGTTTATTTGTCAAAGAAGATGGCTTGTTTGTCCTATAGAGTTTCCTGTATTCTGGATTTTGCTGATTATATGCCTGCAGTATCTGTTAAATTTGTTTCTCTGAATCCTAAATCTATTCTAAATGGTAGTTAAATATAGTGGTCTGTAAGATGCAAGTTTTTTTTTTCATTTTGCCAAATTCAAACTGATAGAAGATTTAATAAAAGGTAGAAAAGAAGAAAGCTAAAAAGAGAAATAAAAGACCAAATTATATGTATATGGCAACATATATGTTATGTTACATGTATAATATGTGTTAAAGTGTAACACATGTAACATGTGTTATATTGCATATGTAATATATGTTGATGTGCAAGAGATTATGTAAGACTACAGGTGACAGATATATATATATATGTATATATATATATATGACAAACACACACATATATAATATGTATATATCAAAGGTGATGATAAGCTATATACAAAAATTTGTATGTGACCCAGAGTTAGTGAGTACAGGAAAAGGAAATAGTCCTGAAGGAGAACACTTTCAACACTTTATTCTCTAATAAAGCAAATTTCAGTTTTAGACCATTTCTCCTAAATCAGTGTTGATGTTGGTAAGAAGAATCAAAGGCCTTGAACTCAAGTTATTATTGGCTTTGATGCAATAAATAGAATGATAATATTTTTATGAAATGGGAGGTTACATAGTTCAAAACAGTTGCGTTCCAAGGCTGAGCAGTAGATTATTGTGAAGGGCAAAAGGTCTCATAATTTTGTGCACGCACACACACCAATTTAGATTATTTGAAGAGAAAGAAATGTCAAAAGAAGAAAAAATGCCATGCTCAACTGGGTTGTATTGATTGGATTATACAATATTGATTTACTGTCATAGGTGTTTGCAACCAGATTTTGCTGACTGTTGCAAATTGAACTTATGTTCCAAATCTTTTATTTCTCATATGTGAATAGAATTTAAATTCAATAACAGTCGGGTTCTGTGCTCCTTTTAGTAATAGAAGGAATATCACTCTGTCCTTTGGTTAGAAATGAAAAAAAAGAATTATAATATCCAGTGATCCAAGGCTACTAACCCTAAGGATTCGTATTGCCTATACTCTATTACAAACAACTGTTTGCTATTTAATTATTTCCTTTTACTATTTGTTTTGCATTTCATCTGTTTCCTTTCCTTTCCATGCACTGAATCCATCTTTCTCTAGGCTGTAGCATCACCTGTCGATTTATTCTGGCCTTCAGCAATTGTATTTTCTATTTTCCTAAACATTCATAGACAGAAGTATGTATGGTAGATATAGAGCTTATGCATACCCCTGAATGTATCCAGAAGCTTGTCATTTTCCCCTCTGTCACAAGGCTTGAATGCCATGCTAGGTTACTGGGTTTTCTCTCCACTGAGGTTTGAATCCACTCTGCATCTACACAGAAAAATTCTTGAGCCTTAGAAGACAGAGCTTTGGGAGAAATCAAGTCAGCCTACCTTGGTATATCTGGTGGGCACTCAATTATTCAAGTAGTCTATAAAGACTATAAAGGGACAAATTTTGAATAGTTAGATGAATATTTGGAACTCTATAGATGGTAAGGATAGATTATTGATAAATAAACAAGTAGATGGGAGAAATTAGGAGAAAAGTAGATTATAGGTAATGGGTGAGCAAGAGTCAGTGAGATATCAGTAAAATAGTATAAGTTATTTGCATTTAAATATTGCACATCTACATCAGGGGGGTAAATTCTATTCACTTCTTCATTATTTATCACAGGGATTATGACCAGGAACAATTTGCTGATAACCATATCCCGCTGTTGGTAATAGGGACTAAACTGGACCAGATTCATGAAACCAGGCGCCATGAAGTTTTAACTAGGACTGCTTTCCTGGCTGAGGATTTCAATGCAGAAGAGATTAATTTGGTGTGTATTTTCACTAATGAATATTTGTATTATTATCGGGTGAAAGCAAAACCGGAGACTTCACAAGTCATATTTTCATAAAAGAAGCTTTATACTTGAAATCAGGCTATTTGAGTTCTAATCCAAAATGTGAAAATTGAAATCAACATAGACTATCAGATGGGCATAGTCACTTCAGCCTCCTTGTATGCTGATCTTTTAGAATGTTCAAACTTTGTTCTATGACTAATGTAAATTGCAGGCTTTTTTAAAAAAGGTTTTTAAAAATTACACCAAAGTCAAAATATCAAATTAAAATGACAAAGAAAGGTTACTTGGTACTGTACTTTGTTTATTCTTGCTTTAAAAAACCTCTTAGCTTCTTAAACTACAGAGTTTACCTTAAAGGGCCAACAAATAGACAAGTGAGAAAATTACAAACTGTAAACTAGGAGTACTTCACAAGCATTAGTTTATATAAACGTCCATGTATACAGAATATTGAATCCCTTCCCGAGATATTTAGCTCAATTAGAAGTCAGCACAAAAAAGCCTAAGAAAAGTATTCATATGAACCAGTTAGTGTTGCCTAGAGAAGATTCCCAGCCAGCAGCTTCAATCGTGGTTCATGTTATTGCTCACAGGCAAGGCTTCTGCATCATATACAGTACATTGGCATTCAGATGTGGTGGTGGTGGTGGTTTAATGATACTAATGTCTACCGTATATTCAGCATTTATGTGCCAAGCACTGTTCTAGTGCTTTACATACTTCATCTCACATGCATCGTCTTCACATCATTAGGTACATACTATTATTGTCCCTATTTTAGAAATGAAGACCAGAAGCAAAGAGAGATGACTAGGCCAAGGTTACATGGGTCAAAGAAGGCACTCTGACTTCAGGGTCTGTGCTGTACAATTAAACCTATTTTCCACCTAATTATCCTTCAGAACATTTAGAATCTTGGAGTGGAAAGAACTCGTAGAAATCACCTAGATTAACAGTTACCCATATTCATATTACCGACAGTACCTTAATAACTGTCCCAGAGCAGGAGCTTTTTATTCATAAGGTCTGGCTTGAGGACCAGGACTCTAATTTTAATAGTGACTCAGGTGATTCTGATGCCCTTACTCTGTGAATCAACATTTGTGAACACTGCTTGGTTCTACTCCCATAACTGAGTCAGTTTCTGTCTGCTATTCCATTGTTTTTTATGTTCTACTTTGCAGTGGCAGTGCCTTCTTTTTTTTTCAGCTGCCACCATAAATGTTCCAGGAACTTAGCACTCGACTTTGATATTCCAGAGGATTTCTGCTACTTAAAATATAAAATATCTTTCTTGAAGAAGTGCTGAGATTACTTCAGTTGAACATTATTTCCAAAGGGACATTACCATTAAATGTACTTAACTCTGTTCCAGTATTACTTTTAATATATTTTGGAATGTCTCTGGTTATAGTGGCCAGATATATGTTTTTTCTCCTTAACTTACAAAGGCAAGGCCAATAGTTAACATGATTTAAATATACTCAAGTGGTGGTACTTTGGCACACAGGGTCTCCACAGAGTTCATATACAACATAGTTTTGGCCTTTTTATCAGTTTATTGCTTCAAGAAAACAGAAACGACAAGGGGGTCTTGAGTATGCAAAGAATTAAAAATGAGAAGGAAAATTGGATAAGAGTTTCAAAAGGAAGGTAGCAGTCAAAAGACAGCGTGTAAATATAAGTCTCAAATAAAACACTAATGTAAAATAGTACTAGCATCTTTGGTTACTATATGAATTTACCTTAAACTATAGAAAAGTAAGACTATAACATAAATGTGTACATCAAAGATGGAATCAGGGTTATCATCTTGTGTCTAAAAAAAGTCAAAGTGTTTAAATAGATTACTTTTTTTTTTTAAATCTTGTTAGGCTTATTATGTCTAGTACAGATTTTCTCTGTTACATGTTTACTTCAAAGTAATCATATTGAAGCCTCTTCCCTAGTTAATATTCCTTTCCCAAGCTTAGACAAGCTATTTAGAGCTATTAATTTTCAGGCTTTGCCCTCAGCCATGATCCATAACAGATAGCTGTTTCAGTTTTAAAATTCTTATCTTAAAATCATAGGGTTTCTCTAGCCTGGTCAACCTGAAATTGTAGAGCTTTTAAATTCAGTTTGGGGGAGGTTTTGCTTGCTGCTTGAATTACTTTTTGTATTGAATACTTTAGCACTATTTGTAATTATCTCTAAAGTCTTTTGACATTCTGATGACTGTGTAATCAATACCCATTTTATAAAACATATCTAACATAGGGGCATCTAAGGTTTATATAGCCCCAACTGCTATATAAATGTGTTCAAACATTTCAAATATAATAGTTTGCACAATGACGTTTCAGTCTGTTTCATCCATATATGGAATTATCTTTTATATTAAGTGCTTTGTGTCTGAAAATTCAGTCTGATAGCATGTTCTTGGAATGAAGAGAAAAGGAAACTAATATTTCAGTACCTGTTATGTGCCAGACATGCATTATCTTATTTAATTTTTATAAAAATCCTGAGATGAGTATTGCTATTTCTATTTTATAAGCGACCTCCACTTTAAAGATTTAGTGCTGTAACTAATGTCATATACTCTAGAAATGTTGAGACAGATATTTGGATTCAGAGTTTGTTACCTTCAAAGACCTCTGATTTTTTCTAGTATTCTGTGATCTTTGAAAGATTTGTTGTTGCTGTGTGTGTGTGTGTGTGTGGTTTTGGAAAATGTATTATAGTTTCTGGCCAAAATTAAAAATATGGAAAAAATAGGTGACTTAATAAAATTCTTTGGAATCATTTAGGCTTAAAGATTACAAAACAATAAGTGCAATGCTAATAATTTCAGTAATTTCCCAAGGGACACAGACAACTGAAAGACAAATATCTTGCAACAGAGCCTACATGATATCCTCATAATTTAGTCTTAGATGGCATGTGAGGTAAAAATCAAAGTACTCTGTCTCTTGAGATGGCAAGTCAATGACAAGCAAAGGCAACAAGACAGTGGAATTTTAGTAAAAGGATAGTAAGCCTTTAAGGTCTTTGCTAGTCTTTAAAATGATTTAATGTTCCAGAATGTTTTGTCTCTTCTGGGCCTATTTTTCCTCTTTTTAAAAAATCTATTTAATAGTAACATACCTTTTGCTCATTATTGTTTCTTTAATTATTGTTAAATAATAACATTGAATGATATTTAATAATAATAAACTATTTATTATTACCAAAAAATATATCTATTGTTTATTATTGTTTTTATGGCCTTTCCAGAGGTGTATGACTTTGTACTCAATGAATGAGAAATCCATGGTAACTGTTCTTTTTGTTCTTTGCTCCTCTTAACTCTTTATTTTTATGCTTTCTAGTATTTTTATGAACTGAATAGAATTTAATTAGTCAAGCACTGGTGAGTACTTAGTACTAAAAAGTGAAATGTTGATTGTTTTTAATAGCTTTATTTCTGCTTTTTAGTGTAAATACAGGTGGATCACTTGATTAGTATCTTGGTTTTATTAGTAAGATAGTAGCAATCCTGTCTTCCTTTATGAATTGTTTGATGATGAATACATTAGTTCAGTGTCCTCTAAAATTGCTTAAATAACAAAAAGTGGCCTTACCTTTCTTTAACATTTTCCTCTTTGCTTTTATGCATCATAATTTGAAAATTACATGAATATTTTGTGAGAGTATTATTGCTGAATATTTTACTTTAGAAATGTACAACCAGAACAGTAATAACCAACAAAGAGCTTATGTTTTCTAACTTTTAATTGTGGATCTTATGTTTTATTTTCTAGGATTGCACAAATCCACGGTACTTAGCTGCAGGTTCTTCCAATGCTGTCAAGCTCAGTAGGTTTTTTGATAAGGTAATGGCTTCAATTAAATTATTTTTTAATATAAACTTAAGTTTAATATAAATGTTTTATATTTTTTAATATAAACTTAAGTTATATATTATGAGGGTTTAAATTCTGTGTACAATGCTTTGTCTTCTTATTTCTTCATCCTGAATTTCACAAACTGAATAATATTTGTTTTGATCTCTCTCATCTGTTGGTATAATTGCTTAAGGCCTACTGACATATTTACTCTATCACCAGTGTTCTCTAAGCAAAGAATGAAAGCAACTGAATTTAAATGTTTTTTTTAAAAATACCTAATTCCCCTTCTTAAAACAATTTATGTTTCCCTATTTTCTAGCTCTTTTTGTACCCCTTAACTCCAAGACATTGAACTGAGGAGTTTCTACTTAAAGTTGAGTTCTTTTTGCTCTCCCAGCTATTAATATTTTCCACTTACACATTACTATTACTTTTTTATCTTTCCTACTGTTTTCCTGTAAGAACCTGTGCATTTCAATTATTGATTCTTGCTAGCATCATCTTACTGCCCTGAAGTGGGATGAACATGTAGAATGACTCAGCATACTGGTAAAGTAGGACACTGTTTGTCTTTCCTTCACAAGGAAAGACACTGCATTGCACATAATGTTGACCAGGTCTAAATGGTTTACCCAATGCCGACATTATGTAGTAAAGTAAAATAGGATGTATTTCTGTTTGTATTATTGAAAAAGATTAATTTTTGTATTATATTTCCTTTTAAATATAATCTCCCAAGAAAAACATTTCTCTCCTTATGGCTCTTTGTGAAACATTTTTCTTTTAGCAATATAGGGATCTAATATTTGGCTCTCTATCCAATATGTTAGTATAAGATAAGCCCCACAACCCTTCCTATTTAATATTAGTTCATTGGGAAATTTTGCTTCATTGCAGAATTCTCAAATCAGTGTGTCGCAAGTGGAGTACAGGTATGCCTAGATATTGATTCCCTTCAGCTCTCAGAGCAGCTAGAGCCCTTGGGGCTGGGTGATTGACAGCTTCTTCCATTTTTTCCAGTGTGCTGTACAAATATTAGTATTTTCTAAATAGGATGCACTGCAGTGAACCACATTTTCTGTCCACATTGTTTTCAAACTTAAAATGTAAGAACTTTCTATTGAGTTTAGATCCCTGTTTCCCATCTGATACAAAATTCTGTTCTCTAAGGGCAACATCTTATAGATCTTTGTTTAACATGAAAAGTTCCCATAATGTTTAAATTTAAATAATTTATTACTTTTGAAATTAAAATGTTAAATGTAATAAATTATATCCTTGAGAAACAATGGGTTATAGACTAGTATGACTCAAGTTGTCAGACAAGGCTTTATTGGAAAAAAAAAAAGAATCAGAGGGAACTTAATTGGTTTTAATAAGAGAGCAAGATTTGGTAAGAGAACATTGCAAGTTGAAAATAGGAAATTATGAGCAAAAGCGAAAAGGTAACTTCTGTCTTTGTTGCCTAAATCACAACGAAAGGTTTGTGGTTGATCAGACCTCCAGACTGAGGTGGTTGCCTGAAACCAAGGGACTTGGCAGCTGAATTTCACATCATATCTGTGAAAATTTATGCATCATGTCTGTGAAAATTTAACATAAAGATTTATTTTCCAGGACAGAATCTGACTCGACCTTCAGACTCCCTTGGCTAGTAGTAATTCCTCCCCCACATAAAATGATAGGATTTTCCTGTCCTGCTCTGGAGAGAGAAAAGAGAACCAGGCCCTTCTTGGTTTCTATGGGAATGTTTTGAGATCTATGTTAATCATGAACCAGCTTTTCTATTTTGGGGGCCAGTGAATGCAACCTGACCCTTGGTCTCCTGTGGCTAAAAGTGATCTAGCCATAGTCTCAAAGATAGAAAGAACCTGGATGATTTAGCTTTTGGGCCAGTGAGAGCAAACTGTCTGTCACAGGCCTGGAAGAAGTTCAGTGCTTATTTAGAGGAATTCTTATTTTCATAATTCTAGACTCCAGTATCATAGAGTTAATCTCCAGCTAATCTGTATTCTCATCTGATTAATTTTTCTTAATCACAATAGCTCTGTTTAAAGAAAACAGTACTGCTTCTGCAACCATTACAGTTTCTCAAGTATTGAACTAAATTCATAATTTTTTAAAAAATGTCTTTCATCATCTGAAAACATGGAGCTCTTAAACTCACCATATTAGGGCATATAGTTTGAGGGCTTCTTTTCAATTGTAATGATGGATTTATGCAAATATATCCACTGCTTTTCTTTGTTTCTCCTACTGACCAAATGCAGACAGTTCTGAATTAAGGGTGCAGATTAAGTCCATAAAAAGAAGCTAATTGACTGCTTTTGTTGTTGTGTCATATGTCTTCTTTGAGGCCCTACACAATTTATCACTGTCTTTACTAGAGGAATGTGATGGTTCATTAAATTACACAGACTCCTCTTTAAGGAATATCTGTAGTATTGTAGTGGCAAGTGCTTTGCTTTTTTATACTATGGATTATGTTTGTGTCTTTCGGGCTTACTGCTAGGAAATTTAGAGCCAAATTTCTTGCCATACACTAGGAATTGCATGAGATCTTATGTCATTCTCTGATTATTTAGTTGTTTTTGTTTGTTCATTTACTTTTTATACATATCATTAATGCTTTCTGGAATGATACATGCTCTTGTGGAAATAATCTCATGATCCTGATCTAATAATTTGCATCAGATTCAAATTGTACCAGATGTCTATAGCTATTGAAAAGACTCTTAATTTGGATACATACATGACTTTTCTTCCCATTAGTGGTCATTGTTGTTAGCCATTTTTTCCAGATATGTGTGCTAAACCCTTAAAATCTTCATTTCTCACAGGTCATAGAGAAGAGATACTTTTTAAGAGATGGCAATCAGGTTGGTATCTATCTTTGATTGATAAAATCGGTTCGTAAATTTGGAGGGAGGTAATTTCCAGATTTATTTTCAGAAGTGGTTAAAGTAAAGTATAGGCACAAGCATCTGATTTTGCTCTGTTAAATACAAAAGAAAATCACAACTAGGGAAAATAAGGATCCAAGAGACAAAAAAATCCAGGGATAAGGTTACATTATAAAATAATAAAAGAAAATCATGTGCTTGAGAATCCAGTCTATTATAATGCAAATGATTTATATAAATAAAAGTTCAATAGGTGAATATTATAAGGTTCATCTTTATCCTCTCTGAGATGACAACTGTCACCAATTTGTTGGCAAATGTTTTCCATTTTGGTAGAATTTATTTTTATTATTTCATCTGCTGTGGTTTTCTTAGTAAAACCACAGAATGGCAGTTAAGGAACAACAGACCAACATTTTAAAGAAAATAAATTAAAGGTTATTAGCATTTGAACTCTTCCTACTTGATATTTAACGTGATTATCTTTCTTACCTTACAGATTCCAGGGTTTTCTGATCGGAAAAGGTTTGGGGGAGGAACATTAAAGAGCCTTCATTATGACTGAATTACACTCATCATTTGGAAGAGTGAGCAAGCAGCGGCTGTTTTTCACAGCTTTCTTCTTGCTGTGTCAATTATTAACGTCTCAGCCTTTTAACAAAATCATCTTAAAATGTTACCTTTCAGCCTCACTCTTTAGTGGAAAACTGAAAGGAAGTAACAGCGTTGGAGGTCCAAACTTTGTCCTCATTCTCTCTGTTCCTCACCTTTCTGTCCCTGTTTATAGATTATGTAAAAGCCTCATGGAAATATGAGATGTCGTCACAATGATGCACTAAATGAGCAGTGACAGAGTGCTGCAGAGAAAATTTACTCTTGCCTAGAACTAGATGGTTTTTATGGGTCTGTAATTTTCCCACACTCCTTGCTGAAGGCTTAATTAAGTACTTCAAAAATATATCTCTATTGTTTTACCTTCTTGAGGGAAAAGGTTATGTTAACCAGCCCTGAGTTGTCCACCCCAAACAATCTCTGTCATTTTCACAGAAGCAAAATGGTGTTATTTAATTGTCTCCACCTTCATCACACATAGGATGCCTAATAATAGCAACCCTTGTTCCCCTTTCCTTTACAAATGGTTCAGTGGCTGGAAGAGGCAGACTAATGGCTGGAGTTAAATATAAACAGATTAATAATACATAGAGAACAGCAGTAACAGAAAATAATTCTACAAGAAATTGACAGCTCTCTAAAAACTTCAGTCTTTAGGTTACAGCTGTCTGCAGTCTCTCAGTGTTTTCTGTTTGGAAATAGGGTGACATCTAAGACCTGCCCAAGGGAAGTAAGAAAGAATTATAGCCTGTTCAGATTTTATTTTTTTGAAGGAAAACCCACCTCCTGAAATGTCTTTTAACTTAGTCCATAAACTAAGAATTGTGTCAACAATGTATTTATGGAGAGAGGTAAAAATAAGCTCCACAGCAACATATTTACATGAATTATGGACGAGGATTCTTAGATTTCATAATCCAAAATTTGGAGGTGCGTATATGCATAATCGTTCATCATTTTTTTTACCCATTGTTTTGCTTATTTAATTCTCTGTCCTGATTCTTTTAATATATAAACCTGGTTTCCAAGATCTGTAATTTGCTGCCTTATTTAACACCTTTTCACTCGTATCCTGCCTCCTCACTCCTGATTTTGCTCCATATTAAAATATAATAGTAATAAATACAAAGTTTCAGCTTCTCGTTTTAAAACTAGGGGGGAAAATACTATATTCACTTTTTATTCCATTTTAATTAAGTTTTAGAAGTACTTTGGAAATGAAGGTATGCTGAAAGGGGGTGTTAAAATAAGAATGTTAGAGAGTGGTTTTAGATAGGCAGGCTTAGGAATTCAAAAAGAATGTTTAAAGCACTTTTCATCAGCTAGAATATTCTCCAGTCTTTCTTCGCATCCTCCCCCACAAGACTTAGTCCTGATTTCTTCTTTGACATAAAAGAGAGCTATGCAAATCAGGATCTGTATGTAGAATTTGGCACCAATGTGTTGTAACAGAGGCTGTGCTGTTAGGAAGTGGAAACCGAATGCAGAACAAAGACCTAAACCAACTAAGCTCTTCGTAAGTCCTCTTTTAAAGAATAAATCGATAATTCCTTGCTTCCGCTCTTCTTCTTTCTTTCCCTTAATTTAAAAAAAAAAAAAATTCCCTAATTTATTTTCTCTCTTATTAAAAAATAAAATAAAAGTAGCCCTGATGGCTTCAGGGTCAACCATGAAAAATTAACATTACTCCCCAACTCTATTTCTTCTTGCTATCAGGCTTAATTCCTTAAATTACAGTTTTCTAAGAAAAATTTTTAAATAATTTAAGGTAAGCTTGTTGCAAGCATTAGTAGCAACAAAATGAAGGATTTGCCAAAATGAATATTAGCCAAGAGTTCTTCAAAAAGAATATTTTGAAGCATAATTTTTGCTGAGACTTCCTTAGACCTCATAAAAATTGCTTTTAAAGTGTTAATTGAATTTTTAATTTTCTTAACTTTCCTGTTGGAACAAGTTGCTAACGATAAAATTTTTTTTTTCAGTTGTGACTTAAATGTCTAACCAACTCTCTTACTCATTGTGGAGGCAACCAGAAGTGAACAGCATATATAACCAGTCATCTGTCCCTCAGGTAGCAATCCCTTAGAAAATATTTGTGTTGGTCTCTTTACCTGTGTGCTCTAAGAAGAGCTGCTCCCAAAGAGGTTGATCCATATCAGCCTTATCTTGGGTTCTCAAGAGTCGCCGAAATTGAGACATCCATGATATAATCCAAGTGCCTTGACACTACTGTTTTTCTGTCCATTCTGAAAATGATGGCATGGGACTGATGTGCTGAGCCATCAGACTGAAATGAAGAGCCCTTACTGCTGTCATAATCAGAACTTTTGAGTCTTAATTTCAATAGTGTGTGCTGTAGTACTCAACCTAGATAGGTAGGGCCTTGTATGGATATTTAATGTTGGTTTAACTGAAAATTTGAAAGCATAGGTAACATCTATTTTAAGATTTGACAAGATGTCTACATTAATAACTGTTAAAATTCAAAGGAGGGTACTGTTTAGGGAAAAGAAGAAGAAAAATTTTAAAAAATCATTTCTCTGTAATTTCAAGACAGACTTAAATCGCTGTGGTAGGAGAGGAAGGGTCCCAGGAAATCTAGCCCTGGGAGAACCCTGAGCCTCAAATATTCCACAGTATTCTTGATGCAGAATTGGAGCTGGAGTCTGCCAGAGCTGCTCCATAAAGTAAGAAAGGGCTCTGACTTCCAGATACAATTAATCAGCTCCTCCATTTACATACTTAAAGCAATAGCTTTCAAACTCAAAAGTGCCTAAAAATTCTCTGAAGTGCTTCTTTAAAATGCAGATCCCAGGATTTACTTGTTCTCCCCACCCCCACCCCAATTCTTTGTGTACAGGATAGGACCAGGATTTTGTACTGTTGGCCCTTGAATAACAGGTTTGAACTGCACAGGTCCACGTATACACAGATTTTTTTTTTCAATCAACTACCACATCTGTTTTCTCAGCAGGCTAACCATTAAGCTTTACCAAAGTTATCAATAAATAATGGTGAATAATGAAGCCCCCAAACTACAAGAGTGTAAAATCTTGCTCAGTACCATAAAGTTTATCAGGTAATCTACCAGTTCCATCTTTTTCTTGGTGGCATCTGTCCTGGAGTCCTCTAACCTCTAAATCTATTCTGGAACGGTTGCTCTGTAAGCCTGTCACACCCTCCTTCATGTTACCTGTAATAATCCTCAGCTTCCAGGATTCATGTTTTCCACTTTTCTTGCTGTGGATCAGTGGTCTTTCAACTGGATGAGTACAAATATCCCCTCCAAGAAGTACATGGGTCCTATCCATCTCTTATTCTATATGACTTGGCTCAGATATCATCTTTGGGAAGCCATCCCTTCCTTAGTCAGGGCTAGGTGGCCTCTAATCCCTCCCATAGCAACATGGGCTCTTCCTGTCATAGCACATATGGCACTGTGTTGTAATAGCCTATTTATGTCAGTCTTTTGTAGTACACTGCCCTACTAGAGAACAGGACTGAGTCTTAGTTATCTTTGTCTCCACATCTCACAGTGTCTGGCACATAGTAGGTCCTCAACAATTGTAAACTAAAGAAGTTGTGATTACATTAATTAAAATGAAAAATCAATAAGACCTATCTGTCCCTGTGTTTTATTTATTCTCTTATATCCTGTGTGTATTTAGCACAGTACCTGGCACATAGTAGTTACAAAGCAAATACTTGTTTTTGTTTTGTTTTTTTGTTTTTTAATCATTGTTATAAAAACAGAAAAAGACAGGAAATAGTTGATCCACTTAGAAATCTCTAAAGTTTGGTGATAGGTTTACTCAATTTTAAATATTTTCAAGCCCTTAAAAGTAATTTCCAACCAGTCAAATTAATTTCCAACACACTCTTACTTTTAGGAAATCTCTCACACCGTAGAACTGAAATGCCTCATAAATCTTCCTTCAGAGCTGATTCAGTAGGAAGTTTATGGGAAAACAAAGCAGTAAAACTTTTCCTTTCTCTTATTGGCTCCATTTCATTATTTTTTTTAACCACGAAAAACTAACTTTCAAAATCAATAGAGGTTTAAGACCTAATGTACTCAGAAACTCAGTTACAAGAAATATTTTTTTTAATTCAGTTTTGACTTTAATTTATTTCTGAGTCAGCATACTACAGGAAATAAAATAACAGCCTGAGTAAAGCTATGATCTAATACCACCTTTCCCCCCAGGTCTGCATATAAATTCCAGAGAAACTTATATCATTTGTCTATGCTGACATATGCCAAGATGTCCTATAAGAAAAGCTGCGTGATCCACAGGTATCAATCCACAGTTTGCTACCAACCTGTCACTCATTTCTATCAACATAGCCGCTTTGGTGTTGCCCTCTGTGCTAACATCTATACACAGGCAAATCATTCTGTTGCGGCTACAGTATGCTAGTGCTTGGGGAACTTCCTCTGGAAGTTGCTTAGACCCATTTATCTAAGCAGAGAGTCTAAACCAGCAGCCCATAACCATTTCAACCTTCATGCATGTTGTTTGACATAAGTTATCAGTTATCTATCACTGCTTAATGAACTACTCCATAAATTAACATAAAATACATCATTCTGTTCACAATTCTGTGGGTCAGCAGTTGAGGTAGTTGTAGCTGGTGATTCTGCTGGTCTCACCTGGGATCACTCGTGTGTCTGCAGTCAGCTGGAAGTCAGATTGCTTCATTCACATGTCTGGCAGTTAGTGCTGGGCTATTGCCTGAACTACTCCCTCCATGTGGTTACTGATTCTCAAGGTTAGCCCAGCTTCTTTGCATGGTGGTCTCAAGTAGCAGCACACTTGATAAATCCTAAGACACAAGCATATTTAAAGACTCTTGTGTCATGTTTGCTATTAGCCAAAGTAAGATTCAGAGTTAAAAAAGATTCTATCTCTTGATGGAAGAAACAGCAAAGTCACATTCCAAAGGGGCATACATGCAAAGATGGGAGGAAATTGAGAATTGTGGGCATTTTTTTGCAACCTACCACAGTGATTTTGTCCATTCATTAGTTTGTTCTAGTTGCCAGAGTTTAAAAATTGGAGTTTCATATAAAAGTCTTATCTTGAAAAATCACCTAGCCTACTTAACCATTTACATTTCCTGCCTGGTCTGTTACACTCAAGTTTGTGATAAAACGTAGTTCACAAGATTGTTTTTTGTGAAATTAAATGAGGTAATGTCTGTGGAAAAATCTGGCAAGAACAGGCCTTCAATATATGGTTTCTTCTTTCCTGAATATGATTAGCCACAAAGCTGATACCTGACCGTGCCTAAGGAGAATAGCTAAAATGAAGGACAAGAGAGTCATGGAAAATGTGGCTGGAAAGTAATCCCTTGGCTGTCTTTAGAGAGAGAAAGGCATTAGGAAACAAGATTCTTAAAGAATTTATAAGAATTTAAGAAATTAAGAGGAGCAGTGGTAAATATCTTAGTTTGCTTTAAATGAAATGCTTCAAGCTCTGAACAGCTCACCTAGCTCATCCCTGAAAAGCACCTATGGAGAGCTGTCTAGACCTGGTCCCTGCTCTCCAGAGAGTGAACACTTCCCTATTCCTTCCCTGCCTGAGTCAGGACTAAGTATAAGTCTCTGCCACAGGCGGCAGGCACTAACTAACACAGCTCCTTTCCTAGAGGGTTTTAAATTCTCCTTTAGTGACTATTTAACTAGAACAAATAGTTAGCCAATCTTTACTGGTAAAGAGGAGACTGGCCTCTGCAAACTGCCTAGGGTTAGAAAAAAACAAAGGCAATTTTGTAAACAGTTAGTTGCAAACTGGAATGCTGGACTTTCTCCCTACTTTATCAGTTAGGCAATACTTGTAATTTGCCAACCTGCTGACCAGTTAGCACGGTTGAATGGTGAACATTCAGAGTGTGGCTTGAAGGAGAAGCACAAGCATTTTGACTTCATACCCTCTATACACCTGGGTTTCCTAAAGTCATCACACCTGCTGCAGAAGGAAAATGGCCACATTGAAGGTAAGAACCTATCTGGCAAACTATTTGCTGTGGTAACAAACTAATTGGTTTCTTCAGCCAAAACTATGGAAGCTTCTGAGAATTCCAGAGCATCAGAATTACAAAGGACTTACAGAGGCCTTTGTCCATACCCCTATCTTAAGAGGCTTCGCTATGGAGTCTTTAGGCATGGCTGGGGTTGGGAAAATGAGGAAGAGATGATTTAAAAAGATGACACTGTTACTGTCCATCTGTTTCAAATATTGTCTTGGGAATATGTAGCTATCATAAGGACTCCCTCCCACCATGGGCCAACACATTTCTCACTGTGTCTTTCTCAGCCCCTACTCTCTGACACCTTACTATTGCTTCAGCTTCCTGGATTGCTTTTAGCTCAGGGATCCCCGACCGCCAGGCCACAGACTGGTACTGGTCCATAGCCCGTTAGGAACCCGGGCTGCACAACAGGAGGTGAGCAGTGGGCCAGAGAGCTTGCTGCTTCTGTTTTTGCAGCCACTCCCCAGTGCTAGCATCCCTGCCTCAGCTCCACCTCAGATCATCAGGCATTAGATTCTCATGGCACCAATTTCTGGTGCTGAAAAGGTTGAGGGACTGTTGCTCTACCTGACCAATTAGATATGTTTAATCTACTAAGTTATTTCCTCTAGGAAATAATTTCTTTTTATTGTTTATGTACAATTGAAAAGCATGGGTAGGTTATGTGCTATAAATGAATTAACTCATATTTTGGGGGGCATAAAAACAACTTTCCTCCTACTAAGTTCTAGCTGGACTAATAATCAAATTAACAGAGACAGGTTAACAGGAGAAAATATCCAAAGTTTATATGCTAATGAATATTTAGGGGTACATAATAATATGACTTAAAACACATAGGGCAGTTGAGGTTTATATGCCATGCTGGACAAAAGAGAAGAGGGGCTGGAGACTGGGATTTCCAAGGGGAAGTAGGTAATTTACAGGTAGAGAAGAAAAAGGGAACACATGGCAAACAAATTCCTGCTAGGTAACCCAGAAGAAATGGGACATAGTGAGGAGTTCATTAGAATAGGTTTTGCATGGATCCCTCTTTTTTACCATACTTAATTCAAAATTCTAAAGTTAATATGCTAGAGTTCCCTTCCTGGAGTAGGCCTTTCCATCTGAATTCCCTTAGATAGGAAAGGGAGAGGGTCAAAGGTTTTTCTGGGTCTTTTGTTTCTTAATAACAAGCTTTAATCACTATTACAAAAGGGACATTTTGGGGTGGCAAAACTTTGGCCCCCTCATAATCATCAAAATAAATCTGAGATGTAGGCAGTCTTGTTCTATTTAACCAATAAGGAAAGTAAACTTCAGAGAGATTTAGCGATGTGCCCAAGGTGATAGAACCTGAGTTTGTCTGAATCCAAAGCTCAGGTTCCAAAAGGAGACTTAGTGGAATCTATTAGACTAGATCAGGGAAAGGAAGTCTGTCCTACCATGCCTACTGTCCAGCCCAGGCTTCCGTGAGTACCCAACATATACATGTGGAACTGTCTAGAACCTTGACCATGGGGGCCAGACTCTAGGCTCCTTTCCAGAATGTAGGATTTGAGTACTTCCCTAATAGTCTTCAATTAATGCTGAGTTTAAAGACTCAAGCATCCCTCTAGTTGATAGAGATTCTGAAAACACTTAACAGTGAAATAAAAGTTTGCTTCTTTATCTTTCTGTCTGATCGAGAATCAGAAAAGCTGAGAAAGCTCTCATTCTTTCATTCAGCAAATACTATGCTTTAGTATATGATGCCACAGGGCTGGGCTAGGTAGAATGAACAAAAACTTGAAGGAAGCTATTCCTAAGCTGAGTCTTAAAAGAGAAGTAGAAATTGGCTAAGTGAAAAGGGATGGGGCCAAAGGAAACAGGGAATGCAAAGCCACAGCACATGCAGAGAGTCCTGTATGTTCTGGGGTTCAAGAGCATTTCAGCCAAATTTGAGTTTCTGTATGGACAGCCAAGTTGAGATCCCCAGGAGGTAATCAGATGTATGGATCTGGATCTCAGGCGTGTGGGTAGGGCTGGGAAAAAAGAATTGGGAGGTCATCATATCAAAGGTGGTCGTTGAAGTCTTGGGAGAGAAGGAGTACATTAAACTCTGTTCCTCATGAAAATCTTATAAGGGAGTTCAGCAGGGGTTGGAAACCATTCTTACCATTTATAAATAAATTATAACTAAGATCCTATCCTGCTGAAAATTTTAAGCAACTTATGCACAGCAATAGCCCACCAGTGTAAATTGCGTGCTAGTCTTTGTTCTCAGGTTCAAAGGCATTATTTCCAGCCTGCTGTCTAATCTCTACAAGGAAAGGTTAGCTCTAGAGATCAGGAATCCAGACACAGAAAGCCAGATTGCATCATTCTAATCAATAAGCATTATATGAGTTAAAAAATATATCTCTCAGCTTTTATTGCTTTTAATAGATATGTCAACACAAAGCCTCAAATGAAGTCACATTTACATAAAAGCAGAACAATGGGAAAACAATTCAAAGATAAAATGATAATATTAAATTTAAGGTAGACCATTCAGTGTTCTTAAGTTGTTTCACTCTAATAAGCATTGATTTCATCATTTCTAAAATAAAGAGCTAGTTATAATCAGGTTTTGTGCCTCACCACCAAATATTTAATTCTCTAGGTCTGGGTCTGAATTTAATAAACTTCTAAGGTGCTTTTAATGATCAGCCAAAAATGGGTCCCACTGGTCTACATAATTATCATATTAGTTTCCTGTTTTTGCTGTAACAAAATGACACAAATTTAGTGGCTTAAAACAACTCATGTACTCTTAAAGTTCTGAAGGTCAGAACTCTGAAATCAGTTCTTTCGGCTAATGTCAAGATGTTGGCAAAGCTTGCTTTTCTTTTGGAGATTCAAGGGGAGAATCCATTTTCCTGCCTTTCTCAACTTCTGGGGGCTTCCACATTTCTTGACTCTGTGGCCACTTTCTCCATCTTCAAAGTGCATCCCTACATGTGATGTGCTTCCATCATCACATCACCTTTTCCTCTTCCGTAGTCAAATCTCCCTCTACCTCTGTCTACTAAGGACATTTGTGATTACATTTAGAGTACACCTAAAAAATTTAGGCTATCTTCCCATCTCAAGATCCTTTTCTTGATCACATCTACAATATAAGATCTGCAAAAATTGCCTGTCTTGCTCTATAAATAATACTCACAAGTCCCAGGGATTAAGGCATAAATGTCTTTGAGGGTCATTATTCAGCCTACTGCAATAATCTGCCCATTCCTCTAATGATCTATATTCTATACTCTCAACAGGGTTAATTAGAAGTTCTGGGCTCTTTCCAGAGGAAAAGTGGTAGCTTTAGCTCTATATCTACCCTGAATTCTCTTTCTTCATGGCCAGTAAAAGAAAGTGAGGTTCACCATCTGCTCGTCCCATCAGGGTGTTACCCAGACTCAGAGTCAGGAGAAAACATCTCATATTTGACAAATAAATCATATCCTGTGGACTAGGTGAGAATTAAAAAGCTGTGTACCAGGGAGCTGCCAAAGAACTGATGGTACTGAAGTTATAGGGAGTTCAGTAATTTGTTCTTTTTTTAAAGAAAGGATGCATATAATTGTCTTGGAAAGAAACGAAAACATATTTTTTATGTTGGATCAAATTATTCAGAAATCTGAACTGAAGAAAACATACAAACACACTTGCTAGATGTTAATTTTTGTTGTCGTTTTTGTTTTTGTAGAACCTTTTTTTTTGTACATAGGAGTTTCTACACCTGGAGTTGAAGGCTTGGATTTTCATAACAGATATAAGAAGAGTTCAGATTCTGCCCTTGATCTCAGAGACTTGGGAAACAGCGGCAGAATACTGCTTCCTTAATTCAAATACCTTCAGTGGTGAGGGACATGGCATTTTAAAGCCCTAACAAACTCATCTGTGATTTTTCTCTCAGAGGATTAGGAAAACCAACTGATTTGAGAGTGACTCTGCAGTTTCCACCCTCCTCTTCAGCCAATGCATTACAGTCAAGATTGAGAAACTGATTTAGAGCTCACACCTCTTTTAGAGCTGAGTGGCTCCCTTCCAAACCACCAGCTGTTCTTTTACTTTCTTTTCTATTTTTTAAAGCAGTCGGAAGCAACATGCTTCAGAACTCCATATCCTAAGACTACTTTCTCTTGTTCCAAACAAACATATAACCCTGGACTCTGTTCTGAGGTTAGGAGCTGAATGGGAAGGCTAATAAGTAAAACAACCCATGTCTGCTGGATAGCTCTGCTACATTCCTCAGCACTCACACCTTCCTGCCTCTCTTGCAGAGAGAAACAACACAGTAGTTGAACAAAGTGATGTCACTGTAACACTCGCTGGCTTTAGTCACAGATTGGTCTAAAATTCCATTTCACAGAATTGAAGATAATTTGGGGACATTACCATTTCTTAGCAGCTCAAAATCAATCCTGTTGATGGTGAGCATGAGATTTACTTATAGAGAAGAAAATTGTGTTCAGTGGAGAGTCAGAATGCTGGATGATCTCTTCCATTCCCCAAAGAAATCATTCCAAGCTACATGCCACTGCTGTTAACCAATCTGTGTAAAAAAGAACTCGATATTTTTAGTGCTGATAGATTTTCAAATATACCCCAAAAAATTGTGTGTGGAGGCAAAAAGTAATTTCACTTCTATTGCTTTCTTGGTCATAACATTTCACATTTGATATTCCTTCCACATGTAGACAGCTCTTGGTTTGATCATCGCTCACACATGCAGCATGTTGCATCAAGCTCATCCTTCTCCATGCTGCTGAGAACTCTGGAAGGCTTACCCTCCCACCCACTTACATCCTTCTTATATCTCATAAAGACGTGTGCTCAGATGGTGGCATTTCACTCTCTGAGCAAGGTTGCACTTTCATTATCCTGGGCTAAAATTAAGTACCTTTATTAGGAACAACTATGAGGGGAAAACAGCCATTTGTTTAGATTTTTAAGTTCTAACATATAGAACCCATACATTTACTCAGATTAGGATAGGATCTAAGTGAAAACTAAATCAAAAAAAACAAATATCTATTGAGTACCTTCTATAAACCAGGCACAGGTCTCATAGAAGTACACAAAACTGCCATAGCCTCAGACTTCATGGAGCTTGTAAACTAGCATAGAAGTCATACAGTGAATAAGAATTCACAGGTATGTTAAGTATCGTAACAATAAGCTTCATGGGATCTACATACTTTGTTGAGAGGCCCTCTAACTTTATTTTCTCTGTGAGTAAACAGATGACAATCAGAATAGACTCCATTTTGCCATTGTGACCAGATTCTGGTCTGGCATTTATCCCATATCTTCAAATGTCATTTTCATGTATATATTCCATATATGGGCCAGATACTGTAGGCTTCTGCCTGCAGTGAGGCTAATTTCGAGAGCTTTCTCTCAAGGGTTTTGCTATCAGATTACATACACATTCCTCTTTTTACAGTTGCTATTTCAGAGTATGAACGGGAAATGTTGCTCCAAACTCAGAGAGCCTGCAGTCTAGGCCCAGCAAGATCCTACTAATCTGGAGTTGAGATGATGCCTGAGCATCTCCCCTTTTAAGAAATCCCTGGTGGAACCAGAATTAAATAATCTGTCCTTGGGGTAGGATAATTAAGAACAAGCCCATAAATTGACTAAGTGCAGCAAAGGGGTGGAGAGTCTATATCAAGCATTCTTCTCCCAATTGGCAGTCTTTAAAATTCACACAGTACATATTATCTTTCCTAAATGGTTGACATATCAAGACATAGCAAAGATATTAGGTATGGAGCATCATACGCAAACGCATGTCCAAACAGAAATTCTTACCTTTGTAGACTGTCAGTGCTGTGAAATGGTCTTTAAAGTCCATTAATGGTGGTCTTTGTGTCTTTATCACATGCAGTACATTTCCGGATTTGGGAACGAGTGTGCCTCAGAGGACCCTCGCTGCCCCAGTGCCCTGCCAGAAGGACAGGTATGAGTAAATAGAATATTGGCTTAGAGAGCTCTCAACTATAGGAATTAATGACCAGCACTCAGGCCAAGCACCTCTACCCACTATAGCTCTTATAATTTACCTATGAAGTATCTAGGACTTTTACAAATCATTGAGACAACTGAGATACAGAACAACAACAATACAAAGATTAAAGTTGGATAGCGGTTACCTACCGCAAAGCACCCAACCCAATCAGGGGGATCCCCTAGGTCCAGGCTTAACAGGACTTTCTTATAGTTCCCTTGAACAGCCATTAACTATGACAATGATGAGAAAATAATTAGCTCTAAAACACATGTATGCACCACAATGTTCACACTAGTGTTGGTTATAATTATAAAAATATAGCAAACAAAATGTTTTTCAAAAAATATTGAAGAATATTTCACAGCATAAAAAAATGCTTTCCTCTCTTTAAAAAAAGTCCTGAATATTACAGGACTTTACATTTCATAAGATCTCTATTTTGGAGGATAAGAATGAAAAGAAATATACCAATATGTCAACATTGGGTTATTTCTAGATGGTGAAATAATGGGTTATATTTTATAAATTTTCTACAATAAGTATGTATTACTTTTTCTAATCAGGAGAAAAGGCACCTAAAAAGTTTTTACAAGAAGTTTATATGGGTTGGGGATGGTTTGTGCAGTGGCCCAGAGCATCCCCATCCAGGACAGAATTCCTCCATGAGTTGCTTGTTGGGAAGGTGGGATGCTTTTCAGATTGGAGTTATGTAATTTATTGCCTCTTTTGTTTTAGAACAATCCTCAAGTTTGTCCCTATAATCTGTATGCTGAGCAGCTCTCAGGATCAGCTTTCACTTGCCCCCGGAGCACCAATAAGAGAAGGTACAAGGATTAAGTTAATTCTGACCTGCAGACTATGGGAGCTATAACTCATACTTAGTGCTGCCTCCTACACCTGGGCCACAGCCTCCCAGGGCTGTCCAAGATCCTGCTTCTCATAGGCTGTGCTCTGTCATAGTTGAAGAGGATGGGCCTTGTCTCCAGCTAGAATCAAGTGGCTGATGGATGAAACTGAGAGAGCAGTTGCACAGGGCCTGGAAACACACATGTACAGTTCCATGTACAAATTCTCACTTGTACTCGGAAGAAAATTTTCCTAATAGTCAGTTTGACCTTCCCCTAAGCATTATCCAATTGAGTTTTGGATTTTGGTTTACTTTTTTTGTTGTTATAATGATTAACTCAAAATTATAAAAGATTGAGTATAACATCTTCCTTAGCTGACTGTTCTTTGCATGAAAAGGTTGGGTAGTTGAAAGAATCATGTATTATGGTCCCTTGTGGTTTAAATTAATAACACTTTTACTCTTTGGAATTTGCCTTTGCTGGAAACGGACACATTCATTAGCACAATGTGTCATATTCCATGTTTGCTCTAATCCTACAGCCAGGTCAATGAACTCACCCCCTTGATTAACTCCGATGGGCAGGTTGGATGCAGTCAGTGGTATGGTGTCAGGAGAGACAGTAAGTGTTGTTATTTAAATAAGTAGTGTCTAATGGTAGGAATTTCAGACTAGGGCATCTGTGAAGAGGGCTGCTACTAATATCGGAGATATGGGGAGGTAGGCACGGGGTCTTGTACTGCTTAACAGAAGGGACTGCGTTTATCTTTCCTAAGTCCTACTGAGAAGCAAATGAGTTGGTGAAAGCAGAAGCATGACAAGCCACTCAAATAATTGATTGCTAGCCTCAGTTGTTAATCTTGCCCATTCTAGAGTCAGGACCCCTGAGTTTCCATCCAGGCTCCTTCTCTTTCCACCTATGTGAACTTGGGTAAGTCATCTACCCTCTCAAAACCTCTGGTTCCTCATTTTTCAAAGAGATAATAATAGTAGTGAGGATTAAAGAAAGAATGTATGTAAAGTGCTTAACATACCACCTGACACATCGTAAATGCTCAACTAACATTAATTATGATGATCATCATTACTGTCACCATAGCAGAGTTTCTACCTCCAATACAGGGTACCCCTAGGAGGTTATCAGAGAATTGAGTGTGTGATATGGCAGGTGCTATGCTACAATGTCAATATCCATATGACCTCTTCTGGAAAGATGAGAAAAGATAGGCATGAAGGGAAGAAAAGATAGTTTCCCATCGTTGTCAAAATTAGGGGTTAATTCTATTGCTATTTAATCACCTCTCTCCACAAACCCAAATGGTCAAGGCAAGGGCAACATAAACATTCCTGTTAAATCTAATTTATGACAACCTGGCATCCATGACTATGTTCTTGACTTTATGTCCCATTCACTAATGGAACCCCTGGACTCCGGATTCTGCTGCCTGCCCCCATTATTCACAATATCTCCAACCAGCAGGAGCTGAGCTCTGATCTAGGAGGCTGAGAAAGAGCTGTTGGCATTTCATCAGGAAGCTGGCACCATTCCCTGAATCAGAATTAAATCTCTGTGCAGGGCAATGTAATGTTGCCTGGGGAGTTTTATAAACTCAGTTAAAACACAAGGGACACTAGGCATGGCTCACCCATCTGTTTAGAGGTCTTCCAAAGTATCCACAAGAATATTATAAAAATGATAAAAATCCCCAGTGGGAAGATGGAACCAGCCCCATCCATAGGTAAGCAAGCCTGGAATTCTTACAGTTAGTCACTATTCTTTTAAACCACAGAGGGCTGGGCACCCATAAAACTATCAGAGATTATATATGGCAAGGATAAATATTTATCATATTAGTTAACTGATCTCTTAGGTCCTGGGAAGGTGAGAGGCAGGAAAATATAGACCATCATAGAAACCCAAATAATTAGAGAAAGACAGACAATTCAACACACATTTAATAAATGAGCATTTACTGTGTTCCAGGCATTCTAAGTACATAAACTGAATCCTCACAACAATCCTAGGAGATAAGGGTAAGGAACATAGGATCAAGAAAGTTTTATAACTTGCCTGGGATCACACAGGTGGTTCTAAGATACAAACATATGCTCTCAACACCTTACACTACTAGAAGCTAGAAAGTTTTTCATGGCCTCAAGTCCAAGATCTGAGGTCGCATCATCTGGAGTCTGGAGCTGGAGATCAAATGAAACTAACCAACAAATCTAGCCTTTTTATCTCCCAAATGATTCATTTTGGGGTCAGGCCAATTCCACCCTCCGCAGTTGACTGTCCTATTGATTATGGGGCCAGAGCCTTTTGAAGCAGATCTGATCTCCCATTGTCAGAAATAGTGTTCCTCTTCCTTCTGTACTCTGTCAGGGAAATAGCCTTTGAAAGGACTTGGTCCATCTTAGTTTCAGTGTCCCTCTCAACTGTGAAGGTTCGTCCTCCTGGTGTCCTTCCTTCTGAAGCCTGAGATCTAGGTCCTGGCAGGAAGATCTTTGGCTAAGTTTTGACATATACAGATAGTAAAACTAGGAATGGAAGAAGGGAGGGAAAGAAGGAGGGAAGGAAGGAGGAGCTATAAATGTACTATAAGAAAATACAAACAGATTCTTTTATAATTCTGGAGTAGAGAAGTGTTAGTTTCCCAAACCTCTTGAATATTAACATCAAAAGAACAACTCAGTAAAAAAATGGTAAAGGACTTGTACAAGTAAAAAAGTTACAAAGATCCGATAAATGTATAGATTCTCAACCTTATTCATAATAAAGAAAATACAAAATTAAAATAAAATACTATTTTTTAACTATAAGGCCAGAATTATTAATATCCCACATTTGTGGAGACGTGGGTGATTAGGCACTCTTACACATTTTTGTTGTGAGAATAAATTGGTACAACAACTTGACAATTTTGTTCATATATGCTTTGGACATAACAGAAAATGAAGAAACTAAAGGATAAAACCATTTATCTTTAGGACTTTTTGAAAAACTTGAATTATTTTTACCACTGGCATGTATTACTTGTATAATTTTAAAGAAGAAAACTGGCTTATATTTCAAAAATAACAAATCACCAATCCTCTCAATCTATATAGGATTCATTATCCTCACCTTCCAGAGCAAGGATTAGTATCCGATGACATACATAAGCTAATTTCTTTTCTATGAATTTTTCTGCATATCCCTCAAGGTATTCCCCCTTCCTTTATTGTTATCATTGGGAAAGATAATTCTTTATTTTTGTCAATATGGTAATAACCAAGATTTTGAGCCTTAATTTGAAGAGTGATAAGTGGAGTGAAAAGGTAAGAAGAGGCCAAGGCTATGGGAAGCAGCGGCTATTAAGTGATGCTTTGTTATAACTTCTCACATTAAAGCCCACAGATCATTGTTGACTTGAGCATCTTCCTGATGGTACCTCCTGAGACAGTCTGTATATCACTTATAACATCACTATAAGACTTACATGTCCTTGTTTCCCCCCAGCTGGCTGTATAGGATTCTACCTTCAGTTTCTCACAAGCTTTTTGAATCGATTGACCAAGGCCATGTCACTCACAACTGGGATGAAGTTGCTCCTGACCCTAATCAGGTAACTGGGTTGCATGAATTGGAGCATAACATGTATGCAAAGCCTTAAATAGAAATATATAAGACAAGCCTGAGTCTTTGAGAAATTAGACAGTTTTGAAAAATAAATGCTAAAGAGTATTTGTTCTTTTGCTCAAACTTGAGTAGGAATTTTGGATTTGATTGATCATGTGCATGCACGTGTGTGTGTGTGTGTGTGTGTGTGTGTGTGTGTGTGTGTGTGTGTGTGTGTAGGCTTGTGTATTTCTAGCCTAATGGCTTCTAGGTAGGCACAGAAGTGGTTCAGACTCAGCAGGAGTGCCAAGGTGAGTTGGATGAATAAAAATTATATAGGCTGATGAAAATATCTACATGTGCATAGGTTTGTTTGTTTTAATCTAAATTAACCATTTTTAAACTAAACTTACCAAATATCTTGGTAAACCAAGGGAAGGCAGCAGATTTCCTTTGCCTTTGGAAAGGTTGTGAGTGGAGAGTGGGAGGAGAGAGGGCGGGGGACTTCGTGTGGACTTTGAATACAGTGGTGGAGAGGTCTTGAACCTGTGACCTGGCAACTCTCTCTCACCCTCGCTCCCTTCCTCCTCCTCCTCCTGCTCCTCCTCCTCCTCTTCCTCCTTCTCCTACCCCTTCTCCTTCTTCTTTTCTCTCTCCCTTTCTCTCTCTCTCTGTCTCTCTCTCTGTCTCTCTCTCTCTCTCCCCTCCCATCCCTCTCTCACTCTCTCTCCCCCTACAACTTTCTAAAGCCCAAGGAAATCTGCTTTCTCCCCTTTATTTACCAAGATATTTTGCCTATGCCTACAAATTCTCTTCCTCTAAATTCTTAGATTTTTTTGTAGAACCAAAGCCAGAATAATTTATAGTCACAGTTGGTTTCCTGCTCTACCCTATCTCTTTCCTAATTATGGATATCTCAGAGAGTTAAGTAACTGCTTGAATATTATTCACCCACCCCCAAAAGGGACAGAAAGGGAGGCATTCAGAGTGGGAGAAAATGTGAGTTAACAACTTACATTATCTAGCCATTTGAAACAAGAATATTTTTTTAAACTTCTGCTGTGTGCAGTTTAATGCATGAAGCAGACACCTTCCCCAGTCCACCACTGGCCTGTATATTGCTTTTGAGCATATCTACAAAAGTTAGCCCCTGCTCCAACCCCCAGCCATGCAGGCACAATCCCCTGCTAAGACACAAGGTCAGGATATCAGCTTCTGCCTCTTTTCCCTTCTGCCAGTCAGTACCCTTGCAAGAGACACAATTCGTAAAGCCACCTGGGGACTTTGTTTTCACTTTGTCCTAGAATCTCACCTGGGCTCCAAATCTAATACTGTCTTATCACTCTCTCTTCCACACTCTGGGGTTAGGAATTCATCTGGCAGATCATCCCCAATTGGTCATTTACCTCACTCATTTAACCATTTACTTCCCCTACTTGTCTCATAAAGAACCATTACAGCCAAAGTCACTGCTCATTTTCTGAGACTCTGCTTGACTCCTCAGTGGGTTCCATATCAAATTCAGGGTGGTTGTAAAATTAGCGAGTAAGACAAAAATTAAATATAAACAAAATTATCTCTGAAAATTCTTGTATATCATTCATAAAGTATAGGAAACATAGTTTTGTGTGTGCTCCCTTTATGATAATTCTTATGTACACTAAATTTGAGAACCATTGAGCTAGATTAAAGAAGAATTACAGGAAAAGTCCATAGGCAGATATTTAGAATCCAAATACCAGAGCTTTTAATATAATTATCAAATAACTGTGGTTATTTAATAAGTAGGGGTGGAATGAGGAGTTCCACTGTCCCTGCCTGCTCATATCATTTACACAAGTCAAATAAGCCTCTTTTACCTTAATATGTATTCATAGATTTGACTGTGATCATGTGGGACAACAGTGAAGCCCCACTTATATTATCTAATTTATTTAGGGTGGAGGTAGGTTTGAAACCTAACCTTTAAGAAAAATGTGACTCTACCGTGAGTGTGATATGTAATAGGCTCAGTATTATCCTTTTATTATATATTATTTCTATGACTACTATTGTTACATTTTATTTAACATGAATATATCCCTTTACAATGATTTTTTGAGGTGGCTTACTGATGGAAGCTAACTTGTTTTGATAGAATTTTTATGATTTTGTCCTATTATAAAGGTAACATATAGTTATACAAAAATGATGTAAGATTAAAGTATAGAAAGTGGAAGTCTCCCATCATAGATGAGAGCCAAATATGCCACTTGGTCATGTTAATTCATTATTTCATAAATAATTAAACATTTTGAGGCAGAAGTGTGAGGCAACTGCATTAAAAAGCGTGAGTTAACATGGAAGCACCAAAATAGCTACATCAAAAGTTTCCGCTTACTTTCTAGTAGACCCTCAATACATATTTTTTTCCTTCTATCTTCCCCATGTTTCCCATTCTAACTTTTTTTTGCATTTCTCCTTGAACTTGTTACCTTTCCCCATTTCGAATTCCTTCAAACACTTTCTATTGTGACCATCAAATGAATTTCTTCTACAGTATTTCTCAGGCTCATTTTGTCACATACTCTGGGACAGATGTGCCCGTGAACTCACTAGTGCTTCTGTAAAAATCAGCACCATCAAGGGAGTGGTTTATCATCTTCCTGCTCTGTGATCTGTGTCACTTGCCATTCTGCTTCCCTTGCCTTGGTACACATACCATCGCTGTTCTTGCTACATCTGTGCTTTTGTCTTTTCATTTACACTTTCTTGACAAGTTAATGTATTTTTCCAATTTTATGCTTCATTAATAACCACAGCAATCTGCATTCATCACTTTTTCCCCCTTGTAACCTTTTCCAAGCATGTACTCTAGACTCTCACCAAGAAAGTCTGAGAAAATTATCTTTAGGTATCCATCAGACAGTTCATCCCAGCTGAAGCTTATATGTACATATGTCTTCACCTGTCACAGATCAAATTAAAAAATTCATCAGCTTCACCAACTCCACACATTAGTTATCTCTGAGAATTTGAAGATCTGAGAATTATCTAATATTCCTCCCAGAGGACATCATGAGTATGCTATCATCACTGTCATCTTTTTTATATCTTCTAGGAAGATTGGGGGTTATACCCAGAAAACCTTCATTTTCTTTTAGTGTACATTTAATCAATTGTCTAAGAATTAATGCAAAAAATTTTTGAGTGTGTTTAGATTCAGCCTCTGGACATTATAGGTTCAATCCATTAATATTTCACCTAAGAAATATACCTAATTTTGTTCATCATTCACCTTTCTCTAACTTCTAAAATCTCAGAATTTAGCCAAAAAAATCCGCATCCAATTAACTGTGATTTTAATGGTTTCATTTAGCATTCCTGAATCAGCATTTCTCTTAAGAGTCAGAGACCTTTCAAGTTTACTATTTTTACTACCACATGTCAAACTCTTGATTGTTGGAAAATCAGTCTTGTCCCAGTTAAGGTTAAGCTGAGGAAATTACCTTTTAGTTCTCAACCAGTATAATTTGGACCAGGTGATTAACACCTCAAAGCTAATTAAAGACTACATCTTAATGTTCCCTCTGATTCCAGGATATGCAAATTATCAAAAATAGTTCAAAACAGTATACCTTTGCAGGATATTTGCTGTCTAAATTGTTAAACTATTCAGGTCTCACCATCCTAAAAGCCTCTTCCCTCCAAGAATCTCTTGGATTTCACACCTATTTAAGCTTTTAACCCCTTGCAATTCAGCCTGCTCCAACCACTCTACTGAAACTATACATACTTTCTTTAAACAACAACAATGTAGCCCCCACCATTAATACATGTTTTTATTCAAAACTTACATAAAAGCATCAATTCTAGATAAACCCACCAATGCAGAGGTAACAAATGTTTAATGTTGTGATTTCTTTCTTTCCAGTCTTTTTTTTTTTTGTACATATTTATGAATAAGTAAGGTCCAGGGTTCCATATAGCCAGAGACCAAAGTAATTAAAAAGAATTTCAATTTTCAATTTTTAATTTTCCTCTTCTAAAAACATTAAAGAATATCCAATATATGGCCCACAACCACATTTTTAAAGACTCCCTTCCCCAATTTTTCCCAGACTGCAACCTTCTCACACCTTGAGAGCTAGGTCTTCACCATCTTCATACAACTGCCAGTGTTCAGCATGTGCCTTTTTCCCAATAATAGAATCACAACTGCTTATTGATTATACTCTCCCAATAGTTCAGATCCCATCAGCCTGTAAATAGACTAGATTCTATTTCCCTAAATGCACTCACTGGTGTTTGTCAACACTGCAATGCATGTTGCCCTGTTTAGCCCTTTTTGACAGCTTGCTGGCTCTTTTTACTTTACATCTTCATCAACTCGCATTTTACTCCTTGGAAAGATGTTGGAGCTGTCTGAAAACCAGACTATTTTATTGTGACTGTCTCTTATTTTCCATGTACAAAAATGTTAAATAGGCCCTGTGCCAGGACACATTCCTAAGGGAACATTCCTGTTTATATTTCTCTTCCAGAGTCATCTCTACTTATCTGTTTCCTTGTTTTCCCATCAGAAAGTGTCCACACTTCCAGGTCTTCTGCAATAGGTTCCCTGAGGGCCAAGACTGTCATGTTCACCTCCAACACCTAGCATAAAACCTGGCACACAGAGAGTTTCAATAAATCATTTGAATTAATTAATATAAGGAGATTGGATAAGAATGCTGACACTGAAGACAGTAGCAGAGTTCAGGTCCCAGGAGTTGGACTAGGCCGGGGCAACTTAGCACTGGAGGAGTAATAAATAAGGTCAGATTGGAAGACCAAGTACAAGATTATTAAAAAGAGATAGAGCCTGGGTTCAAGAGCCAAGGATCATAAATATTTGGGGAAGCAGATCAAGACAGTAAAGGGCTTAGGGTATGGGTTACAAAGAGAGGATGAAAGAGTGTTGGCATCCATTTTTAGTAAAAAACAAAAACAAAAAACTGCTTTAAACTATCAGTGTTTTCATTTCTAAAACAGAGATAATAATCATAGGAGTCTCAGAGGATTGTTATGAGAATTTAATGTCACTCAACAAATATTTATTGACTGACTACTATGTTTCATGCTCTATGCTGGGTGCAGAGTAATGGATGTAATGCCTTTAGCTTTATACTCAAGGGAAAGGGAATCCAGGTTCCTTTCTGTGAAAAAATGTCATCCAAATCTCATGAAGGTTCACAGTTTTTGTAGCCTTGTGGAAGACTTTTGAAAGTCAAAATAAAGTACAGTGACTTGAATCCTCCTTACTTATTACCTCAAAGAATTCAAATGGGTCACTCAAGGCCTGATTTTTCTCCCCATCAACCATGCTGCCTTTTTCCTCAAATTGCAAGATTGCTGAAGAATTCAATGAGCCACTGTTTTATTTTATTCACACACACCTCCCTGCCCCTCCCCAACATGCACACACACACACACACACACACACACACACACACACACACACATCTTCCCTAGTCTGAACTGAAACTCACTATAGTAGATTACCCTGGGCCTCTCCCAGCCATAGCTGAACTAATAATTGCCAGTGTAGTGTGATCACTATTACATCTACAAGTTACTTCCAAATTCTTGGGTGATGGTACCAACTTTTAATGATATGTCTACTCTAGCCAGCCAATGTTGTTGAGAGTATCTAATTTGCTTAATCTAGTTGAATCCAAAGCAATTGGGCATGGGGGGAGGGGCACAGAAATCTTAGTAAATCAAAGAATCTCAGGGTTGAAAGGATACTTGAGTCATCTAGTCCAGCTCCTGGTATTCTGACTCTGGAAATAATTGAAGTCAATTCTTTGATTTCCTTTTCATCCCTGAGCATGACTTCCAAATTTTAATCATTAAATGAGGACATTGACTCTCTGTCTTCCTCCTTTGGTAACTTTAAAGAATTTTTAATTCTAACTTTGGACTCCCTTGAATGTGCTTTTCAAATTATTTTTGACCACTTCATTTCTAGTTAGCAAAAGTTTATTTTCCAATAGAATTTGCTGGATATAGCTGTAAAATACATGAAGCAATGATGGAATTGAAAGGAAAATTAGACAAATTTCCAATTATAGGTGGTAACTTGAGCACCTCTCTCCCAACAGTTGTTAGAAAAACTGGACAAAAATTCGAAAAGGATATGGAAGAACTGAAGATTTTTCACATGTGTAAAGAACTGATTTACATTTTTAAAATAATCTTTGGACTTTTAGAAACATATGTCAATTTACTAGATGTTGCCTGAATGTCATTCTGACTTCCAGAAATCTCACAAATTTGCTTTGGTCATGTTCTTTGAAGTATTTATTCGTTCATTTAATCATTTGGCACAGAGGCAGTAGCAGAACTCAGGTCTCCTGGCTCAGCCTAATGCACAGCCCTCTTGGGCTGGTCTTGGATCAGAGGATAATTGCTCTACAACATACAATTAAGCTGAACATCTGGATTCAGCAGATGTTTCTACCCTTTACTTCACGGACTCTCCTGTTTATCCTTTCCCCAAATCTCCTTCCTCACATTCCATCATTTGGGGGGCATCACTTTTTGTATTAGGGAAGGTTCTTCAAGGCCACTGCTTCATTCAGCATGTGAGCTCTATTGAAGGCATCCTCCCTACATCATCATGCAGGTGCTTTTCCACTTGCCACCCCAGGCTCTCTCTCCTCATGACAGAAGACTTTGAAAAACTGACCAGCAAAAATCTAACCAAACCAACACGTCAGCCTCTCTGGTTCAGTTTTTCCCACTCACAGAAGACAACCCTATTCGAGGGGCCAGGGCTTTATTTCTACCCACAACAGGTATTTTGATTGGAGGAAGATCTACACAGGTGTTGTCTCAGTGCAACAAATGAGATGTTGCTGCCCTGTTTCTGGGGCTCCTCCTCCTCCTCACCCTTTCTCTCTCCTTTTCTTTTCTTTTTTCCTTTCTTCTTAATTTCTTCTTTCCACCTTTCTTTCTTTCTCTTTTCTTTTAGGTTTGTAAATCTTTACACTTGTGTTATTTAAACATCCTTACTATTTGGTAATTGGCATGTCACTGCCAAGATACCACAATTTACTTGATTGATTAATGCTTGGTTGGTTGACTGAGTGGGCTTTTCTGAACTTGATCTTTGGTTCATCAAAATAAGAATCACAGAATCTCTGAGTTGGGCATGCTGATTCTTAAACTGTTGCTGCACATTAGAAGAGCTTTTATAAAATACAGGTGCCCAGGCCCTACCTTCACAGATTCTGATTTTATTTGGTTGTGGGTCTCAAAAATTGTCCAGGTGATTCTTATGGGTAAACAGGGTTTAGAATCTCTGGATTGATCTATAAGTTTTTCCAGACAACCATTCATCTGATACTTAAATCCCTTCCATTGGGAAATCTAGAGCAATGACTCTTCTTGTATACAAGATTCTAGGTAGTATTATCTTCCAATCAGTCTTCCTGGGTATACAAGCTCTACACTGCTGCTATAGAGGAAAGTAGCAAGCAATGGTTAGTAGTAGACTAGAACCTCTCCTCAAAAAGATGGTGGTGCTTAGCTGTGGCCCTTCCTGTTGTCAGGGGAATATCCTCCTGTGTTAATGGTTCTCAGCCAGGGGACATTTGTATACCGGGTGACATTTGATAATGTCTGTTACAACTCGAGAGTGTGCTACTGGCACATAGATAGTAGAGAGCAGGGATGCTGCTAAACATCCTACAATACACAAAACAGCCCCCCACAACAAAGAATTCCCCAGTGCAAAATGTCAATAGTACCAAGATTAAGAAATCCTTTCCTAGACCCTTGCTCTCAGTTTTCCCATTCTCCCCCAGGAAGTATCATTCTTAATTAGTCCTAAAGCTTTTCCTTCTTTATGAAGCATGACTTCAACAATGTTTTTCAAATCAACGTTTTGTGTTCCTTATAAGTAGTCCCAGAATGTGATAATCCCGCATCACTTTTAAGAATAAAAGCTGCTGTCTGTGCATGTCAGGAAAGGCAGTGCTGCCTTTCCCACTTGCTGCTTGCTTTCCCCTCTGGCTGCCTCTCTGAAATACAGAATAAGCTGAGCCCTATGACATAATGGAGGCCCTACCTAGCCTGCCTGAACCAGTCTGCCAGTGGAGCCATTCCTCAGGGTGTTGATCACTCCATAAGATGTTCTGAGGGTGCCAGGTTTATCGGCTACCAGCCTGGCTAGATCAGGCCAAGTTGTTTAATAAGTACTGGGCTGACACTTTGGGTATGGCTTGGACCTGCTGATTTTTCCTCCCACTCCCTTAGATCATTTCATTATTAAATTAAAGATTGTTGTGATTTAAACTGAACCATCAGTCAGTCAGGCAGCCTGTAGATAAACACGGGTTTTGGTGAAAAAAAAATGAACCTGGTACTGCATTTATCAAATCTAATCTCAGCTGGGTGGTTTTTTTTTTCTTTTTCTTCAAGAAATAATTCAAAACTCCAAGGGCTTGAAGTAGAAGTAGAAGCTTCCCTTACAGTGTCAGGAGCCCACACAGAGAGGCTGGCATGCCAGGAAAGGGAGCTGATTATAAATAGAGTTAAAAGCAGCATCAGTCAAAATACACTGATGTGCCTGAGCAAAATGTTAAAAGAAACAAACAGCTTCTGAAATAAGAAGCACTGGTCCTCTTTAAAATTTTTTAAATTTAAGGTGCTAAAGAATAAAGACAGTATATATGCATATAGGTTAAACACACACACGTACCCTACATATACACACAGAACCCAACTGAGCCCTTTAAGAAAATGATGGATAACTATTAAATTTAAAATAACAAAATCACCAGTAGTAAGAGCCTCACAGGGAGCAGCTGTCCTTTTTCTGTACAATCGATGCTATTTATTTAGAAAGTCTGTGGTTTCCCTTTGTGAAATAGTTTTCCTGTATGTGTATCTTTTTCCAGCTTAGGTGGAAACCATTTGAAATTCCAAAAGTGTCTCAGAAGAAAGCGGACTTCGTGAGTGTAAGTCAATGCTATCCACACCTTCCCACTTCTCTCCTCTCTTCCATGGTGCGTGATCCAGCCATTTGCAGCCTGAATGCTAAACAGAAGCAGCCTTGGAGGCAGGCAATCGACACAGCACTGCCTGCCTCTGCTTTGGGGCTGGTCAAGGGATGTCTTTCTTACAGGCACTAAATGGACCCCAACACCAAAGGGTACTACATCTCTCTGAACAGCTAATGGAAATTGAGCTTTTATATTCTTCAGATTCCTTTGTTTTTGGAACAAAGACTCCTTTGATAGTCTGGTGAAGACTGTGTTCTTAAATGCATAAAATTACATAAAATTACAAATAAGCCAATTATATTGAAATACAATGATAAAAATATTTAAATAAATTTGGCTTGGTTTATAGTAATATGTATGCTTCCTTATTAATGCACTAAATCACAAAATCTATAAAAAGATCTAATAACTATGGTTTTCAGAAGTATGAGCATAAATGATATTTCAGGATATCTGTAACAACTATTAATGTGACATAAAAGTATCCATGATTTCTATGTGTTAAGTTTAAGGCACTTCTAATTACTGGTGTGGTTTGTTGTTCACATCATTCACATTAATTGAAGGAAATGATAAATTTCTGTCAGAGTTTAGTGAAATAAATATATAATTTTTTCCTATCCAAGTTCATGAACTCCCCAATATGGACCCCTGGGCTAGAATAGCATCAACTCAGGATGGTAACTATCATTAGTACAATGTGATCAGAAGTTCCGCATGATAGTTATAGATGCTGAGAATATTGAAACACCTGTGCTCAAAGCAAGGTGTATGTAGAGAAAGAAGAGAGGAATTACAAGGAGGTGAGGCTCTAAGAAGCCAGTGGAAGATTCTGCAGATCAGCCTCAGTTGGTGGCTTTCTTAGGGAATGTCCAGGTGCCCAGCCACAGGCCAAGTGTTTGGATCATGTTGAACTTCTTATCCGTATTAAATGCTCCAAAGCCAGTGTAGACTCATGTAAACAGACCCCAAACTTGCAAACGGAGTTAAAATTCAAGAAGAAATCCACCCCGTGTGAATGACAGATGTCTGGAGGAGCAGAGCTCCCCCCTTTTGAGTTTTCCATCTGCAGGTTTCAGGCTGAGTGCCGTTTTGAAAAGGCCAATGTACTAAGGTTTCTTGGACTGTAGATTATCAGCAGAAAGGATTATACTTGGTCATAGTGCTTCCCTTTGTCCTTTTCTACAGAGATTAGGGCTGACCCTATTCATTAGCAGAAGTCTCCCCACATAGTGTGGTATATTTGAGAGCATTACCTGGTGCCTAATGCTACAAGTCTCCTGGGCACCTGATTTTACCTCCAATAGAAACTCTCATTCAGGTTAATCTTAAGCACCAAACTGATAAAATGCCATGTAATGAAATGATGCTCTGTAAAGTACTCTGATGTAGCCAAAAAAACAATTCCGATCTAGAGCCATGGCTGGCAACTAGGATCAGCCATCACCTACCAAACATAAGTCAGTAAATTCCAGGCTTCCCAGAGGCAGCCTGGATATTGATGACTAGGGAATATCTCACTAGTCCCAGAGGAAAGACCCTAGTACTAGGACCTTGCCTCATGATGTTCAGGGACCTCAGGGACTAGGAGGAAGGCTGGCCTCTTAGGCTCTACTCAAATTCACCCTTTCCTCCCCTGTGGGTCTCTCCCAGGGCCTGTATACCTTGTGTGGAGCTGGAGACATCAGGTCTAACAATGGACTTGCCATCCACATTTTCCTCTGCAATACCTCCATGGAGGATAGGTAAGTGGCTTAGTTCTGGGGCAAGACATTCCCATTCCCCACAAGCTGCTGGCCAGAGGGTAAAAGCCAGGTTGTTGTTTTTCTTATTGTTTTTCCTCCAGAGCAATGTTGATATACATTTATTAATAATAATAATACATGAGCATTTCTATCTTGACTGACTCTTGTGGCACCAACAAGAATGTTACATAACAGTGCAAGTAGGAAAGGGATGATGAGGCACTGGAAAGCAGGAGTAGTTCAATAGGCATTTTGACCTTGACCGGGTTTGGGTTAAAATAGTCTTAATTTCTAATGTTCCCCAGGGCTATTCTTGAGTCCAAAGTCACACTGAATGCTCATTTTAGCCACCTGTTGGTGGCAGGTCAAGCTGGCTATGAAGACTAGCTTCGGCTAATAACGGTGTAAGCTTAAAGTTTCTAAACAGAGGAAATCAGACATTAAATTTTTTTTAAATCAGAAAAACACACATGAATGGCATTATTGCTTTTTGTTTGGGAAGCAGAATATCATAGTGATTTTTTAATCAGACCATTTTGTCAAAAGGCAATTTCACTATTCCTGGCTAAGTGACCTTGGGCAAGTCATTTAACTTCTCTGAGCCATAGTCAGGGTGAAGATCATAGCCTATGACAAGGCACAGGAGATATTTCTTTGGGTCCAACCTCATATCTGGCACTTCCTCTCTCTCCACTTGAGCCACATCCATCTTCATTCATTTCTTTCAAACCTGCAATGTGTCCTCCTGCCTCAGAGCATTTGCACATGCTGTTCCTTCTGCCTGGAATATTCTCCTCTCTCCTTAAACCCTTGCCTAAATTATTCTTTCAGATTTTCAGGGAAGCTTTTCTGACTCCCCAGACTAGATCAGGTCCACTATTCTTTCATTCCCCTGAACCTGACTTTCATAGTGCCATTATAGTTTACAACAACATAGTTCTATAATTGATGCTGTCTGACTTCCTATGAGACTCTAAGCTTCATGACAGCAGAAATTGGGTCATTTTGCACACCGTTTTATACCCAGAACCAAGCCTGGCCCAAAATGTGTGCTAAACAATAATTTGTGCAGGGAATTCATTTGTCTGGATAACGTTAAAACTAAAAATTACAGGAATTATTCTATATATTTCAGATGCTTTTATAATTCAGATGGAGACTTTTTGATTGGTAAGTTTTGAAGATTTCAGACTTCTTCACTGTGAATTGAGCCCTAGAAACAATCTGCTTTTTAATTTTATACATATTATGTTCCTTTATCCCTTCAATACGTTTTATTTAGTGAAATCTATAGATTGAATTCTAAAGGCAATTGCTGGTCTGGAAAAGATTTCTAGTGTACCTCAAAACCTCTACTCTTTTCCTGGTTTCTCTGTCATTGCCCATTTCTCCTGGATCCTTCTAACACAGGAGATTTGAGCAGCTGAAAAGAAATGAAGAGTAATACCAACATGTGATTAACTTAATCAAGGTGACTCAATTTGCCTTCAAACTCGCTCAAGAAAAGACTGTCACTGATATCTGCCATTTAAATACAGGTTTTCATGCGAGCATCTAAAATGGAGTATCTATTAGAGATTTCTCTGGACTGCCCCTTTTTTTTATGGTTTTAGTACTGGTATTTTGGAGTGAACATTTTGGTGTAGACATTAGACGTAAATGCTGGCCTTCTGCTGGAACTATCAGAAATGGGTGATTTCTGTCCTATTTTGGCTTCCCTTTTTGGTCAATCCACAAGCTCCTTATCTGACAACTAAGAAAAAAAAATAAAAAGCAGTCAATTTTTTTTCAATCATGTTTTTCTATATAATAAAATAGCTAACCTGAGTTGTCACAATATAGGTCTTTCTCTATGAGACTCAATAAAGCTCTTTTCATTGGGAATGAAAAAGCAAATGCAGCCTTTAAGCCTTTTATTCTTCACAGAGTGGTGCTTGCATAAAAAGATGCTCACTGTGTCCTGTCTTCTTTGTTAGTTCCTCAGAAAGGGAAACTTCTCATTTACACGGAGTTCGGCAAGATGCTTGTGCAGCCCAATGAGATCTGTGTCATTCAGGTGAACGATGTGTCCCCTTCTCCCTGCCTCTCTAATTTGGGAGCAATCAGATATTGCAGCTGTTGCTATTTCCAACTCTAAAATTTCTTTGTCATGTCTGGGCAAAGGCTTCCTGCGCAAAAAATTAAGCAGGCCTGGGTGCCTGCTTTGTTTTAAAATGGCACAAAATCACAAAGCACAGAGCATCGTCAGTTCACTTTCCTAAATATTTATACACACTCTAGATAAGGCCCTGAATATGAATAGAGGGTAGTGAACATGGTTTTTTTTTTTTTTTTTAAATTGGCTAAATCAAAGCATGGTTATTCCTGAACCCAATAAGAGAATAGACTAGAATTGTTTTGGATCATGGATGTTATTAGGAGTTAAATTTTTATTTCTAATTCATCTTTGTGTTGACTGTCTCTCAAACATAGCTCAAAAGACTATAGCATTACTTGAGCATGTGGGGCTGGCTATGGCTGTGGGGCTTCTTTATAACTACAGACATGATTTGGGAGGGCACACCAGTGTCTGCTTCCTGTTCCAGAGAGGAATGCGGTTCAGCATAGATGTCTTCGAGGAGACCAGGGGCTACATCCTAGAGGTCTACGGCGTCCACTTTGAGTTGCCTGATCTGGGACCAATTGGTAAACCTTCACTATAAGCCTCCAAGCCTGTCCTGAGAGATAGGACACAGAAACTTGCATGAGAGTTAAGCATCCTTCTTCCCTCATTATCTCACTCAAACTTCAACTTTCCTCTCTAGACAACTTCTTCTCTAGACCAAGGGTAGCTGGAATTTTAGAGACCTATGAGAACTCCCTGAGCAAAGCCAGGCTTTCTTTTCAGATCTCAAGTTTCACTGGTTCCAGGCAGTATGACCCAACTGATGAAACAAAATCTTCATTAATTAGCTCATCAGTGTATCAATCCATCAGCTTCTCTCAGCATCCACATTGTGCTGAGGGTAATGACAGGAACCTCGTCAAGGGTAACACAAGTCTCTTCCCATAACAGAAAATGACCCAAGACAACCTATTATAAATTCCTCTCTAGAATAGTATGTATACCATTGGAGAGCAAGACAGTACATAATAAATTTCTGTCATATGCAGTGTACGCTTTATGGGTTGTAGAAGTTTGGTTTACTGTAGGCCAGATCACCAGGAACAGCTTCAGAAAAGAGATGAGATTTAGCTAATTCTTGATGAAAAGTTGAGGAAAAATAAAGTTGAAAGAGAACAGCTCAAACAAAAGCATAGAAGTGGGAATGAGCTTTGTGAATAGAAGGGAAATCATTTTCTGAAGTTAATTGGTTGTGTGTAGATAATAAAGTGGGGAAAGCCATAAAAATCACAGGGGTTATATTCCTATGGAAAGGGGAGTAATACTGAGAGGAAAAGTATATGAACCCACACTTCGCAAAATCTACACACTTAACAGTCAAAAAAGCTACATCACTCAGTGCTATGAAGGAGCTAGAAACCGCAGCTTCCATGTGGCAGATTAAAACTTTGAAAAGTGACCTAAGATCTCCCCACCCTCGATTCTTCTGGCAAGCTGGAGTCGGAGCATGCAGAAGAGAAATAAAGGTGGTAAGAGGGGTTGCTCTCCAAACATCACTTAGAGTAAAAAAAATATTTGAGGAAATTGGCCTTTGGTTTCATCTTTGGCTTGTTTGCAGAAGGTAGTGGCCACACCTCCCAGTTCTTCCCTTCTTTGTCAACAGCTTTTTTAGAGCAAAACCAGGACAGGCCAGCATGTGCCTTCTGGTCATTCTCCTGGGAGAATCCAAATAGTCAGAGGAAGGTGGGAGGCAGCAGAGAGGCAGCTGGAGCCATGGTGGGCCGTCTGTCATCCTGCTCACCACCCACTCTTCCCACTTTGACCTGGCTTCCTGCTGCCCTGCAGTCAGCATAGCCTTGAACATGTACCCTCTGGAAAATATATATAATTTTCTAACCAGCTGGGAGTTTGTTTGTTTGTTTTTTTCAACTCCAGGAGCTGCAAATGATAAAACACTTCCCAGGTCTCTCCTCTCGGAGTTAAATTATGTTTTTGCACTTAGGCTTTTCATCTTTGGTCTTTTGATTTATTTTCTTTCTCTGGGGCAAATATTCACAAAGCAAAGGTAAGCAGACAAGTCCTGAGTACTTTCTCCCTGAAAGATTTGTCAGGCTGGAGAGCAGTTTTACAGACTTGGTTTGATTCTGAGTTCTGTCTGAGGAGCAGAGGCACATCAGGGGCAACAGTATGTAACCCTTTCTTTCTCAAGGACTGTAGATCAAGGACTGTAGATGAGTTCTAGAGTCCTCAGGATTTTCTTGGAAAGAAGAAGGTCTAGTATTCTACGATTTTCCCTTGTCCTCCTTTTTAGTCTCTTTCTCTTCTTTGCTCCCCTTACCTATAGTGGTGACATAGAGCATGTAAAGTAGTTTTATAAACCATATTCACTCTACAACTTTAGGAGGTGATGCTAGATGTGATGCATGATGATGATTTTCATGATTTTTTTCCTGACCAAATCCCTTGGGTCCTCCTAAAAAAAAGTACCAGACTAGGAATGAGCCTCTGAACAATCAAAACAAATTGTGACATGCAAGTAAACCCTTTTTTGTGTGCAACCGTGGACATTTTTCCTATGTGACTTCAGAAATATCTAAAAGACTTTTGTGTTCTAGGAGCCAATGGCTTGGCCAATCCTCGAGATTTCTTGATACCTGTTGCCTGGTATGAAGATCGCCAAGTACCAGGTGGTTACACTGTGATTAATAAATACCAGGGCAAGCTGTTTGCTGCCAAACAGGTAATATAAGAGGATCTATAGGCAGGGGAGGGAACAAATAGTTATTTAGTACCTACTGATTACCAAGGCCAGTGTTAAATACTTTACACATACTATATTCTTTCATCTTTACTACATCACTAAGATACTACAAATAAAGTACTGTTTATTACTGTTTAAACAGGCTAAGTAGTGACAAATAATTTACCAAATGTCACAGTAAATGGTAAAACCAGCATTTGAACCTATTTCTGTCTGACTCCAAAGGTCATGCTCTTTCCACTTACCAAGGAAAATTAAAGAGGAAAGGGAATAGCTTAAGAAAAGCATACAAGTGGAAATGAGTTTTATGAATACAAGGGAGATCATTTTCTGAAGTTAATTGGTTATATGTAGACAATAAAGTGGGGATATGTAGCTCTCTGTAAATGGTGAGGGAAACATACAAACAGGATAACATGTTCTGAAAAGGGAAACAAATTAAGAAGCAGATCATTCAAGATTTATATCCATCGATGGCCACCATATTTCAAAAACTAGCAAGAATTGATACAAAACTAGTAAAACACAGTTAAAAGAGCATGATTTTAGATTATACTACCAGCCTGGTAAACTCAGGAGATGAGCAAAGGCATAGATAATAATAAAATAATAACATGTAATCTATAATGTAATATATATTAATACATATAATTATTATATGTATCAGTATATATTATATAGTACATAGTATGTAATTGATATATAGTATGCTATTCTTTAATGTATTAAATATATATTAGAACAAAGTAATCATATAACCAAAATAATCTAAAGATCTTATTTGCAAATATTCGTTTGCTTTATTTTTGTCCCTTTGACTTATTGCTTATATTTTGCAAAGGCATGTTATTGGATAGCATCTAGAAGGTATGCTAACTACTAGAAGCCAACTTGTTTGGCACTTAAAATGAACCCCTGAGGGCAAATTGTCACCCTTATTGACACATCATTACCTTCATGTTCTCTGGGTTAGGATTTCTCAAAATGTGGTTCAGAGACCATTTACATAAAAAATTCTCAGGGTGGCTGATTTAAAATGTATATCCTTAGATACCACTCCAGTCTGGCCAAAATGATAACCTCCGGAGAGAGGTGTGAAAATATGCATTCATTTTAAGCATATTTTTGACATAGAGTTGACAAAGAACCATCCATCATTCTAGAGGTGGCCAGCAGCTCCAATGTTTTCAATGTTTTCCATTTTGCAGGTGGCCCCCGTGTTGGTTATTCTCTGTGCAAGCTCCCTCTGACCTGTTCTCCCTTTTCTACCATGATCTGTGCCCCAGGAGGTTGCCCTATGTGGACTGCATCACCCAGGCTCTCCAGCCAGCTGGCTTTTTGTTGGGTTCAACCAGTGGGAGGTCCTCAGAGGAAATAAGAGGGCAGGAGGAAAACTAAGTTGGGTTTTCCTTTCCTTTCTTCCTCCCTATTTGTGACCTCATCCCTCCACAATCTCAGTTCCTGTTGAGTGGCCCCAGTGGCATGATTAAGCCAGTTCATACGAACTTCCAATACTTGATATACACATCTCTTCCTAGCTTTGTGTTAGGTGGCATCACATTGGTACCTCAAAAATGATCACAGTAAGAGTATGTATATCCCAGAAATCAGCAAATGCTGTAAATTGAAGTTTTTAATTTTTTCCAGAGGGCTAATTGTAAAATATTTATCAGCATACCATTGGGCAGCCCCCTTATTCATGGTTATGACTCTTGCTGGAATCCTGTAATATTTCCTTCCCAGATTCCAGAGGCCTAGGAATGGCGATGTCTTTACATGATTGCTAGGCTCAGGCACCACACCATCTCTAGGCAGTTTACTAATGCCTATCACACCTCTGTGAGTAGCCATTCAGTAAAGTCTTTAGAACATTCTGAATTTGATACCATTTCCAGCACAGACCCATATCTGCAGTGGGGACAGCCTTCCTATAACAGAACATGGATCCTCTCCTACGCCAGGGCAGGCCCAAGAAACATCACCTTAAGATTACTCTCAAATCTCAAGTTCTTGGAGCTGGAACTCTTAGAGACTTCCTTGCCATCCTGCACTCACCAACCGAGCACTGTGTCTAATGGAAGATACTCTAGGCAGCAGTTACCTAGAGAACAGTCACAGCACATGCCTGTCCTTCACACCAGGAAACCCCGAGGGTGGCCTGGGTGGCCTGAGAATTGCTGGCATCCACAGATTCTCACAGTGGTGTTAAAACTTGCTAAAAAGGTGCAGTTTTAGAGAATGTACTATGCATTCTGCTATGCATGTGATCAGAGGCAGCTGCAGCTTATGAACTGGAAAAATAGGGTTAGTGGCTAGAGGAAGGATGATTTGAGGGTATGTGAAGCAACCACAGAATGATTCAGGGTCACATTGCTCCCGAAGGATGCCATTATTAAATTACAAGAATAAAATCAAATAAAAAAATATTGATGCCAAGTACAAACTGTGGAATCACAGCTACAGAAGCATAGGTGCTAAGATCACGTTTTTCTGCTTCTTTTGCAATCAGAATGTCTCCCCATTCAATGTTGTGGCCTGGCATGGGAACTATACCCCCTACAAGTACAACTTGGAGAATTTCATGGTCATCAACGCAGTGGCCTTTGACCACGCAGTAAGTCTGGACCCTGGAGGAGCCTTGGGGAGTGGGCAACCCTTGGGCGAGAAGAGTTTATAGATTTAACATTTCTAGTGTCACTCTTGGAAGCCTGAAATATAGCCATTTGTGACTGTGCTGACAGGAGTTTGAATCATCTGCTGCAATGCTTCAGAGAAGGAATAAATAACATAGCAAGCGAGGGAGCCAGGCTAGACTCTCAAAACTCGCGCAGGAGCACAGCTCAGTTCTCTACATGGATTAGTCACAGTAGCTGTCCTAGATGACTAAAAACTTAGTTTCTTCATGGAAAGTTTATCCCCAAAAGAAAAATGACTGCTAATCTTAGTGATGGCATGATAAAAAGGGAACATTTCTGTATTTGGAAAGTTCCCTGTCCTGCCCACAAATACCAACAGTCCACTAGCTCCAGCTGCCTACTCCAGTACCTCTCCTGGCTGCTTCTAGCCATGATGGAGCAGACAGCTCTCTTCTAAAGTGACTCATAACATGCAGTGCTTGAATTTAAACCAAAGAAAGTCTAGTGTATGAACTTGCTAATATTTTTCACTTATTTAGGGGGCCACAAATAGGTTCCTGGTCTACAGTGCAGGCCCCTAAGGCCCCACATTCTCGATGAAGTGTAGTTCTGGGATCCTGGAGGGAAGTACATTTTACAACCTAGTTTATAAAAGATTACCTTAACCCACAAGCTGGAGGGATAATTAGAGCAGAAGTTAGAGAATCAGAAACAGAAAGATTACTCTGAGCCAGTTCAGCTTATCTCTTTGGGGACAAAACTACTGTTTTGAAGAGCAACAACTCTGAATAAAACTAAAAGGGAAAAGAAAATGAGGCATCAAGCTCAAAACAGCATGAAAAAGGATCCCGTGACAGTGATAGAGCTTTATTTGAGCCTCACTACCTTTTCGTTAAGTTTCAGATCATTTCTCATGTCAGATGGAGAAGTGTTAACTCTCACAGCAATAAGGGCTGGGTTTTCGACTTTCATTTACCTACGTTCAATCTCCTCTGTTCTGCTGCTATAGTTATTTTTCCAAATTTCAGATCTGATCATTCTACCACTATATTAAAAAACCTTTTGTAGGCTCCCTGTGGTTTAGAATTAAGTCTGAGCTCTGAAGCGTGGTATTTGATGCTCTTCACCATCTGGCCATGGACTAATTTTCCAGTGCCACCTCTTGCCCCTCTCCTTTCTGCCAGTGCACCCAGGGCTTTAGCTTTACCACCTCTTAATAAAAATCTGTGTGTATTTTGATGTCTTTCCTGTTTTCTGTGCTTAAAAATCCTTTTATTTTCCTCCTCCTTTCCTTCTTTCCTTCCCCCCTCCCTCTCACTCATTTTCTTTCTCGTTTCATTCTTCAGCACCTATTTCAGATATCACCCCCTCTTTGAAGCCTTCCTGATCCTCTCAGGTAAAAATAGGCACCCTTTTTCTGTGCTCCCTTGGATTTCTATTTATAAAGCTAGATTGCCCTTGGCACCTTGCTGTGATTAGTTGTTCATGCACCTGTTTTTTTACTCCTTCAGTCCACCTACCCCGCCTCTCCACCAATAATGTTAAAGGGGCAAGAAATAGATCTCAATTATCTTTAAACCTTGGCCATAGCATAGCATCTAAAAGCAAACATGATCATTGATTTCAATTAAGTCTAATCTCAGTCTTTCTACCGAAGGATTGTGAAGTTCTTTTAAAATCAGAATCACGCCCCAACCTATTCCCCTCTACACTGCCACCACCCAAACTAGTGATGTCCATGGTGTGTTTTAAACCAAAGAGTCAAACAAGGGTAAGAAAGCAATGAGAACATCAGCTAGAATCTCTATGATTCACCACCCCACAACCAAAAAAAGAGAAGCAGATCCTACATTTATGCCAAAGCGTGAATATTATTTTCTTTCTATTTCCACCTTACCCCAAGCATCCCTTCTGCCCAAGAGCTCCCTGCAGCACACCCTAGCTCTAGGGTGACCTGAGGTTTCGAGGCAGGTGCCACAGGTTCTCAGACCCACAGGGTAGTACTTTGTGAAACGGGGTTCTGCACGGTGAAAAAGCAGCTCAGAATCTTCTTAGCTGCTGTTACTTCAAGCACTGCAAGAGGGGAAAGTCAGATGAGTGATTATTACACCTCAACAACAAGCCCAGGCTTCTTAGCCTGGCCTATGTGGTTCGATCAGAAATTAGAGTGTCACTCTAAAACCCTTTCATGTGTGGGTGACATGCGTGTTATTGTCCAGCCACCTCCCTTTCCTCGTATGTTCAGCCTCTCCTTGTGCTTTCTCAGGACCCATCCATTTTCACAGTATTGACTGCCAAGTCTCTACACCCCGGAGTGGCCATCGCTGATTTTGTCATCTTCCCACCTCGATGGGGGGTTGCCGATAAGACCTTCAGGCCTCCTTATTACCACAGTAAGTCTCTCTTTTGCCAAGCCACATTTAAACACCAGAGACAGAAAAGCGACGAGCATCGCCTGTTGGGAATACAGCAGAAGGTGTTTCTGGACACCTTGCCCTGGCTCAAGTTCGGGATCCTGTATTTGAGGTCTGGTCCCTGACCTGGTCCCAGACCTGGTCCCAGACCTATAGCTGCTTAAATCCATAACTTCCATTGGGGTGTCAGGGACACGTTGACTCTGAGAAGGAAATATTGCATAATTCCTGGAGCCCAGTTCCTCTGACCCAGAAGAGAGGCAGAAAGCCTGGCAAAGCATGAAGCAAGAAGTTTCTTCACATTTCAGATGCTTCTTTTGAGAGAAGAGGAATGGTGCACTGCTGTTGGTTAGTTTGTTGTTTGGGGAAAGCTCATTATCTAAGTCTAGTTCAAGGGCTAGCGAAATGTGCCTTCTCCAATAATTTTGGCAGGATAGAGCAGACTGTAGTCCACACTGAGGGATGGATCCTATTCTGAAAGCAGTTTCTGTAGAGTATTTTCTGCCTAGAACAGAACTTAATCAAATCTGCTTTTTTATTTTATTAATATTATTACTAACAGCTAACAGTTATTGATCATTTTCCATAACTCTAAGTTTTTTTAAAGCTTCAGTTCATTTAATCCTCATAACATTTGTCAGATATAGGTTGTATTATTATCCCCTGCCCCTTTTTTTTTTCCAGAAGATGAAACTGACACAAGAAGGATTAAGTAACTTGCTCAAGGCCCCACAGCTAATTAAGTGGTGGATTTGGGATTTAACTGAAGCCAATCAGATGCCAGAGCAGACTCTCATGACCACTAACTGATGTGCCTAGCACAGTGCCTGGTACTTAATATGCTTCTAATAAATATTTATTTAATAAGTGAATGAATCACCAAGAATAAGGCAGTTCGTGGCTACACTTAATGAGGTTGGCATTTTTAATTGTGCAGTTGCAGCTGTAAATCCAATCTAAAGGTCAATATATGATTCTACTTCCTAACTGCATTTTTGTACATAGAGTTCTGAAAATACGCTGAGTGGGAACATTCTAAAAAAAAAAAAAAAAAAAAAAACCCTCTCCTTAGTTAACCTCAGGGCCTTCTGTCCATATGAAGCTCCTCTCTATACAGATCAGCTCCCAGGTACCAGGGCTCAACAGGGTAGAAAGGTGCACTGGGTGGGCAGCTCAGACATTTGTAGAGGCCTTTGGGATGGGCTACTTCATGGCCAAACCCCAGCATTTTTTTTAGGTGGCACCACTATGATTGAGAGAAGGATACCATTAATTACCACTACAAAGATACAAGATGCTTTGTGAATAAAGTTGTAACAAACTATGTCCTTTCTGAAGAGCATCAAGCCCACCATAGGCCCTATTTCCTCCTGGCGGTTAGTCCCCTTAGAGGACCTGCTGAGAAGAGAGAGAGAATGGCTCTGGCTTAGAGCCTGGATCTCACATGCTAGTCTTTGATAATTCACTATTTCATATAGTTCTTGTACGGAGGTTTGAGAATGTTAAGGGTCGTAAAATCACTTAGAATGCCTTTTTTCAATGTTTATTACCAAGGCCCACTCCCAGAGAGTTTAATTAGTTGGTTCTGAGGTGGAACCTCAGAATCTGTGTTTTGAACTAGCGAGTCATGAAATTCTGATGCAGGAGGTGTACAGAGCACTTGTTGAGAGACACTGGCCTGGGGCTGTCGCCCCACCCAGGGAGAGGGATAATAGAGCAATCAGACCTGGACAAGTCTGCTACTGGGCACAGCTTTCAACCCATGCCTTGACTTCGGTTTGTAGTTCAGATTGCCTGAAACAAATGGCCTTGTGATGTGCTACTAATAATTTTTTAAAAGACTCTCAAGTAAATTTGGCCCAGGAAAGAAAGATCTCAAGAAAGGTATGGTTGCCTCAAGTTAGTTAGAAAAACCACAGAACCCCAAGTCAGAAATTATTTTTTACCAGAGATATTTAAAATATTGCTTTAGCAATAATCAAAAATTTTGCTACCTTGATGTGACCTTTTAGAAGGAGAGGATTATTTGTATAGAAATATTGCCTCCAGTCATCTTAATGTGCGTTAGTCAGCTGGATTCACATTAATCAGAAAGGCAAGATCTACCCTCCCACTGTCCTTTGAAATATAAAATATGATATAGAAAAGTCATCACCAAACTCTTTGCTACATAAATTCATATTCATATCAAAGCTGAATTCTGTCTTGCTCTCTTCTTAAAATTAGTCCATGAAGGTGACCCTGATGATGCATACTGGAGTGATGTGTGTGACAGCATATTTAAATTATAAGCAGAACTGCTTTTTCTCTATCCTGCTTCATGGAGAAGCACATAAAGCTACGGGTCTTTCCTTTTCTGCAGGGGCCTGCGGCAGCATTTTGCTTTCTGGGCAAGATGGTTATGGCTGCCTTGCCAATTATAGAAGTATTTTGGCAATTAGTTGTATTTCACATGTAAGGAAAAGGGGTAGGCATTCATAACATCATATGTTTGGCCTTACAAGAGTTGCCACTGCCATATCTCTCTACTCTGTTCATGTTTTGCAGTCTTAGCGTTCTCTTGGGACAGACTATGAGTAACTTCATATAGGCTATTTCTTATTCATCTCTATCACAGTACTTAGCATAGTGTCCAATTATATATATTAGATGAATGAATAGGCAGATGGATGGGTGGGAAATGAACAGATGGATGGGTAGATGAATTAAAAGTCACTTAAATTTACTCAGGTATTATATTTAATTCTTGCTTTAAATGTATTGCTATTCTAATAAAAAGCTTTATTTCAAAAGAAACACAAGATTTAAAGAATCAGAACATGGTGATTTTTGTCAAATTTTGTGTAATTCCAGAATGCACAACTAGCACCAATATATTTAACTTATATAAAAGCAAATTTCTTTAATCCGAGAGAACTTTTTTAACACCCCGAGCTTTGTTGATTAGAGAGCTTCCATTCACAGGAGGCATGCAGACAGACCCCAGGAGATTATTTGTCAGAAATGATATAGAAAATTCTTCTCTATTGAGTAGAAGTAGAGATCCCTTCCAATTTTAAAATTTGGAATTCTGTGAAGAGAATATCAATGGAAATAAAAAAGAATGCATCTAAGATGTATTCTGAAGAATAGAAGAATAAGATGATATCAGATTCAGATATGGAAGATAATATTTGTTAGAATATAGCATTTGTAAATTGGGTTTTACAAATACTAGGATCCTTTCACAGAGTATCATTTGATAATGGGCTCCAAGTCCAGGTTTCTTTCCATTACATCACCCTTCCATCAACACACACCACAAACACAGACACACACACATGTACATACCTCACTTCAGTTTTCTATGTGAGGAACCAGAAATATGGTGACGCATGTACTACTGTGGGGCTGGTTGAGAAGGGGTTCAAAATCACACATAAAGATAATTTTGATATGAAGATTGTAAGCCTAAATGATGGAGTCCATTCATTCTTTATTATAATTTGCATTTTAATTATTATGAAAATTTTTGTCCGGGCCTTAATTTTTTTTAAATCTAGATTGATCTCTTTCAAGCAGTGAAATACAAGATCTCTGATAATCTGCATGGCCATGGAATAGAGCTTTGCCTACCAAGAATTCTACGCTAATGAAAGTTTTGTGATTCTTCTGTTTATCTGTATTCTTTATTATTCTTATAAAATGTTTCAGGTTCTCCTGTCTTCTTGTCATTCTGTGGAAATAATGTTTGAATGGTCTTAGCGTTTACGGGTCTTACCTTGGGTAATAGAAAAAATACCACTTCAATCTTCCCAGGGAACTGTATGAGCGAATTTATGGGACTCATCAAAGGTCACTATGAGGCAAAGCGAGGTGGGTTCCTGCCAGGAGGAGGCAGCCTGCACAGTGTAATGACTCCCCACGGGCCTGACGCTGACTGCTTTGAGAAGGCCAGCAAAGCCAAGCTGGCACCTGAGAGGATTGCCGATGGCACCATGGTAAGTTAAATGCCAGGTTCTGGTAGCCTCTGGGCTCTCCAATCTTGTTGAGAGACATGGCTGTTTTTTATTTATTAAAGTCACAGAGGAGGAGTCAGGAGAGGAGAGTATGTGTCTGTGTATATGTTCCCATGTGTTCAGGCACACAGCCTGTGTTTTTCCTAGATTTCTGATGTGCTAGGGTTAGAGAAAGCTTCAGACCTGGAGTCAGGCCTGGGTTCCAATGGAGTCAGGCCTGGGTTCCAATCCTAGCCCTTAGTTCCTGCATGACCTTGAACAAGTCACTTCTCTGCTTCATTTTTCACATCTGTAGAGTGGGTATGGTACCTGACCCAGCAGGTGGCTCTGATTTAACCTTACAGACTATCCAGCACTGTTCAAACATAGGATGGTATTATTAATGCTGTGGGAAGGATCTTCCCTTATCTGCATGCAATCCTGTGTATATGTGCTTTGTCTCAGAGTCAACTCCTGCCTTTTGAAGTAATCCTCTGGGGCCACAATAGCAGAGAATGCATGATGTCACCTTCAGCTGGTTTCTCAAACCAAGGAGGGTCAAGAAGACTTTCTATCAATCACTATATTCAGCGCTGTGAGCAGCAGTTCCCTGCAGTTTTCTCATTTTCTTTTGCTTTCCTTTGGCATGGGATGAAACTGATGGGATTTAAAACCTGTTTTGTATTCCTCCTGTGTCAGACTGTAAACACTGAGACTGAGCACAATTGCAGACGGCTGCGGCACTTGATTTTATTTTACTTTTGCGTTCTTGGAGGTAGAGTTTATGGACCGCAAGGAGTAATTTTATGCTAAATTATATGCAAATTTGTTTTACAGTTTTAAACAAATGCCTTTGATGTTAACTGACTTTAAAATCTATAGCACAGACCTGCCTGACCCCATGCCCAATTTGCAAACATCCTAAGCATTATCTGTCCTTCTGTCCAATACAGTTTGTTATCAGTCCCAACCCTGGGGCTAGAGTTGGTGGATTTAGTCTGTAGAGAGAAGGTGAGAAGAGTCCCATCTGCTTGACCTCAGCTCTATCACCCCTTGCAAGGGCCTCTGGAGAGGATCCATAGACCCCTACATTTCTATGAGACATGGTTTGAGCATCTCAGTTAAGATATTGCCTCTAAAGCCTCCTGGAAGTCCACAGGTCACTCCAGAGTTGCCATTCAATGACACTGTCAGTGTTACCAGGGAACATTGTTCTATATCAGTGAGGCACAGGGCAGAGCTGTTTTTCTGAGGAGCAAGACTTTGAATGTCTAGGGCCTGAGCACTAGTGACAAAGAACTCTCCTATGTGGAGGTTCAGGAGTGGGAAGCCCTGAGTAGCCAGGGAGCCCAGACGACCTGGTGAGGGAGGGTCCAACACTTAACCTAGACCTGACTTTGATCTCCCTCACCATTTCCCACTATATAATTTGGACACTGGCCCATCTATATGCCTTATCCTTATTCTAGTTTGGAATAAATTAACTTTATACAATACTGTCTTCAGGGCTCAGTTTAGGTGAATTTTGTTACTCTAATCAGACAACAAGTCTCCTAAGAAGCAGTCAGTAAAGAGACAATAACAATGGCCATGATAACAACCTTATATCTGAATACTGCTTTATAACATGCACTTCCACATGATCACATCTGGTCCTCACATCAAGCCTGTCATAGGAAGGGAAGCAGAGATAATCATCTCCATTGGTTTAGGTAAAAAGAATTTAATGTATATTAGACATCAAAACATTAATGTGACTTCTGTGGATTGTGGCACAAGAGAATATTTATTTTCCTTTTATTCATCTATATTTTTAAAATTTTCGAAAATGTGAGCACATAAGCATTGTAGGGTTTTATTTTGTTTTTGTTTTTATTTTATTTTTTAAAAAGCCACAGTGGATTAAAAAAAAAAATCAGCAATCAGTGAAGCTGGAATGTCTACCATGCACAGAGCACTTGCATATTCTTTCCATTGCTGACAAAAACCTGATCCACCATTCTAGGACAGAGCTTTTAAAAGGGCCACAGCATTCCTACTTCGTAATTCTCTCCTCCTCACAGTCTCTTTTCAGTGTACCAACTGCCCTAATTCACTGAGAGTACCAACTGCCCTGGTCTCTTTTCTGCCTTTGCCTTTCTCTGTGCCCATCTCCTGGTCAAAGTACTGAAGAAAAAAAAAGGTTCAAATCCCAGCTCTGCCACTTCTGGCTGCCATCACTTTAGACAAGTCATTTCCCAGCTCTGAGCCTTAGTTTCCACCTCTGCAAAATGAGGACTGTGGCCTCCTTCACAAAGACATAATCACAGTAATTAATGGCCCCTGAGGAGATGAATATTACTAGGATTCTCCCAGCTCTGCCCTTGGGTCTAGCAAATTTAATTCCATAATGCTACAAGGACAATGTGAGACTTATGTGCCCAATTCCATTGTCCAGAATAAAACTTGATGCTCTAAGAAGTTAAGGGTCTTGCACAAGGTATCACCTGCTTAATAAGCGGTGGGGCCAGAGCCAGAACCCAGGACCTGAGCTTGCTCTTCTCACTATGCTGGCACACACGACTTGTTATTCAAAGATTCTGCCTACCCGCATTGTCTCTCTTGACACCTAATCAAATGTGTTTTGTTATCCACCTCACCTCTTCTTCCTTGTTATTTCCTACAGGCATTTATGTTTGAGTCTTCTCTAAATATGTCTGTCACCAAATGGGGGCTCAAAACCTCTGATTGTTTAGATGTGAACTACTACAAGTGCTGGGAGCCTCTCAAGAGCCACTTCACCCCCAATTCCAGGAACCCAGCAGGACTTAATTGAGACTGGAGCATTACTACCACAGTTGAAAATGGATGTGTGCAGAATCTCATTCTAAACACTTCTGGTGTATTGTGGGAGGGGGCTAATTAAAATGAGAACTCATGTTTTTATAGTCAAGTGGCTGTCAGCTTAATTACTCAATAAATACCTGCTGGTGTTGTGTGACAGTGGTAATTGGTCATAATCAGCACTTGACTGGGGCAGACCTGTAGTGGCCAGGACTTGGGGTTTACGAGACTGTACCAGGACCAGGACTCCTTTGCATGTGCTTAGCCTGAGTGCCTTTATTCTAGAAGCATCAGTCTAGAGCACCTACCAGAGATCACAAGCCCAAGCCACAAGAAGGACAGGCCAACATAACAACCATGAGCTCAGATAGAAGGACCAAGGCCCTAGAAGTCAGTTCAGACATAGGGAAGCAAAGGGGGTCAGCAGAGCTCCAAACATCTAATGTCATCCTTAAACAGATGGGCAGCCAGGAAACAGGCTATCTAATCTTGATAGTCATGTATCAGCCAGTATAGCGATAATAGGCAAGAAGTCCAGTCACCAAGAGTGAGCATCATTCACTGAGAGTACCAACTACCCTGATTTTCACACAGAAAGCCCTGCATTCCAGGAAACCCCTCAGTCCTAGTCCAAGCAGGACAGTCAGTCACTCTATTATTCATTTGTTTATCAGTTCATTTGATAACCTTACACTGAGTCCTTACAATGTGCCAGCTATAGAGCGAGACTCTGGATATGAATGATTGCAAAGGACAAAGTCATCTACCCTGAACAAGCCCAATCCCGTCTGATCTCGGAAGCTAAGCAGGGCCAGGCCTGGTTAGTACTTGGATGGGAGACCACCTAGAAAGACTAGGTGCTGTAGGCATTTAAAAAATGTTTAAAAATAAGGGATTGTAAGCTGACAAGGTCCTTGCAATCTGTGAGATCAAACAAGGGTTGCCTCACCTAAAAATAAACAAAGAAAGGAAGGAAGGAAGGAAGGAAGGAAGGAAGGAAGGAAGGAAGGAAGGAAGGAAGGAAGGAAGAAAGGAAAGAGAAAGAAAGAAAAGAAAGAAAGAAAAGAAAGAAAGAAAGAAAGAAAAGAAAGAAAGAAAGCAAGAAAGACAGAAAGAAAGAAAGAAAGAAAGAAAGAAAGCCATTTTTTCCTTTCTCAAGCTCACAGTCTGGAGAGATCAGGGCCAAAAAAGATCAAGGGCCCCTGTGCTCAGACCACAACAAAACAGAGTCAGTGCTGTGTAGGAAAGCAGCTCCTGACAGCTCCCTTCCCATGGCTGACATCTCTTCCAGAATACTGGGGGGCCCAGGACTTTGGGGTGAGTTGATTAGGTTCTCACAGAGTGAGAAGACAGGCACATCAGAATAGAAAGGAATGGGAAATGGTATTTGTCACTACTTTAGCTCTGTAGTTTTAGCACATTTCCCCCACTTTGTTGCCATAGTAGCAACTTTGATGTGCTGATGCCAGATTTTTATTTAACAGTATGTAGCAAGAGTCAGCATGTGTCAGGGCCTGGGATCTAGGGTTGCGAGATGAAATACAAGATGCCCAGTTAAATTTGAATTTCAGATAAGCCCTAAATAATAGGATATGTCCTTTAAACATACTTATTCTAAAAATTTATTCAGGGTTTATCTGAAATTTAACTGGGAAGCCTATATTTATATTTGCTAAATCCGGCAACCCTATGAGATTTTAGGGTGGTCAAGGAGAAAGAGATGGTCCTTACAGAGCTTACATTCTAGAGAAGGAGACAGATGAAATAAAGAAAGAAAATAATCACAAATTGTGAAAAATAAGAAAGCAAACAGGAACTGAGTTGAGACTAACAAGTGGGATGGGGAGACCTTTCTTTAGAGAGGAACATCTTCAATGAAGAAGTACAAGATAGGAAGGAACAAGTTATTAGAGGAGTAGGGTTGGGCTGGGGTGGGGTGGGGAGGAGGAGCATTCCAAGAAAAAGCCTGTGGATTCAAGAAACTGAAAGAAGAGTGGATGTGGGAGCCGAGCAGGAGACCACTCAACAGTCCAGGCAAAAGACATTGTCTTGGATTAATGAGGCAGCAGCAAGGGCAGAAGCAGATAAATTCCCGTATGTTTTGGAATAGACCTGAATGACCTTGTTACTGGACTAGATGTAAGGTGTGAGGGCAAGAGGAGCTGAGGACAAGGCTGGGGTGACTGCTGGGTTTCTGACAGTAGTATTTCATGGTCTCAAACAATAAGGTGAAGGTACCTTTGTGCGTGACAGCAGTTGGTGCACCTTCCTAATGTTCTTTAGTATAAAGAAGTCTTTATTAAAAATTAAGCATTGTTAATCTTCAAATAAATTTTAAAATTAACCACTGTAGCAGAAGTTTCCAGTGGCCTACCTATATCCCATCAGCAATCACCATCCAGTGACAACTAAATCCTTCCAATTGCCAGCATCACACTGGCAACTCTGCCTGAGATCCAAATCAGAACCCGGCAAAAGTGCTGAGGATTGAACAGCCCTAAATGCAGCCTTAAACCAATGAAAAATGGGAATTAGTGGGTAGAAATGTCAGCTCTCTCACCCATACCTCTGAGCTCATGTCTGGCCCTGGCTCCCTGCTATGGTGGCAATTCTGATAATGCGCCCGTTAGCTTCCTTTCCTCTTACCTCCACACTCTCCTGTGGTGCTTCCTGGGCTCTTCTCCCAAATAGATAACCACTAAAATATTTTATTCCCAAATCTCAGCCTTTCCATAATGAGCTCATTCTAATCCTAATCTTAGACATATATACCTAGACTCTCACCTATTTCAGTTCATTCTGTCATCAGTTTGGTGGCAAAGCCTGCCTAGAGCTAAAGCAACATTCTCGGTTTACATCCATTTGGCATCTAAGCCCTTGGATATTATCTCCCCAACTCTGATCAGCAAATCATCAGTTGGAAATAGTATTTCCCCCAAGCCAGACTTTTCACGCTAATTTTTTTTTTTTTTTAAGATTTAGTTTCCTTGTGTAGTGCCTCAGATCAGCTAGAAAGTGCTATACTATTTCCTTAATTCTCTGTTCTTGAATATCACCATTTCATTCAAGGTCATTTTTTTTATAACGTTAATGAGATGCCATAGAAACTTAACTCTTGTTTATATAAATTAGCCTATAGTAAAATTGGTTTTATTACATGTCATTTTGCTTCAAGTCGCAGAACCTATTGACAACATTAAGTGAAGACTTATTATATCCTTCTCCACCAGGCTCCCCAACAAATATATCATCTCATTGCTTAGAAAAAAAAAAAAAACTTTAAAAAATAAAAAGCACCCTGATTAGGTTTCCTCCAGAGACTGGAGGGTTTTCTGCCAGATCCTCTTTGTCATCTTCTATATTTTCCAGGGTGCAATAGAAGCCATCTTTCTCTGTTTTTATTTTTAAGAGATTTCTCTCACAGCCCAGGCTACTTAGCTATGGTTCTAGACCAATGGTTCTCAATAGGGACAATTTTGTACCCACCCCCCTAGCAAAGTCTAGAGACATTTTTGTTGTCACAACTGGGGAGGGTACTACTGGCATCTAGTAAGTAAAGGCTAGGGATACAGATTAACATTCTACACCACACAGGGCAGGCTCTCTAATGAAGAATTATTCGGTGCTGAATGTCGATAGTGCCAAAGTTAAGAAACTCTGCTCTTGACACCGTGGTTCTCAACTTAAGCTGTACATTGGATCTCCAGAAAGCTTCTAAAACTCCAAGTGCCTAGGGTATACCTCAGATCAACTAAATTAGAAACATTGGGAATGGAACCCAAATGAGAATTTTTTTGAAACTCCTCAGGCGATCCCAATGCACAGGTAAGGCTGAGAAATGCTGTTTTAGAAACTACATTAAAATTAGCATTCAAAACAACTTCTGTTTCCAACTTCAGATCTTGGTCCAAATCAGGGTTTCCTAGAGTCTACAGAAGAGGTGAAAAAAATCCCTAAAACACCCAATATTCTCAGACCTAGAATGGGATGGGATGGGGTGTATAACGAGGGAGGACCTAGCAAGAAAAGCAGGCTACGTGGCAGTGATGGGGAGGGACACTGCCTCCCACCAGAAAGCACCAGCTCTGTAAAGGTGCCCCATGGGGCACAGAGAGTGTGAGGAGGAGGAAGGGAAAGTTGTGAAACGTAAGGCCTAGGTGTAAACTGCCTAGAAGTTACAAGCTAATGTGCAGTTTCTGCACTGTGATTTTCCAGTGATGATAGATTTATCACTTCTGGGTTTAAAGGAAATTTTGTCCTTCTGAAAAGACATTTTACCGATTAAAATGAAAATAAAAATTAAAAAAGCTTGAGAGCTGACATTTAAATTTCTTATACTTAGTGATCAACCTGCCTTCAATTTGATATAATCAACTTTATATAATTGCATCACAAATCTTAGGTATGTCCAAAGTTTATCCTTTTTGTGAGGCAGTGTAGTGCATCATTAAGAGCACATGTGTACAGCCACACTGCCTGGGTTCAAATCTAGACTCTATCTATCCCTTGCCAGCTGTGTGACCCTGAGCAAGTTATTTAACCTCTCTGGGTCTCTGTTTCCTCAGCTGTGAAATGTGGATGATAGTACCTACCTTATAGTGTTAGTGACTATAAAATGAGTTAATATGGGTAAATTGCTTAAAATAATACCTGTCAGATAAATAAGCACTGAAAAACAAGTAGCTATTATGCAGGGATTTGCCTTTTGGAGGCATATTTTGATCTTGGTATGTTTGTTTTTAAATATAATTATTATGTATTTATTAATATAATAACCATTATACATGAATTTAATTTTTTTTTTTTGGAAGAATGGTAACTCTTGAATCCAGACTGTGCTTTCAGAGCTGTATGAGTTTGAGCAAGTAATTTAACCTCCCTAAGCCTCACTTACCTCATTTGAAGGAAACAAAACCAACTTACTTCACAGGGATTTGGTGGGGGTTAAATGAGACTAGGCATTGAAGGTGCCTACACTGCTTTTGGCACATTGTGAGCATAGGCAAATACAACCTATTATCATTGTTATTGTTTATTATTGCCATTGTCACTCAGTGAATACTTATCAGTTCCTGCCTCAGGGAGGCTATTGTGCTACTGCTGTATGAGACACAGGAACAGGAATGAGTAAGCCAAGGTCCTTGTCCCTAAATAAACTAGCAGTTAGCTGAAGATTATGGTATATACGCTTCTAATGGAATAAGTAACAGAAGCCCGAAACAGGAAAAATTTAGAAGTACTGTCTCCTTTTTGTCATCTTTGTGGTGTTAAAATAAGAAAATCATATTGAGGCTCAATTTAAGATCTCAACAATGCATAGTAATAGCTCAATTAAGGTGACAGTTAAGACAGAATCTAAAATGACTTTTATAGAAGTCCTCAACTTCAGCACCAGGTTCTTGGAAACTGTAATTTTAGGCAAAACTATGTATAACAAAACAAATTTTATCATAGGTTAATTGATATAAACAACAGTTAAGTTCCTGTGGAGTATTTCTGGTAACAAAAATATCACCAAACTTCTAAAGACCCAAACTTTTTGAATATTAAACATTTATATAAATGTATGCATTTAAGGACTGATGAAAACAAGTAAGATTATTTTCCAGCCCATCTACTCCAGTTCAGGGTCTCAGTGGCTGGAACCTCTCCAGGCAGCTTGGGGCCCAAGGCAGGACCCAACCTTGGACAGGACACCCTTCCACCGCAGGGTGCAGATATAGGGATTTCCACTAGTCTCTTTAAAAAATAAAATAAAATAAAATAACAGGGTCTATAGAAGGAAAGGGGAAGTGGATGTCAGTGGGCAACAGTTAGTGCTCACTATGTAAACCTTTTTGTGGGAATTTAGCAAGAATAATATGGGAGGTCTTGGGTTTGAATCCCATGTCTTCACTCCCACAACCCAAGACAATCTGCTAATATTTGCTTTAAACAGAAAATGCTCCAAACGTTTGCTGATTTCTTTCCGAAACCTATCTCTATTAAAATGGCTTTTCTTCTGTTTGTATGAGAAGGTCGACTGGCAATTGTCTCAATTGTTCCAACAGTCTCATTTCAAATCACAAAGAGGTGATATGGGCAGCCAGAGCAATAGTTCTTAATCACAGCCTAGACTCCAATACTAAAATAGGTAGGCTTTCTTAAAGAATTAGAAAAGTCATTTTTCCTGTCTAAACCTTTCCTATAGAATTAGGCTGTGAAACTGGTATATCTTTAAATATCCTTCCAGCTTTAACATTTTTATACCAGTGAATGTGCTAGAAAACCGAAAAGCAGGGAGTCCCTGCTCTTGAAGGCATTATCTCTTAAACCCCCCAGGCTGGATTAAGTGTCCTTTCTCAGTACTGGACTCCTTACATCATTGGTCTTTATGCTTTTCAGAGAATGGTTAAAGATTCGCTTTCTAGAGTCAGGCTGCCCAAATTTAAGTTCTACCTCAGCTCTTACTAGCTGAGCAAAGAGGACTTGAACAAATTATTTAACTTCTCTAAATCTCATTTGCATAATAGGGATCTTTTTAGATATTTTCAGAGATAAGCTCTTTAGCTCAGTGCTTGGAACACAAATAAAAGTTTACAAGTGCTAGTTGTGATAATTGTTTTTCTTCATTGTTAGTTCCTCCAAGGAGTGTTGTGACCGGAATAACCAGACTCAACCTGAATGCTCTGATATTAGAGGCAGTTTATTAGCCGGTGGCTGTCCTTCCAAAGGAGCAGCCCCGAAACATAAAGATACAAGGGTTTTAAGCCCAAAATCTCATTCTTCATTCTGTCTAAATCACAAAGGTTTAATATTTCTTCTATTCTCTACCTGTCAACCTAAAGGTGGGTTGTGCAAGCGGGGGTACAGAAGCAGAAAGTGTACTGTTAAATGTTAGGTTCCCATGGGTAACTGTTAGGTTCCCATGGGCAACTGTTAGGTTTCCAGGAGTAATAGTCAAACAATAACTTTTCAAGCAGGCAGGTGTCCAGAAGCGAGACATGGCGATTAGCACGTAGGCTCTTAACCTTAACCCATTACTACATCTTTGTGACCTTTTCAGTAGCACGTCATCACAGGAGTTGTATATTTTTCATATTAGTATCATCAGTACTTAGTAAATGACTGGGGCTCAGTAAGTGTTTGATCAATGCAGAGATCTGATGGCCAGTGAGTGTCCTACTATCCTACTAGAATTCAGTAGGACATAGGCTCCTCCACTCCAGTGGCTCCAGGAAACCAACCATCCTCAGTGCCTGCAGACCAACAGCAGCTCATTCTCCCTGCAACCTCGAACAGTATCTCCTCCCAAACACTCTGATGCGACCAAACCACTTCTGTGCCACCCTTCTGCAGAAATGATTTGGGAACTGCTTATCCAGCTTCTAATAGATGGTTTCAGGGTAACTGCCCCCCCATCTTCATCTCACACAAGCCATTCCATATAATATTCTTCAATGCTGTCTCCATCTTACAGAGAATACGAATAAAACCCTTAAGAAAACTGTTTTTAATCGATATGAAACATAACATAACTAACTACAAAATAAGTATTTAATTGTACAAATGTAGTTTCAGGAAAAGTCCTCTATCACCTTCTCCTCTTACACACATCAACTTTATATCAGATTGCAGTCCCTGAGTCCTTCTTACATTGATTTCTGGAACAGCCTCAACCAGTTGCCTCCTTCCCTCACCTCCAAACTATTATTAAATACAAGATGAATGATTTAAATGCAATTGGTGATAGAAGTAAAGAATTGATTCGGAACTGATAAGGTGATACTCATTGTGATTACAGGGAAACTGAACTTGAGCTCTAGTGCCAGGCTTGCTCCAGAAATGTCAGATGTTTCACCAGCCATCCATCTCCAGGGACATTCAGAGGTCAGATGTCAGACTTTGAACTCGACTTTAATCCTTTCAATCCTGAAACTTGGCGATGAGATCAATGTGCACTGTAATTTCTTGAGATGATGAAGGGTCTCTAGGCAGATAACGCTGCTCAGTGCCTCTCCAGGTCACAGGAGGCATCAGCAGGAGGAGGAATCTGTCTCAGAGAAATGGCAGTAAAGGCTGCCAGAAGAAAAACTATCAAAAGTATCACAATCATACTTATAGATACAAATGGGTCCTCAAATAGAACATGACAAAATTTATGTGTTCACACAAAAGTGGCAGTGAAATCTTTAATAATATATAGCTATATTTTTTTAGTTATATAGCATTATATTTTTACTAATTTTAAAACTGTCCATGTTTTTAATTGTGCATATTTGATTAAGGCAGTTTCTTGTTCAGATTTCTAATTTCTTCAAATACCCCATTAATAGTACTGAAGAATGTAGATAATTAATACTCTGTTAGGTCCCCTAGCATTATGAGAACATTGTGTCAGGTACCACCAGGAATGAGAAAAAATAAGGAAAATAAATCAGAACTGAACCTGATAGAATTTTCATCAGAGCATGACTGTAATCCTGTTCTACAGATGAGATCCATAATAAAGAGTAAAAAGACATAGTATTTAAACAAACCAGACTGTTAGAAATGCAATATTGTTCCAGAGAGGGATAAGGATGTCATACAAGGATAAGGGGTTATGAAGACTGGCTCATCATGCATGTGCATAAAGGGGAACTAATAGAGATAATATATTTAGACCTTCATAAAGCTTTTGACAAATTCACATCCAAATGAGTCATCCTGTGACTGGCAGAAGCTGCTTTTTCACTGAGGGCCAGATCAAAAACTAAAACTCATTTCTGGCGTAAAATCTTACACAGCTTGATTACTGGTTATCCTACAGCCTCTCTTGTACCATCATCCTCCAAGACCCAGAATGACCTTTCAGGAATGTAAATCTGATCAGGTTACTTTTGCTTAGCACCTTCAATGGCTCCCACTGCCATTAGGATGAAGTCTAAAGTCCTTAACTGTGATAAGGGCCTTATGGTCTGGTGCTTGATTATCTTCCTCAGTACATGTCATTCTTTTTGATGCTCAGTACTTGAACCACTTTCTTATGTTTGGGAATTCCTTACCTGCCTCACATTTTAGAGCTGAACATGCCACATGCTTGCTTTTCAGCCTCCCTTGCAGCTAAAACTCAAGACACATGACCTGGGCTCAGCCAATCATATATGCCTGGACTCAGTAGCAAGTGATAGCGATATAGAGATCTTGAGGAACTCTTTCTAGTGGCTGTGGTAGTAACAAGCTTGAGGTCTTGGGCCAAGAGAAGCAGCAGTACCAATGTGGGATCCTGTGCCCAGTGCCCAGTGCCCAGAGCTAGTAGCATCAAACTCTTGGCAGCATTTAGTGCTCAGACAAGGTGGCAATTGCTGTTCTCACCAGACCATTTCTGGGTAATATACAGCACTGTTAGTAATAAGAAATGTTTTTAAATTAATTAAACTCTTAAGAATACATTGCTCAATAATTCTTAATGCCAAAAAAAGTTTTAAAAATTATAACTATACCTCCCTGGGTATTGCCTTTTCAGTTTATCCACCAAAATATGCTGTAAATGTTTTCCCTATTACTAAGGTATACTAGAAAGAGTCCTAATGAAAGAAGACTGGTATGATCAAGGACTAATACCTCAATCTTGTTTGTCCTGACATATTACATAAGAAAAATTGGGCAGTGGATTTAAGCAAACAACAAAAATACAAATGAACAAAAATATATGAAAAAAGACCTCAAAAATAAATAAAATGTAAATTAAAGTTATCAATCAGATTTTAAAACAGTAATGGTAAACACTGAGATTTTAATGAGTGCCTGTTCTAAATACTTTATAAATAATAACTCATTAAACAATGAGTTTAAGAAGTATATTATTAGTATATCCATTTTAAAGATAAGGCAACTGAGAATTTAAATACTCTCCAGCCCTGTTCTTTTAACCAGTAAGTGGCTGAGCAGGGATACGAAAGGTCAGGGGGTGTGACTAGAAGTTCCAATCCACTAATCACATAGCTTGTTCTCCTTAAGTCACTTCATAAATGTAACATTAGATATCTTTATCTGTCATTACTTAAGAAATTGCAAGGGTTTTTAGCTGACATAAACAGGGAGAAAAACCAAACATATATTTATTACATGTCATAGTATCATAGGATTTGACTTAATCCGAAGCTATAACTATCTCCTGGTCATTTTGGGTTTCTTGTACCTGAGAAACAGTAGACAAAAAAAAAAAAAAAAAAAAGTTCCATATTGGCAGCACTAAGCGGCCTTGATCACAAGGAGCTAGAATTACTGCTACACAAGGAGGGCAAGAAAGGATATGCCTGGCACCCAGAGGACTGTGGCATATCTTGATGCTTCTATGTCCAGTGATAACTAGAAAGAGATAACTGCTGCAACAAAGGCCTTTTGATGCTAGAGTCACTATGATTCTAGTTATGGAATGAAAGTCCTGGTGACTCCATCAGGCAAGCAATCCAGACCTGCTAAAGTGAAGATCAAGGGAAGGGAAATCTGGAAACCATGGGGGAAATGCTGATTATCAGTTATAACCTCAACTTGATTCCACAGTGTGAACAGCAGCTTGTTCCACTAACCCTCCTGTGCTGAGACTGCACCTAACCACCCTGAACATGATACAGACTGGTTTAATGTGTGCATAGATCTAAGCAGTACATGGGGCGCTTGAGAAAATACTCTTCTGCCTGCCTCCCTTTCTCTTGGCCCATCTTTTTACTCTAATTGCTGCTGCAGCTCTCAGACAATACTTCATCTCAGCTGTATAGCACATCATTTACTTTTACCTTAAGTTTCCTTCCTCCTCGTGACATGACTGTAAGAATAGGGTCAGCCATTCTGATGTATGCCCATGCCTGGAAACGTAAGGGAATTAACTGCACCAGATAATTCTTAACCAGTAAGGGGAGGAGCTGGTAGATATCTACCTTTCCCATGTCTGAAAATTCCATGTCCATTCCACAGGACTCCTCAGGAGATCCCTAGAATTAAAACAGTCACTCCCAGTGGCAACAGGCTAATTGCACACACTCGATGGGCTTTCTCTCTATGCCTGTTTCACTTACCAGTCTCCTACTCGTTCTTTCAGATCACTTCCTAACATCAACTATCTATATACAAACATTTTTCTCCTAGGCTTATACAGGAATCCAATGACAGAATAGCTATAACTATACCTTGAAAGTTAAACCAATATACTAATGTAAAACAGCCCTACTGAACATGCTGTTCCTCCTATAGTTCTTGATTTTACTCTGCTTCTATAGATGAAATTGTCACCCTATTGTTTCAAGACTGAACTACAAAGCATGGGGGAGCTTTATGTTACTGAGCAATACTCTTATTTTCATCTTCATGACTTCATGAGGTAGGCATCACTATCCTATAGCATCACTATGCTATAGAGGTAGCAATGGTAGTCTGGTTTCCAACTGCTGAATTTAGAATAGGGTTCTAGCCCAAATCTGACCTCCAAAGCCCAATGCTCTAAACCATTTTACTTCTGTTCCTCATGGGCTCCACCGTCTTCTCACCCCATATTGGCCCCAATCCCACCATACCCAACACACCTTGCCCTTTCATGCTCCAGTTTTGCCGTCAGCCCTGAGAACTTGAGTCTAGATCAAATGCCATCTTCCTAGACAGAACAGCTCCCCAATCAGCTGCCTCCCTTGCTTTCCTAAATCTTTATCTTATTTCCTGCAACACTGCTGCATTTACCACTGGGCTGAAGCCAGACAAGAGCTTAGATATTAAGTAGTTCCAGACACATAACAAGCACTCAAATAGTAACTGTTGAATAAACAGCTGCCCAGAGCGTGCAGTCCTTAAGCACAAGTACTAAGTTTGTCTGACTATTGCATTCCTAGCACAGAGCACAATGCCTGCTCATACTAGACACTCATTTGTTGAATGAATAAATGAACACATATCTATTTCTTCATTAAACTGTGTACACTCATAAAGTAGGGATTCTACAATGTCCAGTAAATGTTTATTGAATTAAGGTAACGTTAAGAAAGAAAAACTATTTAATGATTAATAGATTTATTTAAACATAATACACATAGTCATCATTGCCAGACTTAATATGAGATGTTAAATGTTCGATCCAATTTTCCTTCCCGAATAAGTTTTTCTTTCCTATCCTGAATAGAAAGAGAGAGAAAAAAAAATTAAAAACAATGCATTCTGGCAAAACTCTCTTAAAAATAGGAATGAGATGCTCTGTACCTAATTCTAATCCCCTACTGTCTAAAGCAGTATGAGTGAGGAAGTAGTACTCTGAATAAAGAAACAATAAGAAAATACTGCTGTTGTAAAACATCTTACCCACATTTTAGTAAGTAGAATTGTATTACCCCACTAAAAAGTATACATTGAAAGCAAAATGCAAACACCTCTAGCTAAGTGGGGCCTATCTTTTTATTAAGCGATAATTTCTCAGATAATCAAAATATATGTACTCTAACAGGAGAGTGGATTGGCTGCTTTAAAGCAGAGCTAGATAGGTGGGCCCCAGTCTAGATGGCAACATGAGGTCCAGGGGCTGGGGTTGGGGTTCTAATACCAGAATGGCCTAGTACAGCAGTCCCCAACTTTTTGGCACCAGAGACCAGTGTGCCTATGAGAATCTAATGCCTGATGATCTGAGGTGGAGCTGAGGTGGTGATGCTAGCACTGGGGAGCAGCTGCAAGTACAGATGAAGTTCACTTGCTTGCCCATCCACCGCTCACCTTCTGCTGTGCGGTCCAGTTCCTAACAGGCCATGGACCAGTACTGATTCATGGCCTGCAGGTGGGAGACTCCTGGTCTAGTGTTAAAGATAAGATGGTTTTCTCTGTAATCACATACCCAGGCCTCTGATGGCAGTGATTCCCAGCACAAGCTGCTTTTGCTTTTTTGTTAAAGCATTAATAAATTTTCACATTAATTTGCAAAATATGGCCAATATAAATAGAATTCATGTAAATAGTGAACACACTGAATGATTTATGTATGCTAATACTTAACCAAATAAACATTTCTTTTTAAAACAAATGAACTAAGAACACTAAATATAAAAATGTGCAAATATCTAAAGGTTAATCAGTATAATTTAACTTGTGCATATCTTCTAATGAGAAAAATTTAAAATTTCTTAATTATTCTTTTGCTTAATATTCACAGTATAATTTCCTTACATTATCTAAAATACACTAGGAAAACTTTTATGAGCTAAATCACGTCCAAGAACTATAATAACCAATTTATTACTTTAAATTCTAGAGCACCTATTAAATTTGAAAGACCCACAAAGTACAGTGATTTTTTTAATAGTGTTTTTCTATAAGAGCGCAAATGATAAAGAAATAAAACCAAATATATCATTCAAACTATGTTTTTTCTCCTGCTGGAAAAGAATAAAGATAAGAGAGGAAGTGAAGGAATAGTAGAGGGCTAAGATGGGAGGTGCACTGGTGGCAATCATTAAGAGAAAGAGCTGCAGCCAGCACAGGGGGAACCTATCACACAAATACTAAACCTCAGGTCCTAATACTTACTCTGTCAGTTTTGAAAATGTAATACCAGAAGAAAAGTGGCCCCAATCCAAAAACAGCTCCTAAGAGTGAGGTTTTGGGAGTGGGTCTGAAATTAGGATAGATATTTGCAGATCTTGCATAGGTCCAACGAGCCAAGGCAGGATCTTCCTAAAATTATGAAAAGAAAAAGTTACAAGAACTTAAGCAAGGCCACACTGAGAAACAATCTTAACAGGACTTTCGGGGATATGCTTAAGAGATACCTTTTTCTCCCCTCTATTACAATTAAGGGTATACTCTGAATATTCCTAAATAGCTTCAGGGAAAATCTTTCATTTCTAGTACTTGTTGAATGATTCTCGAATGATCATGGTTCAAATACTTCAGAAATCCCCAAATAATTTTACAAAATTATTCACCACAATTAACTGATAGATAAAAAAAGAAATTAGCTTTAAAACTTTAATGCTAAGCCAGAAAGAGAACATGCAAGGTCCTAACCAACATCGAGAAATCATGATTGGTAGGACTAAAATAATTAAACTGGATCTTCCAGAGCAACATTTTAAACCAAACTGCAGAAACAGAAAAGAAGGTGAAGACACAAGACATAGGTTCAAGGGGATGTTTGAGCTCAATACATCTACTCTTGTATCTATCCCTTCTATTAACATATTTGAACACTCTCCCATGAATTCTCAATCTGCCAGTCACCTCCCTATACTTTGATATCTGACATACCTGCCTTCCACGAACAATTTCTTTTCATAAAAATATCAATAGCCACATGACCATAGTTTACTGAGCCTGGTACTATTAAACGCATGCCATGGGAGATAGTTCTTTGACACCATTCCACATCCAAAGGACTACCAGCAACATCTGACATAGTCAACACTCCGTGAAATCATTTCTTCATTTGGTTTCCAGGACACACACTGGCTTGGTTTTCCTCCTAACTCTCTGGCCATTCTCTCTTAGTCTCTTTTGCTCTCTTCTTCCTTGACTCTCCAATCTCTTAATATTAGACCTCAGATTTTGCTGGTCTTTCCTATCTACATTCACTCCCTTGATGATCTTTCAGTCACATGGCTTTAAATATCCATCTATAGGCTGATGACTCTCATAATTATACTTCTAGCCCTAGACCTCTATCCTGAACTCTACACATAATATCCAGCTGCCTGTTCAACATGTTGTCTAACAGGCATGTCGAATGTGATGTATCCCACACTGATTTCCCAATATTCCACTCCATCTTCATCCCAGCTCTTCTCATTCTTCTCTATCTTGGTAAAAAAAACAAGTTCATTCTTCTGAACACTTAGGTCAAAAATTTGTGTCATCCTGACCCCTTTCTCTTATACCTCACATCAAATCTGCAGTGGCCTACAAGGCCTGGTATAATCTAGTCCCAGGTTCCTTTCTGACCTCATCTCTTCCTATTCTGCCTTCACTCACCTCCACATTAGCCACAATGGCCTCTTTTCTGTTTCTGTAATTAACCAGGCATGCTCCTGTCTAAGGACCTTTACACTTACTGTCCCTCTGCCTAAAATGCTACTTTTCCAGCTCCCTCACCTCACTTCTTTCAGACCTTTACTCAAACGTCACTTTCAACACGAGGCTTTTCCTGGGCCTATCTCAAATTTGCAGTTGCTCTTCCTTCCTACTTAAACACACACTCCTAATCTCTTTCCTTGCTTTATTTTTCTTCTTATCACTATCTAACATGCTAAATGATTTAATTTTTTAACTTATTACTTGTCTCCTCCACTAGAAAGACAGCTCTATAAGGACAAGGGTCTTTGCCTGTTTTGTTCTCCACTATTACCACAACATCTAAAACATAAGACCTGGCCTTTAAGCACTTATTTATTCACTGAAACAACCATTCTTAAAGATTAGGCAAGTAATTCCCATGTATTGATCAACATATGATTAAGTGTGAGGCACTCATTTAACAAACAGACCAATGAGGCACCTAACACTACATCTGTTCTACATGACAAAATTGAAACTGTCCTGGGTCATAGAACTAGATAAAAGAAAATCTGGAGCTTAAACTTCAACTCTGACTCAAGGCCTTATTCTTTTTAATAACTCATATTATGTGGCACATCAAACCAATTATGTGAGTATGTATATAATGCCTTTCTCCATACCAGCTTCTCAAATAAATAAAGGTTCTGGCTGAAGATGGTACAGCCATAAACAGATGATGTGGGTTACACAGATCAAGGTTTAAATTCTGCTCTATCACTTGCTTAAAAGAGTATCACTCTCTGACCTACCTGTCCTTCTGATGTTGTCTTCTCATTTGTAAAATAGGGACAGTGATATAGCTTAACTATTTGAATGGTTGTGATATTTGTGTAATATTCAGAAAGGGTTTGGATAGTGCCTGGGACATTGTAAATTTCCTTCAATCCTCACAATCTCCAAAAATTCCTACAGAACACCAATGCAACTGTTGGGAAAGTCTGTTGTTTTAAAATTGTGTTTGATATAGTTAAATATCTCTTGTACAGAAAATTATCGAAAAGTATGCTAGTTATATAATAACTATCAGTTTGCTGAGCATATATTATGTGCTAGGAATAATACACAGACTATCTCATCTAACCTAACAATGATTCTATAAAAAATGTACTACCATTCCCATATATAGAGGTCAGAAAACTAAGATTCAGAAGGGTTAGAGAAATTGCCCAAGATCATATAGTTTGCTAGCATGTAGTGCGCCTTGGTATCTGACTCCAAAGCCCAAAGCTTGAACAAGCAGCAGGATCTTTGGGTCTTTAAATATATAAACTGAACAATCACTAAATTCCCATCAGGAGAAAGCAGCATTGCTATGAACTGTGAATTGGAAAGGGGAAATGAGCTTAAAAAAAATACACACATAACACATTTTCGAACACTCGTTATCAGCCTGGCCACTGTACTTGGCCGCTCACGTGCCTTATCTCATTTAATCCTCGTAACCACCTCACAAAACAGTTAAGTACTATAACATTCCCATTTTTCAGATCGGAAAACTGAGAGAAAGTTGCAGAGTTGAATAACTTCCTCTAGATCACCCAGGCGAGAAGTGATTAAGCCAACACTCGAACTCAGCCACGTGTGAGTCCAGAACCCATTTTCTTGACCATCAAACTTTCTGCCCAAGGTCAAAGAGCTAGTAAGTTGACCTGCTCTCTGGGCCTGGAAAAGGACCAATGTCTAAGATATTGATCGCGAATGGTGGCTGCCCCGCTGCAAGGTCCCCTTGGCCGGGGGCCGGAGCTCTGGCCCTCGATTACCCCCGCTCCAGACGACCCCCACTCACGATGAGCTCTCGGCGGCTAGGGTTGTTGTACTGAAGCAGGTATTCTCTTTTCAGCCGAGATCTTATGGCCAACCGCTCAGCTTGCGCCTTTCGGGTTTCCGGAGATATGTCGTACTCAGCTGGGTCAAGGGTAGAGGGCAAGGTGGCCAGGCGCGACGGCTCGTACTTGGGGAACGACATCTTGGGAGCTTTAAGCATAACTGCGCCTGCGCGGCCCCGAGGCCCGCCCTCTTTGTGCTGACCTTTAGCCTGAGGAAGTGCGCTTGCGCGTGAGCCAGAGGCTGGAGATGGGGTTTAGCAAGGAGTTCCACCTTCCTCACCATCCTGGCCCGCTGGTAACGACCTGCGCGTGCGCAATGTCATTTTTCTCTCATTCCAGAATTCAGGTCACTACCTTAGCCGCCGCCGCACTCCCCGAAGTTATTGCTTATTGTTTCTTTCTAGTAGCCTTCTCTACTCTTGTAACAGAGCTTATTCTGTGAAGTTGAGCTGTGTCGGGTGGGACTGGCAGAGGAGGGAAATGAGACTGGTTGTGGAGACCTGTTTCAGTGTGTGTCCATCCAACCTGTGTGATCTTGGAAGAAGTCTCTTAACGTCTCTGAGTTTCCTTGTCCATATTCTGGAGATAATGACCCCTATTCTGTCCACGTAGCACAGTTGTGAGGATTAAATAAGATAGTGAATAAATGCCAAGGTGCTTTGCAAAACTTAATTCCCTAGCTAAGGAAAAGAATAAGCTTTTCTGTACCTTACTACATTAGAGCCACTTAACATAAGTAAAAGCCTATTTTTCATGGGCATGAAATAATGTTTAATAGGAGAGTGATGTTGGAAGTGTTGCCTGCCTGACTATAGTAGGTCAGGAAAAAAAATGAGGTATTGAATAAAGCTCATGAAGAACCATGATCTTAATTAAAATACTACAACCTCTTACCTAAAATCTTTAGCACTCTTCAGATACTAAGAATGAAAAACATTCTTAGAGATATGAAAACATGCATAGGAAGAAAAGAACGATAACCTGAAATGAAACCTCCATCCCTACTGTCTTTCCCCCTTCTCCAGTATAACCAAGGGAAAAAAACTACTTCAAGTTGCATGGCAGAGTCTGAGGGTACCAATCATGTAAACATGTAAATAATATTTCCATAACTTGAAGGAAAGCTGGATCAAAAGAGAGCTTCAGCTTGGATGAACTGTCTGGGGACATGTAGATATTTTGGAAAATGGTTGCTAGGCAGAGAAGGTACCTAGAAAGTGTTGGCATTTGAAGTGATGAGAAGTAGCACTGCTGTCAAAATTATTCAACATTTTAATACTGTTTTAAAATATTTTTTAAGCACTCACTGCGTGAAGCATACTGCACACTAGTCAGTTGATCTTCTAGGCTCAGTGGGGAAAATACAAAAGAAATGAAGGATGTCATGTTTGTCTTTGAGAAGCTGACAACCAGGCAGTACAGAAAGGACAGATTGAATATGCTAATATTTGAATAGCAGTTTAATGTCCAAAAGAATATAGAGCAAAATGGGCTCATGAGAACACAGGCTTAGAAAATGTAAAAAAAAGAAACTTGAGATGAATCACTCACACTCAATTTTGACAACAAAAAAAGGAAGTTCTTTTTTTTCAAGGATGTTTTAAAATTTTAAGAAAATAAAATGAAAAGCAAGAGCAACCTGTAAATTCTAAAAATTCTGAAGACTACATTGATAAAGTTTCAAAAACCTTTTGCTTATAGATTAGATACTGATCTAGGAAGAAGGGCATGTAAAAAAGAAAAAAGAAAAAAATACAATGGGTACAAGTCTGTCAACAAAGTTAAAAAGGACTTTTTAAGGTTAAGAGAGTGGGAAAGAGAGAGAAAGAAAAAGGAAATATAAACATTATTTTGCTTTAAGTTAAGGTGGTTATTACCACATTTGCTTAATTATCATAAGGCTCCCTCAAGATGATTGTTAAAAATATGGAGTTCTAGGGTCTGTTCTGCTCTTAGAGATTCAGAATTGGGCTAGCTGGGAAACCCAGGAATCTGTATTTTTTTATAGCTTCCATTGAGGAGTCTTACAATATTGCATGTATGGAAAACAGAGATGAGTACAAAAAAGTCTTTCTTTCTTTCTTTTCCCAGAAGGCCCTCTAAGAGTGCGTCTAGTAATACAAAACTTAAACTCCAGAATGCAGGAAAAAAGACTTGATTAGGATTTTATAATTAAAATAATGCTACCAAAAACTTATGAAAATGGATTTATCTTACATTTAACATATTTTAGCTTCCAATTACAACTGCGTGCTAATTGTGATAAACTGAGAGTTAATTTGTGGGGACTTTATTTTACTCATCCTCCTTCACTTTGCATTAGATTTTTGCAGTAGGGTCATATTTGTAAAAGTGTTGGAGAACTTTACCCAGTTTTCACAAGGCCCTCTCTAAATCTTTTGAAACTAAATGACTTCCTTTTAAAGCATTGTTGAAATTATTTTTTTTAAATTGATTTTCTCTTTTTTCATTTGTTACCTGGTTCAACTCAATGAGATTACTAGTGACTTTGCATGTGGATCCCGCAGTTTGCCAACCTTACTTTAATCAATTTCATATTTTTTGCAAAATTTGCAATAGATCTCTATTTTATTTGAGGTCTGCATATTTTCACATGGATGATCACATGGGATGAGTATAGGCACTAGGATTCACAGATGAAAAAATTTAAGTCAGGAGCAATTTCACAAGTGGTATTGCATCAATGAATATTTTATGTTTTGAAGACTTTTACTTCTCTAAGAAATCTCCTAATAGAATTTATAAGAGTTTACTGAGACATGGATTACAAAGACTAAGTATATGTACCTGCATTTGGCTATATGAGGTGGGAGTTGGTGAATTGGAGAACAAGAGAAATGCGAACAGTCAGCAGTGGTCAAGCATGTGTGTGGGGCAGAGTTTCAGGGAACAGAAGATAGACAGGTGAATACAGAAACTGTAAGAAGCAGATAAGTTCCAGCTTGCAGCAATATGAAGAGCATTCCTTCTCTTAATTAGGTAGGATCATAGGTATATTTGTGAATAAACTCCCAACTTTAGGCTGAGAAAAGATAAATTACCAAAATTGGTATAAGCCCTTTATCAGATTAAGAAAATTCCCTTATATTCCTTGCCAAAAGATTTTTTTAAATCATGAATGAGTGATAATCAAATGCTATTTCTACATTTTTCGATATATTACCATATGTTTTTTTTCTCTGATAATTTGATTAAAAAATGGAAACCTTGGTAAATTATTCTGATGTGAAGTCATTTTGCATTCTGAAATTAAGTCTATTTCATGGCCATGATATATTTTTTAATGGACTGATGAATTAAATTTATTAACATTTTATTTAAAATGTTATAACTTAGTTCATAGGTGAATTGGCTCTATAATTTGCTTTTTCTTATTTTGTTCTTGTATAGTTTGGATAATATATTTACATGAGATGAGTAGGATAGATTTTTTTCTTTTTTTTTTTGAACTCTTCAAAACAGTCTGTAGAAGACAGGGACTATATTCTTTAAAGGCTTCATCATACTGTCTGGGTCTTCTGTCTATTTTCAGTTTCTCTAACAGTGGTTGGTTTGTTCAGGTTTTCTTTTTCTTCTGTAATCAATTTTCTTAAATATTTTATTTTAAACTTTTTGCTGTAGAGTTTCTAATCTCGTGATTTTTTTCATTCTCCACTGTCTTTATAATGATGACTTCCTTTTTGTTTCTAATATTATTTATCTATTGTTTCATTTTTTCTTCATCTATTCTGCTAGAAGTTTGTCTACCTTGTCTTTTCAAAAAACCCATTTTTTTATTTTGTTAATCATCTCTTATTCTATTTTTCTTGAGATTGCAGAATGGTTATCTTGTTCATTTTTGCTTTTTCTCATAATTTTTTATGCATCTAATTCTGTACATTCCATTTTAGCTACATCTCCACAAGTATTTTCATTGTCATGTAGTTCTGAGTAGTTCATAATTTTCATTGTTTTTTTCTTAACTCATCAGTTATTAAGAAACATTTTTTACTTTCTGAGAGATTTTTCTTTTATTTATCTTTTTATTGTTAATTTCTAATAAACAATAATTAGAAATTAATTACATTAATTACATTAATTACAATTAATTACATTATTGTCAGAGTACTTTGTATAATATTAATCCTTTGAAATTCACTGAGACTTTATTTGTGACTTCATATGTGGTCAGTTTTTGATTTTTTTTAACAAACCATTTTTTTGAAAATTTAACATTCATGTAGAAAAATGCACAAATCATACATATGCTTTTCAATGCGTTATTATAAAGGGAACACACCCTTGTAATTATACATAGTCATTTTTATAATAGTTTCATGTGAGCTTAAAAAGAATGTATATTCTATAGTCATTCAGTGCAAGGTTAGATCAAGGTTGTTAATTATGTGGTTTAGATCTCTCATATATTTATTCATCTCTGTCTACTTAATCTATTTTCAATATAGAGATGTACTATAATTTCCCATTATGGTTTGTTAATTTCTCCTTGAGCAAAATCGAATATACAGTGTGAATTGAAGGTAATATGGAAACATTTTAATGTCCATGCATTTGTGAAATGTTATCATAAAGACAAAGCAACTCATACATAATGGTTTTCTCACTCCATCCATTTAGTGTATTATACAAACCAACCAGGCAAAAAAAGATTTCTGCTTAAAATACACAGTACTCTTTGAAACACATCTGTCATGTAGACATATCCAAAAGCTTATGAATATTACATTCTGCATGTCTTTTCTTCAGTTTTTTCATCCTAGTCTTAGCACAGATCTGTTCTTATTACTAAAGTCACTTACATAAGCATATATTTGTACCTGAAAGGAACAATAGGTTTCTTACAAGTATAAAGTGACATTTTCTTGCAAATTGTCAGTTTAACATAAAATTAATCCTCTTAGCTGAGGCTTTGTCATGCTTTCTTTTTTAGGATAAAGTACTGCCCTATCATCATCTTTTACTTAGGGAAAGCAATAGCCTCCTAGTTGGTTTTCTTACATTTATTCACACTTGCCATACTCCCATTTCTTTTCCGTAAAGCAGTCAGAGTGACATTTTTAAGTATACATTATCCTAGTACCTTTAATTAAACCCATACATGACGTAAAGATCTGCCTCTTCAGCTATCTTGGTTACTTGTTCACCATCTGTGCTCCAGCTACATAGGCTTCTCTTCAGCTTTTTCCTTCTACAGGGCCTTTGCACTTACTCTTCACTCTGCCATAAACATGACACACTATACTCCTATTCATCTTTCAAAACTCATTCAGTTCTATTAGCCCTTAAGTAACCAAGTTCAAAACCCCTAAGAGCTATCATAGCATTGTAGACCTTTCCTTCATAAGACTAATTACAATCATACTTTTACATTTTTTATTATTTATTTAATCCCTAGTCCCCCCCCCCACACACACACACACTCCTACCTGAATGCAGACCCTATGAAGACCAGGACCACATCAGGCTTGGCTCACCACACATCCCAACATTAACACAGTGCTGGGCACATTATTGCAGGGGTGAATGAATAAATGACAATTGCCTTTTTTTACTTCAAAGTGAGTATAATAACCAAATGTGCCTACACTCCTCTTGTTGCCTCTGCTTTCATCCCATGTTAACTTCCAGGCCATAGTCCACACTTATTACCCATCCCCTATCTTCACCCCCAAATGAAAAGTTCAAGTCAAAAGCTTTGTCCAGTAATACAGATTTTTTCTGAAGATTGTGTTTGGTTACAGAGAAAGGGGCACATCACAAAGCAAAATGCCCTAACAATGCCCTTTTAACATCCATGCTTTCCCCCCTGATCCTATCTTTAAGGTAGCAAGGGCTCTATCATTTTTCTTCTTTTGCCTTCCTGACAAGTCTGCTCTGGGAGCACTCCCAGCCTAGCTGCCTCCTCTTTCACCTGCTTACAAGTCTGTACTCAGCAAAACAGAATGCAGCCACAAGCCATGCCATGACTCCTAGGGTTCTTTAATGCATAGAGCCACTTGTATTTTCTTAATTTTGGAACAGAAAGTGATGTCCTCTTTTTCATCTTTTCCTTTCCTTGATATTCTTTCCTCTATCGATGCCACCCTGTGCTTTTTCTGCTGATGTGGCTGACTGAAATCTTTGGTTCATCAAAGTCCACTTTAAAATGCCCCATCTTCTGGAAACTTCCCCCATTAAACTCTTAAGTAACAGTGATTTTTCTCTTCCCTAAATAAGCAGACTACTTCTCTTATTTTCCTTGGCATCATAGTGTGATGGTTGTTTTCCAGTCCTTCTTCATTATGAGAAAGTTCTGTTTTTTACTGTACATACCCCCTCAGGAGTCTGGCTCAGGACCTTGTACACTGTCCAGTGCTGGCTGAATTATAAAGAATTTTTTTTTTAATTTCTTGTCTTACATTTTGGTAAAAGCCTCTTCAAGAAAGCTACTTAATTTCATGTTTCTAAATGACAGATATCCAATATTTCAATTTCAGAGTCAGCCAGCAGAAACCACTCTCCCTTGTGAGGGAACTCTGTAGATATTGTGGGTGGGTGTTGGCAGTATAGTTTTTGGTTTAAGCATCTTGGAGAGTGGGTCCCTATTCAGGTAAAAGATACAGTCGACATTTTTTGCCTGGGTTGACACTGGCTTTCTAAAATGTGGCATCAGTCTGGACCCTGAAAAACTATCAGGGCCCCTGAGAGAGTTAGAGTCTAACATCTTGTGACTTGTTAAAAATTCCAAAGAGATGAATAACTAAAAATGTTGGCATATGAATTTAACCAGCTTAGGTCTAGAGAATAGTCTGTGTTCTGTTCTAATTAGAGTGATCTTCAAGTGAAAAGATCTCTCATTGTTTCATGCAGACCCAATTATGAGGTTTGCTTCATGTGCATATGACTAACAGGACAGCTAAGATCTAATTTACCATTACTTTCCCAGATTTTCTACCAAATTATATTTATCTTTCCATTATGACATCGTAAATATCTTTAACTTCTTTTATTCCTGTAAATATCTTTATTATCCTGAATTAAACAAGGATAAAAAGTAAAAGGAAGTTTTTTGTTTGATTTTTTTTACATATTTTTATTCTAAATATAATACATTTCATTATAGGAAAGTAAAAAATGGAATAAAAAATTAAAATATAAAAGATCCATATTTCTACACCCTAAAGACAATCTCAAGATTTTGATATTTCTTTCTTCCAATCTATTTTTATGCAGAGAATAATTATAGAAATTGTAATCATGTTATAGATGTACTGTATTCTGCTTTTTCACTTAAGTTTTTAAATAAACATTTTCAATAGTCATTATTATGGATAATAATATCCATAATATTATAGATTTAAAATACTGCAATAATTATAATTTACTTAACAATCTCTTTTACTTGACCTAAAAGTTGGTTTTAAAAAAAGTGCTTACATAAACGCTGCTTTTCTAAACATTTTACATTTACTCATGTAGTTATTTGCTTTTTTACAGTTCAGTTTATCTTATTTTTTTACCCCTGTTGGCTCTTACAGATGCTGCACCACCTCCAGGTTTTGGTGCCCCTCGTCAATCCCATGAGGGGTAAACAGGCTCCATGCTTCCTTGGCACTTCTTACTTGGTCTATGAACTCTTACCGTGCTATCATCCCTGCCCAAGAAGACGTAATCTTAGTTTCCCTTAGTTTAGATTCATTCTGTTTTGCAAAAGCAGGCCACCTCCCAAAAGATCAATACAGTGGGAGCTCATTTGCAAATGATCATTTCTTTAAATGGCCAGCTGACCTAAGGCTAGCCACTTAGGTGAGCCGATCTGAAAACTGTGAAATTTAGTGGACTTTGGAGCTAGTCACATGGAGCTTCAAACCCAGGCCATCTCCCAATGCCCCTGCATTTTATCACCCTGTGGTGTTTGGGCAAAAGACCTGATATCTCTAGCTTCAATTTTCTCATCTGTGCAATGGATCCCTAGAGGGAGTTTCAGCGACACAAGTTCATCTATACAAAGCGCTGTGAGGTAGGACCACCCTGGCATGGTATGATGGAAAGTCGTTAGCTGCCTTCGTCCTTTCTGGAGAATGGTGATAAGGATCCAATGCATGACAGGACATATAATATTCGACATCTGAATCCTAGTTTCTTTTCTCTTTTAAAATCCAGCTCCTAACAAGTCTGCTTCTTAAAAGAAGCAGACTGGCTTTCCTTGTAAATATTCTAAAAATATAAAACCCAACCAAAGTTTAAAACACACTTCTGTGGTTGTTTTTTCACAAGTGTTAAAGTTAGTTGAATATGATATCTTCTCAGAAGCATTTTTAAAATATCAGGGTAACTTTTATTTTTTTTTTATTATGGAAAATTTCAACTACACAGAGAAGTAGATGAAATGGTGCAATGAACCCCATTTACTCACTATACCTGAGCTTTAACCATTTTAATATTTTGCCAATGTGTCATTTTATCTATCCTCCCTACATATATATTTTACTTTTCTTTTTCCTGGATTATTTTAAAGCAATTCTTGACAGTGTTTCATTTTACTTATAAACACTTCGGAATGAATTTCTAACAGTTAAGGAGGTTTTTTTTCCCCCGTACATAACCACAATGCCATTATCACACATAACAAAATTATCAGTAGTCTCAGGAGAATTTTAAAAATAGGATTCTGGAAAAAGTAAGCCAAAGAAATGAGTAATATAGAATTTCAAGCACCATGGTAAACAGTTTGGGAAGATGCTTTTGGCAAAGGGGGTACTTTCACTCTCGCAAATGACATCACAGAGCCAAATGCCGCTTTCTCCTACATACATGAAATTGGATTTACTTTCCTAACTCCCACAACATATTTCCTAGTTCGGCTCAAAGCATCAGCATCCACCCAGAAGTTGAAGCTCAAGGCCCAGCGTCCTTATAGAGTTCTTTCCCCGTCCCCTCTCTTGTCATGCTATTTAACCAGTTATGAAGTCCTAAATCTCAGGGTACATATTGCTCACATCATCCCTTCCTCTCCATTCCCACTTCAGCTCCCTTCATCCAGGCTCCCATCATCTTTCTCTACACTGAGATATTGATCGATCTTCATTTGGATTCATTCTCCTAAGAACAGAACCTGAGACAAGGATTTGAGTAGAAATAATTTATTTGTGAAGCAATCCCAGGAGACACTGGGACCTGAGTCGAGAAGGTAGACAGGGAGGTGACAGAGCCAATACAGAGCGTGTTATCCAGCACTGCAGGATGCTGGAGCTCCGTCTCACAGGGAAGCTCTGGAAGTCAATACAGAACATACCGCAGAACTGTCCCAGCTGGCAGGCAAGGGAGCTGTGGTTGTTTATCTGCCAACTCTCCACTCATCATTGCTTGATGGCTGCTTGCAGGGGCAAGAACTTCCCAGCACTTCTGGTCCACAGTGTGTTGAGCTGCATTTACTGCCAGCCAGAACAAAGATGATCAAGGCCTTCACTATGTAGTGGTGAATACCAAGGGGACATGAGCAGGGCACCAAAAGCACCTATTATATTGCCTCTCTTCTTGCTCTCTCCCCACACAGAGGCCAGTGATAACTTCCCCAAGTGCAAATGTGATTCTGATACTCCTCTATTCAAGGGTAAGTGGATGATGCTAAAGACCAATCTTGCTTATTTATTCTGAAGGAGGTGACTGTCTAAGTGGTACTGAACTGCCTGATCCTGGGCACCTTTGGCATACCCTCTGCTGGTGGCCAAAGTTTAGATTGGGCTTTGAGTGCATTCAATGGATAGATAACTTTATTTATATGTTTGTATTAAAATCATGTTGGGAGGGAGAGGGGCAAATGATTGCATTGTATAGATTTCACTGGTGCAGCCCCTCCTCAACAGTTTTGCATAATCCTTCCCAGGAGGTAAAGTGCCTCTCTCCACTGGTGCCGCTCCACCAAAGCTGTCCTGGCAATACTTGGTTCTTCTTTATGCAGTCACATTATCTGGGAATCTCAGTGTGGCTTACAAGCTTACATAACTTCCCAAATGAGTCAGCATACTCATCAAGAAGGCAGCATGGTAGAATGGAAAGAACATGGCATTTGGTGCCAAATAGAACAAGTTCGATTCCTATATCTGCCACTTCCTGTGTGTTAGACAAGTTACTCTACCTCTCAGAACCTCAGTCTCTCCTTCTGACAAATAAGGTCAGAGTACAGAGTACCTAGGAGAGTTATTATAAGAATGAAGTAAGGTAAAGAATACTCAGTGTGATACATAATAGGCCTTAAATCACTGTTTGCCTTCCCCACTCTATATCCTGGTTTTACATACCTAGCAACAAGTTCTTGAACCTTATTGACCTACAGTGAGTAGAAAATGCTGATCTATCTTTGTCTATTTTTAGCATTAGTGAATTTTAGATGAGAGTCTAAATCAGTCCTTTGTCAAGGAAGATTGGTCTTGCTCCACTCTGGGCAAAGCAGCCACAGATTTATTTATATGTGAAATAAATCTGTACCAGAAAGGTCTGGGTACACTAGGAAGGGCTGGGCTGGCACAGTCTGGCTCAGCACCACATACAGTAGCAGCCAAAGATCACTGGCATTCAGAGACAACTTTGCATGCACAGATAGCCAGAAAAACAAAATGTGCAGGAAGGGATGCAAGATCCATCTGCAGAGCTGCTTACGGTGGTGGAGAGCAGTTAGGAACAGAGTTGCAAAATGCCTTTTCTAGACAAAGCAGCAGCATACAAATGAGGGTACTGCTATGCCAGTCAGGGCTGGAGATGATTCTGGAACTGTTTTTGCAAAATGGTCAGAAGGCCTGCAAGTTAAACGAATAAATAAAATCCCTGGTCAGCAAAAGAGCAATGCTGCAAATGGTCTCCCCTGCTGGTGGCAACGCTATTAAGGCAGGATTACCAGACAAGCTCATTTCCAGGATCTTTATAGCCAGCATAATACATAGTTAGCAGTCAGCTAAAGTCAGTAGAGAAAGTATTTATAATTAAGGAGTGATGTGTGAGCATGTCCATAAGAGCAAAGAAACCTCTAAAAGAAAAATCAGGAGCCAATCTTTGAACTTGGAAATATTAGAACGTTAGAACAAGAAAGGTTCTTTCAGATCATCTGGCTGTTCTGGTGATTTTTAAATGCTAAAAACAAACAAACAAGCAAACACAACAGAACCTTTTTTTTTTCCCCTAAATAAAATCTCATGCAGATTCTCCCCCTGCAAGGCAAATAAGAGAGGAAATGCTCTGAGTAAGGGGGGGAAAGGAGGTCCAGAAGGCAGTGAGGTTCTGGAGTCCAGCCCCTGAGCCTTCACTTCAGATCTCCAAACATGGCCCAAAATATGTCCTGGAAATCCTGAGTCCCCACTGGCCTGTAGTCTAGTCCGTCCACCACATTGTACAAATGAGGAAGCTCAAAGAGAAGTGATTAATCTAAGGTTACCCAGCAGAATCATGACTAGAGTCTAAACCTCTTGGTTTTAAGTTGCTTGCTCTCTCCTAAGAACCATCTCCCCCCCCCCGCCCTTTTTTAAAAAAGTGTCTGTAAAGAGAAAGTTACCTCATGAGATAGCTTGTTAAAGTAAATGAGAAAGCCAGAGGCATCCAAGTGTAAATACTGGCTTTGGAGAGGATCCAATTCTATCTTGTCTGCTGGACCCAAGGGCAGCTTTTTATTATATTTATTTTTAAGACTTTCAGTGTGACAGTCACAAAATCCAAGAAGATTTGCTAAATGAATTGTCTCTTAACCAGAACAAGTTTAACTAGTGTATTTTTAAAAAATAAAATAAAATATATTAGCACAGGAATAAAGGAATCTTAAATGCACAGCAGATGGAGATGGCCAAACCAAAGCTCTCACACTGTGGAGCAAAGACGTTTCATACTCCCAATTCTGCTTCCCAGTGTGAGACCTTGGGCAAGTCATGACCTCTCTGGATTTCAATTAAAAACAAAAGACAAAAAACAACAAAAAAAACCCCTACACAATGATTAAATCATCGAAGTCCTTAAAAGTCAATATTCAACAGAACCTTGACACAGAACTTCCCAATGCACTGGGTCAGTTGGCACTGTGCCTATCTCATGAACAGCAGGGTCTCTATCTCCAAGTCTGAGGGATAACAGTCAGATGGAGGAGAGAAGTGAATGGAGAGAAAAGCAAAAGCTCTTCTTTCATGCTTCAGAAGACTAGATATTGGTCAGGATCCATCCTGTATATTTATGTGACACTTATTACCCTGAAGTCCTCTAAATGGCAAGATAAATGGCATATGCATATGAATAAAAGTCTGTAAGAGCATAAACCAAAATGCTAACTGTTTTCTCCAGGTTGTATGATTATGAATGACTTGCATTTCCTTTTTACTCCCTCACTTTCTTTCCGGCTTTTCTTTCTTTCTTCCTTCCAACATACACATATATGACATATGTAACAAAGATTTCACAAAATAATGCTTATCATTACTACTTCTGATGCACTCTGGTATTTCTAATTCTCTTTATTTCATTTTTTAAAGTGCTGACCCACTAGATTTATTTCAAGACTCACTAATAGGTTATGATCTGCTGTACGAAAATCATTCCTGTGAGAGAGCAGCCACCTTCAAAGCCAGGCATGGGGAAAGTGTGAAGGAGAATCTTCTGTCTATTGACCGAATTGTTTAAACAGCAAGTGCCAGGTAGCATTGCTCACGGTTACCTGTGTTTCCTAGCTTATCTTCAGAAAGCCATTGTGTCTTAGAACCTTGAGTAGAATCACTTAGCCAACTCTGTCACTGCACATAAAGAAACTGAAGCCCAAGGAGAGAAGATGGCTTTCCACCACATCAGTAATATTCCCAGAAGCTAATATTCTAGTCAAATCCACACCCTGAACACAAAGTAAGACAAAGAACACTGGGGTAGGAATCAGAGATGCTGGTTCTGCCATTGACTAACTGTATGACTTGGCCAAAATGGTTTGGAATTTAGTTTCCTTATCTATAAAATTAGGAGTTGGGCATGATGCTGTTCAAGACCAGTGTCAGCCCTGAAAATTGACATTTGAAGACTAAGACAAACTATTAACTTTTACCAAGCATCTATTATGTACTAAACACTGGGATGTGTTTTACATATAGTGTCTCATTAAACCTCACAACAGCTCCACGAAGACACAGCTATTAGCCTCGCTTTAAAGAGGAAGAAACTGAAGTTTAGAGAGGTTAAATAACTTGTCCCAAATCAGCAAGTGGCAGAGTTGGTTCCTGATGAAGATCTCTCTGATGCCAAACCCATGTTCTCAACTAAAACACAATCTATTAATGGACTTGCTTTGGGGTTTTCATTCAAAGCCATGGCCCACGTGATCTCACTTTAAACTAGGCATGTCCAAATAAAGATAGAAGTATATGGTAGCACACGATAACAAGAGGGTGTATAAAAGGAGAAGGGAAGCAACACTTTTTTAAAAATGCAATATCCTAGGCATTTGCTTATATTATTCAATTTAATTCTTACTACAACTTTCAAATTAGGTATCTTTTTTTTTTCCGTTTTATAGATCTAGATACAGAGAAGTTTATCAACTGACAGCTCCTTGAAGACAGAGATTTTCTCATCTGTGCTGCTATCGTCAATGCCTAACATAGTGCCTGGCCCACAGTAGGTGATCAACACACATTTATTCAAGGAATAACTGAAGGAATAGCCAAGTGCTAAATCCTGATCTGCCCAACTCCCAAATCCAATTCCTTCTACTACTGAACTCATACAATTCATTGTAAACCATTGGTATTTAGCCAATTGTTTTTAACTCTTATTTACTGCATAACTGGAAGTGTTATGAGCTCTGGCTCCAACACTTTTTTGAAGTTCTGGCTACATAATTAGTTACTGAGTTCCCAGCTCTTGGTGGAATCTATAATTAAGCAGGTTTTGTAAGACGTAGTTAGACACAGTCCCCGATTCCCTAAAATGCGTAACATTTACCCAAAGGACCAGACTTGGAGAAAAACACAGGCCTGAAAAATATTTTATTACACTCTAGTATCACTGCTTTCCCTAGTCACATTAACAATTACAAAATAGGAAGGTGTTGCTGGGTTTTTTTAAATCAGTAAACACAAATTTTAAAAGGCATATACTTTCATTGAAGTTCCTCACTGTACACATCTTAGAAATGAAACAAATTATGACTCAATAGCATGCAATGGTGTATTAATGTATTACAGTTTCTGTCCAGGAATTGGATGAAGGTAAGAAATGAAAAGTGCATCAAACATGCCGTACTGGAAGGGCACACTCAGGAGTGCCTGGGCACTCGCTCTGCTTAATGCTTCGAGACTCAACGAGGCAGGCCCGGTGGTCTGTGAATATACGGTTCTGATAAATGGTGGGTAAATAAATCATTTTTCCTTGTCTTTCTCACTCAATATTTCTTCTCTGATGTGTCGACAAAAGCTGTGCTTTGAGCATGGGTCCAGTCACCCCAGGATACTTCACTAAGTCTTCTCAGTTCCATGCTCAGCTATCTCTTCATTCCTCCACTTTTCTAGATATTTACTAAAGGCTCATGTGCTCATTCTCCACAAGGTACTGTGAGACCATAGGAGGAACAGAGCAGGAGTTTCTAGACCCTGTTGGCATAACATACCTGGAACTCAGATGTGACCATGAGGCCCCAGCAGCTGAGCTGATGACTAACTATTATCACCTCCCTTCCTCACCAGCTCCTGAGACTTTGGGAAGTCTTTCTTGTTAACGTGGCCTGAGGAGTGTGATTCTCCCTTATTTTCCTCTGACTAGGAAGTCACCATGACATCAACACAAACACGGCCCTCTTGCCTTGAGTGAAGTAGCACCCGTGTTACCACAGCCCGCACAACCAGAGAGGTGTCAGCTCTTTACAAGTCAGTCCTTTGGATAAAATGTAGGGTCAGCTCAGCTTTGTGGATAATTCTCCTTGCTTCCTACATTGAGCCTGGCTATCTCTATTTTCAGCCTGCACTAAATCTGTTTTCATTCAAAATATATATATATATTTTTTGCTTGGAGCTAAGACTGGCTCTCCCAGAAGTCAAATATTCTTTTTTATTCACCTTATTTCCTGTTCTGATGTTCTACAACATCTGCCTTGATAAAAAAAAATGTTTTAATAACAGTTTTATTAAGATATAATTCACTCTTTTAAAGTGTACAATTCAGTGGCGTTTAGTACATTTGCAGAGTTGTATGTCACCATTCTCTACTTTCAGAAAATTTATCACCGCAAAAGAAATCACATATTTATTAGCAGTCACTCCCTTTTCCTCTCGTCCTGCTGCCACTGGCAACAACTAATCTATTTTTTATTTCTGTAGATTTGTCTATTCTGGAAATTTTTAAGAAATAGAATCATGCGATATGCAGTCCTTTGTGACTATCTTCTCTCAAGTATCATGAAATTTTCAAGGTTCATCCATGTCGTAATATGTGCCAGTAATTCATCCTTTTTTGACTGAATAATATTCAATTGCATGGATATATCACATTTGTTTACTTTTTCATCTTTCCACGGACACTTAAGTTGTTTCTGCTTTTTGGCTGTGATGAATAATGTCACTATGAACATTCACGTGCAGGTTTTTGTGTGGACCTATGTTTTCAATTATCTTGAGCATATACCTAGAAGTGGGCTGCTAAGGCTGGCTCAGATCTTAAGAAAACATTTCTAATGGTCATCATTCCTATCTCTGTTTCCCAGGGACCAGGTTTTTCTATATTTATTAAACAAAAGGGAATGATCAACAGCAGGAACCTCTTCACCAAGTCCTAGACACAGCAACTGCTTTTCCAAATCAGATACAAAGCTTTAAACAATATGGACCTTTGAGGGACTGTGGTAGGCCCGGGATGGGGACGAGTCACTGCAGTGACTCACAGTAGAAGAACAGCTTGCAGGACCCAGAGGGAGTATGCAGGACCAGCCTTTTCTGCCCTGGTTTTAACCTTAAAAACAAGAAAACATTTACAGTCATGCCATTCCCTGCTTAGAACTGATTCCTTAAAATCTAGTGTCCTGTATCCCGGCAGGCATCTTAAACTGTGATCTCCTGGCAGGAAGTAGGGTGGGGTGCGGGGACAGTGGTGGTGTGCGGTAGCATGGACTAAGCAGTTGACAGCCTTGGCACCCTAAATTGCCCTTTGCTCACCATCCCCTCTGCAGCTTCCGTTTGTAACTGATGTCTGCCCTCTGCTGGTCATGGGCAGCTCAGGTTTCTTCTAAAATCAGCTCTTCACCAGCGTTTTGGAAATTGCTACGATTTGTTCAACTGTAGCAATCCAGAGAAATAACATCTTCTGCGGAGAATTTCTCTTTTATTTTTTACTTTTTGGTTGTGGGATTTTTTTCCCTTTTATTCAACAGAAGCAGAATTGGGCCAGTGTGAGTTATTTATGTGCCGCTCTTGTTTGTGATCATCATGATTTGTATTTAGGCAGTGCCTGCCAAGGCCCTCTTGCTCCTATTGACTCATGAGTTACTAAAATACTTCTCTGTGGTAGCACTGAACGAGGGCTAGTTGAGATAGGAGACAATATAATTTATGGGCTAACTGTCTAGTAGTTGTCCAGACGTGTTTTGTAGGCTGAGTGCTGAGTAAAGAGAGACTTAGTGTGATTCTTCTCAAGTTTTGTGCGATAGCTGTTTTCTGTATTAGAACTCTGCAGGGCATAAGACATATGGAGATTCCAAGCACAGGAGTGCCCTCATCCCAGCCCTAGAGGCCAGTTTAATGGTAGCAGCCACTTCTGAGGCAAAAAGATCAAAGTCCAACGGAGCTCACTTCAGGCCTCTTCACAGTACTTTGTATGTGGCCCGTGTTCAATAAATGTTTGTTCAGCCAGCCTCCTTCAGGCACCCTCATTAGGATGGGTCTCTCGGGACTGCCCTCACTGGATTACAGGACTGTGGCAATCAGGGCATTTAAGCCCCAGCATTAGACATCAGGCTTCAGAGAAACCCAGGAACTTGGGAAATTAAAAAATGAAAACAGAAACAGAAAAGAAAGAAAGGGGAAAGGAAAGAAGGTAAGGAAAGGGAAGGAAACGAAAGGAAACGAAAGGAAACGAAAGGAAACGAAAGGAAACGAAAGGAACGGAAAAAGATGGGTGAGCAAAACTCAGGAACACTTACGTCATCCCATTCCACATTGGACCCAGATGATAAAATTCTGCAGAGCGGCCAGCAGGGGGAGCTCAGGCAGTGTTTTAGAACACCAGCACCCCTGTAACCAGGAGCCAAAACCTCCCGACAAACAAAACAATAAGACTTTTTTATTTCTCTTGAGTTCTTAATGCAGGAAGGCTCAATCCAGGATGGCCTGATCTTCATCCTTGGGGACCCAGCTAGCATCTCGTTTTAGTCAGTCTTAATCTCTCTCTTTCTCCCTCCCTCCTTCCCTCTCTCTGTGTTCCTCTACCTCTCATCCTTTTCCTGAAGCTCTCTCAGTACAAAATGACAAAAATTATTTGTAATTTTTGTTTTCTCTGAATCTGGATTTCTGTCTATGTTTTTTTTCTTGTTATTTTTCGGTATCATCCTAGGCCTACTAGCAAATGTTAATGAAAAATAATTAGAAATGAACCCACCCACAGGCTGAGTTCTAAAAGATCTCAAGATCTGACAAAAACTAACACTTTGAATAAAATTTATACTACACTATACAGCAAAGAAGCTAATTCTTCCACCACTTGGCTGTGCAGTCACGTTTTTTGTGTATATTCTATCTGTCCTTCAGGATTACTGCCCTTGTCAGCCTACAGTCTCTCTGCCTCTTGGTTGCTGCCAGGCTGTGGCCCACCCTACCCCTACCCACACCAAAACCAGTGACCTCTAGTAGTTGTCTTCATCCTTGACCAAGCAGGACAAGGTTTTCCAGGTCTTTTAGAGAAGATGCCCACACCAGATGAGTTGTACCTCTAGTGACCCAGGTTTTGTTTCTTAAGATCCAAGACCCCTCATTTCCAGAACACACTGGAACTCAGGATTAGGGATTGAGGGCCTCTGTGTGAGAAATGGAGGGACTCAGCCTTGTACTCTATTTGGAACCTCTTGTCCTCCGACGTTCAGGTGCCCCAGATGGATCTGGTTCATGCTGCCAGAGTATCTTCACTCATGCAGACTTTCTCTAGAGGATCCTCTTTATGGTCTTTCTCTCCACATTGACCTCTGAGGGCCTCTAGCTCATTGCACAATCTGTATATATCTGATCCTTGGCGGAGTGAGGGCAGAATTTAAATTGTTTTTCTGGCATTTTAGGTCCTAGGGAATCAAGAATAGTAACTGAGCATGTTTTAAGTTTCCAGAACATTCCACGACAGTCAAGATGCACCCCAGCATCTGATGGAAGGCTGCCTGGCCTGGAGTTCACAGAGGTCAAATGAGGGCCCTGAGCATGCACAGCATGTAGGTGGCTTCAGGACAATGCTGCCCAGTAGGAGCCTCAGTTCCAGCTCTAAACAGTGCAACTTTGGTAATGGCAGTGACGTATCCTCCTCATTTCTTCATACCATGGCCTCCACTTCCAAATCTATTCAGTTCTATCCAGGTTCTCATTATTATTCACATTCTAACCATGTGTGTCCCTGAGGGACAGATTCTAACAATATATCTGATAGGTCATGATTGTTTTCGATTTGGGCATTTTAATTTTCTTTAAGCTTCTTGGAGCCAAGGAAAGTGGGAGCCATGATCTGATCACATCTGCCCCTGCCCTGCTTAATTCTTGGTAACCATGATTGTTTCCTAGTTCTAGAAGCTGTTTGGACCACATTAAAGATCAAAGTAGGAAGCAGGGGCAGATAGGCAATGCAGTGCAACCCAGCATTTAAAGACACTTACCACTTGCTTGTCCTGGGTAGGCCCTGGCCATACAGGGAGACTAAACGAGTCATAGGTGCTGTCCTCAAGGAGCAAATGCTTCCAGTAGACTGACATACTGTGTCTCTAAACAGGAATAAAAATGAAACTGCTGCAGGAAAAAAAAAAAAAAACAGTGCTGCAAAGTGCTAACATCATCAGGCAGGTTGCCTCTGCAGTGCAATCCATAATCTCTCTGACTTCCAGAACAAAAAGAATTGCTATACGACTTTCTAAATTAAGCTTCGCATTACTTTGGAAACTAACAAAGCATTCCTTCCCATAGACATTGTTCCCAAATTAAACATTTTATGCTTGTACAGCTGTTCAAATGTTGGTGAACTGAAGATGGAAAGGTTCTTAAGGAAGAGAGGTGGGAGCCTAAAAAGGAGAGGGAGCATTGTGAAGGATTGCTTTTGGAGGGGTGGAAGAGCAGGGGATCAAATGGAAGAGATTATAAAACAGTGGAGATTATAATCAAGTTAGTGAGTTTGGAAAACGTTGTGGGTTTTTTGTTCTTTGGATTTTTTTTTTTTTTAATTATTAAGTCTAGGTAAGTGTAAGTTAAGAAGGCCCACTGTGGTCAAGTATTTGAAGGCATTATTTAAGTGGGAAACTTGATGAGTGACTGGTCCCCACCTGTAATCAATAGGAGCCATAGGAAAACATGAACAGCAACGGTCGTATCTTAAGGCCATCATGAGGTCCACTTTTCAAGATTTGACAGCAGTTAAACACAGAAATGGGTTACAGAGAATGTCTGAGCACTGTGCTCTGGTAGCATTCTTTATTGAAAGAACAGAGTCTATGTTCCTCAATGCTGCAGGTAACATCCAGCGTTGAGACAAAGGCATGACCTGGATGAACCAGCTCCCCAGGTCCTCTTCCAAATTGAGAAAGAAAAGGACACCTAGATCACTAGAGGTTTTTAGCAGCAGTTGAGAGAAATGGACCCATGAAAGGCACACAGTCCCATTGGTCTTGTCTCGCCAACATACTAGGCCCCTTTCTGTCAAGCTGCCTCCGTCATTTGTTTCATGAACTCATGCCTAGGTGTTTGTTTGCAAAGATGTGCTCCATCTTGGCAAATGGTTTTTTAGAAAGCCCCTGCTCACAAAATTTCATCTGTAATATTTGGATTGTCCTGCAATATTTGGATTGGTTACCAGCCTCTCACTTTCCCACATAAGCTGTCCTCAACTTATCTCTGGATCTGTTCCAGAAGGACATCAATTATTTGATGATGATGTAACTTGAAACCCAGATTCCTTTTGGAAACTGTTTTCACAGGGGTTGGCTGGGTGGTAAAGAATGGAACAACGTAGGGTGAGGAAGTAAATAAATCCAGTTTTAGCCAGATAATTTTTGTTTATTTGTTTGTTTTGACTCTGAGAGAGCAAGAGACCCTGCCTGCAGCACAGAAGGACCCCCGGCTCACAGAGGCAGAGAATTGCTCTGGACACTGGCCTCCCAGCTCCTCTCACAGCAGAGCCCTAAGGAGGCTGTTCTCTGGTCTGACTGCGCCCTAGATGAGCTATTTATTCCTGAGCCACTTATCTTCTCTGGGTCTCGGTTTCATAGTCTGCAAGAGGAAAATATTAGCATAAACATCTCTAAGGTTCCTATAAACTCCATGTTCTGTCATTCTGTATGGCTTTGTGTTTTGGTTTTTAAATATTAATGGTAACCTATTACCAGTATTGTGCTTTATGACTTATAAAGCGCTTTCACATACTTATCTCATTTGATCCTCACAGCCACATTATGAAAGGGGTAGAACAGAAATTATTCCCCTCATTTTAGAGATTAAGAAACTGAGGATCAGGGAGATTAGAAAATGTGCTCCCACACAGTTAGCAAGTAGAAATCCAGGACTCCAGCCCAGGTCTTCTAACCTGAGCTCAATTCTTCATTTGTGTGTGTGTGTGGGGGGGGGGGGGGGGGAGGGAAGGGGAGGGGTCCGTTGTGCATTTGAAATCAGATAATTATGGATTATCTTTCCAGAAAGATGAAGCTGGAATTTTTAGGTGCTTAAACTCAACATGGTTGCCAAGTGAAACCCCTTATTCTCGCCCACCCTTATGAACTCGCAAATGTGTGTATGTCTTTTTTCTCTGATCAGAATGCAAACTCGTTGGAGGTTAAGGCAATGTGTTTTCTCTTCCCTCCTACGCCCCTCCAACAGAAGTCACAGAGCTGAGCACCTAGCAGGGCTATTGCATTGCCAAGAAGAGGGAAAGCAAAGTAAGAATGTGAAAGGAGTAAGTGAGGCAGATGTCTGTTTCCATGTTTGGTTACTCGTCCTATAAGAACTGTTATCCTTGTACATGTTATCTGCCCTAGGTGGTTGTCTTTCTGCCACACTGTTCCCCAAATCCTAGAATACAGCAGTTTCCCATGGCAGCAGCTGCAATATCCTCCTCCTCAGCATACTTTTCCAGGCACAAAGAGATATGGCCTCAGTGATCTCGTGCCCTAGGAGCCTGATGTAAGTGAAGAAGGCAGACTAGCTGCCTTAGCTGGGGAATGGATATGAATTAATGGGGAGGGGCTACTATGAACTTCATTTGAGAAGGAGAGATGGTGCTGGAGCAGAAGCAGCCAGGAGAATCTAAGAAAAGCTGCCAAGGACATCTTGAAGGAGAGAGTGCCTCCTGGCAGTGGGAGGGGTGAGCAGGCCTGGGGAACACACCAATAAGGCTGAGCCCAAGGCTTGTGTGGTTCTCTAACCACTTGGCACCAAGCCTCAGTGCAATCTTGCTTCATCTCCCTGAATCTCTATCCTCACCAGCAACTATGACTTCAGTCTTTTTGTCAGGACTACAAAGAGGGAACACTCAGTGATAATCCAGAGGCAAGGACAATTTACTAAATAAACAGAGATAACCCCAATTTAAGACCTATGCCCTGTATTACCCTGCCATCTCTTCATTATCTTATACCCCAAGTCCATCCTTTTTTAGATTTGGTGGAGAAGGAGAAGAATTCCAAGACTATTGTAAGCAGGACCACTCCCAATAAATGAGACCATCCCACACCCTAGGGACTGACTTAATTGAGCTCCATTAGCCAGAAGAAGAATCTGAATTCCAACCAAAGGAGGTCTTAGTCTCTTCCCTAATAAATACCAGTGAGTCCACTATGAGATAAACTTTATGATAATAGAATATTAGACCCTTGAGGTCACATAATGATCCAACACACTCATTGACAGATGAGAGAATGTAAGAGTATGGAGATGACATAAGTATCCAAGGCCACCTAGAGAGTTAGTGAAAGAATCTGGAATACAATCTGAAAGTCTTGACCCAATACCACACTAGCTCTTGATCTAATACCACACTATCTTAAGTGACCTTGGCCCTTTTAGATGCCAAAGGTTTCCACCCAAGAGCAAATCTGAGCGGCCAAGGAAGGTCTGAATCTGTAAAACTTTGTGGAAACAACTACTCTTTAAGGGACCTCTTTATATTACAGCTAGTCCTGGGCCTCTCCCTGCCTCCATGCATCCTGCCAAATTGCTGCTCTAAAAACCAATCTAGCTACCAAAACTGACCCCTCTGGCAAACATAGCAGCTGATCTCATCCTAGTGGATCTCTACCGATCAGACAGTTCTGGTGCCTCCTTCTGAGTGAGAGGGTTGCACCTGACAGGTGCAAGGTGGAAGTAGAGCACCTTGCACAGACACTTCATAAATGTTCTGTAAGTGAGTAAAAACATTCCAACTCTTCTATACTCCCTTTAGCTCACTGCTTCCAAAAGCATTTAGCAAACTTGCATTCAACCTATAGATCAAATCAAGTCAAATAAACAATATTTATTGAGCTGCTATTGGAAAGACAATGTGCTGAACTCTATACAAAGACAAGCCTGAGTCATGTCTTCAAAAAACTCATAGGCTCACTGGGAGAGACCAGGTGAAATCACACTGGAACAATACAAAAAGTTTCATGAAACAACAAGTGACCATATGCAAAATTACTGGAATAGATAGTAAGAACTACTATGAAGAAGAGAACACTGTAAATTAAAGTCCAGGGACAATTGGGAAAAAGGAAAAAATTTAATTAAGCCTTTAAAGAATTAGAAAAAATTTTAAGGGGTAAAAACGAGGAACAAATTCTATAAATTGTTAACAGTGAGAAAAAGTACAAAAATAGAAAAAAATGTGTTGAGGATAATGAGTAATAATAATTTTAATAGTAGATGATGCTTATCATGTATCAGACACTGTTGTCAGCAACTAACATTTATGAATTCTCTTGATTCTCATGCAATGCAAATTATTACTATTATCCCATTTTTACAATTAAGGAAACTAAGGCATATAAAGGTATAAGTAAGTCACCTGAGGACACTTATAAGTGACTGAGCTGGGATTTGAGCCCAGAAGTTACACACTCTAACACTGCTTTTTATGGCTTCTCTCATTTTGGCTGGAGGATTTGTTTGAAAGGTGTGTTGGAAGCAAATCATAGAAGATCTTGAAAACTATGTTAACAAACTTGGACTCGATATTGTGGATGTTAGGAAACCATTAAAGATTTCTGAACAGAAAAGATTTGATTTTAGGTGTTTTTTATTTTTTCCAGCTTTGTTGAAATATAATAGACAATTAGTCGTTTATATTTACATTGTACAATTCAACGAGTTTTTTTCAATTATAGTTGATATATAATAATATATTAGATTTAGTTGTACTGTTGTACAGTGTATAGTGATTAGAAATCTATATAACTCACAAAGTGATCACCCCACTAAATCTAATACTCCACTTCCCCTTACATATTTATTACATTATTAACTATTTTCCTTATGCTACATTTTATATCTCCAGTCTATTTTCTAACTATCCATTTGTAATTCTTAATCCCTTTGCCTTTTTTTACTGTCTCCCCAAAGCCCTCCCACCTAGCAACCTTCAAAATATTTTCTGTTTCTATGAGTTTATTTCTGTTTTTGTTGTTTTTATCTTGTTCTTTAGATTCCACATGTATGTGAAATCATGCAATATTTCTCTTTCTCTACCCAACCCATTTCACTCAGCGCAATGCCCTCCAGGTCCATCAAGGCAATATTTTTTTCATCCCCTTCCTTTTAGTTTGTGTGTGTCTTTTAATCTGAAGTGAGTCTCTTGTAGGCAGCATATAAAGGGGTCTTGTTTTCTTATTTATTCAGCCACTCTATCTTTTGGTTGGAACACTTAATTCTTTTCTATTTGAGGTACTTGTTGATAGAAATGTACTTATTCCCATTCTTTATTCCTATTTTTGATACTGGTATTTTCTTCTTAAAGAAGTCCCTTCAACATTTCCTGTAATACTGGCTTGGTATTGATAAATTCCTTTAGCTTATTTTGGTCTGGGAAGCTCTTTACCTGTCCTTCAACTCTAAATGATAACTTTGCTAGATAAAGTATTCTTGGTTGTAGATTCTGAGTTTTTATCATGTTGAATATGTTGTGCCAAGTCCTTCTGTCCTGCATGGTTTCTTTCAAGAAATCAGCTGCCTGTCTTATGGGTGCTCCCTTGTAGGTAACTAACTACTTTTTTCTTGCTGCTTTTAAGATTCTCTCATTGTATTTAAGCATTGGCATTTTAATTATGACGTGTCTTGGTGTAGGCCTCTTCAGGTTCATCTTTTGGGGGACTCTCTGAACTTCCTGGGGTTGTATGTCTTTTCCTTCATCAGATGAGGAAAGTTTTCCATTATTATTTCTTCAAATCTTTAATTTGTTTTCCTTTGGGCACTCTTATGACATGGATTCTTTTACATTTAATTGTGTCCCACGGGCTCCTTTAATTATTATTATAGTCTTGGCTTTTTTTCTTCTTGTCATTCTGATTGAGTGTCCTTGGCTTACCCATCTTCTATATAAGTGGTCCAATCTTCTTCTTCATCCACTCTGTTTATTCCCTCTAATACACTCTTCATCTCAGATAATGTGTTCTTCATTTCTGACTGGTTTTCTTTTACAATTTTCATTTCCGTTTTTATGCTTTTTATCTCTTTGTTGAAGTTCTCACTGAATTTATCTAAGTTCATTGAGCATCTGTATAACCAGTGTTTTGAACTCTGCATTTGTTAGATTGCTTGACTCCATTATATATGGATCTCTGTTCCATTCTCTCATATGTTTTCTGCTTCTTTGTCTTCCCAATTTGGCTGCCTTTCTGTGTCTGTTTCTATATACTAAGCAAAGCACCCAAGTCTCCCGGAATTATTGGTGCGGCTTTGTGTGGTAGGTGTCCAGTTGCACAGTTCTGAGAGGAGTTCAGCTGCAAGCCAAGTTTAGCCCTAGTCTGTGCCTCTCCAGGGCCACCTGTTAAGATTCAGTAAGCAATCCACAGATGCTCTGCTTATTGTAGCTATCTCAAGAAACCACACCAGAAACTGAGGCCAGCTGCCACTAGTGCAAGTCTTGGCACTGCTCAGCAAGGAGCACCTGACTTGCCAAGGACACACCTGGATGTGGCTTGGGTAGGGCCATGAGTTGGGGAAGATGGAGTTTCAGGGAATCCTCTGGGCAGAATGACCTCTGTCGTCCAGTTTGATGATATTTCCACTATGGCGGCACTGCATTAGCATACTGGGAGAGGGGAGGGCTCAACATAGGAACAATGGATACCACTAGCACTTCTGCCTGGGAGAGATACTCACCTCCATTCCTCACTCTGACAACTCAATGTGCCCCTGTAAGTCCTTGGTGCCCACCTCCAAGCAGGCCCCTAGGCGCTGGTGCTCAGAGCAAGTAGGTCCATCGCCACGAAAGTCCAGTCGCAGACATGGTGCCTTTAAGAGGCATCTGCAGCTGCCACTTCTGTAGCCTCTGTCCCACTCAGCCAGTGGGGACAAGATAGCCTCCCATCTTCACCCCCTCCTGCCTCCTATCATTGCAAGTTGATTAATTATTCTCTCCCTAGTTGTAGTTTCTGTTCATCCAGATCCCAGGTGACTTTCCTTGCTGTTTGCTCTGAGTCTCTGTCACAACTTTGATCTGGTCACGAGAGGGATGTACAAAGCTTCTATCATCTATGCCAATTTTTTCTGATTTTAAGTGTTTAAATTGAGATACACAGAGGAATAAATCTTAAAGACACATTCACATAGAAAAAAGTATAGATAAATATATTAGCAAGCACATATAGATACCCTATTTTCATAGAGTGCCTTGTTCAGAGTTACTTCTAGTAGCCTCTCAGATCTTAAATTAACAGAAGATCAAATCCAAGGGAACAATCAAAAGGTAAGTAGACCTCAAGTCTACCCAGGTGTGTGCTCAAAATGTAGGGCAGAGATGGGTTTGGAGGATAGTATATATACATGGAGATAGAAGACATCAAACTACAGTGGAAAGATCCAGGGACAGAAGAGTGAAAAGTCAACAAAATGAGTCAAGACCTCAGGTATGTATCCAGCAATATCTTAAGCATGCTTCAGTCAAAGCTTCTGAAAGAAGAAAATGTATTATTACCTATCTCCTTGATTGTTTGCAATAGCAGATAATTTCTTTCGTCCCTTTCTTCTTTTTATCTGCTAAAATGAAAACTCATTTTCTGTGCACAGAATGTTCTCTCTCTCTCTCTCTCTCTCTCTCTCTCTAGATTCAATTTTGCTAATGCATTCCATCAAGGACTATAAAGTTGAACTTGTTCTCATGACCATCTACCATAATGAATGTGGGACAAATGAAGTAATGCGACCTCTGAAAGAATGGTAATTAAAATAAGAGCATCTTTTTTAAAAAATTATTTTTCAGGAACTATGTGCACAAAGGAGCCTGTTCAATCCAACAGGGTGAAAACATTAGGTAATTTGAATCCTGAGTAGAGATTAGATCATTGTCTTGGATGGGAATTTGGAAACACTCACAGAGTGAGGCATCATTCTGTTAAAAGAGTCTTTGGAGAATATTGGGTTTATGTGAGTATTGTCTGGCTTCTGAGTCACAAAGTATGGGTTGTAAGGCTGGCCTTAGTCAGGCTCCAGGCAAAATTATGTATTTGACCTTGTAAATTGTAGTATTCAGTATAAGCATTGCCTCAAATTATGGCCACGGCCTCAAATCATGACCCCACTTTCAGAAATAGACTCCAAATCTAAGTTTCAAGGAGATATTTTATGTTCACCCACAGGAAACCAACAGATAAATGATGTGGAGGTGGGTAAGGAATGGTTTGTAAATCCCCAAATCCTGTTCCCTTGATAATGTATTTTTGTTTGAAAGATGAGTTGATTAGTTTGGGTTAAAATGAGGGGGGAAAACTGCTCTAAATATAAGAAAATCAAATGTCATTGTATAGACATCCTCTCTTCAATCACATTCATGGCCCTGATAAACAGAGGCTGTAGTTTCTCATACTTTTTTTTATTCCTCAGCTATTACTGTTTGAGAAGATGTAAGCTCATGCCTGACACTGAATTGTTTCTGGCTGGGGCTATGCATAAGGAATTCGGAAATAAATCACATTCCCAGACCCAAGTTCTAGGAACCAAGCAACTGCTTGCCGCTTCCTGTTATGACTCCAAATTATTCCCTTTCAACAAGACCTGGGATTCTGGCACCAAGCACAAACCTGGGTCCCCATGTAGCTCCAAAACCACAGTTCTTTCTATGTTGGTCCTTCTAAATATGTCAGTCCAAGTCCCATAGGGGAACTGCTACCCTAGTTTTCTCTAGTTAGTTTTGACTTATCGTTCTCCCTGGATCTCTGGTTCTTCTTTTAGACCTAGATACTCTACCCAACTCTCATCCAGCCTAGTTCCTTCTTCCTGCCAGCCAAGGTTTTTGTGATGCTAGGTCATGGAAAGATTATATCATAGGATAGGGCACATTTGCCTTCCTGGACCCTTATATCGATTCCTATTCACTTAGTGTCTCTCAACAGGAGAGGTACTACCCTCTAAAAGAAATATTGGAAACTTGAGGGGGCATTCTTGATTGTCACAGTTATTGGGAGGGACACTAGTGGCATTCAGTGAGAGAAAACCAAGGATGTTAGCTATCTAGTCATGAGCAGCTTAGGCATTGCAACCAAGAAATGTCATGTGTCCTTTGCAACCTTCAAAAGTTACACAGGATATATGTGTGGGAAAACCTGTTTATAATTGTCTGGGTAAGGAATTCAATTCCATTTTATTTGGAAATACAAGAGAAGATTATACTCTGGTTCAGAATTTTACTAATAGAAGTCAGTATTTCAGAGGAGCACTTTACCGACAAAACATTACTCTTGGTATTTGAGTTACCATCACACCTGTCTTCATCTACATTTCTCTCTGTTGCATTCACTGTGATCTCTAAGCTACTGACTACTTTATTCTGTCTTTTATTTAGTCAAATACTAGACACAGCAAAGAACTTTTCAGAAAGATTGAAGAGCATGTGCCAGTGTAAAAAGGCAAGTAACAATGAAGTTTCTGGAATTAAAAGCAGTTCAATGGCACTAGCATCTAAGACAAGACCTTTTTGGAGGTGAGGCTGGAAAGACTAGATCCTAAATTATCTCGAACACCTGGGTAAAGGGTTTTAACTTCCTTTTGTTGGAAATGGGGTGTAATTAATGAGTGCTAAGTGGGGAAGTAACACAATCATATCTGTGTTAGGAAAGTTCATGATGGGTTGCATGTGGATGGATGTGTGGTAAGGCTAGAGGTAAGAAGTACAGCTGAAATAGCAGGATGACCACTGAAGATTCATTATAGTATAGAGCTGATGTTGAGAAGCATTTTCTCAACAAGGGTCAACATTTCCAACTCTCTAAGTGGTGCCATGTGACTAATTCTAGCTAAAGGAATGTGAATCAAAGTGTGTGGGTCATTCTGGGCCAAGGTGGTTAAGCAAACCTACCCCATGCTGTCACCCTTCCACAACCACCTTGGAGAGCTTGTGTTGAAGATGCTTATGTCACAAGGTGGAAGGAACCTGGATCCCTGAGTCAGAGAAGAAGTGCCTGGAAGAGCCACTCAATGAAGAACACCTACACTAAACTTTGTGTGAGTTATAAAAAAAAAAAGTGTATGTTAAGCCTCAGATATCTAAATATCATTAAAACTCCTAGATTGAGACCTTGGCACCTTTGTGGAAAAGAGTTGACCAAGTGGAAAGGAAACATGGCAGAGTGAGAGACGTCCCCAGATCTCTCCTCTTAAAACAACAATAAGCTGAACATTTAAAACTCAATAAGAAACACCCAAACTGCACACAAGCATGGGATCTGTGCATAAGAGCTACCACAGATCAGAACCCCAGGTGTCTGGTGGTGGACTGGGAGAAATAAAGAAGCTGCCTCTCACAGGTGCCACAGCTCCCTGTAGGGAGAAGAGGAGGGGAGAAGGTACATCAACCTTGAACAGCCCTGCCTGGGAGAGTTTGTGAATTCTATGCAGACACGGCAGGGCCCAGTCATCAGGGCAGAAAGTAGAGAAGCAGAGACCAGAGAAGCAACAGTTGATTTTTACCGGTCCCAGTTGCAAAACTGAGGCTGAGTTGTAGCCCTCAACTCCAAACTCAGAGGGCCCCTCCCCCCATACCCTATGAGACCAATCACCACAGAGCCCAGGGAAATCTAGCTACCAACACTGTTGCTAACACTGACAGGGACAGAAACTGAGGGTAGTAAACATCTATAAGAAAATAAAGACACTATATAAAGGAATTATTAAGGCTTTATATAAAGCAAGGATCCAAGAGGCTTAGACACCGCCAACTGAAAACCAAAAGAAAAGCGCCTTCTTTACAGCAGGCTAAAGAGAGATCTTTGTATAATAAATTTTCTTTCTGGAGGGAAAAAATGCAGAACACACTTCCATTAATGTCCAGGTGGAAAGATAGATGGCTTTCTGAAAAAACTCAGTGAGTTCTGAAACAAGTCAAATCAACAATTTTAGGAATTGAAAAAAACAACTAGATGAGCAGAGCAAGGAGATTGAAACCCTCAAAAGGAACTAAATAGAACTTCTGGATATAAAAAACACACTGCAAGAGTTGAAAAATGAAAGAGCAAGCTTGAGAAATAGAGTCGACCAAATGGAGAAAAGGATCAGTGATATTAAAGATAGAAATTTAGAAATAAATCAGAAGAAAGAAGAGAAAAAATCAAAGAATGAAAAATAATAAAAGAGAAATACAAGAACTAGCTAATACCATCAGGAGAGGAAACATAAGAATAATGGGCATTATCGAAGGCAAGAAAAAGGAGCAGGAACTAGAAAGCATTTTCAGACAAACAGTGGACGAGAATTACCTAAATCTAAGGAATGAGCTGGAGCTTAGAATCCAAGAAGTCAACATAACACCCAATTACCTCAACTCAAAAAGGCCTTCACAAAGACACATTGTATTAAAATTATCAAAAATCAATGACAAAGACAGAATTCTCAGGGCAGCCAGGGAAAAGAAGGTGGTAAGTTATAAAAGGAAACACATTAGATTATCCATGGACTTCTCAGTGCAGACCTTACAAGCCAGAAAGAAGTGGAATCAAATATTTAAACTATTAAATGAAAGGAACTACTAGCCTAGAATATTGTATCTAGCTAAGCTCTCCTTTACATATGAAGGAGAAATTAAGACCTTTCCAGACATGCAAAAATTGAGGGACTTCACTACGAGGCCTGCACTACAGGAAATACTGAAAGGGATCAGCTAACCTAAAACAAAACTACAAAAAAAAAAAACCACGTAATTAGGAGTAACATGATTATCAGGCAAATAGAAGCAGAGTAGTACAACCCTTATTAGGAACAGGGCATTATAAGTTTAAATAATAAGATAATTGCTATAGCAAGATAGTAATGAATGTTCAGCATACATAAGGATAAATTTAGATAACAATGCCTGAAAAGAGAAGGATTCAAAGATCCAGATTCACAAAGGGGAATGGAGATAAGACATGCACAGAAGAAAATAGAAGACTGTATATACATAACTATCCTGTTCATATTCATAATGGTAACCACACAAAGAAGATTCAGAACTGAAGTATATAACATGAAACAAGAAGAAACAGAAGGAAAACCCACAAAAGCCAAGAAAAATTAAAAAAAAACAGAAACACAAGGACAAGGGAGCAATGGAAACACCGAGCTACCAAAAAGCAAAATATAAAATGGCTATAAGAAGACCATATTTCAATAATCACTTTAAATGTAAATGGACTGAGATAGCCTCAACAAATATAAGAGGGCTGAAATCATACCAACCATATTCTCTGATTATAATGCTTTGAAACTAGAGATCAACTGTAAAAAGTAGAAAGAACCACAAATCCATGGAGATTAATGAAGAAAAACTGGGTCAGGAAAGAAAAGAAGAGAAATCAAGAGATACATAGAAACAAATGATAATAATAATACAACATATCAAAACTTTTGGGACATGGCCAAAGCAGTCACAAGAGGAAAGTTCATATCATTACAGACCTATCTCCAAAAATAAGAACAAGCCCAAATAAACATCCTAATGCTTCATCCTAAAAAATTAGAAAAAGAAGAACAAATGAAGCCTAAAGACAGCAGAAGAAAATAAACCATCAAAATTAGAGCAGATATAAATGAAATTGGAAACAAAAAGCAATAGAAAAAATAAATGCAACAAAGAGCTGGTTCTTTGAGAAGATTAATAAAATTGACAAACCCCTGGCTAGACTCACTAAAGAAAAAAAAGAAAGAACAAAAATAAATAAAATCAGAGATGAAAGAGGGGAAATGACAACTGACATCACAGAAATACGAAGGATCATACAAGAATACTATGGAAAAGTATATAACACTAAATTTAATAACCTGGAAGAAATAGACCAGTACTTAGAAAAATATAATCTTCCTAGACTGAATCATGAAGAACAAGAAAATCTAAATAGATGGATCAGCAGTATAAAAATTGAACCAATCATCAAAAACCTACCAAAAAGTAAAAGTCCAGGACCAGATGGCTTCACCAGCGAATTCCATCAAACATTCAAAGAAGATTTAATACCTATTCTCCTCAAACTCTTCCAAAAATTCGAAAAGGAAGCAATACTTCCCAACTCATTTTATGAGGCCAATATTACTCTGACACCAAAACCTGGTAAAGATAACACAAAAAAGAGAACTACAGACTGATATCTCTCATGAACACAGATGCAAAATTCTTAAATAAGATACTAGCGAACTGAATATAGCAATATATTAAAGAGATTATACACCACAATGAAGTGGGCTTTATCCCAAGGGTACAGGGATGGTTCAACATACACATATTAATTAATGTGATACACCACATAAACAAATTAAAAAATAAAAATCATATGATCATATCAATAGATGCAGAAAAAGCCTTTAACAAAATACAGCATCTATTTATGATCAAAACACTTCACATAATCAGTATAGGAGGAAAGTTCCTTAACATAATAAAGGCTATGTCTGACAAACCCTTAGCCATCATTATACTTAATGGTGAAAAACTAAAAACCTTCCCTCTGAGATCAGAAACAAGACAAGGCTGTCCACTATAACCACTGTTATTCAGTATAACATTGGAGGTCCTAAAAAGTGCAATAAGACAAGAGAAAGATATAAAAGGCATCAAATAGAAAACAAAGATGTCAAACTGTCACTGTTTGTGGATGACATGATTATCTATATAGAAAACCCTAAAGATGCCACAAGAACACTACTAGAAACAATAAGCAAATACAGTAATGTTTCTGGATACAAAAATCATTCAAAAATCCATAGCATTCCTATACTCTAATAATGAACTGTCAGAAAAATAAGTAGAAAAAATAATTCCTTTTGCAATTGCAACAAAAAGAATAACATACCTAGGAATAAATTTAACAAAACATGTGAAGGACCTATATACTGAAAACTACAAGGCCCTTGTAAAAGAAATCAAAGAAGATACAAAGAAATGGAAAGATATTCCATGTTCTTAGGTTGGAAGAATCAATATAGTTAAAATTTTGGACCTTATTACCTAAAGCATTATACAGATTGAATGCAATCTCCATCAAAATCCCATCAGCTTTTATTTTAAAAAATAGAACAAAAAAATCATCAGATTTGTATGGAAGCACAAAAGATCCCAAATTGCCAAAGCCATCCTGAAAGAAAAGAATGAGTCTGGAGGCATCACTCTGCCCCACTTCAAATTATACTACAAAGCGACAGTAATCAAAAAGGCATGGTATTGCCAGCAAAACAGACACATGGACCAGTGGAACAGAATCAAGTGTTCAGAAGTAAATCTATGTTTATATGGGCAAATAATTTTTGACAAAAAGCCAAAAACACAGTGGAGAAAGAAAAGCCTCTTCAATAAATGTTGCTGGGAACATTGGAAGGCCACCTGCAAAAGAATGAAACTAGACTGTTGTCTATCACTACACACCAAAATTAACTCAAAATGGATTAAGGACCTGAATATAAGACCTGAAAAATAAAATGCATAGAAGAAAACAGAAACAAAACTCAAGGACCTTGGCCTTAAAGAGCATTTTATGAATTTGACCTTAAAAGCAAGGAAAGTTAAAGCTAAAATAAATGAATGGAACTACATCAAACTAAAAAGATTCTATTCAGCAAAAGAAACCGTAAATAAGGTAAAGAAACAACCATCTGAATGGAAAAATAGATTTGCAAGCAATGCCTCTGATAAGGGCCTAATATCCAAAATATACAAAGAACTCATAAGACTCAATAACAACAACAACAAAAACAATCCAATCAGAAGATGGGCAGAGGACCTGAACAGACACTTCTCCCTAGAGGACATACAAGAGGCCAGCAAATATATGAAAAGATGCTCAACATTGCTAGCTATTAGGGAAATGCAAATCAAAACCACAATGAGATACCATCTCACACCTGTTAGAACAGCTATAATCAACAGGACAAGTAATAACAAATGTTGGAGAGGATGCAGAGAAAAAGGAAGCCTCATACACTGCTGGTGGGACTGCAAATTGGTACAGTCACTATGGAAAACAGTATGGAAGTTCCTCAAAAAACTAAGAATTGACCTACCATATGATACAGCAATCCCTCTACTGGGTATTAACCCTAAAGACTTGAAACCCCATATCTGAAAAGTTATTTGCACATCGATGCTCATAGCAGCATTATTCACAGTGGCCAGGATATGGAAGCTACCAAAATGTCCTACAATAGATGATTGGCTAAAGAAGCTATGATACATATATACAATGGAATATTACTCAGCCATAAGAAGAGATGAAATACTGCCATTTGCAACAACATGGATGGACCTCAAGATAATCATGCTAAGCGAAATAAGTCAGACAGAAAAAGTTGAAACACATGATATCACTTATATGTGGGATATAAACCTAAAAGCAAGAAAGGAACAGGACAAACAAATAGAGACTCATGGACATGAACAATAGACTAGTGGTTACCAGAGGGTAAGGGGTGGGGAAGGAGGAGGGAGGTAGATGGAGTAGAGGAGGTCAAATACAGGGGGGTAGGATGAAGTGGATAAAGGGGATCAAATATATGATAGCTGAAGGAGAGTGGACTTCGTGTGGTTAACACACAATAGAACATACAGAGGTCAAATTATAATGTATACCTGAAAATTATATAATTGTATTAAATAATGTTACCCCAATAAACTTATTTTAAAAAAAAATACTGCTTGATTGCCCTAATATAGGAAGAGTATTCGTAGATGTTTACAATACTTTAAATAAGATAGAGACTTTCCGTGTTTCTAATATGTAGAAGTACATAATACATGATAACAACGACACAAACTGTGGGAGGACAGCAAATGTAAACTATTGTAAAGGTTCTTACCTCATTTAGGAAGTGGTAAAATCAAAAGTACACATTTAAGGTAGGCTATCATACATGAAGGATGCTATTGAAATCTCTAGGGTAATCACTAAAAGAATTGTGTAAATGTATATAACTAAAAAGCAAATAAAGAAGAAAAGTAAAGTAATAAAAATGTTTTTTTAATTAAAAAAAGCAAGAAATGAGAAATAAAAGAACAAAGTACAGGAGGACAAATGGAAGACAAATAGCAGATGTTAGGCTCCAACTATATTATTAATTATTTTGAAACTATATGGTCTACAATCCAATTAAAAGATAAAGTTTATCAGCCGAATAATAAAATGAGCCATCTATATGCTACTTACCCATCACACATTAAATAAAAAGATAGAAAAAGTTTGAAAATAAAAAAGATGAGAGAAGATATACTACAAAAGCACTAATATAAGTAAATCTGGTGTAGTTAGATTAATACCAGACAAAGTAGACTTTGAAGGAAGAAGTATTGCTAGAGATTAAGGAACATTCTATGGTTACAGAAAGACATTTGAAAATACTACCCATTTCTATCTTCCTTTCTTGTGTTAAGTGCTATAATTATCTAATAATAGAATAACTACCTTCAAGTAAGAAGATGGTTCCAAAAAGCCTTGTCATTTCAAGCACAAAAATATTATGAAACTAATTTTTAAAAATTATTGTCCCTCAATGCATGACATTAGACTTTTAAGAGTGACACACCTTTAAAAGTGTTAGGACTATTACATTGCTGATCATCAAAGATTTTACTTGTGACTACAACATTAAGATACATAAAAGCACTCAGCATATATATCCTGCTCAGTAGTATGCTTCCATTTCTTCTTTATTCTTCTAAAATCATGGAGAATGAATTCACTCAGAAAACGGGAGTTAGCTAGCACTTGCCAAACAGAGCAGTTTCATTAGCTCAGTGAAGTAGTTCAGGGACAAGACCTTCAGGGACTGGAGTTCAGTCATTTTCCTGTCCTTAACAATATAACTTTACTGTGGCTTCATGTTCAGCAGTTTTTTTCTGGACATACATCTAGATTCTAATATAGCCATAAATAAAAAAGTATGACTAAAAATGTCATAAAAATGTCAGACTCTATTATTATTTTTCACCAAACTCTGAATGTCACCATTTGGAAACCACATGTGGCTCAGTGAGGTGCTTTTGCTCATAAAAACCCTTTAGTCTTACTCAGTGAGCTGGAGCTAGAAGTAGAGACACTCTAAACGTTAAACAGGAGCTACCCAGATAGAACACTGTAGAATAAACAGAATTGTCCATCATTCAACAATTTCATTTGAATCAGAACCAACACAATGAAGGGACAGTCATTTCTAAGCCTTGATGTCTTATAAGCTGGTCGAGAATTTTCTGTAACTACATGGCACACTGAAAGTGGGAGATCTGAGATGATGTGACTAAGGTATAGGGGCCTTAAAGGAGGGAGTAGTTATCAAAACCCCAAAGACACATTCTGTGTGGCGAGGAGCTAAGATCTCTGGTCGATAGAGCAGAAGAGAACTGGGGAGGGGAGCCTCATACCTGGGCCTCATTCTCCTCCCTCTTTTTCACCTTCTGCCAATATTCCCCATAGGCCAAACACAACGGGAAACCAGAGGCAATATTGGGCAGCCTCTATGGTTGCAGAATGATCTGGAGAAGGGGCTAGAGGGGATCTGGTGGAGCAGAGGGAAGCTATCTAGCATGGAGGCTTCCTACAACTGTCTAAATAAGAGACTATCTACTAAATCTGAATCTCAGGTCTGCCATAAACTGTGTGTTTTGTGACTTTGTGGAAGCCACTTAATTGCTCTGAGCAACAATGTCTTTTCTGTTAAAATGAGGGCTATAATTCTACCATGTAGAGTTATCATAAGGTTAATTATATACATTTAGTGCAGTTCCTGGCACAGAGTAAGTGCTAGATAAATAAATTACCTTCCTTTCTCCATTAAACTTATTCTCTGCTAAACCTTTTTTAAGCCAAGCCTAAATGTTTACATTTTTTTCAACATTAGGATACTTTAGAAAAATTGTCTTATTCCTAAAGGGCCTGGGAAAGTGTCAGGATCTTTCCTATGTTAAATACATTACAATAACAATTGCCTTGAGACAGGATACTATTTAAGCAGAAAAATATTTATTTGTTTATTCTCCAGAAATGCTGTGTACACTACAAGGTACAAACTCAGCCCTTAGGGAATAATTCTACATGAATTACCACCTATTAGTCAGAAGCCATCGAGTATTTCCTAGGATTGCTAGGCCCTGACATCAGCTGGACCTTATTTGTTGTGCCAGGTGATGAGATGCTGGACACGCAGAGAGCTTCCATTGGATTGTTATTTGGGGAAGCTCGGATCTGCTATAAGCCAATTGCTCATTCCAAACATCAGAGTATTTTAAATTGTAAACCACACACCAATCTGCAATGTCATTTCTAAGTTCTGATGGAAAGTCTATAATGTATTTCTATAATTATCTAATGTTTTTATTCATGACCCTTCAGGCTGAAATTTTTTTCTGCAACAATATGGTTGCCCTGTTGGCTAGGCCTACAGAGGGGTCTGGACCATGTGTAGACTACGGGCTTTTCCCATGGGGTACTTTGATGACAAAGGGAAAAGATTGAGGGTTTTGAGCACCGTAGTGAGAAATAATGCTTACATATATATCCACTTTTCTCTTTTCTAAGCAACTTCAAAGCCATTACGTTGATTGAGATGGGGATAATTGTCTCATTGCTTTTTATAGATGAGAAAATTGCCTCTCAGAGATGTTAAGTAGCTTTCCTAAAGCCTCCCAACAATTTGGGTTGGCACAAAGATTAGAAAGCAGGTCTTCCGATTCTAAAGTACCTGCCTAGGAATGAAAAAATAAACTTACATCCTAAAGTCACTTGCTGACTGCCTGTTCTCTGTAAAAGAATAAAACGAAGACCACCAGAGCTTAACAGTAAGAATTCAGAGTTCACAGTTTATTTATTTGCCTGACAAGAAAATACTCATCAGTAAAAAAAAAAATTCACTGGCTAGTTTGCTAAGGGGGAAAGTCAGTATTTTGTAAGTGCTTTAGAAAAATGGGAGAGAATCAAAGTGATTATACCACGTTAAGCATTGAAAACTAATGGTCTAGATAGAATGGAGCCAGACCATACATCTAACATGATTTGTCAAAATAAGTCCTATTGTTCATCGATGTGGAGAATCTTCAGTTAGGCCAAATAAGGGTCTGGATGAGGGGTCACTAGAAGCTGATATTTCTTTTTCAGCTTCAGTTGGTTACAATAGTTGAGCATAGCATTCAGTTTTGACATCTCAGACTCTCACACTTCCCAAATATTCATCAGAATCACCCAGAGGGCTTTCTAAAACTCATATATCTGGACTCAATTCCAGAGTTTCTGATTCAGAAGGTTTAGCATACAGCCTTAGAATCTGCATTTGTAACAAGTCCCCATATAAAGCTTTGTGGCTAGTTCAGGGTCCATGCTTCAATCCTAGGTCCACTATCCTAGATGCATGAGGCTATAGGGGACAGTTTCAATTTTATACCTCTTTGATACCAACCTCCTCTTTAGGCTCTAACTTCTAGGCGACTTCCTCATTCCCAGGAGGGACAGAGGTGTTTTCTGATAACCTTTCTATTCCATGTATGGAAGATTTGCCTTTTCTTCCAATAATAGTTCTCTGAGGAGGAACTATTTTTGTTGGGGTTGGGGGGGGGGTAGGTAAAAGAAATTGTTTATAGAATCTAAAGTCAACATGACTTCATATCACAACCTCCATTTCTTCATTTCACTTCCTTAGGAGGAATCAGCACTAAATTATTTGACTTGCCTTTTAAAAAATAGCAATACATGCATTGATTCAATCTCATTACATTTAGAATTTGCTTTTATTACCTCACCCTCCTTGACCAATAATCACATTTTCCATGCTCGTAACTTTTTCCCATCTAATTTTTAGTCAGTGTACAATCTGTTTTTTTTTTCTGCTCTGACTGGCCTTATAGTTCTCCAAGCTTACAATTCTTTTCAGAATCCAATATTTTCTAGTTACATCTTCTTTGTTTCTTTGTTTGGTACATATTCCCCCACTGCCTTATGGTAGTTACCTGTGTATCTGTTTGTGTCTTCCAGTGGATTGGTGCCTATGGAAAGAAGGATTTGATTATAAGGCTTTTCTTCATACCACCAATCCAAGCTCTGCTCATGATAGGCTCTCAGTAAACATTTGTTTTAATTGGCAGTTTTATATCAGATATGCCTTAACTGATTCTTGTTTTCATTCACATAAGTAAAATTTATATTTTTTGGCATATAGCTCTGATTCATGCCAAACAGATAGAGCCATGTAACCACCACAATTAAGAGAACAATTCCATTACCTTAAAAAATTCCTTCATACGTGCTATACCTTTGTAGTCAAAACCATCCCTTTCCGTTAGTCCCTGGTGATCACTGGTCCGTTCTCTGTCCTTGTAGTTCTGACTCTTCCTGACTGCCATATGAAAGGGATCATACAGTACATAGCCTTTGAATATGGCCTGTTTCACTAAGAAAAATGTATTTGAGCATCATCCATTTTGGTGACTGCATCAGTAGTTCATTCTTTATTGCTAGTAGTATTTTGTTATATGGATATACTACAGTTTGTTTACCCAATCACTAGATGAAGGACACTTGGTTGGATTGTTTTCAGTCTTTGGCAATTATAAATATAGCCTTGTTAATATTTGCATTCAAGTTTTCTGGGTGAACATAAATTTTCATTTTTCTTGGATAAATTCCTAAAAGTAGGATTGCAGAGTGATATGATAAATCTATGTTTAACTTTATAAGAAACTGCCAAATTTTTAATAAAGAAGATGTATTATTTTATATTGTTATTATTAATATAGGAGTTCCAATTGCTCCATATTCTTCTTGGAATTTTCAGTTGGTTTTGTTTTAGACATTCTAGTGGGTGTATAGTGTTATTTCCTTGTGATATTAATCTGCATTTCTCTAATAAATTATAATATTGAGCATCTTTTCATGTTTTTATTTGCCATGCATGAATTACTTTCTTTGATGAAAAATCTGTTCAAATCTTTTGCCCATTTTTTAATTGAGTTTTCTTAAGGTTGTATTTTGAGAGTTCTTTACATATTTTGCATAAATATCCTTTGTCAGATAAGTGACACACAAATGTTTTTACCCAGTTTGTAACTTATCTTTCATTCTCTTGACAATGTCTATGTAAAACAAAGTTTTTAATTTTGATCAAGTCCCATTTATCAATTTTTTTTCTTTTTGGGATTTACATTTTGCTCTCCTAAGAACACTGCCTAACTTAAGCTCACAAAGGTTTTCTCTTTTGTTTTCTTCTGAAAGTTTCATAGCTTTACATTTTATATTTAGGTACATGACCCATTTTGAGTTCATTTTTGCATAAAGTTTGGAGTATAATTTAAGGTTCACTTTGATGCATATGGGCATCCAACTGTTACTATGCCTTTTGTTGAAAAGACCATCCTTTCTCTGTTGGATTGTATTTGAACTTTGACAAAACCTCATTGACTATATTTGTGTGAGTATTTCTGGAGTCTCTATGCCATACTTTTTTTTTTTTTTTTTTTTTTTTTTTTTTTTTTTTTTTTTTTTTTTTTTTTTTTTTTTTTTTTTTTTTTTTTTTTTTTTTTTTTTTTTTTTTTTTTTTTTTTTTTTTTTTTTTTTTTTTTTTTTTTTTTTTTTTTTTTTTTTTTTTTTTTTTTTTTTTTTTTTTTTTTTTTTTTTTTTTACCAATACCACACAGTTTTGATTGCTATATCTTTTTAAGGAAGTCTTGAAACCAGGTAGTATGAAACTTCTAACCTTATTCTTTTGCAAAATGTTTAGACTATCCTAATTCTTTGCCTTTACATTTAAAATTTAGAATAGATTGTGAATATCCACAAAACAGTGTACCTACACTTGATACTTAACTATACTGTTTGCTTTGGCTACCTGTGGTTCTCAGACTTCAATGTGCTTAAGAATTATAAAAACTCACATGCTTGGGCCTGATTCTGAATATTTCCATTCAGTAGCTCTGTTAGGAGCCTTTGCATTTGCATTTTAACACTATCCCTAAGGTGAAATGATATATGTGATCATAGATAATGATATGAAAAACATGACCCTAGCTTCCTTGGAACCGAGGAAATGCTCCACAGGCTTTGAAGAATCTTATAAATATTACACCACAAATTTGGTGAAAAGGCACAGCATTGGGTTCACAGTTAAGTCTAATAGCTAATAATATACGTACGTCACGTAATATTATGGCCAATCAGTATTGTCCAACCAGTGCTGGAACACAAACCAGGACCTCACAGATGTCTAACTGCCATGCTTCAGGCAATGAAAAAAATGATATGGATTTCCATGTCTTATGAGTAGATCCTCTGTGATATTTATCCCATTGGCCAATTTATTGAACATTTTCTTATACTCAGGGCACAATCCTTAAACCATTCTCAAACAAGGAAAAACTAGATTGGAAAGATTTAAAAGGTAAGTGAGAGAGTTACAAGGAAAAACATTAATCAAATGAATAAATTCTCTAGAGAGATATTAGATTAATGACTATAAATATTAACTTTGTTTTACATTGAAATACAAATTGACCAGCTTACTAAGGGAATCGTACATTCTTGTTAATTTAATTTTCTAGGTAATGGGAGATGAAAGGTTAACTAAAAAAAACTTTCATTGGAAAAATTTTTTTAAAATTAATTAGTGTACTTTTCACATTAATTTACAACTAAGCATTTATTGCTTTCCTTATGTCCTAAGGGTAGAAAATAACAATTTAGAAAAGACCAAAGTGATTTTAAGATGCTTCTCACAGGTTCCTAGATGCAGAGGCTTATTGAATAGTCCTGGCAAACAGGTGGGAAGAAATAAATTACAGAATGCCACCGCAGAGGTGAACTCCTTTCTAGGCATTAATTGTTTTGCCAATAGGCCAAGACTGCTTAGGAAGGGAAAATTGAGAGTAACAATTTAGAGAGAGACCAACCTTCACACTTCAAAGAGCCTTCTCAGAAGCCCCAAAATTAGCAGGCCCAATGAAGATGCTGGGCTAATGGCCATATTGGTTTCCAGCAAGAGAAACAAGTAGGAGATTCCACCCAGCACAGGACACTTCTTTGGTTAAAATTTTATCAAGTAACCACTTCTTTTTGAACCTTCCTATAAAATGTTTCAAGGCACCACTGGGAGGCTTGATGAATCTTTCAATGGGCAATGTAGCCTAGGGTTTTTACAAAGTGGGGGAAATAGCAGCACCTATCTTATAGAGTTCATTGTTGTGAAGAGCAAATGGTTTAATGTACAATTATAAAGTCCTCAGAACATCCCTGCATAGTAATCACTACTTAAGTGTTAGCCACTATTACTAATAAGATTATTTATTTATAAGGAAGGATTTAAGACTGAGAAAGTACACTCTCTGAGGATGATGTAGGACTTGAAGAGTGGGTATTATTTCTCTTTTTGCCTGAGTTGCTACTCAGCTATCTGTTGTGTATGTACAATGCAGTGGTCACTGTCTTAGAAGAGAGAATGCTAAGGTTTCATGAACAGCCCTGTGGGAAATGTGCCATCCTTAAGGTTGACAGAAGAGAACATCCTGATGAGAGTCACCTTGTTTTAGTGTCTGCTCCTTTTGTACTGAGCATCTCCTTTCTAAAAGCTCTGATCAAAGTACAGACAAATGATCCTTCTCTAAATACTGCAGCACAGCCTCTAAGAAGCAGGATTGTTTAGATAAGGCTGAACTATAGACTGGGACAATGACAAATGGAAAAATAAACACAGACAATATTACCAATCAAGACGATCTAAGTCACAAACATGGTTTATTCTCCAGGCTTTAAATCTGTCCCATTCGCTTGGACCTTAGAATAAAAGAGATTTTGCCTAGGTCCCTCTGCTCTGACAATGACATGCATGCCTAAGGCCCACCCTCTCAATTAAGTCGTCCATGCCTATTTCCCTGCCACTTATTGGGAAACGAGTAGCTGTCTTAAGCTATATCAGCAGCCAACACACCACACCTGACCTTCATGTTGAGCTGCTGAGATTTTTCCTCTCAGTCTGTCTGGTGCTATGACCATTAGAAAGAAAGACTGAAAGAAATTATACTGGAAAGAAATCAGAAATTAAAGATATTCTGAGGAGGTGGAGATGATACAAAATAACTCCCAAGTGACTGAAGTGGAAGAAGCTTCCTAGTGGAACCAGAGTATCCATCGGGCTCTCTCCATGCAGAGAGATCAAGGAATGCAAAAGTCACAGTAGCACATTCCACTTCACTGAGTACTGAGAAGCACATGTTCTTTTACTGTCCTAGAAGGATAACTTCCTTATAAGGTGAAATGCTTTATTTTATAGAAAAGGCCTTCCTCTATTCACCTCAAACTAGGTTTCTAGGCCCCCTATTGATACATGGTCAAGCCAGAATATATAACCATGGCATAGGAAGAGGGGCCCACTAAAATCCAGGAGCGGCTGCTCCCTGAACACTCACAGAAAAGGAGACCCTAATGGCATAAGGGAGGCAGCCCCTTCCTCTGTGGCAGCCATAGAGTACACCACTTGTATCTCTTTTCAAGAATGAACTTGCTGTTCAGCTGCAAGGAATGTAGTTCCCTGACAGCCTCCAGCTGCAGCACCATCAGAATCTGCCTCAACTTTCAAACCCAAGCCATGGTCTTCCCAGGTAGCCCCCAACCAATGACTGGGCACAGCATGGGTGTAGGGTGTGGCCGTTTCTGTCTCTTGCAGGACACCTCTAACAACCCAGTCTTTGCTCCAAATCTCCCCACTGAGTTTTATGACTAAAACTTTGTTAGATCCGCAACTCAGTCTGAAGCTCTCCTTGCCCAATTCTGCTTCTTTCCTACATTCCTTTCACAGGTGTCAGAGCCACTGCACAGTCTGAAATCTTTCTCTGCCCTAGTCTATTTCCTCTCCTTTTATCTTGACTCTTGAACTCTCAACTCTGTTCCATCCCAGAGGGCCCAAGCTGACACACAGGGCGAATTGGCCCCTAAGAACGCCTCCGATGACATGAGCCCACTGGGCCCTCCCTGGAGAGGTAGTGCCCACCCTGAATACCCTCAGTGGGAGACCCTCAGACAGCAGACCCAGAGCTGCTGGTTAGGAAGGGAGACAAGCAGAGGACTGACTGCATCAGTACTATTTTGGCTCTTCCAGTTGAAAGCTGTGCCTTTGGAGGATTAAGATTAGTGGGAGGGAAAAGTCTCAGAAGATGGTGTTAATATCTTCTTTTCAACTCTAATTTTTAATACCAAAATGACAGATTCCTGGCAAAGCAAGAAATGCATGTTAGAAAGATAAGAAAAACATTTTAGGGACAGAAGGACTTCACATGAAGTTCAAAGGAAAGGGAGAAAAAGGCTGAGAAGAAACTTCTAAATCACATAAATGCAAGTTAACATGAATGGTATAGAAAGAATATTTATAGTGGGAGAAAGAGAAGCCCAGTAATTCTAAGAAAATAATAGAGAACTGGTACTAGGCATAATACTCAAGACTCAATCATTCATATTTCGAATCACAAGCTAATACAATATAACTGAAACATTAAGACAAACCAATTGTCCCAGGTTGGGTTTCTTGGGAAGCAGACCCTGAGATGTAGGTTAGTTTGCAGGGAGTTTTTTAGGAACTACTCTTGGGATTAATACCTGTGGCAGGAAGGGAACCAAACAGAAGGAGAAATGAAGTTCCAATGCTGTCTCAAGAAAATACCACAGCTGGAGGAGTTCTCTGTGACTCTTCAGAACTGTCCTGAACTGGGGCAAGAGAGCCTGGCCTCTTATCCCCACATCAATCACTCATTGGATGCAGGCCACTCTGGAAGGGGCATGGCCTTGGGAGATGAGGCAGCTTTCTTCAGCTGAGGCAGTCCCCAGAGAGATCTACAAGTGAAGAGCAGCTTGGATGACACCCCCCATGACTGGAGTAATAATTTCTTTATTCTCAAGGGGGAAGAGTGGTATATCACAGCATGCACTACACAGATAAATACAATTTCCTAGATGTTCCTGAGACTTGGGGAAATAAAATTGGTTTAAGCAATGAAATGGTATATGTTTTTCAATATAAACAAATCTGATAAAAATGGATATATAGTACCGCCATGTGTCAAAACTGCAAATATATGAACCTAAGAGTACACATACAGCATATGGTGAGGATTAAATGAGAGTGAGAGAGTACTGTTATTTGTGGAGCATGCTAAGACTGCCAGGCTAAATGGAAGAGCTGAAGAATGCTTTCCTAAATCAAATGATAAAAATGTCACAAAGGCAAGATGTAATATTGATGTTACTTCATCTACTTAGACATCTGTTCAAAATCTCTACAATAATTTTACTATTTAATACATTCATTCTTGACTTACCTTCCAAATAATTTCATCTCTCAAAAAGTACAAGAAGGAATGAAGGGAACTGTTACACTACACTCAATTCTGACCAGCAAGAAAAGATTTATTGGCGATGTTTATATGGTAGAAATCTTTTGACATTCATATGAAATAAAATGCAGTCCTTGCTCTTCTGAAGATGAAAGAAAGGAATTATGTCATCCTAGAATCTGTAATAAAAAAAAAGAACTTTTGGTCATAATAGACATGTAATTGAGGCTTTAGAAAAACAAACGCCAATAAGTTCATATAAATATAACCCCAAAGCAATAAAAAGAAACACATTGAATTTCACGTTTAATCACGAAACTGAGAAATTAAACTTTGTACTATACCAATTATCTGCAAAAGCCAGTATTTACCAACATGGCATTCTCTGATGAGTCTATGTTTTGAAATGACACATACAAAAAAATGAGAGGAAAAAAAAACACAAACCAGAGTGAATAAGAAAGTTATACAAACCCTTCAAGAAAGTGACAGAAAGCAAAAATCCAGAGTGAGCTGAGGAGTGCTAAATGATGAGGGCCACAGAAAGGGCTTTAAAAACACACACACCATTTGAAGCAAGAAGATGAAGAAAAGGATAAGCTGACTGCTTAGAGAAGATTCTGTTAAATGATAACAGAGAAAAGGCAGAGTTACTTAATTACTTTTTTCTTCTCCAGCAAGGAACATGATCTTCAAACTGAGAAGGGTATAACAGATATCACAGAGAATAAATGGGAGCTCAACCTAAATGAGGAGAGAGTCAGAGAAAACCTAGTTTACAGGCTTTGCAGACTGAACAAAAGATTGTAGGTCTCAGCACCACTGCCTCTCATCTCAGGGAAACTGAAAATAGGACAGGTGCCAGAAATCTAAGCCAGGCAAAAATATAGATTTTCTAAAAGGAAAAAAAAACGGATAATGGAATCTATAGCAAGCAAGATTAGCATTGCTTTCTGTAATATTCTAGAACTTCTTACATAAACATTTGTGAGCCAACCATTAAGACAGACTAAACTAACTTCACATTATTTTCTGATAGAGTTAAAAGATAGATATTAAGAAAAGCAGACACAATTAGTCTTTTTTTCAGCATGATATTTTGCAAAGATGCGATCAATTTAAACAAAACAGAGTGATGTCATCCAGTTTGTAAACTGGTTAGAGGGACCCACTCTGGCCAGACAATTGCATTCATGTATCTGTTAATGGATCCATGTTTATCATAGAGGAAGGCCTCTAAGGGTGTTTATAACTCTGTATGTGTTCTTGTCTTATTCAACACTTTCTGGGGGGAAGTGCATATGAAGATAATATAAAGCACAGTAGAGAGAATATTATGAAAAGGATAAGAATAACCAATTCATAGAAGAAGAAATATAAGATGCTATCCTACACATTATCAGTAATTATACATATATATATTAGTAGGCCATTTTGGAGGACAATTTTGACATTATTATCAAGATATTAAGTGCATATTCCTTTCAAGAAGCAATTCAACTCCCAGATATGTAGCCTAGAGAAATTCCCACACATGTATGCAAAGAGTTATATACAATATATTGTATACAGTATTGTTTAAGTAACAAACTGAAAACAATCTTCATGTCTATCAGCAAAAGGACAGTTAATCAGTTATACACATCTCTGTAATGGAACATTGTGTATCTGATAAAAACATGAATAATATATGAAATGCTGACATGGAAATGTCTCTAGAATATATTATGAAGTAAAAGGGGTAAATTTCAGAAAAACAAGTACAATATGATACCCCATAAAATGAACTAGTTCCAGGAGGGAAGAAAAGCATGGGCAAAGGTCTAAAAAATACATTCTAAGCCAAGTTGGGTAAATACCTCTGGAGAGGGACATGGGGTTTGAGGAAGAGCCAAGGGCAATGTTAATTTATGGTGTTTTCTAATGCAATTTTAATGTTATTTAACATATTACTTATAAAATTTAGAATAAATGAAAAGACCTCTTTTAAATTATATAATGTTTTAAAGAAAGAAAGGACATTAAGGCAAAAGTCTGAAGAAAATGTATCTTTGTCCTGGCTCTGCCCTTGCTAGTAGGCTACCTCGCTGCTCTGAACTTTGGTGGCCTCACCTGTAAGAAACTGCTGGTAAAATGAGATGACATAAACAGCAAGGTTTCAGAAAGACTAATGCCATGTGATTTCACTTACATGTGGAATCCAAAGAACAAAATAAACAAACAAACAAACCAAACAGAAAGAAACTTCTAGATACAGAGAACATTTTTATGGTTGCCAGATGGGAGGGAAGTTGGGGATGGGTGAAAAAGGGGGAGGAATTAAGAAGTACAAATTGATAATTATAAAATCATTATGGGGATGTAAAGTACAGCATAGGGAATATAGTCAATAATATTATAATAACTATGTGTGGTGTCGGATGGGTACTAGATTTATCGAAGTGATCACTTCAAAAATTATATGTGTCCAATCACCATGTTGTACACCTGAAACTAAAATAATATTGTATGCCAATTGTAATTGAAAAATAAAAATTATTTTTAAAAAGACAAAAAGCACAAGGTTTTATGAACTTCACAATGCACCAAAATTGAATTTTCAGGTCACCAAAGTTAAGATGGAAACCTAATAAATTGAATGATCAAAACAGAGTCCAAATTATTTAAACAATAGGTGTCAAACAACCAGAGTACCTAAATAAGAATGAGTATAAAGTTTTATTTAAGGTTCAAAAAATGTATTGTACAAGGGCACGACATAAGAAATCGAGTGTTAGAAACATTATTATGAAACGATTTTAGGAGTAGTGATATGATGTGAATGCTAAAAATGTAACACAATTTCAATTTATATTAAGAGAAGTCTTGGGAACAGAGATGTGATCAGAGTTGCCAACTGGATCATCCACCAAGATTAACTGGTCTAAGCTGGTTGACCAGTTAGAAACACTGAAATATGTATTATACAGGAACATACCAAGTTTCTCTGAACTTCTCTCCATTAAATGCCATACAAAAAGCATTTAATACGATTTAGTAATTTTCACTGTTGTTCTAATTGTATTGGAAGCTCTTTCAGGGTGAGCAATGCATATTATATTTCTCATTTCATATAAAACTCGGAGGAGAGCCAGGCCAATAAAAGACATTTAGTAAACATTAAATAACTGAACATTTTTTTAAAGAGTAAATGTAATGCAGTTTCCCCATCTACCATTCAGTAGTCAGTAATGACATACATGACTCCAAGAGTAGACACAGGAGAGTGAGTTGAACCTGCACTGCCAATTAATTTTTTTAAAATTGTTACTTTTATTTACATGACCTTGTTTTTCTGGAGATGCTCATTATTTTTTTTTAAGCAGAGTACAGTTTCAGTTGATTCATTGCTGAATTGTATAAGCAAAGGTGCTATGTGCAGAGAATTTTATGTTACATATGGCAGAAATAGCAGACATATGTTAGAATGTGAGAGAAAATTATCCATCAATCAGAAACAACTAGGGAAAACAGCTATTTAAATAAGGAAGCCCTTTGTAGCCCTTTTTATGAGAATTTAGACACATATAATTTTTCTCTCTGTTAAAGAAATCATTTAGTGTACTAATTTTAGCCTTCTCAGAGTTGTAGTACTCTTGGAGGAGGTAATATATTCATAGGAGTATGTGAAAAGGTAAGAGCAGTAGCTATCACTTTGTGTTGTCTGCGATTCCTTCTCTTTAACTTCTATCTGTAGTTTGCCTCAGAACCAGCTAATACACTTTTTTTAAAAGATATATGTGACCCAGTCTTCCTCCTGATTTGAAATGAAGTCCCCCAAGTTCATGATTTTTTAGAACTTTGTTATGATGCATTGCCAAGACTGAAGAGAACTTGGCTATAACTATAGATAAATTGTGAAACCCTAATATGATAGATTTATTTTATTGTCATATTTTAAAATTTTACATTCATCTAAATCAGTAATTTGGATTTGAGAAGAAAACAAAAGGAAATGTATTACAACACTTTGGTGAAATGAGAAAATAAGATGCAGGCATGTGTCACAGTGGGGATGGAGGTATTATTCAGAATCTGAGCAGGGAACTAATAGAACATGCAAATGGATTAATTGAGGAATGTTTAAAAGAAGCTATTTGCAAGGTGTGGAGAAGGTTAAGCCACAAGGGACTGGTAAATTCCCTGGGGCAGCAATAATTGGAACCAGTAGGCCTGAAGGCAAAAGAACCCCAGGAGCAGTAGCCAGAACCCCAGCCGTAGGAAAGGGCCACTCAGCAGGGGGCCTCAGGAGAACAACTTGCAACTCAGACAGGAAGGATTTGGGAGATGAAATGCCCAAACCATGCCCTTCTGCTTCCTATCAGTTCCCTGCCAGCCCCTCCCACTGGCCAAACCCAACTGGAGGCCAAGGGCAAAGAAGCTGGTTGATGCAGTGTGTATAGGTCAGCCTCCTGGGGCATGAAGGAGGGTGGAGGGTAGATTTAGAGCAGTAAATGGAGAATATCTAGCACAATGGATGATCTTGCTCAATGTACAACCCAGTGGGTACTTCAGCGCCTTTGTTTGTGTTCCAATTTTAATTTATTAAATGTAGAAAATATTAGCAGACTTTCTAGTTGCCTGGCACCTGAATGTTGTTGCTATATTTGAGTAAGTTTCCACATTCTGAGCCCAGTGCTCCACGAGAGAAGATGGAAAACTTATTTCCCCAATCTCTCATTTGCAGCTAGCTTACTAGCCTGTGAGCCAGAGTATGTCAGTTAGGCATATCCAAGCAAAGTAGATTCCTGCTTCAAGAAGAAAACTTTGCATAGATTTCATTTGGCTCCTGAGAATGGTAGAAGAGGACACTGGGTTTCAGGATCAGCAGGGGCTACAACTGACCTCCCATGACTGGAGCAGTACGAACCCACTGAGTCAGCTTCTTGCAACCGTGGACCCTGAAACATACTATATTTCTATCTTCACCTCTATTCTTATTTTTTATTCTCTTACATTTATCTAAATTAAATACTTAATAGGACATTGCCACGTGAAAGAAAAGATAAGAAGCATCCTTGCTAACTCAGCTTTCTACCTGGAGCAAATAATAATAATAATAATAATGATATGCACACATCTGCATTTGAAAAACACACTGTAGATTGAAATTGAGACCTTAAGAAACCTGGATGCGATTTGTTCTGTGAAATGCCTCCACTTTGTAAATAATTAAACATTGCAGTAGAAATCATTTATCAGCATCCTAGTTCTATCAATTCTGGTTTATGCTACAAACAACTTTCTTGGAAAAATACAAAACCTAGGAGAACAAAATTATTTAAGATCTAACTTTGCTACCAGTATACCATGTAACCTTGAGTAAGACCTTTAATTTATTTACATTTTCTTTTCCAGGTTCACAAATGAGGGTCCAACAATATATGACTTTTGATGCTCCTTTGAGCTCTAAAATCCTATGATTATATATCTTTTTAAAAATCTTTAGAGAATATATTTAGCTTTTTCTGGATTTTAGGTCTTGAAGGACCACAGAATTTGCTAATCAATTCAGATACATTGCTTGGTCCAATGAAAACAGTTTGATTCATGACAAGGAAAATCATGACCTGTTATTTTTATAACCAGCAGGTCATTCTAACTTTACTAAATACAAAATTCCCATTTAGTCTTTAAATATACAATTTACAGCATGTGTACTAATTAATGGTCACTTGTCTGTCACAGAAAAGTAGAAGTATGGAAAGGTAGATTTTAAAAAATAGCTACTGGACTGTTAAAAAAAAAGGAATAAAAGTTCACACTTTGGCATTGCTGTTCTCCCCACAAGCACACAGCAAAGATAGATAAGCTATAAAAAAGAAAACAAAAATGACATTGCAGAATTCAAGTGTGGGGGTGGAGGAGATTGCTATCTCCATGGACAAGAAAAGCAACAAAATGCCAAAGAGTGAGTTTAGCTGAAGCCATGGATCTGTCAGTCTCCAGGTCTCAAATTAGGTGGTGGTGGCTCCTCCACAACCTACTCCACTTGAGATAAGAGACCTGAATTAGCCAGAGGCTGCTTGAGCAATGTCTTAGGAGAGGCTGTGTGCCTAAGGAGTTGAGAGTACACAGATCCAGGCTTGAAATCAAGACAAGAACCAACCCACATGTTAGCCTGGTGACTGGACCTGAGAGATAACTGACATGACAACAGCCAAGGCCCTGAACTTAATTTACAGCATCAGGTTCTGAAATCAATTCCAGGAGGCCAGGTAAAGACACAACCACAAAACCAATGGATTTAGAGAAATAGACACAGTAAAAGAGAGGATAAAAGCAGGATGAAAACAAGTAACAAAAGCAATTCAATTCAACATAAACTTGAAAATAAAAATTCCAAGATCCATTAACTCTAATTCTGAAAAAATACAGTCAATAAAATACAAAATCAAAACATGAATTAAGATTAGATTAAACATGGTGGAGTGAGAGATGTTCCTTGAACATCTCCCCTTGAAGCAACAATGCGCTGAACATCTAAAACTTAACAAAAAACACCCAAACTGCACACTAGCACATCTGAGCATGGGATCTGTGCATAAGAGCTACCACAGGTCAGAACCCTCGTGTCGGGTGGTGGACTGGGAGAAATAAAAAAGCTACCTGTCAGAGTGGCTGAAACTCCCTGTAATATGAGGGAGAGGAAAGAAGGTGTGGCGAGTTCCTATGGCTGGTTCCCTGAACAGACCTGCCTAAGAAAGTTTTGAGTTCTATGAGCTGGGAGCAGAGCCAAGTCATCAGGGCAGGAAGAGGAGAAGCAAATTGCAGAAAAACAGTACTTGATTTTTACCAGCTGTGGTTGCAAACCGAAGCTAAGCTGCAGTGCTCAACCCTCAACCCAGAGGCCCCCTCTCCCCATACCCTCCAAAACTGAACACCACAAAACCCCAGGAAAATCTGAGTAAATGCTACCAAAACTTTTGCTAATACTGACAGGGACTGAAACTGAGAGTAGTGAGCATGATTAAATATCTACAAGAAAATAAAAAGGCCTTATTAAGGTTTTATATAAAGCAGGGATCCAAGAGGCTTAGACACCACCTACTGAAAACCAAAAGAAAAGTGCCTTCTTTGTAGCACGCTAAAGAGAGATTTTTATATAATAAATCTTCTTTCTAGACAAAAAAAAAAAAAAAGCAGAACGCAATTCCATTAATGCCCAAGTGGAAATATAGTCCATTAGACACCATGAACAACCAAGGCGACAAGACATCTCAGAAGGAAAGAGAAAAATCTCCAGAAAATAAGCTTATAGACATATAAATATGTGACTTAAATGACAGAGAATTCAGGATGGTACTTCTGAGAATACTCAATGAGATCTGACACAAATCATATCAACAATTTCAGGAACCGAAAAAACAACTAGATGAGCAGAATGAGTTCTTTAGGAAGGAGATTGAAACCCTCAAAAATAATTGAACAGACCTTCTGGAGATAAAGAACACACTATAAGAGTAGAAAATTAAATAACAAGCTTGGGAAATAGAATCAATCAAATGGAGGAAAGGATCAGTGATATCAAAGATAGAAATCTAGAAATAAATCAGAAGAAAGAAGAGAGAAACTGAAGAATGAAAAATAATGAAAGAGAAAGACAAGGACTAGCTGGTACCATCAGGAGAGGAAACATAAGAATAATGGGCATTATCAAAGAGGAGGAAAAGGAACAGGGATTAGAAAGTATTTTCAGACAAATAGTTGATGAGAAATTCCCAAATCTAAGAAATGAGCTGAAGCTTAGAATTCAAGAAGTCAACAGAACACCCAATTATCTCAACCCAAAAAGACCTTCACCAAGATACATTGTATTAAAATTACCAAAAATCAATGACAAAGACAGAATTCTCAGGGCAGTCAGGGAAAAGAAGACAGTAAGTTTTAAAGAAAAACTCATTAGATTAGACATCTCAGCACAAACCTTATAAGCCAGAAAGGAGTGGAATCAAATATTAAAACTATTAAATGAAGGGAACTACCAGCCAAGAATAATGTATCCAGCTAAGTTTTTCTTTAGATATGAAGAAGAAATAAAGACCTTTTCAGACACATAAAAGTTGAGGGAATTCTCCATTACGAGGCCTGTACTACAGGAAATACAGAAAAGGGTCAACTCACCTAAAACAAAATGACAAAAAAAAAACCTAATTAGGTGTAAGGTGACTAGCAGGCTGATAGAAGCAGAGGAGTGCAACTCTTCCTAAGAACAGGGCTTAAAAATAAGAAGAGATTTGCTATAGTAAGATAGTAAGAACACTCAGCATACATAGGGATAAATTGAGACACAAAGACTGAAAAGGGGAAGATTTAAAGATCCAAATTTACAAAGGGGAATGGAGATAAGGCATGCACAGAAGAAAAGGAATGACTATATACACACATAACTATCCTTTACATATTTATAATAGTAACCACATGCCAAAGACTCAGAATCAAAGTATGTAACACAAAACAAGAAGGACCAGAGGAAAATCCATAAAAGCCAACCAAAATAAAGAAAATAGAAACACAATATCAAGGAAGCAATGGAAACACTGAGATACCAGAAAGCAAAAGATAAAATGGCTATAAGAAGATCTCATATTTCAATAATCATCCTAAATGTAAGTGGACTGAACTCACCAATAAAAAGGCACAGAGTTGCAGAATGGATCCAAAAACAAAACCCAAGCATATGCTGCCTCCAGGAGACACATCTCACTTCCAAAGACAAATACAGACTCAAAGTGAAAGGGTAGAAAATGATATTTCAAGCAAATGGCATTCAGAGAAAAGCAAGAGTAGCAGTACTAATATCGGACAAAACAGACTTCAAAATTAAAAAGATAAAGAAAGATTCTGAGGGACACTTTATAATGATAAAGGAAATCATACACCAATAAGACATAACACTTATTAATATCTACTCTCCAAATCAAGGGGCCTTGAAATATGTAAAGCAATTACTAACAGAACTAAAGGGAGAAACCGAGCAAAACACTATCATAGTAGGGAACCTAAATACCCCACTGTCAGATATAGACAGATCATCCAAACAGGAAATCAATAAGGAAATAACATCCTTAAATGACACATTAGACCAACTGGACATAATTGACATTTACAGAACCTTTCATCCAAAAACAACTGCTTATACATTCTTCTGTAGTGCACATGGAACATTCTCAAGAATTGACCACATACTGGGACACAGAAATAGCCTCAACAAATATAGGAGGGTTGAAATTATACCAACTGTATTCTCTGATAAGAATGCTTTGAAACTAGAGATCAACTATAATAAGAAAGCAAAAAGAACCACAAATCCATGGAGATTAAACAACATGCTACTGAAGAATAACCGGATCAGAGTAGAACTAAAAAGAGAGATCAAGAGATACATAGAAATGAATGATAATGATAGTACAATATATCAAAACTTTTGGACACGGCAAAAGCAATCATAAGAGAAAAGTTCATATAGTTACAGGCCCACCTCAAAAAACAAGAATGAACCCAAATAAATAATATGCTTCATCTTAAAAAACTAGTAAAGGAGGAACAAAAAAGGCTAAAGTCAGCAGAAGGAAAGATCATCAAAATTAGAGCAGATATAAATGAAATTAAAAACAAACAAAAAAAATAGAAAAAATAAATGCAACAAAGAGCTGGTTCTTTGAGAAGGTTAATAAAATTGATAAACTCCTGGCTAGACTCACTAAAGAAAAAAGAGAAAGGACACAAACAAAATCAGAGATGAAAAGGGAAAATTACAACAGACACTGCAGAAATACAAAGGATCATACAAGAATACTATGAAAAAGTATATAACACCAAATTCAATAACTTAGAGGAAATGGACTAGTACTTATAAAAAATACAACCATCCTCAACTGAACCAAGAAGAAATGGAAAATTTAAATAGATGGATCAGCAGTCTGGAAATTGAACCAATCATCAAAAACCTACAGAAAAATAAAAGTCCAGGACCAGATGGCTTCAATAGTGAATTCTACCAAACATTCAAAGAAGATTTAATACCTATTCTCCTCAAACTCTTCCAAAAAATCAAAAAAGAAGTAGTACTTCCCATCTTATTTTATGAGGCCAATATTACCGTGATATCAATACCTGGTAAAGTAAACACAAGAAAAGAAAACTACAGACTGATATCTCTCATGGACACAGATGCAAAATTCTTAAATAAGATACTAGCGAATCAAATACAGCAACATATTAAAAATATGATACACCACGATCAAGTGGGCTTCATCCAGGGGCACAGGGATGGTTCAACATACACAAATCGATTAATGTGATACAACACATAAACAAATTTAAAAAATAAGAATCAGACGTGATTCCATAGTGTAGTGGCTAGCAGTGCGAACCCAGGACCTTCTGCATGTACTTGGATGAGAGACCACCTAGCAAGACCAGATGCTATAGGCATAAATAATAATAATAAATAATAATAAAATAAAAAATAATAAGAATCATATGATCATACAATAGAGGCAGAAAAAAACTTTGACAAGGTACAGCACCCATTTATGATCAAAACAATTAATAAAATTGGTATAGAAGGAAAGTACCTTCTATAAATGCCATCTATGACAAGCCCTCAGCCAACATTATACTTAATGGTGAAAAACTAAAAATCTTCCCTCTAAGATCAAGAACAAGCCAAGGCTGTTCACCATCACCACTGTTACTCAATATAACATTGGAGGTCCTAGCGAGTGCAATCAAGCAAGAGAAAGATATAAAAGGCATCCAAATAGGAAACAAAGAACTCAAACTGTCACTATTTGAGGATGACATGATTTTCTATATAGAAAACCCTGAAGACTCCACAAGAAAACAATCTAGAAACAATAAGGAAATACAGTAATGTTTCTGGATACAAAATCAATGTTCAAAAATCCATAGCATTCCTATACTCCAACAAAATGTCAGAAAAAAAGTGGAAAAAATAATTTCTTTTGCAATTGCAACAAAAAGAATAAAATATCTAAGAATAAATTTAACAAAACATATGAAGAACCTATATAATGAAAACTATAAGACACTATTAAAAGAAATTGAAGAAGATACAAAGAAATGGAAAGATATTCCGCGTTCTTGGATTGGAAGAATCAATATAGTTAAAATTACCTTATTACATAAGCATTAACTAGATTTAATGCAATCCTCTTTAAAATTCCGTCAGCTTTTATTTTAAGAAATAAAACAAAAAATCATCAGATTTATATGGAAACAGAAAGACTCTGAATTGTCAAAGCCCTCTTGAGAAAAAAGAATAAGCCTGGAGGCATCACTCTGCTCCACTTTAAATTATACTACAAAGCAACAGTAATAAAAAAAAAAAAAGTCATGGTATTGGCAGAAAAACAAACACAGGGACCAGTGGAACAGAATTGAGAATCTGGAAGTAAACCCATATTTGTATGGACAAATAATTTTTGACAAAAATATGCAGTGGAGAAAGGAAAGCCTCCTCAATAAATGTTGCTGGGAAAACTGGAAGGCCACCTGCAAAAGAATGAAACTAGACTGTTGTCTATCACCACACACCAAAGTTAACTCAAAATGGATTAAGGACCTGAATATAAAATCTGAAACAATAAAATGCACAAAAGAAAAAGTAGGAACAAAACTCAAGGACCTTGGCCTTAAAGAGGATTTTATGAATATGACCTTAAAAGCAAGGAAAGTTAAAGCTAAAATAAATGAATGGAACTACATCAAACTAAAAAGCTTCTATTCAGCAAAAGAAACTATCAACAAGGTAAAGAGACAACCATCCGAATGGGAAAATAGATTTGCAAGCAACACCTCTGATAAGGGCCTAATATCCAAAATATACAAAGAACTCATAAGACTCAATAACAACAACAAAAACAATCCAATCAAAAGATGGGCAGAGGACCTGAACAGACACTTCTTTCTAGAGGGAGGACATACACTTGGCCAGCAAATACATGCAAAGATGCTCAACATCGCTAGCTATTAGGGAAATGCAAATCAAAACCACAATGAGATATCACCTCACACCTGTTAGAACAGCTATAATCTACAGGACATGTAAAAACAAACGTTGGAGAGGATGCGGAGAAAAAGGAACCCTCATACACTGCTGGTGGGACTGCAAATTGGTACAGCCACTATGGAAAACAGTATGGAAGTTCCTCAAAAAACTAAGAATTGACCTACCATATGATACAGCAATCCCTCTATTGGATATTTACCCCAAAGACTTGAAAACCCATATCCGAAAAGATATTTGCACGCCACTGTTCATAGCAGCATTGTTCACAGTGGCCAGGACATGGAAGCAACTGAAGTGTCCTACGATAGGTGATTGGCTAAAGAAGCTATGGTACATATATACAATAGAATATTATTCAGCCATAAGAAGAGATGAAATACTGCCATTTGCAACATGGATAAAACTCGAGATAATTATGCTAAGCGAAATAAGTCAGACATAAAAAAGTTGAAAATCACATGATATCACTTATATGTGGAATATAAACCTAAAAGCAACAAAGGAACAGGACAAACAAACAGAGACTCATGGACATGAACAATAGACTAGTGGTTACCAGAGGTGGGGTGAGAGGGGGATAAAAATTAAAAAAAAAAATAAAATGTTAAAGAAAAGAACATAAACTCATTCTAAAAAGAAATTAATTTTAATGAGCAGTATAACAAATTGGTTAAAACAAGGAAGTGCAAAGAGATAAGAGAATAACAATATAAAAAGAACTAGCCATTATGAAACAAAAACAAGCATAAATAAGGTGAGAACAGATGGATATACAAAATAACTAAATATAACTCTTGGAAATGGAAAGGTATCCCTTGAAATTTTTAAAATACTTAATAGATGGAATTAACTCTAGATTGAGTAAAGGAAGTACTGGTCCCTGGGAAGATCAAACTGAGGACTTCACCCCAAATTCAACACAGTGAGACAAATATATATGTATATATACAAGTCTATACACACACACACACACACACACACACACACACACACACACACATAGACAAGTCTATATATCTATATATATTATATATATTCTTTTAAACATATTAAAGAGTAGTTACATGCATATAACATGAGAATCAGAAAAAGAGAATGAAAAGAGTAATAGGGAAATAATATAAGTTGCTTAACATAAAGATATTGGCTGATAATTCTCCAGAGCAAAAGAAAGATGTAATTTTTCAGTTTCAAAGTTCACCCTTAGTAACATAAGGATAAATAAAAGTAAATCCCCACCTAGGAGCATTGTAATGAGACTTAGAACATAAATAATAAAAGGAAATTTTAATTTGCCAGAAAGAAAATTTAAAATATGTATATATGAATAACACTATCAGACTTCTCAACAGTGACATTAAATGCTGCAACTTTGTTATATCCAGCTAATCACAATTTGAGTGATGAAGAAAATAAAGATATGTTAAGACATACAAAACTAAAACTGAAATATGCAGACCTCCATTGAAATAAACTTCTTAGCCAACCAGACTTCCTACACAGCCCTTCCTCATCAGTTCTCCACTGCCAGACCACCCCTATCTCACTCTCTTCCCTGCCTATGCCATGCTTGGTGCCCAGATCTTATTAACCCTTTCCCTTGGGTCTGTTACTACCCTTCCTCAGTCTCCTCTTCTCTGCCTCTGCCTTGGATGTCTTTATCCCCATAGCATGGGCACCATGCAACTGCATCCTCCTATATCTCATCACCCTAAGCCAGCTCGCCGTACATCTCATGGCCTAGAACCTCTGCTGTCTCTTTCCCTAGGGCATGCAACCTGGGTAATCTAAGACTAGAAGCATAGAAAAATGTTGTTTCACTATCTTCCATGCACTAGGTTTGTGCAAGGGGTGAAGTGGAGGAAAGAAATATGAGTGCCAGGGAAAAAAAAGAGGAGTTTCAGGTCATGGGCAGAGGGCCATGACAGGAGGAAACACTGCGAATTCCAACTATTGCTATGAGTCATGATCTTAAAATGTCTCTCTCTTTCCACTACCGTGTGTGTGTGTGTGTGTGTGTGTGTGTGTGTGTGTGTGTGTGTGAGAGAGAGAGAGAGAGAGAGAGAGAGAGAGAGAGAGAGAGAAAGAGAGAGAAAGAGAGAGAGAGAGGGAGAGAGGTGTGAGACTGAGATTTTGTAGTTTTTTGACATATGTGTCTCAAAACAGGAGCAGCTAATACACTACAATTTAATTTACCAAAAATCTTAGATAATAGAGTTTAATGGAATTTCCCATCTAACCAAGTGTCATTCTCATTTGTGCTGTGAAATTGCGGTGGACGATAATCTTCCCACATAAGAGTGTTTTGACCTAAGGCCTGAACTTTGTCCCCTACAGTCTTACTGGAAAAAGCCTTAGTTCTCCATCCTCAGTTAAGTAGCTTGATGTGTGCTCTGCATGCAAGGACACCCTGGCTTAGCGTGTCTGTCTTCTTTTCAATTTCTGGGGTTTGCCTGTTTATTTGAGGGCAAAGTTATTCCACAGAGGTTTTTGGATTAATAAAGAACTGTTTTATTTCAGGCCTGGTAGCCTCTTGACCAATTTAACAGCCTATTAACACCATCTAACAACTTTTAAAGAGGCTTCACAGAAACAAAATTAAGGCCATTTCTGGTGACTTGGGGAAATTTAATTTCCCCAAGGCAGTGTATAAGTAGAGAGCAAAAAACTTCCAAATATGATAGGAAATGACAGATATTTTTTAAAAACTAATGAGAAATAAAAGCAGTAGATATATCTCTAAAAAAAGTCAAGTAATTTGAGAGTTCCAGTTTAAAAATAAGAGATTAAAATATGCAACATCTCTCAGCAGAGTTTACAAACATAACGTCTTTTTATGGCATTTATTTCTCTTTTCTTTGATTATAAAGAACATAGAAAAGGGCAGAGAGGAAAAAATTCAGATTTTTGGCACTGCCCTAAAGGGAGCCATGATTAACTTTTAGAACTTTTTTTGCCCTCTTAATATATATAATAATTAGCTTAATGTATTATACAATTGTAAAATAAACTTTAATATCACTACAATATGACATTATTTTATGATTGCATAGTATCCCATTGTTTGAAGGTATCAGTTAACCAGTCCTCTTTTTGGCTATTTGGCTGTTTCCAACTTCTCACTATGATAAATAATGTTGCAGTAAACAACACCTTTCTACAAAAACCTGTTTTGCACATCATGGATTATCTTTTAATGTGACTTCTGAAACTTTCATTTTTCTTCTTGAAAGTTGGAGTAACTGACTTGAGAGATAACCATTAAGTGCCAATTTTCTTCAAGACGGGCTCTCCTGGAAGTGTAGACTTTCTGGTTTAAGGTAGAGTCAACTACTGGAAAGCTTGGTGTTAGCAGCAAAGATGGCTGTATCATTCTCAGTGGACTGCTCGTGATTGATAAAGTCTCCATTTCCATCCTGACACCCTAGAACTGTTTTTGCCATTCTTTTCAAACCAGTTGAAACCACAAAAACAAATCCTGGACTGACGTGAATGCCAACTTTTTGATGCAGCTGAAATTAATTTTGATGTATTTAATATGAGGCTGAGAACTATTCTCTGAGAACTGTTATTTTTAGAGTTTTAGTAGCTGTTCCTATGCTTTCCCAGCGCCATTTTTTTTGTTAAGTTTATCAGAGTCTGTAATGTACATTTTAATTAACTCTGTGGTTGAGCCAAGCGGAATTCTGCAAAACTTAATTGAAATTTTGGAAAAACTCAATGAGCATCTTAACGCACAGTTCAGTCTTGTTTAGCATGAGTCAGAAAAAAAGACATCTTTGGCTCACAAAACTTCAGTCCTTGCATTAGCAGTCTCTCTTAAATTTTATCAAACAGAAAATGAAGTCACTTTGGACCAAAGCCTAAGAATATAATGACTTCAGAGCACAAAATCTTCACTTAGGGAAGCATTCGTAATAATCATCCTAACAAGTAGAATTTAACAAGTAGATATAGTTTTCTACTATTTATCTGTTTCATTTCATTGTTAGTGTTTCCTTTATTAGTGTTCTTTGATAGCACAATATATAACTAAATGCATAATCATGAGATGCAATAGTTCTCAGAATTTCATCACCATTAAAGAAGAGGGGAGAAGCAAAGATTTATCCCAGCTGACCTAATTACTGGTAAAGTAAACCCGATTGATTAAAATAAAATCTTTTTTTCTTCATATAAATAACAAAGTTCTGAGTGTCTTGGGTTTCCAAGGTGCAATGGTTGAAAATTAAGTTTATGGCTGTGGCAAAAGCAACATATCTTAAGATATGTCAGATTTTCTGGCTGAAAACAACTAGGGAAAATGGGCGTAATAAAAGCATAAAATTTTCATGTTAATTCCTAATATTTTTAGCAGTCCTGACCCCAGAAAAATTATAATTATTTTTAATAAAGATCGATTCAAAAGCAGCAGTGTAGAACTTAATGTTCAAGGCACCTTTCATAATCATAGCTTGTTTTAGTCTTATAAACCTCTATTATCCAATTTACAAAAGTTTAGAAAACATGGCCTGGCTCACTAATAGTTTACATGAGTTCGGACTAAAAGGGTGCCAGAGAAAGAGAGAGAAGCCTTCAGAAGGGCTGGGAGCGGAATCCATGGGAGAAACAGAGGCGGGAGAAACAGAGGCTGTGCTGAAAATCTAGGGGGACTTGGGGCACAATTCCAACAACACCCTCATCTCCCACTCCTCATCCAAAGCAACATGTGAGGAGCACAGAGTGACTGTGTTCCTCAAGAATAAAAGTTCACTAACATTCCCTCTTTATCATCGAAATGAAGAAAATTATGTGGTCTTTCATCATCCATTTATAACTCAAGGCGAATTAGAGTTGGAAAATGAGGGACAATGTCTGGGGTCAATAAGCATGGGTATTGTTATGACTATGGAAAGGAAGAGCAGAATCAGGAAATAATAAGATGAGTCTGGGCTTGTTAAGCTCTTCAGGCTAAAAGGATGGGATTGAGCTTCTCCCCGAGGAACATGAACAAAAGTCACCAGACGACAGGGCCCCACTCCCTGACTCAGCACATAGAAAACAGGAGCCAATAGTGGAGGGTTCCTGGGGTTCCAGCAACAACAGTAAACAACACTAGCACTTTATAGTTTACAAAGCATTTTCATCTTCTGTTTCTCATTTCTATTTAATGCACTCCTCACATTTCCAACCATGGGTAAACACTTAAAAGAAATAATGCCTGAAATACTGTGCAATGCCCAAGTCGCTAGAGAAAGATTCAGCAAGAGGTTCTAAAGAAAATCATGAGAGAACCAGGTTCTGAGGGAACAGTTAGCACACAACAACAGTGTGAAGCACTGTGGACTTGCTGAGCTGGTGGGCTCACTCAACAGTCTAAATTTTGCTTTGCTCCCCTAAGATATTTGGAGAGATAGACTGTTCCACTTCTTATGGAAATGTGTGTATAGGTCACTCCTATCCAGACGGGTAGAGTCACCAGATGGGGCTGGAAAGACCTTGCTGCCTACAAGCCTCCTTTTCTCTCCCAGGTGGACACGTGACTTTTTCAGAGGGAGAGAACACTTTTTTCTTTTTCCAATCTAGTAAGGCTGGCATCCCTAAATGGATGAGTCAGTGAACTTTCCCACATTTCAGATTCCCAGTGCATGACTTGGTTCTGAGAAAGAGATCCACATTGATATAATAACCCTCATGAAGTTTCACAAGCAGGCTGCAACTTCTAATAGCTAGTCTGGCCTTCAGTATCATAGTTCTGTGTATTGCTGATACAAACCTACTTCATCTACAAGAAGCATTAACTCATGGAGAACCATCTCAGCCAAAATCAACGGCTTTTCATTCCAGCATTTGCAAGAGCCAGCTTTGGCCTTGCCCCAATTGTGAAAACCTGTGACCCTAATGCGTCCTGGACCATGAATGTAGTGGCATCAGCTATGGGTTCAGCAGTCTGAGCTATTTCATTAACCAATTCATGGAAGCATAGGGGAATCCTTGGCTTTAAGGAATGGAGAAGGCATTCAGTAGATGTGCTTCATGTCTCTCTCTTCTCAACCTTAAGTATGTCCACATTCATCCTCACAGCCCTGGGGGTAACTGAAGAAGCCCCTGGAGATGCTGGAGATGGGTCAGGAGTTTTCCAGGTCTTGGGTTTAGGCCTGCAAGTTAATTAATTAAATGTTAACTTGAGATTTTGTGGTAAGGGGGCAAAAACTGCTGGGGACCCTCTAAAGCCATGAGGGTGGCAAGCAGGGCTTCAGAAGGCTCCCTCTAAGGTCCTCCTAAACTTTTCATTCTTTTAAGGGCCACTTCAGTAATGTATGCTCATTAGTAAAAAGAAAATCCAGTGAAGGTGACTCAGCTAGAGAGAAGTAGCAAGGGAGAGGAAATAAAGGCAAAGAAAAGTTGGAGAACGAGCAGTTAGGAGAAGAACAGAAAGGGAATTGAGAAGAGCAATTACTATAGCTGCACTCACTCTGTGGCCCTGAGTGTCTGGTACACACTATTTGCAGCCCACTTTTTGACTAAAGATTTTTGCATTCACAGATAGGTGTCCTTATTTGCTTTTCATAGATGAAGACATGAAGGGTGGAGACTAAAGTGTCCTTGCCCAAGAATACACAGTGAAACGTCAGCGATTTCCCCAGCCCTTCATTTGTTCTTTAGCCTTTGGAGACTCAAATGCCTTAATCTATATGTTCTTTGAAATCTCTCTCTCACTGTGTTCCAAGATACAATCTGCCGTTGATGTTCTGCACACTTCTTGATCAGAGAGAAAAGTATTGTTGTTTTTTCCAGAATTGTACTGAAGCATCAGGATAATTAAAATATCCTGGAAGGCACTTTTGAGGTTATTGAGCTCAGTCTCATTTTCTAGATTAGGAGCCTAAGTGCAATTCAGATAAGTGAAGAGGTTTACCAAAATCACATAGCTGCACAGGGAAAGCTGAGACGACAGTCCAGATATCTTGGTTTCTAGGAAGCTATCTTCCCAAAATTCTTACCAGACATAGATTTGTTTCTTTTCTCAGACCCAATCCAAAGTATTTAGCATTCCCAGAGCATTCCAAATGGGTGAACAATAGCAAAGAACTTGGTGTGATCGAAAGCACTGATCACTGGTGTTTCTTCAAGGGTGTTTTTGGTTTTCAATCTGTTAACCATAAGGAATATTGAATTTAGCAAAGTACATCAAAGTTTTCTATGCACTATGTTAAGAACAGCTGAAACCAATTAAAAGCTAATCAATGTTACCCTGTCTGATGCAGAGTGGAAAAAATTTTCAAAGGTCTCTCCACCCTGAGATGTTCTTGGCAATGGGTCCCTGTGCTGTGGGCCCCCTTTCGTCTCTCTTAGTAGTGTACACTCAGGAAAAGGAGACTTGGCCATCTCCCCTCAGATCTGAAAGTAAAGCAGAACCCAGCCCAGGCTTTTCCCTTGAAATAAAAGTTCATCCTGAGAAGAGCAGGCTGCAGACTCTAGGACAACACACAGCACAATTGTGAGAATAGATGACATTGAGGGAGGCACTGAATTCAAGTCACATCTGTCGATCCTCTGTGGCTACCTCTTGCATTTACCAAGCATCTCTTTTACCTGATCTCCTAACTCTAGTTTTCCCCAAACCCCACCTTTTTCCTGAAAGACGGGCAGCAAAGCAGAAGATTTTCAAATCTGACAAATTGGGGATTGAATTTAAGCTCTGCGATTATTATATGTTAGGCAAGTTATTGAACCTCACTAGGCCTCAGTTTATTTATTTAAAACAGAGTAATAATATCAAGCTTTAAGAATTAAATGACATAATATTTATAGAATATCTGATACATAGTGGATGATCAACAATCGCCAGTTTTATCCCACACAGTACCTCCTAATTAATTGTTCACATAGTCTTTTTCCTATCTTCAGACCATTTCAGTCACTTTTCTACTAACCTAGTTTGTCACAGTGTATCTGTCTGTTTGTCTGTCCGTCATCTGACTATCCTGCTATATCTATCCTAGAGACAGATGGATGAGAATGTATGTATTAGGAAGCCACAACTCAAAGTGCCCTGGTTCATTATTTGTGTGCAGAATAGGAAACATTATTATTCCTGACTCTGCCCAGGGTTTGGTGTCCAGGGTCACTATCAGCTTCTAATCCCAAGCTTTCAGCTTTGAGGGCCTCAGGAGGATACCCAGTTCATATATACTATATCTATCTATCTATCTATCTATCTATCTATCTAGTTTTTAAGTCTGTTAATTTTCATAGACCCATACGCTTAAAAATATCTAAATACCTAGGTATGTATGTCTTAAATTATATCTTTATTTTATTAATTTTTTTGTTAAAAATAAATTCACTTTTTGATTAATTAAACACATTTATATTATTAGCTAATTAATTAAAAATACATTACTAATTTAGTGATTTTATTCTTTGGTATTTGTGTCAAAGGTAGGGAATGGGAAGGGAGGAAATGATGTACCAGAGTCAAATCACAAAGTGTTTATTAAGACTTAAAAGAGACGCACTGACTTCTGCTTCCAGGAGGATAGAGAAGACATACTTTCCTTATAGCTCTCACTAAGCACCACCGAAAACCCTGGACATAAAATATAAAACAAACAAAAGCAGACTCTGAAACGTAGAGAGAAGACAGAACTTCCGAACCCAAGGAAGGCATGGTGATAAATTCGTTGGGTTCTTTTGGCCTCATGGATCCCAGACCTGGAACTGAAGAGTGTGCAATTCAGAAATGCCAACAGATGCAGACAAAAGAAACCCTCAACAAAAGCCTCCTCTCTTTAGCTGAAGAACTAGAAAATAGGCATTGACAGAAAGTAAAAACCATGCTTCAGCCTTTTCCACACCAGCAATGTCACAGAGGGGAGCTCAGACTTCCACCATTGTACACCTGTAATGAGATGCCCCAATATCTTCATGGGGCAGTGCAACAGTGTCAGCAGAGACCGTGTAGGGAGACTGAACTTTCATCTCCTCCCATCAGTAATGACACATTCCTTAATCTCCTTCCTGGGTTGGTATCAGAGGAGGCATACTGAAGAGTCAGGATTTTGCCACCATACTTAAAAACCAGGCCATCTCCACCACAGGCCAGTGGAGACCACATAAAGGATTAGAGCTCTCAATCCAGTTCTACAGTAGCAAGAGGCTCCCCACCTTGGGAATCAAATGTTCAGGTATCAATCAAAAAATCATTCATCATATAATGACCAGGAATATCTCAAACTGAGAGAGAAAAAGATAATCAATAGATGCCAAAATGAGATAACAATTACCTGACAAAAAATTTAAAGCAGCCATGATAATGAGCAATTACAAACATGTTTAAAACAAGTGAAAATCAGAAAGTCTCAACAAAGAAATAAATGATATAAAGGAGAATCAAATGGAAAGTTCATACAAAACAAAAATAAAAATTTCAGTCGACGGTTCAACACCAGATTGGAGAAGACAGAAAAAAGAAGCAGTGAAATAAAAATAGAATGATAGAGAGTACCCAATCTGAACAACAGAAAAAAAAAATAGGCTGGAAAATGAACAGTATGTCAGACTTATAGGATTATAACAAAAGATGTAACATTTGTGTCATCAGAGTCCTAGAAGAGGAGAAAGAGACAGGACTAAAAACTTATTCAAAGAAATAATAACTGAAAATTTCCTAAATTTGGCAGGAGACATATATCCAGGTTCAGGAAACTGAGCAAACCCCAAGCAGAATAAACCCAAAGAAACCCATACCAAGAAACATTATAATTAACGTTCTGAAAACTAAAGATAAAGAAAAATTCTTGAAAGCAGAGATAAATGACACTTTACCTATAGTGGAAAACAAATTTGTGTGACTACAAATTTCTCATCAAAAATCATAAAGGCCAAATGGAAGTGGCACAATATTTTTAAAGTGTTGAAAGGAAAGAACTTTTGACTCAGACTCCTACACCCTATGAAAATATCCTTCAGTAATAAAAGGAAAATTAAACAGTCTCAGGTGAAAGAAATCTAAGATAATTTGTCATTAGTAGACTCACAAAGAATGGCTAAAGGAAGTTCTCCAAACAGAAAGAATACAATAAAAGGAGGAATCTTGGAACACAGTAAGCAAAAATATGGGTAATACAATATAATTTCTTCTCTTGAGTTTTCAAAATTATGTTTGACAATTAAAAATTATACTGTGTAATGTGGTTCTAACTGTAAAATATTTAAGACAATTCTATTATAAATGGGGGAGAGTAAAGGGACATAAAGAGAGGTAAGGTTTCTCTAACATTACTCAAATGAGTAAAATGATAGCAAAAGATTGACAACTTGGGTATATATAATGTAATACTTAGAGCAACTACTAAACAAGCTATGCAAAGAGTTACACTAAAACAAACTACAGATAAATCAAAATGGAATTCTAAAACAGTCCAAGTAACCCCCACAAAAGGCAAGAAACAAACAAACAAAACAAGGAATGAAAAAGAGAGAGAGAAAGCAGAAAACAAAAAATAAAATGGAAAAATAAGTATTTGGGAGCTTGGTGAGTACATAGTTGGGTACACAAACCAGAGCACAAATGCCAGGGCTAAGCTGCTACTAAGCCACCACTGCCATTTTGCCTGCCAGCCCAGCCTCATCACTGTCACACTCAAGGGCCTGCTCCTGGCTGCATCCAGATTGTTCCTTTTCCTTTTCATAAGTCAGCACAACTCTAAAGATTTTGTTTTTAATCAATATTGACAGCACACTTTACATAGTAGCCAGTCCTTGTTTGCCATACATTATAGATTTTGCATAATGTAACTTCTTTTTTGCTTAAGTATTTTCATGACTATTAGTGCTTTGAAGTCAATTTAAAAATGTGCAAGTTATAAATACAGAAGAAAAAGAAACCAATCAAATAACAATTTTTGTTTAAGACTATATATAGATTTCTGTGTTTAATGTAAGTTGATCAAAACATCTGGAAAAAAGAAACAGGAATTTTGAAGAAGGAGCAGATTTGAATCACTAGAGGATTGGAGCCCAGAGAGCATGACAAGAATGGTGAATAGTGAAGAGGGGCTTTGCCCCACACAGATGGGCCGTGCTGGGTCCAGTGAGAGATGGAGTCTGCTAGTAAGATTTTTGGCTGAGTGTGGTATGCAAGATGATTCTGGGAGGCATACCACTAAACTTTTTTTTTTTATAATTAAGTGTTTTAATGTTATTAGAAAAAATGACATCAAGCACAGTAGGTGGAAACATGCCCTCCAGAAAGGGAGTGTGATTGGCTTCTGCTCTTTCCACTACTTCTTGCTTCACTTGTTTGCAGCTGTTTTACTTATTTCCAGGGTTAGAAAAGGAGAGGTCTCTGAGGAAGGAGAAGTAGAGGTGCGAGAGCAGTATTTCCTGGCTGGTGGCTGAGAGCCCTGTGGGCCAACAAGGTCAAACTTGACTCCTTCTTGCCTGGGCACTTTTATGAGATTTCTATCACTCCTTGGGGCAGGGCACATGACTCAAGCATCTCCAGTCTGAATGGTCACTGGTGACTCCTGTCACAGCCCCTAAGAAGTCAGCATTCCCCAGCAGCTTCTTGCTAGAGTTGCACCAGGCCACTCAGTTAGAAGGACCCAAGGTATCTGACCATACTCCAGTTCCCCTTCACCCAAGTGGCCCACATCTCGTCCACAGGAAACAGTCACACTTCTATTGTCCCCAAAACTCTGGGTGTGCAGCCTAATCCTAACACAGCCACTTCCACTCTTTATAAGGTGGGAGTCTGTTGCCATTTCTCTATATCCCCTAATTGCAGGGAACATCTTTCTTAGCTCTCCATGTGGCCCCAAGAAAACTTGTTGTACTAGATCTGAGGAGAAGGATGCACTCCTCCCTTGTGTCTCTGGCATAGCACCAGATCCCTCCTAAAAGATCCTCTACAAGTTCTGACTCATTTTAAATATCATTGATCTGGCTAAAGGTATAAACCCTATAAAACTAGTTCTCTACAATTTCCTTTGTAAACTTGAATGTGAGGAGTCCATTTTAAACTAACTTTGGTAATGTACTTATTATATATTGTGCATCGTATATTGTACATTGTACTTTGTATATTTCATTGGAACTGCATCAAAATCATGCTTTGAAATCTCATCTAACATCCTGTATTATTTATTTGTGTAATTATCTTCTATTTAAGGAAAATAATATTAGTTGTTTATTTATGGTAGAGTTTATTTTTTAAATTAAAGTATTTCATTATAGAGTGAGTTGATTTAAAAATATTAAGTTTTAAAATACAGGAGATACATAGGCAAGGTGAAAAGCAGAGATAGTATATGAGTAATAGTCTTCATAGATTATAAATCAAAAGGTATTTTATAGAGATTAATTAGGTAGAAGTGAGAAGAATATGTTGAAGGAAGAAGAAACTGCAGTTTTACAATGAACCCTGAAAATATACATAAATACATAATCATGAAGACTTAGCAGATGGCACAGGGGCCTTTGGAGATAGAATTCCTTCAGGGAGTCATAGTACAGTGAACCATTGCCTCCTCCGTTTGCCATATTCTCCAACTTTTGAGGAGACTGACCTATCCCTTCCAAATGAATATAAAATAAGAGCAGCACATTCAAAGAGGTTGCTTTCCCTGGCCACAGTTGATTGTTCCAGGGTCGGAAATTGACTCAGGTTGGACTAATTGTACTTGTTCCTTAAGACTTTGAAATTAGGACCAAAAGATTACAACTCAGGTTGACTGCCCCATTCATGGATAGATTCACTATTCGCGTGTTGGCAAATTATATTTCTGAGCTTGTAAAATGGACAAACTTCGTTTCAGAGCCTGATGCATGTTACCCAAACTCATAGAAACTAATGAGCTAAAAAACGGAATTCTGATTTTTACATTTAAAGTGAGAAATGTAATGAACCAACAAAGCAAATACTTCGGTATACAAATCAGCTTATTCTGTCACTGTATATTAATCTACATAAGCAGCCAAATCAGAAAATTCTTTATGATCACTCAGCATCCAATGCAAGTGATGCTAGCCAATTGATCTTAATAGCTAATGCCTGGAACACAATAACATGATCCATGATGCATCTATCTCCTCCAAGATGATATGCCAACATTGAGGGTCAGATCTTATGTTCTTTGTGCCTAGATGCCTTTTATTTGAACTGGTGCTGAAAACACTCATTGGCTCTATCTTTCTCTACCACTCCATTGCCAGCTAACACCCTTTTAAACTGGCATTTCATTTTTCAAATATCCTAAATGTGATAGGCTGAATAATCACCCCCTGAACGATATTCACATTCTAATCCCTGGAATCTGTGACTGTTACCTTATATGGCAAAAGCAGTGTTTGCATTAAATACTTTGAGATGGGCTATTATCCTAGATTATCTGAGTAAGCCTGAAATATAATCACAAGTGTCCTTATAAGAGTAGGGAGATTTAATGAGAAAGCAACATGACTTCAAAGGCAGAGATTGCAGTAACTACAAGCCATAGAATGATGGCAGCCCCTAGAAGAAAAAAGAGGCAAGAAACATCCTAGAGCCTCTGGAAGGAGCACTGATTTTGCTGACGCCTTGATTTTGGCTCAGTGATACTGATTTTGGGTTTCTGACCTCCAGAATAGTGAGAAAATAAATTTCTGTTCTTTTAAGACACAAGGTTTGTGGTATTTTTTTTTATAGCAGCCATGAGAAACTAATACACCAATACTTATAGTTTCAGCTGGTGTGTCACCCTTTCTATTACAGGTGGCTTTGTGTGTTACATGCCACTGAGTTGGCTCCAACTCCTGGCAACTATGAATGAGTGATGTCCACAATGTCCTGTCCTCAACAGCCCTGCTCTGCTCCTGTAGATTCACGCCTATGGCTTGAGTCAATATGAGGAGTCAATATGCCTCATATTTGATCTTCCTCTTTTCCTGCTGCCTTCTATTTTTCCCAGCATTACTGTCTTTTCCAAAGAACCCTGTCTTCTCACAAGTAGAACAGCTTCAGTTTTGTCTTTCTTTTTTTTTTTTTTTTTGGTTCCAGTAATGCTTAATTTGTTCTAGGACTTGTAGAGCTCTTCTCCAATACCATAACTTTACATGCTTGAATTCTGATCTATTATATGTGTGAAGTAATAGACACACATGTAACAGACACTGACTTTAGATACCACAAGCAGTAAAGGGCAATTGCAATTAGGGTCCAGGAGAATCTCATGGAGCATAAAGACAGGAATGCAGGCAAACCTCAAGAAGAGTTGAAGCTAGGCAACCTGGGACTCCTCTTTCCCTGCACCTTCCTGAGTATCTCTCTGCTTCATGGCCTCTCTTGCTGCAGTCAGGCTTTCTCTGTTACTCAGCCCGAATAGCAGATAATGGCTTCCTCCAACAGCTCTTGGCTGTAAATTGTGTTTCCTTACCTGTAAAAGGAAGAATTGGGATACTATGCTCTGTAAGCTCCCTCTGGCTCTGAAATTTGATGGACTTCTAATTGGAGTCCCACGTGGTGGGTGACAGGATTCTAAGGAGTAGAGAGCTAACCTCGGTAGATGTAAGGGAGCAGAAGTGCTACAGGGAAGACAGCTACAGAGTAAGTCTCAGAGGACTGAGATGGGATCTCTTAAGGGTCCAGTGAGATCAATGGGCTTGGCCAACTGGAAAAGAAATTTTGACAGATGACATGAAGGAGAGTTCACCTTGACACTATACTTTTAGTCTGGCACTATCCACTAAAGCCCTGATGGCTTACCTGTAAATAGCATCAATTATTTATAAATTCCTTCTGCCCTTTTGGTAGAAACTTTTATTTTATGGAAATGAGCCATATTTCCCTGCTTTACATCTGTTTTCCCTCAGAGCACATTCTACTAGTCCTGGAGGAAATTTCAGCATGACCGTGGAGCTATAATATGACAACTATACACATGTTTAGTAAGTCCACACTTAATGTCACCAAAAGGTTCTTTGAAACTTTGACTTTAAATGAAATGTTATATAATTTTTTTAATCTTACGATTTTATTATAGGCTTATTGCTATAAATAAGAATTACGTTCCTATGGCATATTTCTGATCACAAATTCTAAAACCTAGTCTTCTGTTGGACTAATGACCACTTCCTATTCAATATTATAATTGCCTGTTTGACTGCTTGGACCCTCCACCAAATCAGAATTTTTAAGATGGCAGAGATTCTGTTTTCTTTACTCCTATATTTTCATTAACCGTATGGTACCTATCACATAATAAGTGCTTATTTACATTTGTTGAAAGATTAAGAATGAAGATGGGCTTTTGACACATTTTAAGAAGCCTTTGAGATCTCCAGGTAAAAGTCTCTGCTAGGACACTGGTTGTGTAAGGCAGAGCTCAGGAGGTTGTTCTGGGCTGGAATTAAGAAAGGTGGTTGATGCCATGGGCAGGAATTAGGTCAGTAAGTCAAAGTGCCTAGAGCAGGGCATAATCGACATTTTAGGCTGGAAAGTCTTTGTTGTGGGGGGCTGTCCTGTATATTGCAGGATGTTTAGCAGCATTTCTAAACTCTACATACTAGATGCCAGTAGTACCCTCACAGAAACATGCAGAATGATGTTTGATCAAATATCTGGGCACTCTAGGGCCCAGTCAAGTTGATGCATAACATTAATCATCACACCACTATAAAAATTTCATTTCTTTTCAAAATATTATATAATATAGGCTTCACTGAGGTCTTTCAATGTATCACTTCATGGAAAAAAAAAACTATTCAAAATCTTGTTTAAACAACACTCTTCTGTTTCAAAATACTGCATATGGTGCAGGTAACTATTACATTTAAAGCAACTCATAGCTAGCTTGTTCACTTCCAGGATCAAGGATTTTTAAACAAAGTTGTTTGTGGAAAAGCACTCTCCCCTGAGGGGCACGGGTGTGGTTAGCAGCAAGGAAGTTGGCCAAGGCTTGTTTGGGAAAGTGGGGTCTCTAACAGAGGCACACCCAGATCATGCCAAAAGAAGCAGAGAAGTGAGTTACAGAGCAAAGGGAGGCTGGATAGAAGCCCTAGTGACACCACTTCAGTAAGAATGAAGGTTTGCTGAGCGCTGCTAGTGGAGAGTGAATTTATAGTGGTCAGTACAGCCCTTGTCAGTCAAGTCTCAGAGTTAGTCGTGAGCAACCATATGCCATCTCTCCAGGTAAACTAGATAAGAATTCTAGAGTGAGAAGAGGAAGAAGGAGCAACACATTTATCTTCTAGAAAAATACCAAAAAAATAAAAAGAAAAAGAAAAGAGAGTCGAATTGAGGTTTTTTAAATATTATCTAATATAAATCACTGAAGTAGGAATTATTATATACATTTCATAGAGGATAAAAATTGAAGCTTTGAGAGATTAAGCTACTTGCCCAAGGACACGGAGCTAATCAAAAGTTAAATACTCAGTTTTCTCCAGTCGCTGTTCATCATGCTGAAGGCAGCTGTTACAGGTGGAATTGTGTCTTCCTCACTCCCTGCAATGTTTGTACGTCGAAGTCATAACCCCCAGTACCTCAGAATACAACCTTATTTGGAGAGAAGTTGTGTAGAGAGGTATCAAATTAAAGTAATGTCATTAGGGTGAACTCTAATCCAATACAACTGGTGTCCTTATAAAAGGGGGACATTTGGAGACAGATACACAGAGAAGGAAGAGTGTACAAAGAGACATGAGGTAAATATGGCCCCCAGAGGAACCAACTCTGCCAACACCTTGATTTCAGACTTCTAGCCTCTTAAGAAATATGAAACAAATTTTTATTATTTAAACCACCCAAATTTGGGATAATTTGCTACAGCAAACTAATAAAGTGACTCTATAGTCAGGATTCAGTCAAGAAAACAAAAACCACACCAGTTATTTTTTACAGAAAGAATTTAACTGAAGAAATTAGTTAAGGAGGTATTGGGGAGTGAAAGGTAAAAGGGGAGCACTAGGTAATATAGAATTGCAGGAAGCAGCTACCATCCCTAAGGATGGAGAAAAGGGAAGAGTTAGGTTATCAGAATATAGAAGCTTAGAGGAGAGGACCTGCTGAGTTGCAGCCCAGAGTTGGAGGCTGCTTATCAGTGTTGGTATCTCCAGGTGCTCAGACAAGGGACCCACCAAACTGGAACTCAGATCTCTGAGGGTAGAGGGGAAGCTAGCAGGGGCTGGTATCTCTGAAAGAATATTATGAGGTTGGCTTAGAAGTGAGGAGATCAGAACCAATTGTCATCAACAGGATGAAGAACTTTTCCTGGAGTGACACTGACAGTAGTAGCCTTGCTCTCCTGTTTGTATTTTTGTAATCTTTCCCTCTCCAAGAGCTACTTCCTCCCCACCTATAAATACACCTAAGTAGTCTCCCATTTGAAAAAAAAAAAAGCTTTCCTCAAATCCAGCTCCATTTTCACACTTTCATTTGCATGTATCTTTACTTCCTCACATTCAGTCACCCCTCCACCCAGGCATCTGTCACTATCACTCACTCAAACACCTTCCATTGAGGTTCAGCAACGACAAAATGACTGAATTCATTGTGTATATCTCTTACCTAACCTCTTGGTAGATTTTATAATTTGTTCCCCTTGTTTTAAAATTAATACATCGTTATTATAGACATTTTAGAAAATCAGAAAAAAAAATACGTTTTTTAAAAAATTCTGAAGGATTCTGAGAAGCCATGAGGCATACTAGGGTCCTTGGAGTAGACAACTAAAAATAGAAAATAGGAATTGAAAACAGTTCAGGCAACACAAAAAGTTTACACTAAATATTTGGAGAATAGTTCTAGATAATTCAGCATCCTGAATACCTAACACTCAACCCCTTAACCCTCAAGATGTTTGAAGTTTATCACACAATGCTAAATATCTATTTTAAAAATAACATATTTCCCCCCTTCTTTAACAGAGAATACAAAACACAGTTTATTCTTTTACTGATAGTTTAAGGTCATGATAAGGTGAATAATAGTAGAACTATATTTGTGACCTGCCTATAATGATTCAGGCCTGTGCTAGGTAGGTATTTGACATATGCAATTCGAATGTCATCTCATGTAATTTTCACAACTCATCTGTGTTTTATAAATGAGCAAACTGAGGCTCAGAGAAGTGAAGGAAACTGTAGTCCATCTTCTAAGTGTCAGGGCCTAGATTTGAACCTGAAGACTTATGTCTTTTCTGCTACCCCAAGCTGCATGCCCAGCGGGGAGAACACTGGGGTTAATTCTCTGTCTTCCTGGAGACCTTGGAAAAACCACTAGACTGCTGTAAGAATAAATTATAAAGCCTCAGTTGGGCTTTTTTTCAGTAGAATGAAGATAACAAAGATGATGGTTCTTAGTGTTTGGGTTTCAGAACAGCCTTTGTATTCGTTTGCTAGGGCTGCCATAGACTGGATGGTCTGTGAATTGAAAGTTATTTTCTCATTCTCTGGAGGCTAGAAATCCAAGACCAAGGTGCTAGCAGTTTGGGTTTCTTCTGTGGCCTCTCTCCTCTTGTCACTGTGCCCTCAGTTGGTCTTTTCTCTGTATGGATATATCACTCAGTCTCTCTGTGTCCTAATCTCTTCATATAAAAACAGTAGTCAGACTGGATTAGTGCCATCTTTATAGCCTCATTTTAACTCAGTCGCCTCTTCACAGGCCTTACCTCCAAATACAATTACATTCTGAGGTACTGGGGGTTAGGGCTTCTACATATGAGTGTTGGGGGGGCAATTTAGCCCATAACGGTCCTTGGGGGGAACAAAGAGTGTTGAGATCTAAAATCTTAGATTTTAGTGATCAAAAGCTAATGCCTCCAAAATACTCAGGGCATAAAATTATGTCACACTATTATTATTATGTCATATTATTAAATTATGAATCCCACTTTTCATACTTGGTTTAAATTCTTCTGAATTTTCACTGAGTTCTAAGACGCTGATCAATTATAATACGGGTTACAGGAACACACGAGAAATTTAAGACATGTTATCTTTACACTAAAGTCCCTAGATGGCATTGATGTTCTAAATGTTAATACTTCTTTTTTGTTGTACTTCTGATTCTTCCACTGCTATCATGCTATCATGCTATCAACTGTTTGCAGTATACAACATGATCCTTCTGTCACTTACCAACCCCAATATAGCCTAGAAATTTGATAACTGAATGTGTTTGAGTATATAAATAAAAACAAATTGGCTTTATTTGAGGATTTAAGGAGCTTGCCTAGGAATGAATACTCTTTGGTGAGTGGCTTCTATGAAACCCTTTTCAGTGACTTAGAGGCTGCTTGCTATCTCCTACCCCAAGCTGAGTTGGGATTGTTGAGGTTGCCCCATTCAACACACATTTCAGGTTCCCAAGACAGTCTCACATAGTAGAATCTTGGCAAAGAAAAATCTTGTGCCTGTCAGTAGAGGAGGGCCTTGACACTTGGCAAGGGGAACTTGGGGATCTATTTAAACCCCCAGATTCATGAACACTATATTGGCTTATAGAGTGGGTAATATAACCTGATGTGATTGTTCTATTCTTACCCATCCTACACTTTCTTATATCCCTTGACCAATCTCCATTTGACCTAGACCTGAAGTTGTCATTGCCTTGGCATAATGCAAATAACAAAGCAATCAGTTGTAGCTTTTGGGTTTCAAAATAAGCTTTGCAAGAAAAAAGAGTTTTGAGATCCAAAAGCTTGATCTTTAGATATCAAAAGCTAATACCCAAAATGATTCAGGGCATAAAGTCATGCCAGCTTATAAATTATTAAATTGTAAATCCCATGTTTCTAAAAGAGCAACATAGAAAGCCTCTCTTTGTTAGTTCTCGTTATTTAGTAATTAAAGAAAACAATAAAATATACTATTTCCATGCAGCTACTCTAGTAAGAATAAAACACTTAAGTTTTAAAAGAAAATGGGCCACAAATGATAGAGAGGAATTCCAGGAGGGGTCTAGGATCTGGTCCTCCATTCCAGGGTTGCACAGAGGGAAGAGATAATGTCACCTAGGTATGCCATTACACAAGCTAGGGAGGAAGGTAAACAGAGCTCTCAGAATCTGTTGGGGGAGATTTGAGCCCAGGGAGTGGTAAAACTGCACGCCAGTGAGGCAGGGGTCAGTTGAATGGTCTGGCCCTTGAGAAGGTGTGAGCCAAGAGGCCAGAAGCTGCCTTAGAGTCTCTGTGCACCCACACAGCATGTCTGGACCATAAGAGCAGGTGGCCCAGCAGAAGCCCCACAGGGTCAGAGGGTAAGGGGGACGTCTTTAGAGATTCCAGGTGTGCATTAGCGGTGATGACCCAGGGTTACAGCACATCCTCCCCAATATACTTAACCAGGAGAAAAAAAAGGAAAACAATGAACCCAGTGAGCAAACTCAGACTTTACTACCCGACAGAAGGAGGCTACGGATAGGACTCAAGTTCAGCACAGAAAAGGAAAGAATGTTCTCCCCGCCTGCCCCACTCCACCTCATGTCCTGAGGACTATGCTTCCACTACACATATGATTTACCCTCCTGAAAGCTGTAAAGTATAATTGAGAATCATGCTTCCTGTTAATACTTGTATTCCATGTACTACACACTCCATTGAGATGCAGCTGCTAGCAGTCTGCTAGACACAATCTCTAGATGAGCAACTCATTTCACTCATCAACTCAGAAGAGTTCCATACGTGCCTCAGTGTACTTGTCACCACAGGTTGGCCAGGGGGTATGATCCAAGTCCACTTGTTCACAAGGACCAGAAAAACTCAAGTTATTACAAGCAAAATTATTTTTTTTTTAATTTCATAGAAGAATACCAGGGTATCCCATGGGCCTCCATGAGGCAGAAAAAAAAAAAGCCAGACCTTACACCAGAACCAGGACACTGGAACCAGAACCAGGAGATCAGGAATCCAGCCTAAGCTCCACATTTCCCAGGATCTCGGGCTCTCTACTCTTTGTGTGTTTCTGTGCTTCTGTTTCTTTAGTGTCTCCCTGAAGTAAAGCTTTCTCTTCTGTGTGTGCTTAGCTACTTCACACAAGTTAACATGCAGTTTTTCAGCGCAAAGTTTGGGAGAGATGGCTAGAGGCTCTGGAGCTAATTTCTAACTGAAGGAATTTTGCTTTGTTTTGTTTAATATTTTTAGTAGGACTTTCAATTTTTCATTAAAGTCTCTAACTTTTAAAATTTTTTTCATTATTTATTTGTTTGTTTGTTTTATTTTATTGTTTTTTAATGGTGACATTGGTTAACGAAATCCAGTAAGTTTCAGCTGTACACTTTAATAGTAAGGTATATATATGTTTACACTGTGTGTTCACTTCCTATAGTTCAATTTCTTTCTGTAACCACATATTTGACTCCCTTTATCCCATCTACCTCCTCCCTCCCCTTTCCCCTCTGGTAACCACTAATCTATCGTCCATGTCCATGACTCTCTTTTGTTTGTCCTGTTCATTTGTTGCTTTTAGGTTTATATCTCACATATAAGTGATAGCATGTGATTTTCAACCTTTTCTGTCTGGCTTATTTCACTTAGCATGATTATCTCGAGGTCCATCCATGTTGTCACAAATGGCAGTATTTCTTCTCTTCTTACGGCTGAGTAATATTCTGATGTATATATGTACCACAGCTTCTTTAGCCAATCACCTCTCGTAGGACAGTTCAGTTGCTTCCATGTCCTGGCCACTGTGAATAATGGTGCTATGAACATTGGTGTGCAAATATCTTTTCGGGTATGGGTTTTCAAGTCTTTAGGGTAAATAACCAGTAGAGGGATTGCTGGATCATATGGTAGGTCAATTCTTAGTTTTTTGAGGAACTTCCATACTGTTTTCCATAGTGGCTGTACCAATTTGCAGTCCCACCAGCAGTGTATGAGGGTTCCTTTTTCTCCACATTCTCTCCAGCATTTGTTATTACTTGTCTTGTTGAGTATAGCTATTCTAACAGGTGTGAGATGGTATCTCATTGTGGTTTTGATTTGCATTTCCCTAATAGCTAGTGATGTTGAGCATCTTTTCATATATTTGTTGGCCATTTGTATGTCCTCTAGGGAGAAGTGTCTGTTCAGGTCTTCTGCTCATAAAACTTTTAAGATTTTAAACCAAAGAAAAATTGAAAGAATAGTACATTATATTAATATTAAACACTTGTGTACCTTTTAATTAGATTTACCAATTGTTATAACTCTGTGATGTTTGCTTGCTCTCTCAAATATATACACCTTTTTTCCTGAACCATTTGTAAAAAAAAATAAGTTGTACCTATCATGATATGTGATCCTCAATTTCTTCTTCACCTATGTCCTGAAAACAAGAAAAATCTAGGAGACAAAATTGGGTTAACTCACACCCCAAATTGGCTCTCTCTGGGACAGGTGTCCAACTAGCTGTGATGTGGGGTCACCAGGCACAATAACCAGCTCTGGGGGCCATCTCTTTGGGGGAGGTGTGATACAGTTCTCAGAGAAGGACATGGCTGGGTGGGTATTCAAAATGATCCTCCTACATCCTGACTGCTTTTACATTCTTTTCAGGTTAAGGTGAGACATATATGAATAAAATATACCATATCATGAACCCTTGAAGTTGTATAAAAATAGCTGAAACTGCAAAACTGAAATCCACAACTGCCAAAGGTCTACTACATTTTGCAGTCAATCTCCCCTTGTTAAATGTCTATAAAATGTTCTGCTCCTGACCACTTCTAGTGTTGGAATTCTAATACTAGAAGTTTTAGGAACAATCAAATACAGAACTCATTACCTATGAAAACATAAAATAGTTAAATAAATAGCTAGTAATAATTGAGTGCTCACTCTGTGCTGGATACTATGTGAGGTGTTTTACATACGTTACTCAATCTCATTCCCATAAAAGTCCTGTGTCATATTATTATTTTTGTTGTTGTTGTTGATATTCACATTTTACAGAAGAAACAAAGAAGCAAAGAACTTAGGTAACTGGCCCAAGCAGCTAGTAAGTTGCAGGACTCTAATACCCCAGAACATGTAGCTTTAACCACTACTCTATTCAAAATCAAAACCATGCCCTGAATACTTAGGGAAGCTATTCATTTCCCCCTCCGCTTATAGAGAAAGAAAATCGAAGCCTATTTTTAATAACAAAAGATGGAAATGTTCCTAATACTAAAAGCAGACAGTCTCAGAAAACCCTTATCACTTTTACTACAGGAAACTCACTAGGGAACTAAGTATTCTTGAGCCATTTAGCACTATCTCTGAATATTATCCTTTTCTTAAGAAGGTGTTGGTGTTGGAATGAAACCATGTTTTATAATCACAGCCCTGCCTCAGCCAAGGACATGTCAATGGGAGTCTATGAAAGTGCTTAGCCAGATTGTAGATGGTGCATTCCCCCAAACTAACTGTGTGTTCTGAGGGGCTTTCACAAGGACATTCTGGGTTAAGCAGTGCCCATGGAGTATATTTCTAATTACCCTCATCCTTGCAGAGTCCCCCGATTGTAATCTACAGACAAATTGATAAATACACTAGACTTCTGCCTCTGAACCTAATTGGGACACAAGGGTTGAATATTAACTCCCGCTGAGCCCATCAGGATACTTCGGCTGGTTCAGAAATTACTCTCAACATCACAGCCCCTTCTGGCTGCCTCATCAAGAGAACCCTTGCTCCAGATCATCCTGTGTTCATCCTCCACTGAGGCTGTTTGTGCCAAGGATACCAGTTATGTCATAAGAGATCATAACTCTCTTTCCTGCCATCTATCTCACAAAAGATGAAATAGTTTCAACATATTGAGCTTTTCCCAAAATTCCTTATGATTCAACCATGCAGATAATTTTGAAAACTTGTTAAACCTACTTGTGTTTTTTTTCCAAGGGAGTAGAATGTGTTCTGAAACTTCCTTTTTGCAGTATAAGGTACTACTTGCTGTTATTGGCCTAAACTATACTCTCTCAAGTTTCTTTGTACATCCTATAGTAGAACAATTCTCATTTTAGTTGCTGAATCCCTTTGTAAAGGGAATATTTGACCCTATGGTTAGCTAGCCTCTTTCAGGTTGCTTGGAAAAGATACTCCCATTGGTGAAAAAATGTGTTTATTGCAAGGATTTAAAATATGAGCCAGGGGGCATTGTCTCCATGTTGGCCATAGACTTCCAAGATTGAGCACACCAGGCTTCAAGAGATCTGAAACCATATCTCAACATTGTTCTCACTCAGTCTGAACTCTAGTCACCCACTTTCCCTTTCTTCATCTAGTATTTATTCTTCCAAAGACAGTGAATTGAATCAATTTGTCACCTGTCCCCCGCCCTCCACTACAGAGCTCCTTTTATTTGTCAGACTCAGTGACTCTTGGTCTTAATCATGTCCAACCATACATCTTAGCTTTTGACTCAAGGAGAAATCCCTTGTTCCATCATTAAAGGCCAGGATAGCAGGATAAACACATGTCATCCTAGGGACATGACAACCATTTGAGACTTCATGGTGTATCTCCTAATTTATATTTACTAAGTTCTGTTTTATCACTCAAAGTTTTTCTCAATGCAGAAAATGCTATGGACACTCGTAAATTGTAGGGATTAAAATATTAACACAGAAGGCCCGAGACCACCATCCTTAGAAACCCCAATACAAGGTTGGTCTATGACTGGCATCAGGAAACTTGAATTTCAGAATTCCCACCATTCTCAGAAATGATGAGAGTAGCTTATAGTGCCTAACTGTGCAAATGGTATGGTTTATGCTGAATACTTGCTTTTCTTCTAAAAGTCTGAATTCTGGTATGCACTGGGCAGAGACTGCCAAGATGACCAGTCCCCAGTGAAAACCCTGGGCACACAGTCCCTAATGAGCTTCCCTGGTATACAACACTTCACCCATGTCTCGATTTGTGGCTAGAGGAGTTAAATGCATCCGCTGAGAGAGGATTCTTGGAAGCTTGTACCTGGTTTCCTCTAGTCTTTGCCCCATGTGCCTTTTCCTTTTGCTGATTTTGCTTTGTACCCTCTCACTGTAATAAATTATCATTGTGAGCACAGCTACGTGACCAGTCATGTGAATCCTAGTGAATCATGGAACCTGGGAGGGAGTGGTCTTGGGGACCCCAATACACAGTCAGTTGGGTCCATACATTTTCATTTACATTGGAGTAGCACCATTTCCTCACATTGAAAAAAGAAATTATAAGTCTATTCCTTACAAAGATATTACACCCCCCATCCTCATACATCCATTACAGCTATTTAAGGCAGTAACTTGAAAGAGTCAGCTTTCTTTGTTAAGTAGCCATAAGTGACTAAAAATTTAATGAGGGCAAAGAGGAGCCGTCAAGGGGACAGACCCAATAGGAGGGGGCTTCCAAACATTATCTCTGGTAGGCTCACTCTCAGTGGTATTAGCAGGTTAATGTTTACCATGAAAAGGCAGTAAAAATGAGCATTTTCTGCCACTTTCACACATTCTTAATGAGCCAAATTCTTCTACTGCATGACCTTCGTGTGCAGGTCAGTTTCTTTAACAAGCTGCATTTATTCACTTCCATTTTTAGGTTCTGCCGGTGCATTAAACATAATACCTGAGGATCTGAAAGAAGCCCTGTCATTGCTCAAAAGAGCCTGGTTTACTCCTGGGGAGCAGCCAGGCCCTGGGAGAATCTCTGTCAGTGAGGTTTTATGATAAATGTCAGTGATTATACTGATAACAGAGTGTTCCACCAAAACTAGGCAGGGGAAGGCATTTTCTTTTCAGTGCTGAAAAAAAAGCATCACCTGCTTTCTGCAAAGCCCAAGGCTGGTGCGATAGCATCCTGCTTCTTCTCCCAAGTGTAGGAGCTGGGAGAGAAGAGAGAAAGAAGACAAAGAGAAGGTATTGGAGGGAGGGAGACTAAGAGGGAAAGGAGGTTAAGAGGTTGAAATGAAGAGGCCAGAGAGAGAGGAAAGGCCCTCTTCAGTGTTAGGCTCTGGCCTTGAAAACCCCTAACCCCAGGGGAACCCCAACCTATCCAATGTCCTATGTCCCTGAGACAATTCTATTCTTCTGGTGTCCTAAGGTGGGAAAGTGCCCAGGATTCTAGCCAACTTCCTTGCAGTTTCAGTTTGCCCAGTGTTCCTTATTTGGAAAAACCTCCTCCCTCAATGTCATGTGGTTCGTGAAGCTGTTAATCAGTGTGGTGCCTGCTCTGGGGAAGGTGGTATATGACCCAGCCAACCACTGGACTTCTACCTTGGCAATATGTTCTTTCTGGCCAGAGTGGGAGGACACATGACACAAACAGGACTAATCAGAATTCTTACCTGGGATGGATATATAGACCTTGGGAAAATAAACGCTATCTTCTTGCTGGGGTTCCAAAGCTGGCAGGATGCAATTTGGGGACTTGTACTAGCCATCTCCTCAGACATAGAGAGAACCTAAAGCTGCAGGATAGCTAAGAGTCTGATGAAAGAGAGACAGTGAAATAAAAAACTTACAGCATTGAGTCCTATATTCGTCATTTCCTGGGGCTCCCATAAAATATTAATGTAAAATTTAATATAATTAAAATATATTAATGGCTTACAATAACTGGAATTTCTTCTCTCCCAGTTGTGGAGGTCAGAAGACTAATCAAGATGTCGGCAGGATAGTGCTCCCTATGGAGGCTCTGGGGGAGGATCTCTGGGGGAGGTTCCTTCCTCTTTCAGGTTCTGGTGGCTGTCAGCATTCCCAGTTGCTCCTTTGTTTGTGGCCACAGCACTCCAATCTCTGCCTCCAAGTTCATGTTGCCTTCTCGGTGTGTGTCTCTTCTCCTCTGTGTCTATTATCTTCCTGCCTTTCTTATTCAAGGATGCATTTAGGGCTCACCTGTTTAATCCAAGATAAGCTTCTCCTCTCAAGATCCTTAACTTAATCACGTCTTTGTCATGTAATAGCTTCACTCATTTGCATATAAGGTAGCATTTGCAGGTTCCAGTGATTAGGAAGTGACTAAATCTTGGTGAGGATGGAGGGAACAATTTTTTTTTAGCCTACCATAATCTCATCAAGTCTTTGAGACCTTAATTTTGTAGCTCTTCCTTCAACCCTATGTACTCTAACTAGCCAATAAGTTTCTTCTTGGCTTAGGCTAGTAGGAATTGAGTTTAGCCACTTGTATTAAAGGTGTCTTTAAATAATACACACCCCCAGGTCTCTAGTAGGCTGGGAAATAGAGGAGACAGCCTGATGCAGTGGATAGAACATCTGTTTTTCTGCAAGTGTTTGAGAAAATAATTTCCTTTTCCCAGCTTTGACGTTTCATAGCTCTTACAAATACTAGTCTTAAAAGATTGTTGCATTTATTTATGCTATTTTATTGTTTTCAATTGTGACCAAAAAACCCAATCTAAGATGCTTTAATAAAAACAAGCAGGAAACAAAGCTAAAAAATCTGGGGCTAATCAGGTCCAGCTCAGTTTGAGGCTCTGATGATAAAATTGGGCTCCACCTCTTGGCTCAGCCTCTGCAGAGTTGGTAGTATCTCAGGCCCCAGGAGGTGCCCCCTGCAGCTTCAGACTCACATTATCTTGTACCCAAGCCAGTGGAAGGAGGGTTAGTTTTCCTAATGGGTAGAACAAAAATCCTGGAATTGGATCTCATTGGCCCTATTGTCCTAACTTGCCAGGTGCCTACTCCTGAACTGTGGCAAGGGGAATAAAATGCAGTGATTGGATTTATCCTAGATCATTGTTTTACTTCTAGAGTGAAGCAGAACATACGGATAAAGAGTGAAAGAGGAATCGTATTCAATGGTTACCAGAAGCAAGGTGAAAGCATGCTGGCTACAAAAGGAATAGATATGTACTGAATATCAAGAGGATTTCATGATATGAAATTCCTTTATTTATTCAAATTAATTGGCCTGCCAAGCTTGTGATAAGTAGATTATAAATCATAGTTCCATGGATATAATATGAAATTTTATACTACTAATTTACAGAATGTTCAGAAATTAAGGAGATTCTGTGAAGTTAGCATCTGTACACAGGGCAGAATAGGCATACATTGAAATCATACGTTGCTCATGAGTATGCTCATGTTTCAGAAGAGGCTTACCTCCAGTGTCCTATGTTGTGGCAAAAAAGTCTGGTTGGACCCCAAAAAGACCAATGAAATTGCTAATGTGAACTCCTGTAAGCAGATTTGGAAGCTGAACAAAGATGGACTCATCATCCAGGAGCCTGTGACTATCCCGTTTCCAAGCTCAATGCCAGAAAAACACCTTGGCTCACAGGAAGGGCAGGCATAGGGGCATAGGTAAGTGAAAGGGCACTGCCAGTCCTTGAATGCTGAGAAGGTAGCCTGGATGAGGAGGGAAGAGAATTCTTCACTGACTGCTCAGAAGATACCGTGAATCTAAGATCGACAGCCTCGTGCATCACAGCCCGTACCTGAAAGTGAAGGGTAATGTGTTCAAGAACAAGCGGATTCTCATGGAACACATCCACAAGTTGAAGGCAGACGAGGCTCACAAGAAACTTCTGGCTGACCAGGCTGAGGCCCGCAGGTCTAAGATCAAGGAAGCACGCAAGTACCATGGGGAGTGACTCCAAGCCAAGTGGAGGAAATCATCAAGACTGAGCATGGAAGAAGAGACCAAGAAATAAAGCTCCACCTCTCTTATCTGTACATAGGCCTTGGTGATTACATAGGTCAATCATTCAATAAAATAGCTTTCCTCTGCCTAAATAAATAAATAATATGTTGCTCTTTATAAGTCAATAAACACACGAATTTCTTATTTATTAAATAATAAATACTCTATTTCTCCGAGTTGCTGATGAAAGCTTCCTGTCACAGGTGCTCTCAATGATTAAACAAAATGACACAATGAATGTGATTAACGTCATGATAATATGATTAACAATAAGAAATATTGTACTCAATTCTAGAAGTGTTCTTTTGGCCTAAGTGTGAAATTTTCTTTTCTGTAGTGGTGGTCTTCAGACTTTATGGTGGCGTACCCCCACCAGCAACAATGGACTAATATATTATGCATACTATAAAACATATACAAAATATAAAGTAACAAGATAAAGATAAAACAAGCAACAATTAAAAACACTTCAGTTTATTTGTTAATGGTCAAAAAACCCTTTGCTCTCAAGGAAAAAATAATAAACTTAGTGAGCATATGTTTTTATTTCACTTAGAAATATGTCTTTAACATTTGTGATAGAGTTGAAGATCTGATTCTCAGTCGAGTTTTTTTTATATTCATTTTTATGACTACAGAAGAGAAAAGGATAACTCACTGTTATAGACTGCATTGGGTTTACCCAAAATTCATGTTGAAGCCCTAACCCCCAATGTAGCTGTATTTGGGAAACAGGCCTTTAATGAGGTAATTAAGGTTAAATGAGGTGAGAAGGATGGAGTCTTAATGCGATAAGACTGGTATCCCTATAAAGAGAGGAAGAGGGATGCACACACACAGAGAAAAGGTCATGTGAAGACTCAATGAGGAGGGGGCTGTCTGCAAGCCAAGGACAGACACTTCACCAGAAACCAACCCTGCTAGCACCTTGACCTTGGACTTGCAGCCCCCAGAACAGGGCAAAAATAAATTGCTGGTATGTAAGCCAACCAGCCTGGTATTTTGTATGGCAGTCCTAGCTGACTAATACATCCAAATATATGTAGATCTAGATGGAAGATGTGCAGCATAGGCTCACTCATAAAATTACAGCACTCATTTTTCGATTCTGTAAAGCAATCGTGCAAAAGTTTCAGTTAAAATTTGGCTAGTAAATGTCCGTCTGCTCCAGAAATCATTTGTTCTTCAAAAGAATTGAAACTTGTTACATTTTTATATTTTTCATAAATAAGTAAACAAACCACTAGAACTCTTTGTTGGAAGACTTTTAAATAGGTTAGAAAATTTCGTCAAAAAATTTTAAATGTGCATATATGAGTTTTTATGGGTGCCACACCTTTATTGTTTTAAACAACAAAATCATCTAATGATGAACATTTCCAGGAATCCAATTTCAAAATATTTTCTTTATGGCACACTTTTAAAAAAGCAATTATATTCTGATTCATTATTAGCATCACAAACTTTCACCAAAGTGGTAGATCGTGTGTGGATTTTTTTTTTAACTGATAGGTAGCAGTCTACTTGTTATATAAAAAGACAGCAAATTTGGAACTGCCATCTTTATGTCAAACAAAAATTTGTGTTTTCAAGTTTGACAACATTTACAGCCTCTGTCCCAAGATCATCTGTGAGCCTCAATGTGCTATAATGTATTTTCATAGTCACTTCCCATATCGTTACTAAGTATTACAAATATTCGGCTATATGTCCATTTATAAAATTAACCACATCAGTGACTGTCTATAAAATGCTCTGGCTTCAGTGTCTTTGCTACAGTAGCTCATTTGTGAACGGTGCAGTCAAGAATTCCATGTGTGAGGGTGGCTATGTGACCTTACCCTGAATTTTTCCAATCCACTTAAAACAGCCATTCCTTTGTGGCTTCACTATGCAATTCTTCCAGAAAATATTACTTTATTTAAAGAAGAAATTTATTATTAAGAATGTATCTTTTCCAATATAGCTTTCCTTAGTTGCTCACAAATAAAGCAGTCCTTGGTTTATTTCATTACTGAAACAGATTCTACCACTGTAATGAGCCAAGAAATATTTGCAACATCTATATTTTTGTTCCCTGTATAGCCCATCTGCATGGTGTAATTTGTTCTAATACTTGTTTTTCCTGTTAATCCTCAGATATATTTAAAAATTTTTTTTTGCCAATTTCAATGGTTTATGCTGACCAAAGAATACATTTTAGCTTGTCATCATGTTGTTTTCCACCTACTGCTCCTTCTATTCCTGATTAGAGCAGGAAGACAATTGTTTCTCCTAAAGGTATATCTTTTGCCATTAAGTAAGAAATCCAAAGTATTTTTAACGATACCTCAAAGCATATTTAAGATGAAGATATCACTCATAATAATAAATGCAAATCTGTATTTCAAATAGCCTTATTGTTAGTTTTGAATTTTTTGACTGACTTACTGTCACATCTGATTGAGTCATTGTTTTTGCCTTGCTAATGTGGCAGGCAGCCAGTTCTTTGCAGAGGCAGGAAACATGTCAGCTCTGCCCTTTTCTTAATTAATAGAAAAAAAAGTTTTATCCTCAATTTTTGGTTTTGTAGCTGAAATATTTTTAATCTAGTTTAGTTAAAACTAGATTAAATATGTAAATCAAATTCGGTGGGCACCCTGTGGTATATCACAATATGTTAAAGGGAACTAGCTGCTGTCAGCCCCTCTGTGTGGGAGAACACCCACTCTCTCCTCATGGTACCTGGCAATGGGCTGTAACTCATGACTGTCTGACATAGCGGACCAAATATAGACACCAGAGTCTACCTACGTGTTTGCAAAGTCAATTTCTGTTTTTAGGTTTAAAAATAAGTAAAAATATATAATATTATTTTCTCATGCCCTCTGAGAACCCTGCACCCCACTTTGGAGAACACTGGTTTCACAGAGTAGGCTGATGATTCGTTGCTTCAGTGAACATTGTTTGGCTAGTTCCAGCATTCATTTGCAGCTTTTCCTGCCAACATTAACCTGATTTTCTTTTGGGTAGGTCCTCAGCCCTGCCCCCAGGCAGTGACTGGCATGGAGATGTGGGAATATCAAAAAGCCCAATTTAGTCTAAAAAAAAAAAGTGAATCCTAAGACTTTTGTAGCAGGTCTCAAGGCTCCTTCCCTTACCCAGATGATGTAATCTAAGAATGGGATGAGGCCAGGGCTGCAGCCAGTTTACCACCCTGAGAGCTGAGATGGGAATTCCCAGGAGCCACCATGTGGAACCCAGGGATGAAATAAGATCACTGAAGCTAAAGACAAGACATGGTGAGAAACTGGGTCCTTGGGCGACCTTATCTGAGCTCCTAGATGAAGTCCTTCCTGAAGTCAGACCTACCCCTGGATATCTTGGCTACGTGGGCCAATAAATTCCATCTCACTGCATAAGCCATTTAAGTTGCTTCTCTATCATCTGCACTCAAAAAATTCCTCACTGATATTATTGTCCGCTCCCTCATGCAGTTTGTTTTGTTGGTATTGTTGTTTCTTTGTTTTGTTTTTTGTTTATTGTAGAGTGTTAAGTTAACCACACTCTGTAGCACAGAATTATTATCAGTACCTGCAAGGTCTTTCTATTGAGTTATTTCCTTAAGAGCACACATTAATTATAAGCTTATGTACCAGGAGCTGTCCTAAGTAATTTACATACATTAACAAATTCAATCTGCACAATAACTCTATGGAATTAGTACTATAATTATCCCCATTTTACAAGTGAGGAAACTGAGACATAGAGAAGGTAAGTAACTTGCTTAAGGTTACACGGTAAGTAGTGAGGCCAAGATTTACTAACAACGCATATTTGAACCAAGGCAATCTGGTTCTTAAACACATGCTCTTAACCTTTACTGTGCACCAGAAAGAATGCACTACTTACATACTAACATTTGGCATTGTCCAACTGTCTAATGTGATGAAGAGTAAAGTAAGATTTACCATTTATTGTGTAAACTTGAACTTAAAAATCTGTGTCAGTTTCCTTATTTATAAAATGAAGGCAATAATGCTGTTTTCATAGAGTTGTTGTGTAGTTTATATAATACCAGTGACTTTAAGCATCTTTTTTCTACTTGTTGGGCATTTGGGATAGCGTTTTGGGAAATTACGTGTTCCATCCTTTGCCCCTGCCTCCCTTTTTTTCTATCGGGTTTCCTGTCCTTTTCTTATTGATTTGCAAGGGTCACATTTGTATAGTGCATTTATGAGTTCCATGTTATTTTGAGATAGTGAACATCTTCTAATCTATCTTTTTTTTTTTTTCCTATGGTACTGAGCAGGAATCTTTAATTTTGGTATGGTCAAATACATCAATTTTGCCCCAAATGTAGAGAAAATAAAGATATGAAAAACATCATTTATGCCCTAAGCAACTTAATGTCTAGCTGGAAAATCAAGAATAACATCTATGTGAACAAGTGTTAAAGATTATGCTATAACAGTATGCAATAAAAATGCCAAGTCGAAAGACTGCATAACCAACTGTTAACCTTGGAAAAGTATCCAAATACTTCTGAGTTTCAGTTTCTCTATGTGGAAAATAAAAACAATAAAAAAAAATACCTTTCAGTGTGTTGTGATAATAAAATAAGACGTGTTGAATGATTCTATAGTACCTGGCACATAGTACCAACTGCAATTCAGATGCAAAGCAGATCAATGAAATAATGGTTTCATTTGAGGAAGTCTACTACCTGCCAAGGTACTTTCTATAATGTACCATATTTAAATTTCACAGCCCCCCAGAAGGCATTATCTTTGCTAACTTTCAGATGCAGAAACCTGGGTTCAGAGAGCCTATGAAATTGAATGAAGGTCACACAGCTAGCTAAGTAAATGGTAGTGACAGGATTAAAAGCTGGACCCTTCTGACCTTAAACCTCCTGTGCCTTCCACTAAGTCAAGTTATCAGAAAAGATTCTAGAGAAACAATGAAACTTTACTTGGGTTCAGAAAACAAAGAGACAGAGTTGGAATAGATAGAAGAAGGAAGAAAGAAGAGGTGATGATGGATCATGCTAGATTCTGAGGTGGCATAGTGCATGTAAAGGGAAAACTATGTGAGTTATCAGATGGCAGAAGCAAATTCCTGTGCATCACATCTCCCTTCAGTCCTAGCAAAGAAACTGGGACAGAGTAGCTAGTAGGGAAGAGCTGTTCCTTATTTCTCTTGTATCCATATCAAGGAAGCAGGACTAAGTTGTCTGCCCAGTGAACTTGAAGGAGGAACTAAGCATGTGTGGCTCTGACCCCTTAAGTTTGGGATGCAGGCCAGCCCTAGGAAGCATGTGTTTTCTGCTTTTCCAGAAACTGTAAAACTGCAGTCAATTTTCACAAGAGTGGTCCCTCTGCACCTCTATCCACTCTATCAGCCCTGGGAGAGTGGGAGGGCACAGCTTCAGATCCTTAATTTTGCACAAGCACATTTTCCATTTCTGCTTGTAACTGCCAGGTACTAAGAGAGCCATTCAACATGTCTTATTTTATTTAGTTCTGTGGTAAAGTATGAATGAGCAGGTCCATTTTCCCTGAAGACCTAAAGCCATGGCCGCCAATCCAGCCTTTACCAGGGACAAAGCTGGCCTTTTGTTCTCCATTGGTCTGACTCCAGTAGCTTTTTTCAATGGATTGTGAACATGCATAGGGAATATGGGTGTTATTTGAAGCCCCTAAAATCACAACAGTAGGCACTCAACAAACCACAGTAGAGTGAATGTGACAGGTTGAGAGGACAATGAGAAGCCTGGTTTGATCTGAACAGAGGGAGTATATTAAGTAACGGAAGTAAGGTTAGACAGATGGGGTGACCCCAGTAATGAAAGACTTACATGAAAGGCAGAGTTTGGATTTGAAGAGGAAAGAAGAGTGCTTAAAGTTTCTGAGCAGAAGAGCATGAGGAAGGTAGTGGGCTGTAGTGAAGACTAGCTGCGGAGAGCCTGGTGCTGGAGGGCAACCAGAGGTGGTTTCCAGAATTCTCCAGTGAGGACAGATGAAGGTCTGGCCTAAGGAAATGGAAATGTGAATGGAGGCGAAGGGGTGCATAGATTTCAAAAGGAAAACTGCCAGGATATGGTGACAACCGGGTCTGGGAAGTGGAGAACTGCTTTCTTGGCACTTTTCTCAATGAGGCAGATGAGCCAGCCGAGAAGCTTGGTGGAAAGTAGGGCTCAGCCTTGGGCATGTTAAATCTAAGGTGTCAAACGGATTTGTGCTGGGCACCAGGGACACGGGATGCATGGTAGGAAAGAGGCCCCAGTGGGGAGTTTGGGGGGAGTCAATACTGTCAGAGGCGGCACACTTTTGAAGGTCACTGTGAAGAAGTTGGTGGAAATGGGAAGCATGAGCACGAAGGGTACCTGGGATGACAAGGGTAGGAGCAGAGACACAGGTGAGGTGTGGGCAGAAGAGAAGAAAGGGACACCTCTCCTGGACAGGAGGGAAGGACGCAAGAGGGAGGCTGTTAGCAAACGCTGGAGTCAGAATCTTTCCAGCAGAGCAGGGCTGCCACCACCTTTACCCCAGGAAATCCACAACTGAACCCAAACCAGCTTTCCCCACGCTGGCGGGTCTTCCAGGCTCTGTTCCCTCTGGCAGCAGTGACCCGCCGGTTTTGGGGGTCCTTCTGCACCTCTGGACCTCTCTATATCAACCGTGGTGGACAACGCAGGCTCCCCAGGATGCAGGGCGCCTTTGCCTCCAGGTTCCCGCCCCTCACCCGGATCCCATCCCCAGCCCCCCACCTCCTGTCCCCCATCCCCGCAGTACCGCCCACCTGGGCACCGCTGCAGCCGGCGCTCGCACCCCGCCCGAGCTGCCGCAAGCCAGCCGCCCCTCCTAGAGGTGAGGTAACGCCCCCCCAACACACACACCCTCAACCTTTGTTGCAGTGCCCCCCGGGACACCCCTCCTTTGCCTCTGCCTCCATGTCCTGGAGGCCGGACAGGGAGCGCGGTTTGGGCGGCGCCAGGACGCACGCGGGCTCCCGGGAGGCAGGGGCTGGGCGGAGGGAGCGGAGCCGGGAGCCGCGGGGGCCGCAGCTGCAGAAGGGGAGGAGAATGGGAGGAGCTGGGGGGCAGGCAGCCGGGGAAGGAGGGGTCTTAAGGGGCGGCGAGGCCGGGTCGGATTTCCTTCGAGGCTGGCGAGCAGCAAAGCTCCAGCCTTCGCGCCCGCTGCAGCCGCCCTGCCCCGCGCCCTCCGGACATCGGGACGGGACCATGGTGAGGGGCCGGGGCGCGGCGCTGCGCCGAGCGCGCTGGCCGGGCCCCTCGGGTGGCCGAGGTTGGCTGGGCGGAGGGGGCGAGCTCGCGGGACCCCGGGAAGTTTCCGGGGTCGGCGCGGGGCCCGGTGCCTTCAGTGTCGCTCTTGCCTCTTCCGCAGATGTGGACACGCTGGCTCGCGCTCGTGCTGGCGGCGGTCGCCTGGGTCCACGCCGAGGTAGGTGCGCGGCGAGGAGGTCCGAAGCCGGGCTCCGGGGTCTGCGCGGGGGGCGGGCGCTGCCGCGTCCCGGGGAAGCCCTCCCCTGCTGGGGCTGGGCGTCTCGGCACGCTCCAAGCACGAATGCTAGCTACTTAAAACTTAAACCTCAGAATCAGGCAAAGAAGTTTGGGCCGTAAGCGGGAGCGCCACCGCGGGTAATATGGAGGGAGAGTGGGGAGAGGGCGAGAGGACGAGCTGGGCCGTTTGGGATGGAGGCGGCGACAAGAGCAGGAGCAGAGTTCAGAAAGACGCCTTGAGTTCTTTCCTTCACTTCAGAGGAAATTAGAAGAGTTGGGGACTTTTCCCTTCCGAGTCTGCCTCTTAGGGGGTGGGGGGAGGGAATAACAGAAAAACCCACCACAAAATCCCTGATTTTTTTTTTCTGTCTTTATAAACTGCCCTCCGGATTTTGTGCTATCAAGGCCATATAACCGCCTTTTAAAATTTAAGATTTTCCCTTAAGCTAGCGTTGCTCAAGTGTGAGCCGTCCATTGCTCTGCTCCCTGCGGGCTTGGCGTTTCCAGTCAAAGAATTTCAGCGCTTTTATGGTAATTTTTTTTTTTCAACTCCAGTGACCTTCCTGAGACACTACAAACAAACCAACAAACCCTTTGCTCACAAGCCCCTACATTAACTCAAAGGTTTATGGATAGAAAATAAACAATTCTAAATTCCCTGGGTTCTAGTCTCCAGAAAAGTGAAGTCAGAAACCAAACATTTGATAATTATGACAGGAAATGTGGAAGGAATTAAAAAGCATGAGGGAGAAGAAATGGAATGTACATTACAAAAGAAATAGCTCCCTGGTGGGTGGTTATTCTCCCTCTTTGAATTTTTTTCGTCATATTGCAGTTTAGCCCCACCCTTAGCACCGCAGCTTGACTCTGCCCAGAAAAATTATAAAAGTGCAAGGTCTTCACGATTACAATGTTGATTGAGCTGAAAAAACGGGCTTTTTTTTTTTTTACAATGAAATAAAAAGTAGTTAATATTTATTGGATATCTACTTTGTGTTGCAATAAAACTTCATTTTAATGATGAGGAAACAGTCATAGAGGTTACATAAGGTATTCAGTGCCCTAAGTTGTTAGATGGTGCGGGCAAGATTTAAACCCAAACAATCTAGCATCACACCTCAGGTTCTTAACCATTACAAGGACCTCACAACTGCTACATAAGTCTTGTATAGCAGACATTGGACTGCATTCCTCCTTCTTTTAAAGCTTCTCCAACCTTGTAAGGTCCATTTTGTTATCCCCACTTTACAGAGGAAGAAACAGGTTTAGAGAGATTAATTTGCCCAAGGTCACACAGCTAGTTAGTTCTGGAAAAGGATCAGAGCCCAACTCCCTCCACCTTTGGAGCCCATCTTGAACTCCAGGTTCATGCATTTTTCCCCGAATTTGAGTTTGCAGAGGATCCCTCTTCACTGGTTGATTTAGCCCTGGCTAAGGAACACCCTTCTATCCCTGCCGTGGCCCACAAAAGGCAGCTGCGGTTCAGTGATGGATGAGGTGAATCCCTGGTTGGTTTTATGGCAGGCTTAGGAATTGCCTGCTAGTATGTAAAATTGCTCTGTGAACTAGAATGAAAATATGAGTTGGAGGGGGCTGTGGGTTCTCTCTCCATAAGTCTGTGTGGCTAGCCCAAGGTCCTGGATCTTTTCTAGGCAGCCTGCATGCACTACCTCCCTCTCTTCCATTGCATTGCTGGAAAAAGCTTAGCTTTCTTAGGAAGTTCCCTCAGCAGCAATTTCCTGCTTCAGGTAGAAGAGCAGAGAGTACTCATGCGGAATTCCCAGGTAAAATCCATGTGAAAGAGGCAAAATCAGGAAGTACTGAGGCATAGAAACTGAGGAAGTGGATATAGAAAGGTGGCTGTGAACTCAGGGTGTGTAAAGACTTGATTGAGGCCTAGGTATGATCTAGGTTACATTTCATGACTACTGATTATTAAGGATTACGTTTTAATCAATCCAGTCTCTTGGTGTCTAGTGACATTCAGCAAGTTTTTAATCCATGTTTTAATAATATACCTTTAATTATTAATGAAAAGGTAAATTAACCATAGCAATTTAGATATTCTTTTTAGCTTTTTATTGTGCAATTAATGATGATTGCCGTAGAAATTGCTTTCCTTGTTAGCTATAAAACATATAGCAAACAAAGCCAAATAATATTTTCAGTCTTCATTGACATGAATCCACTTTAGTAGACTTTAGGGATAAAATTGTGCAAATATTTTTTATTTTTAAATATTTTATTTTTAAATATAAAATTAAATATTTTATTAAATTAAATATTTTATTTTTAAAAATAAAATTCTTTTGGTTATATACAAGCACAAGGACTCAATTCAGCATTTTTTTTTTTTTTTAAATGCGATTGCTTGAAAAATGTTGCTATTTGAAGAAGCCAAGCCTTTGGAATAGTAGATCTCCAGAATCAGAGGTGTCCCAAGCTTGGGAAGAGATGGTTGTAGACTTTAACATTATTAAAGCCAGTCTACAAATCCTGTTGGTTTAGGTTGAAGAATATAGTAACAAATTCAATTAAGGAAAGTGTTAGATTTTAAATGTTTTCTATGGCCTCAACTTGGCACCTCAGGTTGCTTTTCTGAATGCTTCCTCTCTTTCTTACCTTCTCTTTGTTGTAATTCTCCATCACCAATGTATTCCTTCATGCAGCTTCATCAGCATTCTGTCCCATCCATCTGAGCTCATATCCATGTCCTCTTTAGAGTCTTTGCTTGAAAGGGGTATAAGATGTGTGGCACATCTCTCTTGATGAGCATATATTAGCATCTGGTATGGATGAGAAGTGGGAGTTGGCAGCAGCAGAGGGAATGCTTCAACTAACCACTGCACCGTTACCCCTTTTCTAGATTCTCTTGGGGAGGGGGCTGTGTGAACCTACTCACTCTTCCTCACCCATCCTCCACCCATTGAGAATTACTGTAGTTGACTGAGCACTGTCAATGGTGGAGGCTGGGAAAGGTTGAGAACCTGATGTTAGAGCACATGTGCCCTTGAGTCTCAGGAGGTTCATCTGAGTACACTCCTACATGGCAGGCTGAAGGAGATGCTGTAGACCAAATGTCTTCTGAAAGATAGCCTTGGCAAGTCAAGTGCCCAAGCATATTCTTCCTCTCCCTTGGTGGTTCTCTGCTGGCATTCTGATTCCCAGCATTCAGGTCTATGCATTCATCATGATAAGTCCCATAAGTACAGGGACTGATTCACAAATCAGAACACTCATTCCAGTAAAAGAATACTTGACCCACGAACTGTGAGTGCATCACTTAACAGTAACAAGAACAATAACAATTATATAGAAAGACAAGAAGATTATTAGGGCATTGTCTCTCTAAAGCCAGATTTCTTGCCTCATTTATACCCTATAATTAATATACAGTTATTCAACCTTGAGGGGTTTTGTTGGCAGATGTGGAATCTTCTCCATATTCTTTGGAATTGTTGTAATGGTAGATTAAGGCAGGCCTAGAGTCTGACCCACACCCTCTGACTTCTTGAAGCCTCAGCAAAACTAGGGTTTTAATATCCATCTTGCATACTAACCGCTAAAATAATCTCTTGTTCCTTTATCCTTTGGCAAATAAACTACTTGCTGTGATTCTAAAGACCATTGTTGGAAACTGGGACGTTAAAACATAGCAGGAACTCTCCTACATAGCCAAAACAGATGGGCAAGCACCCTGCAGATCGAAGCCCTGGCTGTTGAGTGACTTTAGAAGGGGGACATGTTACAGTTCCCATGGAAGTCTCTGGATTGGGTAATGGAAAGCAGGAGTCAGTTCCCAGTCTCAGAGGAGTTTGTCGGGAAGATCCAGGGCATGAGCTGCAGTGGATGCAATGTCTCAAAGAAGAAAATAAAGTCATTGAGGCAGAAAGACATGTTTCCAGGAGAATGGAGAAAGTAAAGGAATGAGCTGTAAATACCACTGGTCGCAAATGGAGAACTGGAAATGTCACAGTAGCTTTTTCCTACTCCTCTTCAAATAACTGGACATCTGGACATAAAATTTTTAGTAGCTACAAATGGTATTAGCTTACTGACACTAGATATTATAGGATTGAAAAAAATTCTTACACTTAGAAGGCTTAATTTTGTAAGCAAGATGATTAATGTCCTACAGGTCAGATGTGTACTTTAAAGTGTTATCTTCTGGTGCCTGTGACTTTGGTGCCGGGTCTTTTCTCCAGGAGTGAGTAACGGCATGGGCCTTCTATTCAAGGTGCCCATTAGGCAGTATTCCCTCTGCAGGCTGAGCACTCCCTACACACAGGGCAGAGTCATGGATGAAGTACAAGATATGATCTCTGCTCTCAGGTTGTTTACAATCTGATGGTGGGCCAGGTGCTTTAATCTGCAGCATCTGTAATGTATATTATTATAACTAGATGGTAAACAAGTATTTTTACAGTTATTAATTTTATTTGACATTATCGTAGAGCTTTTCTTGATTTTTAAAGTTCTTTTGTTAGTACAATGCACAAATGTTTAATGTATAGCTTGATGAACTTTTACATATGGATATGCCCAAGTAGCCACCACCCAACCAAGACTGAGGGAGTCGATGCAGAAAGAAGGCTAAGAATGCATGATGTGTGGAAACATTATAATGAAAAAAGTGAGCAGTAGGTATGATTAAAGTTACATTTCATCACTCAAGGATCATTATGGTTTAATTAGTCCAATCTCTTGATGTGTGGCCCACAACATTTGTTTAATTCATTTTAACAGTTATAACCTTTAATAATTAATGAAAAGGTGAATTAACTCCATCAGTATGAGACTTGTAATTTGAATATTGTTGTAAGCATTTTAACTTGTACTTAACTGTACTTGCAGTAGAAAATTTTTTCCTTATTAGCTACAAGGACATATAGCTAACACAGTTAAATATAGTTTTTATTGACATGAATCAATTTTAGCAAACTTTGGATCAGCTTTGGTGGAGCTGACTTGACTGCTTTGCAAGTGGGTGTTCCAGAACTCACTGTAATCTACACTGAGAAACTAAATCAAGGGGAAAAAACTCAATTCGATTTGACCACTCTGCCCTGATCTTTATTACTTTTGAAGGGACTCTACCTAAGATGCCTATCACATTGTTTATAATAGCTTAGAATTTAAAGCCTATTACATATCCAACAATTGAAGAGTTAAGAGTTAACAGTAATAAGTTAGGTTTATGAAATTTGCACATGATTCTGATTTAATTTAAAAAGCAGATCACCCCTCACTCCAATGCCTTATCTTCACGATTGTGTAAAAATCTATAGATAAGTATAACAAAATGTCTTAAAATCCATCATGAGGATTCTTGTGACCCCTCTCCTTTTTCAAGAGAAATTTACGCTCTTTATTTAAATAAAGTTAATGCGTCATTTTCTGATAAAATATTAAAATAAACTATACCCTAAAAAAGCTTAGAGAATATAGGAATTCCCAACAGTATGAGATAAATGGGCTGCAGAGAAGGCACAAACATGGCCTGCATGTCACTACTACCCTATTCCTTTTCCATGACAGACATTGCTAATCACTCACAGAATTCTTTCCTTATGAGCCTGGGAGAGGTTTGAAAATCCCTGGCAATGTTCAAGGTAGCAATCAGTTGGTCTGTGTATGAGATAAAAGACTGTCTGATGGTGGCGCAGATGTATAATGACCACCGTAATGAGAAGGTATCTTCTGACCAGAAAAACGGAGCAGGCAACTCTGTAGAGAGTATAACAGAATTTATTATAAGGTAATTTACTTATTGAGTTGGAGCAGAAAAGACGACTCAATGGTCTACACAGATTATTTTCCACTAACAGACAACTGTTACAGTACCTTTTTTAATATTATAACTCAGATACTAATGATCAGCAAGACAAAGGGACAAAGAATGCGGTAGCATCAGGGGCCATACTTCCTGGTGGTCTTGTGATAGATGATTGCTTATAATCAGTACTACTACTGGTTTGATATTTATCTCAGTTGTCATGCTATTCCGGCTGTTACTAACAAAAATATGTATGGCTATATTTTAATTATCATTTAGAAAGCTTTAATATGCTCACTAAGGACAATGAGGTTGGTCAAATGTCACAATATGATACTTAAAAATGAAAAGACACAGATGAAGTTGGTTTTGTTCACATCTGCATCTATACAAAGATACTTGCCATTCCTGCTAGAAATGTCAGTCTAATTTGACAAATATTGGTACATCTTTAGTCAAAATTAAGGTAATTAGATGCAGATTTTGGGACTATGTAACATGAAGTTAGTTGTAGGTGAGAGGACCAGAGTAGAAAATGGATGAAAATGTTAAAACAAAAACAAAACGAAAACACAGCACTTGTTCCTGGACCAAGGTTCTAAGTTCTTTTAATGAATTCGAACACCTTAAAGGAAAGCAAACCTTCTAATGTTGGCCATCAACAAAAATACAATGAGAATTTTCTTGGCTGTTCTGACAGAGTAAACAGTCGCTCTTGCTAAGGCGCTAAGAGCTGCTGCTGTCATAGATAACAGTTTTCTGCCTCAGCAGCAGTCTGGCAAATATGTGCTAATAGAAAGCTCTTTGGGTATTTTGAGTACAAAATATATCCTATAAATCTGCATTTTCTGCTGTGGTTGGAGGATTTCCATGTAATCTCGTCGCAGACTTTTTATATGCTCATTTGGAAGCCATTACCAATAAGCTATTCCCAGGATTAAGTCTGAATTTATGATCGTTAATATGTCCCCTGAATAATCTTGGACACTATTTGTGACCAACTAAGCTGTTGCCAAAATGAGCCATGTGACACATGGCAAAAGCCATGACATGTTGCAGACCCAGATTTATACATACATGTATGTGTCATGAGATACCGGCTTTAATTGATGTAGGGAAAATGTCTCTTTGTCTACTTTTTATTGTGTTCAAGATTTAAAATCCTTGTGTCTGAGGCAAAATTTTGTCTTTTTCCCCACAGTCTTTTATTCTTCAGTGGTAGTAAATGAGTGTAATTTATTGATCTCCCCCAAAAAATGCCAGCAATTGTGCTAGGCACTTTGCACAAATGCAAAATAGTGTGGAACTGAAAGTTATATCAGATAGGTCCCTATTCTGAAGGAGCTGCTCAAATGGAGCTGGTCCAAATCTATGGCTTTTGCAAAAATTATTTTTCCTCATCTCCTGCCGTCGATTCAGAGAACCCCAAAATGCAGCAGTGGGATGAACACCTTCTCAGAATTGAGAAGCTCTGCTGGAACTGCTTGGGGCTATTTCAGCCTGTCCACCTTGACCACTTGACTAGTCTGTCCAGTAGGTGGCAGTTTTTTGTGTGGAACTTCATCTGAAATTGTGTCTGTTCTTGGAGTGATGGTGCTTTCCTCTCATTTCCCATTTTCATGCCACTCAAGGCTTCCACTGAATTCCTTTCTTCATTCTCTTCGCTCGTTCTCATATCTGGGTGTTTCCAATTCTTATCTTTTACACAGACCCGGTTATAGAATCTTCTCATTTTTAAGAATGACGCTCTAAAGTAATGAGAGTCCTTGACTTAGAAGGCATGCTGGGCCCCTTTCTTGCTGATGTTACCTTTTTAAAGCCACCTGATGTCTCTAACTGCAGTTTCAGTTAAGAGTGAGGGTTTTGGGTTAGTGGAGTGGGTTTGAGTTCTGATGTCATCTGGCTGTGAGACCTTGTGCAAGTTACTAAACCTCCCTGAGCTCACTTTCCTCATCTGTGAAATGCTGTTTCTCTGCCTTTCTATCCAACTTAATAAGAAGAAAAGTTTTCTTCTACTTATGGCATATAGTCAACACCAAATGTCTATAAGAGATGAAGTGCTTCTCACCAGTCCCTATTAGGCACTGGCAGTGTTTTGACTCTAATGATTTCAACGAGAGAATTCTCAATTTATACATTAACATCCACGTGGCATTGTCTCTGTTTGTAAAACCTGTGTGCTGGTTTGGGTTGTTTATTGATTTATCTTTGAAAGTATAGCATAATGGTTTGGTACTCGGGCCTGGAAGCTAAATTACCAAAATTTAAATCCTAGCACTGCCCTTATTATAGCCCTAGGATATTGGGGAGGTTATTATAGCCCTAGGATCTTGAGGAAGTTTCTTAACCTCTCTGAGTTTATTTCCTCATCTTAAAAATAGGCTTACTACAGAATATTTACCCATAGGTTAGTTATGAGAATCAAACAAGCTAATTACATGCAAAGCAATTAGAAAAGTGGTTTGAAACAGTGCAGTAAGTGTTAGCTATTATCATTAATATCTTTCTTACGGCATCTATTTATTGGAATAGCTCTAAAAGCCATGAGGTATGTGTGTGCGGGTGTGCACGCATGTGTGCATGTTTGTGCATGAGTGTACTCATTGTTTGCAGAACTCTCCTTACCTCTTAGTCTCTCCAGGGGTTAAAGATCACTTTCTTTTTGAAAGACAGCCAGGATATTTATTTCAGTGGATGCTTTGACACCCAGAGTTTGTATCAGAACCCTTGTTTCTACTGAGCCAATCTTGCCTTCAGACTTCTAATGCTTCTTCTACGAAGCCATAACCCATCAGTCCTCCAGGAAAAGAATTAAGTACATACTCATTGAGCACCTCCTGTGCAAAGGCAGCAGGCTGTGTGAGCCAGCATATGTTCTCCCTAAAGACAGAGTGAATTAAGGAGAGAACTAGAACGGAAAGCAGAGTGAGAAAAGGCAAAAAAAGAGAGATAATCAAACTTCTCTGGAATTTTTCCATATTCAGTGTTTCTTTCTTTCGTGTCTCTCCTTAGAACATGGAGGTGACCACCAGATATTTTCGATTTTTCTGGTATGCTCATTTTCATATATTATTGCTATGGTCCCTATAACATGTCTTGTTACTGGGCCACAATTTCTGAATTTGGGGTTTGGAAAAATATGATCAGGCAAAGGAATAGAACCTTTTGCTTTCGTTATTTGAAAAATGAATACCTCCTCTCAAAGATAGGGTGGGAAGAATTCCTGGAGCAGGCTGGATTTGTCCCTTTTGGAACCATGGCAACACATTGGGTATTTTGCACACAAACCTTGAGCCTAGGCACTGCTGCATCTGGCAGCCAGCCCTGACTGCAGCCTCACATGACCACCCATTCACAGGCCCCAGAGCCAGGTTTCTCTTGCTTCCCATGTTGCTCTTTGCTCCTCTTCATGTTTCCCTTCTGCATTCTTGTCTTCCTTTTCTCATCTTCTCCTTCCACCATTACAGAGAAGTCATCCTAGAATGTTTGGGCTGCATTAGGTGCTGCCAATATCCCCAGACCACCAGGCTTCATATTTTATGCAGAGAGAAAGCTGCACAAAGTCTTGATGTAGTATTTTGCTTCACCAAAGTAAAAATTTCAAAATAACTCAAGAAAGGAAAGTAAAAAGTATGATACAACTATTCTGTCAGGTACTGAGTTAGTGCCGGTGACAGACACACAGAGCCCACCCCTAAGGTGCTTTCAGTCCAGAAGGGGAGACAGACCAGGGACACAGTCTGAGTGATCCAATGTGGTAAGTGTTAGGACAGGGCTGGGAACCTAACCTGGCACTGGGGAGGGAGGGGGGGTCCAGGAAGTTCTCTAAAAAGGGGTGCCCCCAAGCTGAGCCTTGAAAAATAAGTGGTAGCTGGACTATGAGCTGGAGGAGAGAGCCTTATCTTCTTTCTCAACCTGATAATGAAGATATTACGATCCTCATTTTTATCCATGAAGAAACTGTGGCTCAGAGGCTTCAGTTACTCAGAATCAGCCACCTAGTAAATAGTAAAGCCAGGGTACAAGCCCAGGACTTCAGCTGTCAAGGAAAATGCTCTGTGTTCTAGGCCCACTGTGTCTTATTTCTAAAAGTGATTTTGAAAACAAACCAAAAACATTTTTCTCTAGGTAACAGGGATTCGAAGAAAATGCTGTACAGGCCTCTTCATGTTACATCAGCTGTTAAGTGCCTGAATCGACACCTTAGGCCTGGTCATTCTGGCCACATAGATATGAGCACAGTCTCGACTTGGTTCAGGTCCAGCTGCTTCTCTCACTGCCCCACCCCCACTACCGAAGTGTAATTATTCCATCAGAGCATTTGCCACATAATGGCCAGTGGCTCAGGAGATGTTTTAAGGCAGTTTCTTTGTCCTTCATATATATTGACAACTATTCCACACTGAATAAGACCAAACTGCAGATAAGTCTAAGATTCTAGCTTAGCTACTGAGTATGGTTGTTTAGACTGTCTGCTGCACCAGTGCGGCTGGCTAAGGGCATGAGAGGGGCCGACCCTACCCTGCATTCTGCTTATCCAGCCATGTGCCCTGGCAGGGGTTTTGTCTGCCCACCCAGAGAAAGGGGAACTTGTCTTTCTAACTGATGTGCAAAGCTTGTAAACCCAACATTTTTCGATATATGATGTATTTTGGACTATGATGGCCATTTCTCCATATGTACATGTTATAAATTTACATCATTCAGAGTCTTATAAAATTTTCATAACAGGCCTCTATCAAAAGCCAGTTCTGTTTTGTGGATTTTCCTCATGGATTGGTTAAGGTGATATAAATGGAAATTTTAAAAATCTACTCTTTTGCACTCACAAATGTGCTACTTTTGGCTGTTGCCCAGCTCAGTCTAGTTTGGGAACTCTGATTCTCCAGGAATTAAGAAAAGCACTCCTAGTTTCCCTCTGATTGCTGGATTAGCACAACTTCCCTCAGCTCACAGCCGAATTCCAGCGCTGAGAAAGAAATTTCTTAGACAGTGAACTCCCAGCCTGGAGCCTGTCAGTGGTTGTGTCATGTGTTTGCATTAGCTGAACAAAAAGCAGGCAGGCTTTCCGGCCTTGCTCCCCCTCCACCCCGCACCCCTCTCTGGAGAGGCCAGTTAATGTCTAGACAGTGTCTGCTTGGCACTGCGCCTTTTAAGCACAATCTGCACAGTTCTGCAGCTCTGACTTAGGTTCTTCTCACTCATTCCCCCATTTTTTTCAGTCAGCCTTAACCTGTCTCAGGGGAACTGGCATGACCACATACATAGGAAACAGGTGAGTGAATTTATGAGACTGTCAGGATTCTGCTGTCTAGAGAGGTTTGAGTTGAGAAAATACCAGCAGTGCTGCCTAAAGCTGTGGCTGAGTTTACACAGGTTTCTGATGTGAGCTGGCTCCAAACAACTTTGGCCAGAGATGTACTGGAGCGAATAATCCAGGACAGACAGTGATACTCAGGTAATATGCCTTGTGCCTTCCATTGGTAGCATGAATTTGGACAAGTCACTGGACCCCTCATCTGCAAAGTAGGGGGGTTAGAGTAGGTGAGCTCCAAAACCCAGCTCTGAAATCCTGTTCATAAAAAAGAAGGCAGACATTTTAGGTTGGATTATCAAAATATTCTGCTTAACCCTTTTCTCGTTTGCCTTGAGAATACTCGCTGGCGGTTTTTGTGGTAACAACGTTTACTCCAAAATAATTTGCAGATTGCAGTCCAAACCTTACCTTCAAAGGTTGCCATGAACTCTCTTGCTTTTATTATTATTTTTATATCTCTCTAGTTGAATGAAGTAAGAATATTTGATTACCTCTTGTCTTAATTGACAGCCCAGGGAGGAGCAGTTTGAAAGAGAAGCAGGTGCAGGAATGGAAAAAGAGAATGAGTAAAAGCAGGAGGCATCTTCTGTTCCTCACTGCCTCCTGCATGTGTTGAATACGATATACAGTACAGCATGTGGCACTGAACAGTCCTCGTGCCCAGGAATCTCAAAGGCTATTTATAGAAAGGAATTGCCTGATTTTCCACTGGGCAAGAAATGAAGAATGCTGGGTCCCCTTAAAGTTGAACAAGGAATTAATTTTAAAAAGGAAAAAGAAAAGGAAAGAAAGAAAAGAGAAGACAACTCAAAATTCCAAAGTGTGCAACTTGAGCTTTTATTGAACTTATTAAAAAAACAAAAATGAAACTTTTTCCTGACCTTTGTAAATGTTCCCATTTTCTCTTCAACGTAATGATGTAGTAGTGAAATGGCTTACAAAAATAGTTGTCTGAAAATGTTGCATGGACCCTAATTTTGTTTTCTGGAATGCTTCTTGCCTTCTCACCGTGTTACCTGGCTCATGACCAGGACCCTGGGTCTCTTGAGCAGATATTGATGAAGTTGGTGCCTTGGTCCTCATGCCCTCTTCTCTAAATCATTCAGGGCTTTTGTTACAGCCGAGGAAACAGCTCTTTGGCCTTGACCTCAGTGGTTAAATTAAGTGAATTGCTAGGGTAAACGCAGCAAGGGAACAGGTCAGTGTGTAAGTTTTAGTCCTGCTTAAGGCTTGGTACCTTAACTGCACTCCAGTTCCTGAATCCCCCTAGATAATCCCAGTGTGCTAAATTGTGCTGACGTGGTCGTGAGTGGAGGACCACCCCAAGGCTGCATTGGCTTTCCTAATAAGGCTACTTGTATAGTGTCAGAATTGAATTAAATTTGGCTGTGCTCCAGGGTAGAGTATATACATAGATACACACACATAAATTTCACTACTTAATGTTCACCACATGGAGAAAATGACCATCTATCTACAGCTCAGATATACTTCTCTCACAAGAACAAATTCCTATGGAAACTAATGAAGAGAAGCATATATGAGCCTAGGCACACAGAAAATAGTAAAGAAGAGTGCTTATTTTTGTGGTTGTGAAGTTTGCCTGTCAATGAACATTAATCAATGTATGTTATTCATTCGTTCGTTCGTTCATCCATTCGTTTATTTATTCCCTACCTCATTCCAAAAATAAGAGGTATGTTTTTCCTCTCAAATCCCATGGCTAGCTGGTCCAACTAGCTTCTCTGTTAGCATTAAGCTAACTAAGCCTATTTTCGGTTATGAAGAAAGACCCAAGTTTGTGGCATGACATTTGCAACAGAGGAAAAGAAAATGGATGAAGAACTCAAAGACATATCAGAGAAATTTCTGGTGACTGTCAACAGGATACCTACCTTATCTAAACTTCAGCATCAAATTGATATGTATGAAATTTCTATTAAAGCAGCTAAAAGCTCCTGAACTGAGCAGACTCAGACATAACTGAGCTCCCTTCACTGTCAGAGTCCCTATCAGGAGGGCACAGGTGTGGTTTCTTGGTAGCACAGCGCAGTTCGGCTTACAGAAACCTGCTTTGGGATAGAGGCAGAATTACAAATGCTCAGAACACTCAGTATCATGTCTCCAAAGGCATCGTCATCCTTGAGTCTTCGGTGTATATTATTACAATGCTATAATTATTGGGGATAGACTGAGGTCTATATCAGAAGCAGTCAGTTCACCTGGCTTCTCCTTAGAGTCTTAAAAATATTTCTAAATTGTGTCCATTTGTGTTTTGTTCTCCCACCCCTCTTTTAGTCTTCTATCCTTGACATTTTCTGTTTTCTTTTCTTTCTTATCCTGTATGGCCCTGACCTTACCAACAGCCACACACAGAGAAGCAGACTTCCTGGTTTAGCTATTAATTTTAGGGTAAAGCTTTTCACTTTATGCATTAATTGGTGTCTGTGTCATGTTCAACAGAAGAGTAACTTTCTGCATGGCACCAAGGGCTGGCTAATGATCAAAGAAAACCCCAGCAAAAGGACACCCACCCATCTCAGGTGTGAGTTCTTTTGGGATTTCTCAATTTCCTTTCTTGGGGGACAAGACTAGAAGGGAGAAGAGGATTGGGAAGTGTTTTGAGTAAAGGCCAGATATTCAAGTCTTTGCTAAATATTGGGTATAATAAATTTAGTACTGCTGACTTGTTTCTTAATAACATTTCCTTACATGTTTGTGGGCCATATTGTTTAAAGGAAAGTTGCCAAGTTAACAGCTTTATTTCTGAGAAAGAGAACTAAAAAAAGAGTCTTTGTGTTTTTATATTTTGTAGGAAAACATGTATAATATAATCTGGATGACAATAAGGAACCATAAAAGTTGTATGTGTGTTCATTACATGCCCTATATAGTCACTTTCTTAAAAGACGAAAAAAAAGAAAGAAAGAAACCGTGAAGGTGATATTTTGTCCTATGAGAACAACCAATGCTTGAGGATTATTAACCCCGCTGTGTTGGTTATTTTACAGCTCGGCTAATTGGCTAATTAAGCTCTTCATTTCCTGCTTATGTTTCTTCAGTGAATTGTTGTGTGGATTATCGGGCAAGCTGGGTTCCTCCACAGTGGCTATATTTCAGTTGGTAATTGAGTTATTTTTCTAGGTAATGCTATCATTGTTTTCTGTAGTGTAAATGGCATTGTCATTTCGTGACTGTAATTACTCATGTTACAGTGACCTGGAATGTAAAGACCTCCTTATTCCCAGTGATTTTATGTTTAAGTCCAGGAAAATGCTCTCCTTTCTGCCCAGGTTGGTGAAATGAGTGAGTGAGTGAGTGAGTGAGTGAGTGTGCGTGTGTGTGTTTCCCAGATAATTGAGGATTATTATTCTCTAGATTACCAGTCTATGGATTTAGATGTGACAGCCATATTCAGAAAGTCATGACATTTTTTTTTTTTTGAGGGAGAGACAAGAATTAGGGATTCTAAGCCCAAGAGTGTTCAAAGCATGTGAATTGTCCCCAAATGGTCCTTGTTTAGAATTGAAGTAAAAGGAATAAGGAAAATAGTGATGAGGAGGACTGGGGAAAGAGGAAGGAGGCAGTGATGGAGGTGGAAACAGTCACTTTTAATTGTATTTGAGTAAGAAAATGGAGATGGGGTGATAAAATGAAGAACATCTGGTATTTATGTTATAGCTTCACAAGGAAATACTCTGAGTAAACACTGCTGATATATATTATCAGAAAAGAGATATGTCTGCTTTTACTAAGTGCATGTGTGGTCCATAATCAAAACTCACAAGAACAAATAATAATGTAAAAGATACATACTAAAATGTCACCTGTACATAATGTTTAGCAAAGGAAATAATGATCTAAAGTACCTTATACCGGGTAAAGTGCTCAATAAATAGTAGCTACTATTCTTGTTTTTGCTTGAATTCCAGGGGATAGTAGAATGAAGGGAGAGAGATACAGAACCTAGATTCATATTTCTCAAACTATGTATGAGTAATATTAATATATGTGCTAGAACTTTTCAGAGCCTTACAATGTTCACATGCATTATATCTTTTCCTCTCTAGGAGGAAAGTATTATAAACAGTGTTTTTCAGACCTTTTACCACAGAACACCATTTCCAAAACTACCATAAATATTCCAAGGCTAGTATTCCTGGGACAGTTTGGAAACATGGGTTTGTCCTGGACAGATTTCCATAAGCAGAGACTATTTACATCTGACCCCAGGTCTTAGTGGTCTTGCTGAACTCACTTCCCTCAACTAATTCAGTTTCATCAAAAAGGTATCAGACTTATCTGGACCCCAGAGCCAGTCCAAAGGTAGATCCTTCTGGAAATGACTCCATACAGGACCATTGGCATGGCCATGACCATACCTGCCTAGAACTAGCTCAGTTTTTTTGTTTATCAACCTGAAGTACTCAGGAATCTTCTTTTTTATTATTTATTATTTACTCTTCCTATCCATACCCAGTCCATCAGCAAGTCTTGTCGGTTCTACTGTCAGAATACATCACATCTCTATTGACTGTTCTCGGTCTCCATTGCCACCGCCCTTGTCCAAGCCACCATTGTTCTATGCTTGGACATTGCAATAGCATCTTAGCTGCTCTTCTTTCTTAGCCTTTTTTCTTCTTGCCTCTCTCCATCTGCTTCTCTACACAGCAGTCTGAGTAATCTTTGTAAAACACATGTCTGATCACATCACTCTCCTATGTAAAATCTTCCAGTGGCCCCTGTATTGTTGAGAATAAATATAAACTTTTTATCAGTGCATACAAGGTTCCAGACCATTCCTGCTTTTCCAAACTTGCTTCTCACTGCTCTCCCTGCTGGATCTTGTGTCACAGCCAATGTTTTTTTTTTTTTCTTTCCAAGGAACATAACAAATTTCACCCTTTTCCGGAACCTTTGCACTGTTCTTCTTCTGTCTGAATTGCTCCATTCATCCTTCATCTCAGCCCAAGAGAGTGTTCCCTAACCACTCAATCTAAGTAGTGCCCTTTCTCCCAGATTTCTCTGTCAAACATATCTTCATCACAATCTGAAATGATCTTATTATTTGTGTTTATTCACTGTCCCTCTTCTAAAATATGTACTCCTTCATGGCAGAGACCTTCACTGTCTCACCAATGATTTCCTAGCATCTGGAACTGAGTAAATATTTACTGACTTAATCCACTGACAAAATGGATCAATTAATGAATCCAAATGTCTCCTATGGGATATGAGAAGGTGGACAGTAGCCTGCCTATGATCTTTGTACCCAGTCATCTCTGCATCAGATTCTGCAAGCATTTGTGCACCTGGGAAGACAGCTGACAACACTTGCCCATCAATACTTTGCTTAACCTTGGACAAGATAGTAATGCTGGGCTTGCATAGTCTCACACCTGGATTCTGATTCTCTAGGCTCTGGGTGAAGTTGGAATTTAAACAGAGGCTAGCAGAATATTTATTATTTATTTATTATTTTCTTCCATAATCAGCAATTCTGATTTAACTGGGCACTATTCGCAGAGTAAGCTAATACCAAAAGGAATATAAAATAAAGCATTAAATGCTGTTGTTGGTGATTCTTTGCCCCAAATTCTCAGGTCATTTTGTCTTCTGATGTCACCAGTTGCTGAGACTTACTTTTTCAGATTATTTCTTCTCTTGCTCTCTCCTGTTTCATTTAAATGGCAAGTGTGATCTCCCCAGGATAGATAAAACAATGTCATGGATTTACACATTAGACCTCAGAGAAGTCTTTATCCTGGGAAATTTGCACCAGTGCCACAGTGATCAGCAGTGGGTGGAGTTCCAGGAAGCAGACCCCCACTTGCCTGCAGCCCTACTCTCTGAACTCCCTTACAGTTCACCAAGTTTCCTGACTTCCATAGCCTTTTGCTCTACTTTTCAACAGAGTCAGGGTAACCAAAACTAGGTAAATATGTGGCAATTCTCCAGTGTTTAGTCAGTTAAAAATGAAGGAGAACAGAGCCTTGAGAACTATACTGTTGTATAATACTTGAGAGTGTTTTTACCGCAAATGAAGGTCTATTACAGCTGACTTGCCATTAAGCTAGTAAGTTTTTGTGTAGAGTTTTTAATGCAGTCCTTGGAGGAAAGCAAAATGAAGAGAAAAGGAGATCTTTGCATTGCTAGTACAGCTTGAGGGTCTCACAAGATTTTAATCTCTGCAGAAATAGGGAGTTTGCTACAATGGAGTAGAAGCCTGCCTGTCTCTCATTGGTGGGCCTCCTGTCAGCTTAGGCCTCACTGGCCAGCACAAGTAGGTTTTACAGCTTCTCCCCCCGAGCTGTGACTTCCCATCTGCTCCAAGGAAAGAATGCAAGGCAGGAATGTCTCAAGCGGAATAGAATGTGCATATTTTCATTGACTTTAATCCGAAGGCACTAAAGTGTGTGTGTGTGTGTGTGTGTGTGTGTGTGTGTGTAATATTATTGAAAGCTGGCGGCAACAGTGTAGCAGTTGAGCCAAGAAAATGGAAAAAAAAAGTTTTGAGAAATATCCACTTAATTGTCAAATTTGTCCATGGACTTCTACACACACACAAAAAGGTGTATTTAAATAGTTAAGAGAAGGTCCCAAATATATAGTTTAATTAGCTCCTTACTATTGTTTCATGAGAGAAGCCATATAGAGTCCTAAAGACAGGAGGTGGCTAACATTTTATCTTCTTTACAGAGGAGACCAGAAGGGGGAAGTGACTTGTCCCTTGAAAGGACAAGTTGAAAGCAGAGCTAGATTTAGGTTTAAGTGCCCATGATGACTCCCCATTTTCAAAAAACTAAGTGTTCATTACTTCAGGATCGTGGTCCCAGATCTAGCCCAGTGTACTGCCTTACCCATATGTTCAGATAACATCTGTTGACTCCAGTTTTATACACCACTTCTAAAACATTCCAAGTTAAAATAGTACTCTTCCTACTTAAACTCTCCTCAATTCAGCCCTAAGTAATTTGTCAGAACTACTCATACTTATTATTTAGAGCTGTGCTGTTCATTAGGAAAAGCCACTAGCAGTAAGTGGCTACCGAGTTTTTGAAATGTGGGTAGTCCCATTGAGATATGCTGTAAGTATAAAATACATGCCAGATTTCAAAGTATGGAAAAAATGTGTTAAGTATCTCATTAATAATGTTGATTACACACCTCGTAAGTTATTCAACTGTCTAAGTTATTCAACATGCTGTATAGCTGAAACTAATGTAATATTAAATACCAACTGTAACTGCAAAAAAAATTTTAATTAAAAAATGATTTTGATTACATACTGAAATGGTAATACCTTGGCTATATTAGCTTAAGTAAAACAAATTATTAAAATAATTTTATCTGTTTGTTTTTTAACTTTTTAAAATATGGTTACTAAAAATCATCTTTGAGATGATATTATACTTCGATTGGACAGCACTGCTCTAGAGACTTGTCACTTAACCATACATTGCATTTAGCCATATGTTGTCTTGAGTTAGCTTATTAGATTGTATTGTTCTGTTATTTAAAATTCCACATATTTATGTCCCATTTCCTCATTTAAACTGTCAGTAGCTTAGGGACATGCACTGTGCCTCTTTCTTCTTGAGTCCCCAGCATCCAGCATATTTATTATTTTGTTGCTTGATTATCCCATATATTGCTTCCTTGCTAACAAATAAGTTTTGTCCATTTTGTCTCAGACAATGATAAGGAAATGCAAGTTAATTTGTATTTGGAGTGTTGCTTTTTTCAAAGGGATTGATTTTATGTAGTTCTTAATTTGTTCCAGAAAAGTTAAAACATTTCTCTAAACTAGACTATTAAAACCCAGGAGACCTGAGTGGGCACCTGAATTTCCTGACATGAAGGCCTAGCAGAGAGCAACAGTGTTGATTGGTGATTACAGGTTGTAAAGGGCCCCTTGTTACCAACCCAAAATCTTGGGGAAGCTCAGAGATTTCCTCCTATTGTCCAGGACCCATCTAGGTTTGGGTGCAGGTAAATAAGGCACTTTGGCCCCAGTGGCTCCCAACTTTGAGTCAGGGTTGAGAAAGGAGGGCCACCACCAGCCATGGTTGCCAAGTAATGAATAGGCACTCCTACCAAATGGCTCCTACCATAGTCCTTAGAAAATACTAGGAATGCTCCCTGGGTGGGCTTTACCCTTTAAACATCCTACAATTTTGTAACAGACCTTGTGGCTGAACTACATGCTCATAATTTCTAGCCTGACTACATTATGCCTAAAATACAGTCATTTCTGCTGGTTTCCTGGGAGAGTCTGACCTTTCCCTGGGTTTCGTGACCTCAGATATCTGTTTCTGGTTCTGTTTTTGGTTCACTTGCTCAGGAATGTGTAAGAATGCACTCCCGGAAACCTCCCCTCCTCAGGGGAGACTTAGCAGTAATCTCTGCTGTGGAATGAGCCCACTCTATTGACCACATTATTGTCATAAATTCTAGAAAACCATCGCCCTTTGGCAACAATGCTTGAAAGAATGATTCTCTCATTAGAGAAGCTGTTGGGAGGATCAGTAATGCCCAAGATTTTGAAGCAAAAGTGGTCCAGGTTCCACAGCTTTGCAACAGCAGAACCCTTGAATATCCTCATGGGGCAGTTGAATCAAGGGAGGTTTAAGTCTATAAGAGGCAGTTCTTGCCCAGACTAGTCCTTTCTTTGGGTTTCTCATCTTTCCTAGCTTGTACCCTAGGAAATTCAAGTCCTAAAATCTATAGTTGGGTTTCTAGGGGATCACAGACCCCAGATTAGAATTCCTACTCAATAAAATAAAAATAATTTTTTCTCCTTGGGTAGTTTAATGATTAAGGTGACCACGTGTCACAATTTGTGCCTGTTGTCCAAGTATATCTATTTAAAAGGTCCCTTTTTACTCTCAAAAAAGTCCCAGTTTGGCTGATAAAATACAAGATCGCCCTACTAAGCTGAGACATTCTCCTGCTCGAGCTCACGTACCCCTACTTTCCTGGATCATCCATCCAGCATTCTCCCATCATAAAGGAGCTGAGCCCCATAGTGGCACATAAATTAAGCTTGCAGCTTCGCTCACTGAGCCTCAGACTCAGATCCAGAAAGCCCCTGGAACAAGAGACTGCCCTGAGAACTGTCACCCCTACAAACTCCTCCAAGAGTGGACTCCTCCTTATATCTTTCCTTTGGAAACTATCTGAAGGGAGCCTTTTATTTGCATTTGGAATTGCTCTGGATGTGTATCTGGCTAGGAGGCGGGAGTGCAGTAAGGATGAAGGGGAATTGTTGGGGAGGGTCCTCAAGAGTCTGGGAGAGGGCAGCCTGGAGCCACAAGCCCTACCTGGGAAACCCAAGGGTGATGAACAACACCTGCCTCTGATGTTTCTTTGGAAGACAGTACTCTTCGGACTCCTGGTTTTCTCCAGGCTAGCAGTTGCCATGGCAACACAGCGCCTGAGAACTTCTAATTACATCTGTCTGCTTCTCCTAGAACCGTACTGAGATGCACATATGAAGACTTCACTTAGCAGGAGTTTCTTGCTGGGTTTTTAACCCCTTCTGCATTCCTTGGGCTGGAGAATAATTGCCAAGATGCTAGAAACTTGACAGTTGCTTTGCAGCCACACTTTCCCCAAAGATTCCCAGGGCTTTGACTGTGTTTTTGAAGTGGAGACTCATGCTGCTCTGCTGTGCTGGATCTCTGAGTCTCTCTGCTCCATTCTATTCCAATCAACACTGACCTCCCCACTATCTCCCTGACCTTGGCCTCCTTCATGTGTCAAATTGTCTTAGCTCTTGGTCGGACATCACAGTTCCTTTTAAGGTGCCCGGCCCCAGGAGAAATAAACCACCTGGGCATAGCTAAAGCCTCTTCTTTCCCTAGCAACTCACATTGCAGTGTTTTCCAGCCGACTGCAAGGATGAGCCAGAAGAGGAGTGGTTGAAGACTCTGGAACATCTGGGGGTGGGAGATGGGGAAGGACAAGGCTAGAAGCTTTCTTTCTGGTCCAGGGAGACTGACCAAGCAGCCTCCCTTCTACCTCATGAGACAGTGTAGGGGTGGGGTTCCTGGGAAGAGTTAACACAAAACAGCTGCCCTGACTAATAAGCCCATTTTCACAATTTCTCTTGGCCTCTCACTTGCTTCTCTTCATTTCTACTTTTCCCTTTTATAGGCCACCGCCCTACTCTCTGAAGTCCCACTCAATTTTCCTCCAAGGTGCCCTGTGCTCCCACATTACCTCATCTTTTATCCTGTCTCCACCAAATTCTCATTCCCTCAGTATGTCGGCTAGGTTATACATTGATGATGGGCAAAAGAAATGACTGGAAGCTGTTTTGTTCTCCTGTCCATTTCCACACACACACACACACACACACACACACACACACACACAGCACAGTCTGTGGGTCTAAGACAATATCTAATTAGTGAAATTCTTGGCTGACTATTTACGGCCTAATGAAGACAGGTAGGGTCTTTTGGCTATTTCTCCAAAAGACTGGTCCTGGAAGGAGTCAGCCCCAGAATAGGAGCTGACACTGGGACTGTCCCTCTTCAAGACCTCTGGGAAGTGTGGTTCAGTAGCACTTTTACACTCAATTCAACAAAGGTTGATTGAGTGGCACAGGTACTATACTAGGACCTATGAAAGAACTTCAGAGCATAACCATAGTGCTCTAGGAACTGATAGTTCAGCTGGAAAAACAGAATCAATACAATCAATTAAAATTTTAAAAAATGAATTTAGACAAAGAGGAATTAAAATTCAGAGAAGGAGAGAGGAATGCATATCAACCGAAAGAAAAAGGTCACTGAGGCTGGAGTGTTGTAACTTGAGCTAAGCCTTGAAGGACAGGAAGAATTTGTGCACGCAAGACAATAAATCAGACTTTCCAGAAGGTGACATTTTTTTAGCATTTCTTGTGGGACATTCGCTGCCCATCTGAAGGTTAAAGAAACATCTAACGATATCTAACGGTGCTGATGTTTTCAAAGGGTAATGAGTTCTCATTTCAAAATGTAGATCCTCAGGAGCCTTATACACTTTATTTTAGTCTGTTTGTGACTTAAATCTGCTGTGGCTGCCAGCGCTATCCACAGGCACAGCTGAAGCTCCGTGTAGCCAGGGGACATAAGTGAGGGTTACTGAAGGTAAAGAGGCCAAGGAAACAATGAAGTCTCCCAGGAGAGAGGAAGAAGACTCTGAGCCACTTACCAATGACCTTGTTAAATGTGGCCAAATGGATACCAGTAAGTGACCGTGCCAGACATCTGAATCAGAGCCTGGTCCTGTGAACCACCTTCAAGAACGGCAGCTTAGCCTTCAGTATTAAGGTGAGGCATGTGCAAATTGAGATAATGGAAAGGAGCCACAAATGCAGTGGGGCAGGGTTATTTCTCAATTCAGAGAAGGTCCCCAAGTTCTCTGCCACAGGGGTTTCCTTCCCTAGTAGATATGTGATCTCAGGAACACCCAGATGCTACTTAAATTGAGTAGACCTTGGGGCAAAAGAAATGGCGAGAACTCTAGCTGTTAGGCCCTATCCATCCATATCTCGTCTGCCTTTCACCAAAGCCATGGAGGAAATCCTACATTCCACTCAGAAGCCTGTGAATGTGAATTCTGTTTGGTTCTGGGCTAGGGAGGCTTGGAGAGGTGGAGGGCCAGCTTGCTGGGGGTGCCAGGAATGTTCAGGAATGTTGGTCCAGATGTGGCAGGCCCTGCAAGGGACACTCTCCCACAGCTGCCTTAGAGCTGTCTCCTCTCTTTAGTTGAGAGTATTGGGATTTAGGTGTGGAGTTTGGTGTTTTTAAAAAAAAAAAAAACTTTTAATCAACCATTCTCCTTGGACTACATGTGGAAATAATTAGACCATGAGCACTGAGTAAATGTGAGCCCTGGCAGTCCCAGACATACTTCAGTGACAGGTTCTTGGCAGGAATAAAGAATTGTGAATCTCATGTGAATTTCCTTTAACTAGTTTCTCCCTTTTCTTTCTTTTTTCTCTTGTAAGGCAAACACAAATAGAGTAAAAATGTCATTAATGGCATTCGAAGGGAGTAGAAGTTTCCAACCAGTTAACTGGTTAGTGAAATCGAGCCACTCAATTGGGGCCCCATTACTGCTCCCCTGATTTCCTCTGCCATGATCCAGAAGGGAATGAAAAGGCATTGCTTAAGAAAATTCTTTGACTATGAAAGCAAGTTTTAATTCCCCTACCAAAATCCAGCAAAAAACCTGAAATACCCTTAAGAGGTTCTATATGTAACTGTCTCTTTAGTTGGAGCGTTTGAATTAGCTTCCCTGGGAGAATAAAATTTGCTATTTGGGAACATCTGAAATGGTAAATTCTTATGCTTTCTAGTTAAGAGGATCCTAACATTTTAAGGCATTCTGACATCATCCCCAACCCTTTTGTAGATTGGGAAACTGAGGCCCAGAGAGGTCAAGCACCTTGCCCTAAGTCACAGAGCATGTTAGAGGCAGAGATATGTCCAGAGTCTGTCTCCAGGCTCCTCCATCAGTTCCCCTTACAGGACCTCACTCCCTCTGCCTGTTCTGCCCTCAGGGTAACTGGTTTAGGTTTTAGCAGAGGTTTAAAGGATCTTTTTTTTTTTTGCGGGGGAGGGGAAGGGGCTGCTGTCTCATGCAATGTTTGTCAAATTATTTCTTACATGGTGGCATTCATCATTCATTTCTTGGAGCTATCTAGACTTCCTGGGTTTGCTCCCAGTTTTCTGAATGCGCCTACTCTGCTCTCTTGGCTGCTTTGGCCTCAGAGCCCTCATGTGGTTGTGCAGGCTGTTCACTGCATGAGTAGGTCAGGGGAGCTAAATTTCAGCCTGCACCCTGCTTGCCAAGCCCTGTAACCTGGCTAGGTGTTGCATCTGCCCAGAGGTGAAGGCACCTTTTCTGATTTTCACAAAGACCCCATGTTGAGCTGATGGCAACGTTCTCCTTCCTGCTCCTCTCTGTCCGTGTCCTGTCCCTTCCTCTCCTTAGCCGTCCTCAGCCCTCCATTCCCACCCTTCCCTCCTGAGCTCATTTGTTCTCTTGGCTGCATTTCTCATTCCTATGCGGCTTATAGATGTCCAGATGTGCATCTCTAGTCCTTTATTCTCAACTGTCAGTGGGTTGTTTTACATCTCCTTAGACTCATGTGCATAGCTGACTCATCATCACCTTCCCCTCCCTCACTCGGTGCTTCCCAGGGACCCATCTCTGACAGACACACCAGCAGCCTTCCAGGCCCTCAGAACCAAAGATCTTGGCAGCTGCTCCCCAGAGTCTCCCTTCCTCTCCTCTCTTCGGTATTTTGCCATGTCTCCTTGTTCTTTAGAAATTTCTCTCGGATTCCTTCTTTTCTCTGTATCCCTGCCACCACCTTACACGAGACTCTCATCACTCCAGGCTCTTTCTAGCTGGTTTCTTGTGCCTCCTATTCCTCCTCAACCATTTCTTCCCATGTACTACTGCCAAACTATATTTAAAACCCTCATGCTCAAAAATCTCTAGGGTTTCCATCCAGATCCTACCATTTTTCAGGGCTCAGCTTAAGCCCCATTTCATTCATGAAGCCCCATCTGGAGTCAGCCCTGTTTCCTTCAGAACAAATTGGTCTGTGTGAGTTAGTTTCATCACCCTGACTAGGTTAGAGACTTCTGTGAAGGCAGAGGCCACTCCTTTCAAGGTTATGCCGTGGAGCATGCGCCATGCTGGTCAGAGACTGTTATCATTCTTTTGTTACTATGGGCACTCATCAAATATGCTTTCTGAGGGCTTTAAATTACTTGCGTTGGCCTTTACTGAAGAAGACTGGAGCACTATTTATATTCCCTACTTTGTCCTCTGAACCGAACAGGTCTTAGGCAGACAGTTTTGAGACTGGAAAAAGAATATCACACTGAAACCTAACAGGCTAATTCAGAGCCGAAAGTGGTCTGGCTTAAAAGGTTGCACCCAGGTGTTCCAAAGAAACTAAAGGGTGAAATTGTGAAACCAAGGAACTTGCCAAAAGCACTCTTAAGGAAGATAGGATGTCAGACACTCCCAGGGATAACTCTGAGGACTATAGACAGATATTGGGGAGCCTGATAGACCCTATCAGTTATGGTGGAGTTACTGGATATGCCTGAGTTAAGGAGACAGCATAGCACTCCCTGGGGAGACACCCCAGCTCATCGCTGTGGACAGTGACCTGAAGATATGTAGGCATAAACACCCTCCTTGGGTGTTGGAGTCAGAGCTACCTTGACTCCTACCTCAGTCGCAGCACAACTCGGAGCCATGGTCTCCTCACTGCCAACAGGGATGAATCCTCTAACTTCATAGACCCTGGAGTTCTCGGTCCTGTTTGAAAGTACCTAGCATATTTCTAACTCTGTAGGTGCATGCTTACTGAATGATGCTGTATACTTCTGCTAGCACTGGACAAGACCATTACAGAAAGTGGAACTTAACATTATGGAAAAACCAAGCATCCTGTTTGTTGTGCTATATCTAGGCCTCCTCAAGAAAAAACCTAAAATGTGGAGGGGGAGGCATTCCAAAGAAAGGGCTTGAAGATAGCAGTTTAGGTCCTTCAGTCTGACAAGGCAGACACTTAGAGAATGTGACAGAATCTGTAAAATAATAAAGACAGTGGTTAAGGTAAGCAGCCTTGTCCTATTTGAAATTTGAAAGTAGTAATTTCCGGGCATACAATACATTATCGCATGAGTAAAAAAAATGCCAGGAGCATGTTAACCCATAAGCTGTGTGATAGAGGCTGAACATAGAAATCTATACGAAGAACTGGATAGTTCCTTATTTTGATGATGTGAAGCCCAGCCACACTTTCCCCAAAAATCCTAATCTGAGTGGACCCCAAATGACATTTAATGTAAAAAATGTTTATTGAGCATTTTCTTAGGCGGAACAATGTGGTAGGTCTGTGGGAAGTCAAAATGTGCAAACACTTAATCTACTTGAGATAAACTATATGTGCATAAAACATTGAATAGGTAGGGGTCTATTAGACTAACAGTGCAAAAGTAGTCTTGTTTATGAAGAAAATAATAGGGTAGATGGAGAGTCAAATTTACTGCGAAGCAAATTAAGCTTTAGTTTTAGACCTTTTACTTGCAAGGTCCCTTCCAAGGCCCCGTGCCCAATTTTACAGTCATAGTTGCATATATGTTCCTTGTATTAAGGAGGGCACCTCAAACTGTTTATGCTTCATGCTCCACAAAACCTGGATCTGACCCTAGAGCATTAACTTCAAGATGAGGGATTCGTTGCGAGCACATGCAGGGAGGGACACTGTCCCTGCAAATGCAGCGCCTGCTGCCAAGCACAGAGGACTTCAGCTAGGTATCACCTTATTCCTCCTCATTCCCTAGAATATGTAGGATGCACTAACCCATTCTTTTCAGAGAAAAAGAATCAGAGAATTTAAGCAAGATCACAGGATGCTCCAGCTAGATTTCAAGGTCCTGAAGTGGTTTTGCTTTCTCTTTTCTCGGGCCTGTGCTGCTTGGTTCCATTTTAGAATGGCCTTTTGGGAGCAGCCAGCATCCCACCCTACACCCACTAGAGTCTCCTGCTCTACCCAATTCTGTTAATTCCTTTGGTCCCAACTCCATGGTGCTATGCGTATCTGAGGGGCCCTGGTGTTCCCGTGAAGTTTCCATGACTAATACTGGTAAAGCGAGGAGAGCCTTTCTCATGTCAACAAAGCTGCTCTGTCACAGAATAGTGGCAGATGGAGCCAAAATTCCACCTTGGCATACATAAGGGTTACTGCCCGCCTCCACCCACCTAAAAAAGAAAAAAAGTTGAGAAGGAAAAAGGATGGAGGGCAAAGTTCACTGTAGCACTGACACTGACGGTGTATTAAGATGCAGTTTTGTGGCTTTGCCTACAGGCTTTCTCTCCTGCCAAAGAACATTGTTCTTCCAGAAGTTGTTTTACTTTAGAAGACTTTTAAAACATTCAAAGCGTGTTTTATGTTCAGACATAATGCTGGTTGGCCCAGAGACACACTGTCACCTCTAGGGGTGGTTATGAAAATAACTTGCTTTTTCCCTTTTGCTTGCAAAGGATCTTTTTCAGTTGCGAAAATAATTGCTGATTTTTTAAAATCTTGGATCCCAGACAGCACTTTTCTAGCTTTGATTTGTAAAGAGGCAAAGGGGATTAGAGAAAAGAGGGCTGGAATTAAAGTCTGGAGACCTCAAGTCAGGCCCTGTGAGGTCTTGGACTAGTCACATGTAACCATGAGTCTCAGTTTCTTCCTGGTAGAATATTACATCTGGAAGGGCCTTAGAGATAACCCTGCCTGTCTATCCTAAAAGACTCTGAGAGTCAAAAATAATAGTAACAATTAAAGACTAATCTAAACTGCAGTACAAGTACAGAGTATCATTATTACTGTGCAGTGCTCGGCAGTTGCTCAGAGAAGAATTATTTCTCTGGTAAAAGTTCCTAGTAGGTCTTTTGCCAAAGAGAGTTTGCGTTGTGAAAATTAACCATTAGACCAAACCCGCAATGCATGGCTTGTAACACAATAAGAACAACATAGAAGCAAGTCAGGGAGATAATGCAGAAGGATAAAGCTAGAAACCTGATGTTTCTCTATTGGAAACAAGTATTTCGTTGGTTTCTATCAATATTTCAGGGTATCTACACTTCCAGAGCATGCCTCCTCTCCCTAATTAATCACACTGTCACAGGAACATTCAGACTGACATGTTCATATACCTGTGACCTCACACTTGTAGAGAATATTCATGTGCCAATGTGGTTATCGGTACGTAGATTAAATTCTCATAGAGCCTTGGGACCTGATTCCTAAAATTGTTAAGTGGTAAAGCAAATGATTCTGTTTTGTTTGCAAGAAGTGCATTGTGTCCTGTGACCTCTCCCTGTGCACGCCCTTATAGCTATACCCTCTCCGTACAGCTCACTCCCTTGACTGTTCGCAGTAAGGAAGTATTGGGTAACCTGTGTTCCAGTCCTGACTCACTAGTTATGTGGCCTCTACACATCACAGAGCTTTTCTGAATCTTAAATCCTCTATCTGTTACATGGGACTAAAAATATGGAAACCTGCACAGACATTGTGAAGACAGAGCTATCTGCGAAGAACCTCATTCAGCTGCAGGTGCTCTAATTAATATTAGCAGTGGGCTTTAGACCACTGTCTCCCCCACAAGATCTCTGCCTTACACCTGGTAGGTTTCCCTGCCTCCAGCCTCTTTCCATCCTGGCTACTCTACACTTTGAGTCAGAATTTCTGAGTTTGAAGAGACTGGACACAGCATTCCAAAGCACTACATTCATCATGTCATCTGCCCCATCCCAGACTTCCCAAGGCCTTCACTGCCCCCTCAGATCAGCTGCAAGACCTGTTCTGCTTCATCTCTCTCTTCCTGACCACATCTCTCCCTGCTGGGCAGCCATTGCCACATCCTATGAGCACTTTCTTGCCATGTGCATCCCCTTAAGATGTTCTCTCCCACTCAGCATCAGTCACTCAGCAGACGGATAAGATCACCTCCCACTCTAATGAACTTTCTAGGAGCTTTGGCGATGCTCCCGACATTCTTGCTAGAGAAGATGGGGTTTGGGGAAGGGCTTTCAATGGCACAAAGAAGCCTCCTCTTGGGAGAAATGTGTCTTCATTGTTAATTTCTGCATTATGCATGCCTGTGAATGGGAAGAATTTGGGAGGACTTGAGAGTTTCAGGTAAGACATTCTTTCCCAAGTGGGCAAACCCCCAGTTCTTGGTACCTGCTGCCTCTGCCCATTGGGCACCTGCTCCAGTACCCCACCTCTCGTGCCACATCTTTCAAAAAGGATGGAGCCAGAGCAGCTGGAGGAGCCAGGGCTGCACTTCTGCACTGCGGCTCTGGGTTCTGCGAGACAAAGAGAGAGATTGCCACCTATTGACAGATGTGCTGCCTGCAAAGAGGAATGCTGGCATTTCTCTGTGGTCTTCAAACAGGACAACAGAGGTTGTTAGTTTCTTCATTTTTTTCCCCATTCAGTCAGTCTTCCTGCTCTCAGTATTGTCATTGCAGTGTAAGGAAGGATGGGTGCGGAAGTGACAGTCGAAGGTGGTAAGAGCATCTCAGTGGAAAAATTGTTTGAAAATCAGTTGCCCACGGTAGTGATGGCCACTTTCACTGGTGTGGCAGGCACTCCGCCACAGTTGGTATGTCTTATTTAATCCTCACATGGCCCTTGCACTTTCTCTCCACATTTACTAATTACACAGATCCCCATTACATTTTCTGAATATGAATATGTATATGAGAACTTTTCCTTTTGGTTGGGTAGAATCCTAGCTCTGCCACTTTCTAGTTATTTAATCTTTAAGGGTTAATTCTCTCATCTGTGGAATGAGGATAATTATGATGTCTAACTTATGCACAATAAAAATTTCTTAGCAGAGTACCAGGTATTTATAAATGAGAGCTTGATCATTTACTGTCTGAGGATCTGGGTTGGAATCCTGTTTCTTTATCTTTAGCTTTGGGACCTTGGGGAAGTTACTTGACCTTTCTGATCTTTAGTTTTCTCGTCCATAAAATGAGGTTGGTAACATACATGTTTTTGCTGTCCACACAAAAAAGATAAAATTATATGTATGAAAACATATAATTGTACTATTCAAATATTAGTTTTTATGTTTTAAAGAGTATATGTTTCTTCAAGTGGATTTTCGATAACTATTTCCGGATAATAACTTGAGTTGAATTCAACCTATAACTAAAAGCTTTTATTTTTAATACTCACTAAAAATAACATAAGATAAAAAAGAGGTTCTATAAATGCCACAGGCTATTCTGCAGGAAACTTTATAAGCACTAACATTAATAACACTTTTCATACACAGCTCGCTTTACAGTTTATGATGTACTTCTAAGTATATTGTTTCACTTAATTTTCACAGGGTAGGGCTGGTATATACCACTTCTTTACAGATGAGAGAACTGAGTCTCAAAGAGTTAAAGTGACTGGTTATGGACATACAGCTAATAAATGGTAAAGGTTGTGGCTGTCTGCCTACAGAGCTGTGTGCTGGAGTGTCTTTGAGTGTAGGCCTCTGTCTGAGTATGCTCTTTTACACATTTGTGGTCTGTAACTTACATGACACCCACAGAGAATTATATATTTGTATCCCTCAGCTAGCATGTTGTTTCATGAAAGGGAAAGGACAAGGTAGTTTTATCTAAATTTTTTTTTACACTGGTCAGTGATAGCTTTTTCCTCTTCCCTTTTAAAACTGCTTTCCATTCCCAGGCACAGTTTTCAAGAGGATTCTGCCTGGAGAATATGCCCTATTTTATCCCCATTCCTGGTTTAGGAAACAGTTCTCCAGTCCTCCCACCCTTCTGGGAATTGCTTCTTTTTTTCTTCCTTGCCTGCCAGCTTGATTGCATTTGGCTTAGCAACACCCAAAAAAGAATGGGTTTAGCAACAGCATGTGAACCAATGAAATGTGAACATGGAAAGGGTTTCTAGACCAATGGGAGCTTTGCATGACAGGCAGGCTGGCTCAGAAGAGAATATAATAACCTGGAGTTTGCAAAGAAGCCTCTAGGTGGCAGCAGACCAGCTGTATTGAACACGGTCCCTCGCCTCTGATTATCTACTTTGTTTTTTGCTTTCTTTGATCTAATCTTTCTTTGATCTAAAACATTTACTGACTATAAGAATGTACTGTTAAAGGCTTTGTGTTCTCTGTATGACATGGTAGACATGGCCTGAAGGGCAGAATCTTAGGTTCCATTCCCACTTTACTACGGCCAATCTCATGACCTCATCACAGTTCCTGCCATCTTTGCTGATATTGTCACAGCCAATGCTACCCCAGTGGTGATGGCCTGCTCAGCCAGTCAGGTAGAGTGGCTGAAGGGATCAAATTCTTCATTCAACAACCACTACTGCTGTCCCAAGGAGCAAATGAGGTGGGGCTGGTTTTTGGCCACCAATTAATGTGACAGAAGGAATGTATCACCAACTTACAATCACCCACATTTTCAGTGGCACACATTAGGGCCATTCCTGGCCTTGTCAGTTCTGATGCCTGTGTCTGACCATAAGTGGTTTGAGAATGATTCTGCTTCTTGTCAGATGGTTTGGCCCTCTTAGTCTTGAAGCCAGAGGCAGATGGGGACAGCAGCTGAATAATAGCAGATCCAGATGTTAATGGTTTAGCTATCCTTCTTTTGCTTTTTGAGATGATACTGCCTTGAACACTACTAAGTAAGATTTTGGTCTTTCAGATATCCATATTGCTTTCAAATGTTTCCATTTCTGTCTGGCTTACTCTTATTATCCTTTAGGAATCAGTTAAGGCATCTTATCTTCAGAGTCTCATGTGATTCTTACCCTACTCCTCTCCAGTTCCCCGGTGCTCCAGTTATTGCACTTTCATTTTGCTTCCTACAGGTCTCTTTGTGTTTCCTCAGAGGGTCATGGAGCTTCTTGAGGACAGGGACTGTGCCTTTTTATCTCTACCCCTTAGTATAGTGTTGGCATATAATGGGTAGTATTCTATCACACAATAAACATTCTTAGAAGAAAGGGAACATGTAAGAAAAGAGCTCTTGCTCGTCAAGAAACAGTTTTAAGGACTCAGAGGTAGCCTGGCCTGGGATGGAGCAGTCCCAGAAAGGCTGCTTGGTGCAGGCTGCTTGAGGCAGCTTCTGGCTGTTCAGGACCCCTCAATACCATGAGCCGTGAGTCCACACTGAGGCTCAAGCCTGAAAGTTAATCAACACCATTGGCTCATCTCATGACAGCCTCATCTCAGTGACATGGTTTCCTTTATGATTTTGTGTTTTAGGAAGAAGTAAGGAGCAAATCCAAGATCTGTGCCAATGTGTTTTGTGGAGCCGGCCGGGAATGTGCAGTCACAGAGAAGGGAGAGCCCACCTGCCTCTGCATTGAGGTAAGTCCTGAGGGCGAGAGCCAGAGGACAGCGGCCAGGGGTGTGGCTACCTGGCTAGAGCTGCCAGTCATCACAACAGTGCCAACAATTTTATCATCTTTGTAAAAACACACCTTGTCTGTCTGAAGGAAGTGGAATTTTCATCCCAGGAGTTAAAATTCAGATGTGAATGTAGAGATATCTTTTTTAAAAATGTTTAGCTTTATAAGATTTTTAAATTACAAAATGAACAGTTGCTTTATATAAGTCAAATAGCACAGGCATTCGTACAAACATAAAATTAATAATCTTCCCCAGAACTCTAATCCCATTAGTCTGAGATAACCTGTGTTAACATTTGGTAGATATTTGTTACACACTGTTTTTTTTATTTGGCACCATAAACATATAGGTTTCTTCCTGTATTATACAGAAATGGGATCTTAGTATGTATAGAGATATGGATATATGTATGTAACTTGCATTTTGAACTCATTCATATACCATGGACAGCCCTTGAGTCAGCACATATGGTTCTAACTCATTTTTTAACAGCTTTATAATATTTAGTGATATATAAGAACCAGATTTATGTAATCATGTTCCTATCGATCAATACTTAGGTTGTTTACTACTAAATAATAACATCCTTGTGTGAACAGCCATACATGCTGCTGTCTTTATTTCTGTAGGATTAATTCCCTCTAGGGCTTAGTAGGTCAAAGAATATGCAAATTTAAAATAATAGAATGCAGGTTTTTCAGATTTGATTTGGTTTTTAATGAACTAAAAAAGCAAAGTAAGCTTTTGAGAAGTACTTCTTTTGCAAACAGGATTCTAATGAGTTCTCGCTCCTCAGGCAGACATAAATATCCTATATGGGTGGCCTTTTCTCCCTTTCTGTCAAACCAACCCATGCCTAGAAATACATGTTTTTCTTTAAATAAATACACCCAACTTAGTCCCAAGGTGAAGGAGCATGATCCACTGCCCTAGAAAGGAAGTCCTCCAACTCTGTAACCAGGGCCCCACTGGAGTAATACCAGGCTACTGTGGGTAGCTAGAGCCAGACTCAGGGTCCAGAAACCCAGCATCTGGTCTTAGTTTGGCCATATACAATTGTATGATTTTGAGCAAGTTAGTTGCTACTGGATGCCAGGAAGACAGAGATTATGTTTTGCCTTGCCCAGGGCCCCGTACGTAGTGAGGACTCAGTAATATAAGTATTGATTAAGTGCAATTTACCTTTCTGGCTTTGGTATTCTTGTCTGTAAACTAGAGAGATTGTGCTACCTCCCAGCTCCAGTGTTCTGTTTCTTTTCACCATATCTGCTCTTTCTTACTTTGGTGCCTTTATTAGCTTTGAGCTGAACTTGCTCCCCACTCCCTCTTTTCAAAAACTGCAGAAGTCTTAAGACACTGAGTTTGCCTGTGCCCATGGCATTTTAAATAGCCAAAGTAGAACCGAGTTGCCAAGTGAACTTTAATTCATTTCCTTGTCCATAATGATTCTCTGTAGTACTTCACGAAGACCCAGGCACCCCCCACTGCTCGCCTCGCAACAGTTATTATAAGATTGGGAGAGAAACAGAATGGCCCCAAAATACTAAACAAAGCAAAAGAGCAAAGATCCTTATAGTTCAGAAAAGTTGAAGAAATAGGGGGTGTGGTGCCTGCTTTTCAGTTTCTCCACATTCTCAGCTCTCAGCTCTGGTTGTTTTGTGTCAGAGAAAGTTGAAATTTTAAGTGTTCTTAGATTATTCAAAGACACTGAGTGACTTTCCACAAAGTGACAAAGTGATGGAGAATCCAAATTCCTGACTTCTAGTAAAATGCCTTTCCTGCTAATTTGATAGGAGCTGGACTAGGGTGGGGTGGGCAGGGGACTCTGTTTTTTCACTAAATAGATGACTCTGAACCAGGATCAGCACAGAGGGTATGCAAGGTGATGGGGTGCCTCCGACACTGAGTGGGTAGGCTACTGATGCCGGAGCTGGGGCTCTCTATGCCCTGATTGTATAGAGGCCATCTCTGCTGGTGGAAGTCCCCTCACAAGATGGGTCAACGTGTGTGCACATGCTCATGCGTGTGCTGGCACATTTGGCTGCATAAACATCTTTTGTGGGTCTGTTTCAGCAATGCAAACCTCACAAGAGGCCTGTGTGTGGCAGCAATGGCAAGACCTACCTCAACCACTGTGAGCTGCATCGAGATGCCTGCCTCACTGGATCCAAAATCCAGGTTGATTATGATGGACACTGCAAAGGTAAGGAGTACTCTCACTACATCCCAACTCCAGCCGTGGGGAGCCAGGGAACTAAGCAGTGTGGCATAGACTCCTAGAGTCCTTTCCACTCTGACCAGAGCACACAAAGCCGTGGAGACCACCTGGGTACTTGGAGGTATACCTTCTTGGCGTTCAGGAGCCTGCTGGGTTCGGGCTGGGGCCTGGGTTCACCCTGGGTGCCCCAGGCCTCTGCCTAGGGTTTCCTGCATTAGATTCCCCAATAGGCTTTTAGCTCAGTCTGCAGCTGGATAGTAGATAAGGGACCACAACAATAATAATAGGAAAGTGTTTAAATGAATTCTGCACCTTTTTTAAAAGTAGGTAAATTTTATTTTTCCCATGCTTTTTAAATTTCGGCACTTCTCAATCCTGGTAGCATTATATTTCCTCTATTTTGCACTCAGCCATTGCCATTAAAATAACAGAGAAAGGGTCCCAAGCTTATAACTAATTAGACACCAGCCCCTTGCCAACCCCCTCTCAGCCTTGGACTTTCCTGGAGAAACAAGAACCTGTTTCCCACATGTTGGTCTCTACTCTATTTCCCTGTCTATAATGATGCCGTGTGAATTCTCAGAGTCCCAGTGACCCCTCTGCCCCTCAGCCTAACAGAACAAGGTGTGAGGCCAAGAGGGCAACTCACTGGCCCCAAAATGTCAAACAAAGCAGGAAAGGAAAGATTCACATACTCGGGTTCTGGAAGAAGGAATGGGGCAAGGACTCAAGACAAAATGATGAAAAGGTTATAAGTGAGCCCCTTAAATATGAGGCAGTTTTAATACTAGTAATACATAGAAATTTTCTTTTTTCTTCACTTTGCTTTATGCATTTTCTCCTTTTGTCTTGCAGAGAAGAAATCTGTAAGTCCATCTGCCAGCCCAGGTGAGTGCCTTTTTTTCCTGTAGTGTGCATATTAGGAAGGAAATTCTTTTCATGATAGAAATTTCATGTTCTACATTTCCTGCCGAGGGTCACAGTATCTTCTTTGTGTCAGCACTTGTGAACCAGAACTGGTTACTCCTCAACACAGCTCAGAAAAGCTATAAAACTGCATTTTTTATGTGTTTGCCATTTGAAGCATCTGGTTAAGTCAGATTGTAGACCGTGTTTTTCACTTTTGCTGAGTAGTGACTGAACTGCAAGGACACGAAAGCCACCGATTCTTTCCTTCAATGCTATATGGGACATGCTGATGTCTTGGGACGAATAGAATCAGAAGGCACTTTTTTTGAAAGGGGATAATTAGAAATGTCAGTAAGACTTCTTCCTTAATTTTCTATAAGTAAAAAATAAAATGTCATCATGATTTATAGTTACAGACCCCTTTAGCATATACTTATCCTTAGATCTTCAAATAACCTTGTGAGGTAGATCTTACTGTAATTACCTTATAGGCAAGGCAATTGAGGCTCAGAGAGGCCAAGCAAATTTCCCTGAGTCCCACAGCTAAGATGTAGCAGAGAGGGGAGAAGTGCCCAGATTTTCATTGCCCTGGCTCAGTGGCCTTTTCACATTCCAACATATGTTGTCTTCCAGAAATTTTCTTTTGCCAAGTCTTTCCCTTCTCTACTTCCCTGTTCACTTAACTCTTGGCCCCACCTGTTCTTTCCATGTGGCTTACAACAGCTGTCCAGAGCCAGCTTCAACATGGCCCTTCCTTTAACCCATTTTCTATTGTTTATAATAAAGGATGATACAAACAGTATAAAATTTGGGTGGGAGAAAGTTTTGATAGACTTAGTTGGTGAAAGAAAGAAAAGCTATACAGAAAGAATCAGAAATCTACTGGCATAAACAATTATAATGTTCCCTTTTATTCACTTGTTGTTCCAGCTCATCTTCGAGCCAGAGAGCTGTCTTATTGATTAATTGACTTTTTTTCCCTCTGCTTCCCAAAGTTAATGAAAATGTCCTTTAATTTTCTGCTCTGCTTTTTTTTCTCAGCTAAGCAACATAATCTCTCTGTCTCAGTATTCTCAATCTTTATAAATTTTTTAGAGACATGAGCTTGATTCCTGGTTTAGACACTTTCCAGTGTATACCTGGGCTTTGTTGCTCTGTGACACGTGTGTGATCATCTTGTTTCCGAGTGCTGTAGAAATTCAGAATGATGGCACACACAGAGCCCCCAGGCACAAGCCTCCCATGTAGTGGGTGCTGGGTGACTCTGGGGTGCTCTCCACCCAGCAGACCTCCTTCCACTTTCCTGCAGTCGTCTGCTATCAGTCCAACCGCGATGAGCTCCGGCGTCGCATCATCCAGTGGCTGGAAGCAGAGATCATTCCAGACGGCTGGTTCTCTAAAGGCAGCAACTACAGTGAAATCCTAGACAAGTACTTTAAGGTAATTCAGAGTTGGGGTCAAAGACTGGTCAGTCCCAGAGAAAGGGAGACGTCCTCTCGCATTGCCTAGTTGCATCTTCCCCGACCACGAGGAAGTGTAAACCTATGCAGAGTCGCGGTGTGCTTCCTCATGGCAGATCATTCGTGGAGCTGGGACAGTTGCCTTCTGACCAGCTTGGTCAGTTGGAGTCCAGCAGTAGAACCTGTGGGATCTAACACAAATGTGCCCTTTGGGCAGTTAAAACCACAAGGTCTTATGTGCCCATGAAAAATATGGCCGGGCTCTATCCCTTTACCCAGTAAGACACCTTATAGATCTGGCTGTCCATACAAATTATCTCCTGGTCTCACCCAGAACCAGGCCGCTTCAGCCTCTTTCCCACCCACTTTGACATTTCTCCAAGTCATTAACTTGGCCTGTGGAACTCCTCTTCATCTGAAAAGAGGCAGCAGACTGGCATTTCATGGGCCCAGGATCCTTCACGAACCTAGATATTGCTGCTCCCTTCATATTTAGTTAAAGAGACAGATCGTTCCAGTTAGGGACGGGAGAGATGTTGACTTTAAAAAGGAAAATAAGGGAGGAGGTAGTACTTAGAAATGAGTAGGGCTCCAATGGCATGGAGATCTTTCAGAGAACTTGAGACAGTTGTTGGAAGAAGCAGTTAAAGGCGCTCTTCCAGCTGATGGATGAGGACACAGACACACACATATATATACATGTACATCATGCTTAGAGATGAACGTATCAAATGCAATAGTGCACACAAACACTCACACCACTTACAGAGAGGTGCATGCCATACAGAGACACAGCCTCCTCACAGACACACATTCAGTTACCCACGTTTCCACATAAGCACAAAAGCCCCTTCACTTACAGACACACGTCTGGGTTGATGCCCTCAGACGCTCATGCCCAGACATAGACACCCTTGAGCACCTCCAGGGCCTGCCATCCCAGTGCCCAAATAGCCCGAACTCAGGAGCAACCCCAGACGCACGAGAGACTTCTTGGCAGCTCTGTGGCCACCAGATGTGGTTGGCACCATCGTAGTCTGTGGATTCCTCTTTCTAACTGATATTATGGACATAGATGGAAAACATCGGATTATGTTGAAATAGGATAGTCATTTGAGATTCGCTTTTGTTATTGTCTTTATTTTTATTTTTTTGTATATGTATGTGTTATTGTCTTTAGATAGAGAGTTCTCTCCTCCATGGCAGAAAGTATATCTCTTTGGATTCCACATGTTTGAGATGACAGGTGGGTGAGAAAGCACAGCCCTTCTCACTCTATCCTCTGCCTTGACCACTCCCACATTATAGATCCCTGGTGGCGGAGGGTGGTCGCTCACCTGTAGCAAAACACATCATAGTGCTGAACTAGGAGAATTAGACATGAGCAGAAAGTAACTTAAAGAAAATGATTTCTCAAAAGCTGAGTGAGTAGCACCTGCAGGGTATTCTGTGAGCAGGGACTTTGCCATGGCCATTACAGCATAGAAATTGTGGGGCCCAGGACAATCTTTCTGAGGGGCCTCAGGATCTCATAATCATTCGTAGTGGCCCCTTGGTGGCATCCTGTCCCAGGCATCACTGACACCTGCTGTTAATTTGATTCCTAAGTACCTGGGTCCCAAACCCCTCACGGCACAGGCCAACCTCTTCTGACAAGCTCCTGTTGGAAACCTACAAGTCCTCTGAGTAAGTAGCTTTTCTCTAGGACATCCTCACTGCCAACCAAGGAAGTTAGATCATGACTGACACAGCGCTCACTCTTCCCAGACACTGGCAGTGTCTTCCGAGCTGGTAGGGATGCCACTCTCCACCTTTTGATGGTTATCTGAGTCCCATGTGGTGCAGTCTTCAGTGTCCCTCCATTAAGGTAACAGCTGCTTGTTGGTAAGCGATCCAATATCTTACAGATACTGTTTCTGAACTACTGAATTGACCTCTAGCCCAGCTGGCATTCCTTTAATCAAAATTAGTAGAAAAGCAAATCTAATCAGAATCTGGGTAAGACCAAAATCAGACAATCCCTTAACTGGTGATTCAGCCACTATTCGTTAGGTGAAAGCATAGCAGAATGAAGGGAAGACTCAGGTAAAAAGCACCTTTCATGGCATGCACATGGCGTACACGCATACACACAGACTCCTGATGGCCAGGGCTGAAACTGGAGCCAGCCTTATTATCTCTCCTTCCCCAAGTATTACATTCCCCATTGCCCCAGATGCTGTGCATGGCGGGTACCTGGCATAGCCCATCTCCTCTTAACAGTCTCCAGACTTGCAATAAACTCCTACATGTGGGTCTGTGACACATCTTCCTGCCTTTTAACAACACTATGGTTACACAGAAGAAAAGCCCTATCTCAAGATATAGCTGGGAAATGCAGGCACACACGGGCACTATGCCTTTGTAACTGGTTGGCTGAACAGAGGTCAAGTGAATTAGGTTGACTCATGGTCCAAGTTCATGACCCCTCAGGTAGGCCACTTAGGCATTCAAGGCTGTTTCTGGGGCAGGTTACAGACCTCTGTTTTCCTGTGGATTCCGCATACAGATCTGGCTTGAAGAAGCCCAATAGAGCCCTCATGAGATGAGTATAGGCAGGCTGGCACCTCCCTCAGCCTCAGCCCTAGATTCTGGTCCCACTGAATGTGAAGCAAGTGCCCTTAGCACTGCTCTTTGGGAGCTGCCTGGGTTGTAGTTGCCGGGTTCTGGGTGCCCCTGGTGCCCTCTGGGTCCACAGCCATTGCTGGACTGTTCCCCACCCGCCCCATCCCCTCCCCAATGCTCACCCTGTATTCAGGCCCTGATGGTGCTGGGGCCTGTGAGAGTTGCTCTGCTCTGTCCAGCATTTGCAACATCTGGACTCAAGAAAGCCCCGTGCTGCTAAGAATGGCACCCGGCCAACTCTATATCATTTCTCTCCGTTAACTGATCAAACCTCACAAGGTGAACATTTAGGGAAGTTTCATCTGAAACCTGTTCCTAGGAATTGGGACAAGAATGATGTATAGGTACTAAACAACAGCCTACATCATTGCCTTGCACATTCTCGTCATTGTACATGCCATGGAAAGATTTTCCAGCCTTAGAGTGGAATACATGTGACCCTGACAGTTATGGAAGGAGAGTCAGTGGCTATATCTTTACCTGTTACCTAGAAACCTGGATGTATAATGGGGGTTACTTCCCAGGGTGCCTGTAGGAAGCAGTCTTGGAAAAGAATTTTGGAGAAAAAGTTTGTCCCCATGGGAACCATTTAAGAAAACAGCAGTATCCAATTTGGAATTTGATCAGAGCCTTGAAATTGGCACCCTCTTCCTGCAGCTCGGTCTGGGCATCTTCAATGGTCCCAGAAGGCTAAAGTCTCAGTTTAGCATCTTGCCAAAGTGGCAACAATGCCTGAGCTTGCTATACCCTTGCCTCATGCTCACGGGATATCAGCTGGGTCACGAGGGTATCCTGAGCTGAGTAAGTCAAGGACCGGTGCACATGTCTGTAGTGGGGCCCACAGCACTGAGCATAGGAGGGGGTCTTTGTACCACCTCCATCTGCAGGTTGTCAGTGCGGGCCCTTTGCCTTTGACTTCTCACTGATGTGATTTAGGGGTGCCAGTGTGAAACACTGAGAGTGGCCAGGGAGGCCAGCAATCAGGCATCAAGAAATGGTCTCGTGATTCCCAAAGTTAGCACTGAGGGCCACTGGTGTCATCATCTCCTAGCAGTGTGGTACAAGTGCACATCCTGGGCTCCACCACAGAGATTCTGACTCTCATCTTTGTTGTTATATGTTGTTATGTTTGTTAACGTTTGAGAATGAGAAGTGGCGGCTGGACCGAACCCAGGGTGCAGTCCAGACTATGGGACTGTCAGGGGTAGGGTTGCAGAGCATTTTCAGGCTCCCCAGACCAGACTTCTCAGGCAACACAGGCCTGTCCTCCTGAGTGGGGATGAGTTTGGAAGGCCCTCAATGACCTCTGCCCAGGCACTTTCACTCACATCTTTGGGTGCAGGCACCTTGGCTGGGTGCCCTAGGACTTCGAGCCTTTGTTGCTGTAGCTCTCAGAGGCCAGGCCAGGGCACGGTTGGAATATGTCACGAACAAGAAGAACCAGAGATGGGTTGAGCCCTGTGAGGGAATTGATGGACCTGGGTTCTACAAAATTTTCTTGAACTCTTCATCACCCTTCTAGAACTTTGATAATGGTGACTCTCGCTTGGACTCCAGTGAATTCCTGAAATTTGTGGAGCAGAATGAAACTGCCATCAACATCTCCACCTATGCAGACCAGGAGAACAACAAGCTGCTTAGGTGAGTGGAGTTAAGGGATGCAGGGAATGGTCCACGAGGGAAAGGCTGGATAGGAGAGGGGATTTGAACCCTTTCTACCTGAAAAGGAGCCACCAGTGCCAGTGTGAAGTAAAACAAGCAAAATAGGATTTCCATCCTGGTCTATTCTGTGACCATTACAAACATTATGAACTAATAGGTTGAGCAGCACTGGTATCTGACCAAATAGTTGTTGTTTTTGGCTAGAATTTGCAAGGAATATAAGAATGTAATTTTAAAATAAATTACCAAGGTCACCTCAGAGCAAAGTTGTTTCTGAGTATTGTGGGTAATGTTTTAATGGTTAATTTTCTGAAGGAATTACTTTAATGTATCACTTAACTGTAAATCTAATATATAGCTTTAGTTCTGATTTTTAAGATAACTGGTGCAATTTCATGTAGAGAACCCTAATTGTTACAAATGTAAGCATGTCCCTCTCCTTCTCTGGTATTAGTCCACAGTAAATGTTAATAAAAATGAACTCCTGAGAAACTTATGGTGTGATTCCAGTACACTGGTAAGAATTAAAAATAGTTTAAGCAGCAATTCATTCAAAAGAAGTATAAAGCATGAAGCCCAGATTCAAGACAGATTCTTTCTTAATAATAGTCCATCATTTTAAAGTATAGTATCTGGGAATCCTTTATATTATGATAACCTAAAATTAGACAATATTTTATAAGTTTGCTGTTTGTTCTTCTTAATCCCAGTGAAGGAAGGCTCCTTGTCCCCATTTTACAGATGAGTACACAAGCACAGTAAGGTTGAATAACTAGCACTAGGCCATTTGGGTAGTGATTAAGTTAGGGCCTAAATCCCGGCTATGGGGAGAGTGAGGAAGCTGGGGTCCTATAAAACTTTTCTGAAACATCTCTTGCTAGAATGGTAATAGCGGTGAGGCTTACTGAATTCCATATTCTTTAAAGTCACTCATTCCTTTCATATCATCTACTTCTCTCTCTTCTGTTTCGATTTTCCTAGTTTGGTTGGCTTGACATTTATACCATGGGGAAAGGCAATTATGGGTGGAAGATGTGCAGATAGTGAAACATTTGTCAATCAAAGTGGACAAGACTATTCAGGAAATTTTTGTCATTTGGGAAGGAACATTTGAACAGCTTGATTGATTGAACGTCTGGTATTACATCCAAAGGTTGGATGCTTACAGGAGCCAGAATGGTTAATGATTATGGGAAGTCAGTGTAGAGAGAAACTTTCTCCATTGACAGTTGCCTTCTTGGCCTCCTCTGGGATTCCCAGATTTATATGATCCTAGAGCTTATTTCCTTTCTTTGGGAGTGAAGCTGAGGTCTGGCTGACAACATTTCTCCTGTGTTCTGTTTCAGAGGACTCTGTGTCGATGCTCTCATTGAACTATCTGATGAAAATGCTGACTGGAAACTCAGCTTCCAAGAGTTCCTCCAGTGCCTCAACCCGTCCTTCAACCCTCCAGAGAGGAGTATGCTTAACCTGAGAAATAAGGAGTTGTAGAGAGTGGGAGCATTTTGAGGGAATTGATGGAATTCTCTAGAGCTTGCTAATAAAATTCCCCTTCCATGAGTCAAGATTAGGCCCAGCCCATCATCTCCATGGTGATGTTCAGGTCCCAAAACCTTGCGTTGATGGTAGCATTTGCTCAAATATAGTGCCTCTGAGGGGCAGGCAGTTCTTGTCTAGGAAAAGGGTAAGATGCACAGACTATAGCCAAGACACCGTGTTCCACCTTCACTCTAAACTGTTGTCCCTTATTTCTGGTGCCAACAGAGTGTGCCCTGGAGGATGAAACATATGCAGATGGAGCCGAGACTGAGGTGGACTGTAACCGCTGCGTCTGCGCCTGCGGGAACTGGGTGTGCACTGCCATGACCTGTGACGGTGAGCTGTGCCTCAGGCGGGAAGAAGGAACAGCCAGAAGAGAGCTTCCTTCATGAAATCACAACAAGAGGAGTCAGGGTTGGGATGATGGAGAAGAGTACAAGGGCTGAGAGCAAGGAACTTGAGGAGAAAGTGACACATTCAAACTTGTAATGTCAGAGTTCCCAGGGGGCAGCAGTGAGGGCAAAGCACTTATCCCAGACACATAAAGTTTGAAAATCACTCCAGAGCTAGAACAAAAGAGGTTCCAGACCCAGGGAAAGATCAAAGGTTAATACGAAATTGGAACAGTAATAATAATAATAAAAGCAAACATGTATTTAGTGAGAACTGTATGCCAGGCACTCTTCTAAGCACTTTACATATTAACTCATTTAACCCTTATGACAGCTTAGGAAATCCTTTATCTAAAAGACTCAGGTGTTTGAAAGACAAAATGACTCCTCCTTGTCATCTGTCCTCAGCAGTAAAAGGAAAAATGTTTGTAGACCCTCTTTAAACTAACAGAATTAGGTAATCCTTAAAAAAAGAGAGAGAAGTTTGAAGTAGTTGAGACACGGTCAGAGTGGGTTGGAGATATAGAGATGTTAGAGTTTGGGGGCCAGTGAAGAAGCCCAAGGGTATGTCCTATCACGGTCTTGAGCTACAGTGATGTCAAATATAAGAGGGACTCTTGAATCAAAGCCGAGCGCTAGACACTATTCAGATAGAGGCAAGACATAAGAGTGAAGCCAGGTCACATTCAGTCTAGGAAAAATGGTCAGTTGGAAGGAATCAAGCCTAAAATTTAAACCAGGTGGACTAAACCTAAAATTATATCTTAAAAAGTCAACAGATATAAGAAAGAGCAGGGTTGTTCTAGGATCATGTTCAAGGTCAGGTAAGCTGATAACTAGAGACAGAGATCAAGGACCCCAGGAAGAGTTTCTTCTAGACAAGAAGCCCAGGCAACACCGACAGTACTAGGAGAGCTCAGTACTAGCCAAGAGATTCCTAGTCTACCACTGCCTGGAACCAAATCTCTTCTCAGAGTGGGAGAGCAGGAAACCAACCTAACTCCAGAGACAAGTGGAAGAGCAGGAAGAGGCTATGTAGAGACTAGAAATGCCCCAAAGTCACTGACCCAAAAGAACTTCCTGAGTCAAGATCCAGATTTTATCCATAGCTCTTCCTGCAGGGCCAGCTCCTGGCATGGATGCGCTGGAGCAGTTGAAGGCAGTAGGAATGGAAACCAGAGAAGAGTGGGGTAGATTGCTTTGTTTACAGTGAGTTACTTCGTAGGTGTCAGTAGCACTTGGACACATTCATAGAAATTTGGGTAGTTCCCGTCTTCCACCATTTAAATGGGAGATAAAATTAAGAACCTAGAAAGCAGATATTGGGGGGATCCCCAACTGGCTCCCCTCAGCCACCACTGCTCTGAGCCTTGGTTCCTCTTATAGGAAAGAATCAGAAAGGGGCCCAGACCCAGAGAGAGGAGGAGATGACCAGATATGTCCAGGAGCTCCAAAAGCACCAGGTGAGTTGCAGTCTCCATGCTGGATCAGGTACCTCTGCTGCCACCAGGCCCTTCTACCACTCAGACATTGCCTGATGTTTCAGGGGACCAAGGAGTTACACTCTGTTCAATATAATAGGTCCTGAATGATATATCTATAGTATCAAACCAAGATACAGTTCCCTGTTAGGGTCTTTGCAGGGTCCTACAAGTTCCAGCAGGTGTAGGTTACAACTTAGTAAATTGCTTTATAAGTAAGATTCAGACAGGTGGTGATTTGCAAATGGGTTTGAAGTGGTTTGCAAATGAGTACAGTCTAAAGAAGTGTTACTGTTTCTCACTGTGGCCAGTGCCCAGACCCAAAAACTATGAGCTCCAGGAAGGCAGGCTCTATGGCTTGCTCACCATTGCATCCCTGCATTTTCGCATAGGTATGTAGTTGGCTTTCAGTGAGCATGAAATTAACAAATTTAAACTCTAGCAGAAAGAATTAAAGTTAAGTGCTCAACTAGCTAGAAAACAGCCAAGAATTGACACACACAGAGAACTTCAAGGTTCTGCTTCCTGGAGACTGGAGAAGATAATAGGAAAGAATTCTATTCAGGTTCTGTGTCATTAAGTTGAAGGCTTTCTTGGGGCAAAGGTTCTTAAAATAGTGGTCCATGGGCATATTCTGCTAAGGGCCTAGAGAGAGAAAACATGGGTTGCTGGACTCCCAGGCCTGTCTTTCCACTGGTTCACCAGATAGTCTTAAAAATATTTCACTTTAGATCACCTCTCTGACAGAAGTTTTTAAGGAATATTACAATCACAAGAACTGCTAAACTATTGAGATAAAATATTTGACTTGAAAATCAAGAACTGTTAACAATTGCTCAAAAATAATTGCTCATATTTGATTTTCATATGAATTTTGTCATTATTGTGACTGACAATGTAGAAACCTTATGTTAGTTTTTTAAACATAAGCAAAATCTCCTATCATTCTGTATTTCCACATTTCAGAAGCCTTGAGTCTCCAGATGAGTACCACTCCACAAAAGAAAAAAAGAACTTCCTAGGAATTCCTTCCCTCTAGGGTGGAGATATGATCAGGGTAGATAGTGGAAAATGAATTATAATAGCTCTTATTTTTAAGGATCTCTGTCTTATGTGAGTTCCTGCGGAAGCAGATGCTAAGGCAAGGACTCAAATACAAATAGTTTATTTGGGTGGCAATCCCAGAAAACACCAGAAGGGAGTTGGGAAGTGAGCCCAGGAAGGGAAGGAAGCAATAAAGAATGTGTATTTAGGAGAGTTACCACTGTGGGCAAGTGGAGTTTAGTCCTGATGTGAAACTCTGGGAACAGTCACACCATACCTGAGGGGGAAGGCAAGTAAATACATGAGAGCCAGTCAATCATTGGCTGAGGGCTGCCACCAGCAAACCTAAATTACCTGGCATTTCTGGCCTGCCTATATGTGTGGGCAGAGCAGGCCCAGAAGCCAAAGAAAGCCTCAAGCAAAAAGATGCAGTTGCTGGCACTCAGAAGCCATGCCAGTGTACTGACATAGTAAAGACAAGTGGCCATGAATAGGGACCATACAGTGTCTTCTAGATGCCAGGCACTGTTTGTTGCTTGGTGCTTCTTACTTCCTATTTAATTTTTGTATTGAGATATAATTCACATATAAAATTCACCCTTTTAAAGTTTATGGGTTTTAGTATATTCATGAGATTGTCAACCATTATTACTATCTAATTCCAGAACATTTTCATCATTCCAAAAAGAAATCCTATACCCATAGAAGTCATTCTATATTCTCTCCTTCCTCAACCCCTTGTAACCACTAATCTATTTTCTAACTCTATAGATTTGCCTGTTTTGGACACATATAAGTGGAATTATATAACATATAGCATTTTCTGTTTGACTTTGTTCATTTAGCATAATGGTCTCAAGGTTTATTCTTATAGCATCAATCAGTACTTTAATCTTTATGGCTAATAACATTTCGTGGTATGGATATAACACATTTTATGTATCTTCTTCAGTTGATGATATTTAGGTGTTTCTACCTTTGACTATGATGAATAATGCTGTAATGAGCATTCTTATACAAGTTTTTTGTGTGGATGTGTTTTCAGTTTCTTGGGTACACACCTAGGAGTGGAATTGCTGGATCATAGGGTAACTCTGTGTTTAATCTTTTGAGGAACTGCTGGAGTGTTTTCCAAAGTGGCTGTACCGTTTTACATCTTCACCAGCAGTGTTTTAATTTCTCCACAAACTCAACAACATTTGTCATTGTCCATTATTTTTTATTTTAGCCATCTTGGTGGGTGTGAAGTGGCATCTCATTGTAGTTTTGCATTTCCTTAATGACTGATGATGTTGAACATTTTCTCATGTGTTCATTGACCATAAGAAGAATGACTTTGGAGAAATGTACCACCATTTTAAGAGAGGGTACCTTATTACCCTCATATTTTAGTTGAAGACATAGAGGCACAGAAGGTTTTATAGTATGCCCAAAATCTCCCAAAAAGTATCACAGTCACAACTCAGTCTTAATGCTTCTCTGGACTTGGGTCAGGACATCTCATAGCACTTCCACTTAGTATCCTGTTTGTCTTTTTTAATGGGGAAAATAATGCTGACCTGATTGTTTCATAGGAGTTCAAATGAAGTCAACTCTTAATTCAGTGATAGCCCCTACATGACCATGTCATGAATAAGACATGATTCTTGCCCCCATGTTGTTTGTCATCAACAGAGAAGACAGAGAAGTGGACAGAACTAAAATTCAGCATAGACGTATATCTGTCAATGCTATACAAAATCTTGAGAACTAGATAAATGTCAATAATATTTTTATATTTCATAATGCTTATTTTCTCTTGCTTCTCAAAGGAAACTGCTGAAAAATCCAAGAGCGCGAGCACCAAAGAGATCTAATGAGGAGGCATCTGGCAATGGTGTCGAGAGCCTGGCACCTTCTCTTCTATTTCAGCGCTGAGTCCAGTATATGCAAGTGTCTGCTACAGTTGCCAAATCACCAGTATTTGCTTGTATAGCAATGAGTTTTATTTTGTCTATTTGTTTTGCAATAAAGGAAATGAGGGTGGCTGGCTAGGAAGGGAAAGGCCATAGCCTTCCCTTCTAGGAGTGCTTTGAGAGAAACTGTATAAATGGAGCTTGGGGGCTGGAGGCAAGTAAGGAAAGTGCATCAGGGTTGGGAGAGGAGCAGACCCAGATCTGAACCACTTCTGAGTCTACCAAAGCTATAAACACACTGCATGGAGTACACGCAAAGCCAGAGAGAACTTAGCTGTCCCTAAAGGAAGGGTTTGGGAAGCTCAATGGAGAAGAATGTATTCTGCTTCCAGCCATTTCCATTGCCATCAACATAACAGACTCCAGCATCTGTGCTTCTCCTCATGGCCCCACCACTGCCTCTAGATACACAGCCATCCTGCTGATTACCTGGTGTCCCTCAGTCTTGATGGAGCTTCTGGGAGGGTGCACCCAGATGATGCAGATACTTGTGTACTTTCAGCCCCTTAGAGACCTAACCAAATTTTAAAAATACTTTTTACCAAAGGTGCTATTTTTCTGTAAAACTTTTTTTGCCAAGTTGACTTCATTCTTCAATTATTATCATTATATATTGTTGGGTATTTTTTAATATTTTATTTTCTTGACTAGAAATTAAACTTTTGTAATTATTTCTTCATAGCCCTACCATTTCAGAGATGAGAGAGTTTGGGGTTCTTCCTGGTGCAGGGACTGCTATAACCCAGACTTCTCTCACCCTGCCATATACTAGCTGCAGCCCAGAGTTAGCCCCCCTGGATTGCAGTGGTTCAGCAGTCAGTCTGGAGGAATAGTGGGCACCCAGATAGAAGCCAGGGGAAGAGAAGTGTCTCCATACAAAGCTTTCAAGATTAAAAAAGCTAATTTGTTTTCATTTATTCTGATAAGCTCATGCATATCAGTATTGCAAAGAATGGAGACAAGTGCAGCCAAGTAAGACTTAGCTATCCCAGCCTATCAATATGCTCACTGATCCACCACTAACTAGGAAAGTGAATGTGTCCCTGTCTCCTCTTATTTCTGGGCCTCACTTTCCTCAGTGAATAGGTAGGAATGCATTGACCTTTCGATTTCATAAATGATAAGTTCTGTGGTTCTGATCATTGGTCCAGAGGAGACAGGTTCCTAAGATCTTCCTTCCTTTCAGGATAAATGAAACCTTGTTATATCAAGAAGAGTCAAGCAGCCAAAAACAAGATGACCAAATTTGCCCTCAGTCTGAATGGCCCCACAGGTTGTGCTGTGATATAGAGTCCTCTTAAGTAAAGCCAGCCCAGGAAGAAAGTGGGAAAGAGAACCACTCCACTCTGTCTTCACCTTTACGGTTCCTTTTTGACCCTGGAAACTGAAATGGCTTTTCCTTTAGAGATGATAAGCAAAAAGAGGTTTAACATTTCAAGAAGGGGAAAAATGGAAATCAAATCTTAAAATTGTGATTGGAGGAAGTCAGATATTCCTGTGGCTTTTGGCCTCTGTGATTATTAACCCATTCAATATCATATTTAGGATCCATTTGGAATAATAAAGATTAAAAATTTGACATAAGATCTCATTTTCAGAAAGCAGATTACAGACCACCAGAGGGAAATTATATAGGTTGTACTACACAGGCAACTCTGAAAGATGTGCTAAAAATGGAATTTCTTCTAAACAATTTTCCTTGCTGGTCTTTGAAAGGAGAACATTCCACTTTGTTTCAAAATCTGAGTTTTTATGTATCATTCCACTTTAAAAGCTCTTTTCAAACCCCATATGTGCAGTCTGAAAGGTACCTCCTGTGCAAGTGCCTTGGAGAACTGAACAGCACACCTTGATCAAGTTTTGCCAGCCCTTGGACACTATGGGAGAAAGGGCAAGAGCACCAGTCTAAAGCAAGAAGCCGGAGTGTCTCCCCTTCAGTTACATTTAGAACAGTGGTTGCCATCCAAGACTTACCCTGCCCTGCAACATTGAATTCCCAAGAGCAAATCTGCATTCTTCTTGTTAATAGGAAAGCTATTGTCTGCATCATAGAATCACATGATCTAATGATCTAACCATCTATGAGAAGCTGCTAAATAGCCTAGTTTGGGGAATCTTGCATAGAGCTTTGCATGGAGCAAATAGGATTTAATTGGGTTCAGTTCCTCCAGCTCTCTAAAAGCACAGGGCTTAGACCACAAGCTTCCTTAGGCTTTCTCTGTGTGTATATGGTTTTATAAACATTAATTACAGCCTCTGTTAAGATCCAGCATCCATGGAAACCTCACATGCCATGATTCTGGACTCCATCACTGTTTGTGGAAAGCAGGACTCCTCCACCTGCTAATAAGCCCATGTAAACCAGTCTGAATGTCTTTCTTTTACACTTATGTTTTTAAACAGTCAATTTTCAAGAAGTTTCTGTTGCCTGTGTGTTTGTGAAATGTATTTAGTAGGCTTCCATATTGCATTTAACTTGTTTTTGTAACTCCTGATTTTTTTGGGGGGATACTATTGATAAATAAAGAAATTAAAGTAACAGTTGTACTGGTTTTCTTTCACCAAATAAAGTTGTGAGAACATTAACCATTTACCTGATAAAAGTGAATTTGGGTTTCAGGAACCTTAAAAGAAGCCTGAAGAATTTCTCCTAATAAAATCTTGACTACAGCTGGGAGGAAAAGTTTATGCAGGGACTGATAGAACACGTTTATTTAAAAGAATGATAGACGGTGGGTCTGGAGTAAGAAGTGATAAGAAGTCAGGGAATATTCCTATACTGGGAAGATGTTAAAACTAAATGACTCCTAAAATACCCATGTGTCTTATGAGACTAGAATGGATCAGATGAGGCTTGCTGCAGTTAAACCTGTATGTGAAGCCAAATAAACCTGGGTAGGTGCCACAGGGAGTATACCAGGGTCTGGTTGGTTAACCTTAATGGCTTTTTACCTGATATACACATATTATCCATGGGAATAAACATTTCCAAGTGGACTGAATGTTGGCTGGTTAAGACCCTCTGCTTTACTCCATCTTGGAGATACATAACCAATGAATGCTTGCTTTCCACCTCACTGTCCAAGTAATGATTATAGGCATCATGCACTCCCTACCCCCAATAACTACCTTCCAAAAGAGCTCATCACTGGTGATGAAGTTTAAGCTTTCTTAATTTGAACCATATGTAGAAGTCTTGCTTCTCTGCAATTATAGCCAGGTCACCTTGATTGGATTTGGGGTATTACTCAAATGCTAATCAAATATTAAAAGGCAATCTCTGGTTATGTTATTGTTCAGATTACCGATCTCAATCAAAGTAAAATTCTTCAAATTTTCATTCTCAGATGGGAATCTTAAGCCCAATTTGAAGGGTACCTTCTTCACAACCACTTTTAATACTGGCTGGTCTCTCCCAACCTGCTACCATGGTTTGGGAGCACTTTTCTTACTATCACAGTATATGTTCAGGAAGTGAAAATGAATTAAAATAGCCTGAAAGAAGCATAGTTCAGAAGGTAAGTTTCCTGTAATCAAAATGTAATATGAATTGTGAAAATAAGTACAAATAACTTTAACAGCACCTGTATTAAGTTCCCATCAGTCCTCTTGAATTATTTTTGAACTGAAGGGAAGGAGAGAGGAAAAAAAGAATATGAATGAGTAGATAGATCTAAGCAGATTCCCTCAGAACCCTGTAATAAATCTGGATGACTGTGGGATGGAAGAGTAAACCCTGGGCTACTGCTGCTGAGGGCTGTTTCACAATGTAACAGAGGAAGCATCATGTTGCTGCTGGAATGAGAGGGTCTTCCTGTCAATAGGAGCTAATTTTTAAAAAATTATTTAACACATTTCTTATTGAAAAGTAATGTATACACATGACAAAAAAATAGTCCAAATTGTATCAAAGAATCCTCATAGAAGGTCGTGCATTCATAAATTTGCTTATCATTGTTAACTGTCCTCCAAAGAGGTTGCACACAGTTACATTTGTACCAAAATTACATTAACTAAGCATGCCTATTTCCCTACATTTTTGCAAGTGCTATGTCTTCAAACTTGGGTCTCTGATAGGAAAAATGATAACTCATTGCTTTATTTTTATTCTATTCCTTTTGTGAGATTGAGCATCTTTCTATGAAAAGGTTTTTGTTTTTTTCTTTCATTCTCTTTGCTTATTTTTCTATTGATTGTTGGCCTTTTTCTTTTTGGTTTTAATAGTTCTGTGACCCAGTGAAAAGATATTTTACATGTAAGGAACATATAGTTCATAAAGTTTAAGGAACTTGTCTAAGACAACTAGCAAGGAACAGTCAGGATACAAACCTGGCCTGAGTCTCTCTCTTACTCATTCTACTTTGCCATAATGTTTCCCCTTATTTTAAAGATCATCAACCTGAACCATTAATTCCTATTGGTGTTCTCTATTATGTAATTGCTGATTACATATAAGTATTTCCTAAGTTCTTTTAGTTCTAACTGCAAGTCTTCTAGCTTTGGTTTAAGTAGATATGTGAGTGCAGTTCAGGTCAGGACTCTGAAGTTTTCTGATATATGATCCCCAGTCTAACTTGGTCAGATGATACATCCAGGGCCGTGCCCATCTGGGTCCCCCAGCAACCTCCACTATACCCTCAAACGTTTAGCATGGTGAAAACTTGCTTAGGAATGCACATGCCAAATCTGTACAATTGTACAAATCTCCTTGTGTGCCTTCTTCCTGTGACATCCAATGTGGAAGTTTTAGAAGAAGATGTATGTCTTACATCCATGGAAATTATTTTATCACCTAAATCTAATGATTCAAAAGATTTGGTTTTGAGTCTATTAAAATCTCTAGTTCCTAGACAGTTTTCTGTCTTTTCTCTTACATACCTTTTCTCTTCTCTCCTATAACCTAAACTTGATTCCTACAAGGGCAAGCCACCAGGAAAGACATTGCCCCACTCCCATTTCCAAAAGGAGCAAAGGAGAATCTGTACAAAAAAACAGAGATAAGAGATTTCAAAGTTGGGATTTAGAAATAATAAGGACCCTGAAATCAACTGGGCAAATCAGAAAATTTCAAAAGTTAGTCTCACCTCCTTTCTATTTCCAAGATGACCATAGCATTTGTCCAGTAATGCCCAGAGAAGGCTTTTACAAATATAATAATTCCATAATCATTTTCAGAGATGTCACTTTCTCAGGTTCTCTTCTACATCAGCAAAGTGCCCATGTATCATCATTACCAAAAAACAAAATATCTGGCTTACAGAAAACCTGCTCTGCTCTAAATGCTCCAAGTTGTCAGTCATTGAAGCACCATATCAATGAAATATACACAAATTAGATAGTTTATCAGGATTTTAATTGTTTTTCATCTTTCAGTGAAGATTTTAAAATTTACTCAGAGAACACAACATGTAAGAGGCATAGGTAAAATAAATCTTATAAGTAAAACAGAATTAAAGAAAAAGAAACAACACTTCAACATAAAGACCTAAGATAGACAAAATAGGGGAGCTCTTATAATTTTAGTCAATATTCAACACACTGGTCATGTTACCCCCTTACTTTTTTCTGTTTATGGCAGATAGGTGCCTAGGACAAGAAGAATATCATCCATAAGAGAAAACCAGGAGCTCTGGGCAAGACAGTTTGGTTCTTGGGCACATGTGATTCAAATCTCTTAACAGTAGTCAGATGTAGGAGGATACTTTCTCCCTGAAAAAAAAGAAAAAAAGGAAACATGGCTGGCTGCAGTTTTGCATCAGAAACATACCCTGCATTCAGCTACAGTGTATTTCTCAAAGTTACACAGGAAAGAACAGTTGTGAAAAATAAATTCTCACTGTTGTTAAGAGCAGTAGCCCTCAAGTAATTCATTCGCCCTTAGCAACTCTTTCATTTGTCAGATAAAACTCTGATTTATTCATTCATTAATTTAACTATACTGTTTGTGGAATAATTAGAGAAGCCAAAAGAGAAAAGGGGCTGGGATGAGATATTTGCTATCAACTTTCAGAGAAAGAAAACAAACAAAACAGGCCCAGGGCCTTGGAATAGCACCACTGCATCTGTTAAGTGTATGGTGCTGAGACACAGATAAATGAAGCTGATGTCATCAGTGAGCAAATCCCACCATATTCCATGCCAAGCTCAGGAAGAGCTGCAGGATCTGCTGATTAGCTTGTGAACCCATGGGGGGAAAAATAGAGGATGCTCCTGATGTATCCTGAGAAAAGAAAGAAAGAAGTTCTGCATTTCCACTTCAAGGGTGCCAATCAGATTAGTCTATGTAAATGGAGTGCCCTTGAATTGTAATATGCACAACCTGAGCTACTATACGTGTGTATCTTGCATCTCTTTCTCCAACTTCTACACCATCACCTATAAGAATAAAAAGGTAGTCCCAGAGTTTCATGTGTTCCAGATAAGCTGTTCCACCCTGGACTTCACAGCTCCATCACAGAGAGTGAAGAGAGGACTTCAGAACTGTGTGTGCTCCTGATAATACCCTGACCCTCTTTCCCCCCATAATTTTTAGAACTTTGCCATCAGGGTCTGCCTCGAAACCACCATATCTAATCTCATTATGTCCTTTTCCCTATTCATGTTTTACACCACATGAAGCCCCAGACCTCCAGTGTATCTTTCATCCTGTGGACTCCAAGCCCCATATGGTTCTGTACTCTCCTTCTTCTAAGCCCATTTCCAACCCATTACCAACTTTCTGAAACTCTTTTGCAAACTCTTTCAAAAAAAGAGAAGATAAGGGAACACTTTTCAACTTATTCCATGAGACATATTACCTTTATACCAAAACCAAATAAAGAGATCACAGGAATAAAAAGCTACAGACCAATATCACTTATGAATAAAGATATAAAAATCTCTAACAACATACCTGTAAACACAATCCAGTAACATGTAAAAAAGGATTATATACCATGACCAAGTGTGATATATTCCAGGAATAGAAGGTCAGTTCAATATACAAAAATCAATCAATGTAATGTACCATATTAATAAAGGATAAAGACCACATAATTATCCTAATAGAGTCAGAAAAAGCATTTGGCAAAATCCTAAATTCATTCATGATAAAAACACTCGGAAAAACTGCAATAGAAGACAATATCCTCAACCTAATAAAGATAATCTACAATAAACCCACAGTTAATATCACATTTAAAATGCTTTGTTCTTAAGGGCAGGAACTAAACAAGGACATTTACTCCCACTCCTTTTATTTAGCATTGTACTGGAGGTTCCAGTTGGGGCAGTTAGTCAAGAAAATGAAATGTTAAGTAATCAAGATTGGAAAGGAAGAAATAAAACTATCTCTATTCACAGACAACATGATCTTATATATAGAAAATATCAAGGAATTCACAAAAACGTTATTACAACTAATAAAGAAATCCAAGGTTGCAAGATACAAAATTAATGTACAAAAATCAGTTGTATTTCTTTATACTAGCAAAAAACATTTTAAAAATAAAATTAAGAAAACAATTGCATCTACAAAGTTTTAAAAAGAATAAAATACTTAGGAATAAATTTATCAAAAGAAGTACAAGACTTATACATTGAAAACTACAAAATATCATTGAAAGAAATTAAAGAAGACCTAAATAAATGAAAAGACATCTATGTTCATAGATTAGAGGACAATATTGTTAAGATGGTAGTACTCCCAAAACTAATCTATAGATGCAACACATTCTCTATCAAAATCCCAGGTTCCTTTTTTGTAGAAATTGACAGTTGATCCTAAATGTCAAAACAAGAATAGCCAAAACAATCTTGAAAAAGAACAAAGTTGGAGGACTCACACTTCATTAGATCAAAACTTACTAAAAAGGTATAGTGAACAAGATAGTGTGGTACTGGTATAAGGACAGATACATAGTTCGATGGAATGGAATTGAAAGTTTGGAAATAAACCCTATATTTATGGTCAGTTGGTTTTTAACAAGGATGTCAAGACAATTCAATGGGAGTAAAGAATAGTCTTTTTAATAAATGGTAGTGAGAAGCTGAATATCTATAAACAAAAGAATGATGTTGGACTCCTAATTCATATCATATACAAAAAAATAACTTAAAATGGCTCATAGACCTGAATAAAGGAGCTAAAATCATAAAACTCTTAGAAGAAAACATGAGTATATACCTCTGTGATCCTGGATTAGGCAATGATTTCTAAGATATGACATCAAAAGCACAGTGACAATAAAAATAGATAAACTGAACTTCATTAAAATAAAAACCTTTTCTGCTTCAAAGGACACCATCAAGAAGTGAAAAGGTAATACACAAAGGGGAGAAAATATTTATAAGTCATATATTAGATAAGGACTGGTATCCAAAATATATAAAGACTTACAACTCAACAATAAAAAGGTAAGTAGCCCATTTTTAATGGAAAAATAATTTAAATGAATATTTTTCAGAGAAGATATAGGAATCACCAATAAGCACATGAAAGATGCTCCTTTATTAGCCATCAGGGAAATGCAAATCAAAACCACAATGAGACATTACTTACACCTACTAGGATGACAAAAATAAAAAAGAGAGATAATGAAAGCTGACAAGAATGTTGAAAAAGGGGAACCCTGTTCCAACATCGAACTGGAATACACTGTTAGTTGGAATGTAAAATGGCGCAACCACTTCGAAAAATAGTCTGGTGGTTCCTCAAAAGGTTAAAAAAACAGAATTACCATATGACCTAGCAATTTCCCTCATAGGTATATATCCAAGAAAACTGAAAACATGTCTACATAAAAACCTGTACACCAAAACTCACAGCAGCATCATTCACTGTAGCCAAAAAGCAGAAAAAATCCAAATTTCCATCAATGGTAAGTGAATAAGCATGGTATATACATACAGTGGAATATTATTCAGCAATAAAAATAAAGTGCTACAAGATAATGAGCCTTGAAAACATTATGCTGAGTGAAAGGAGCCAGTTACCACATATTGTATGATTCCATTTATACAAAAGGTCCAAATAGGCAAATTTATATTGTTCAGAAAGTAGATTGGTATTTGCCTAGGACTGGGGGAATAGTGGAAGAAATGGAGAGTGACTGTTAATGGATATTGGATTTCTTTTTAGGGTAATAAATATGCTCTAAAATTAGATAATGATAATGGTTGTGCAATTCTGTAAATATATTAAAACAGCTGAATTGCATGCTTCAAATGGATAATTTTTATGGCATGTGAATTATTTTTCATAAAGATATTTAAAAAGATGTTTTTTAAGTAGAGCTCTTTTGTACTATAAAATAATAGCATATTTATTATAGAATGTTACATAATGCAGACAAGTAAAAAGAAGAAATTAAAAATTACCTATAATTTCATCATACAGAAGTAACCAGTAATTATTGTTAATAATTATTATTACACTTTCTATCTTTTTAATCTGCATACAGTTAAACAACTTGGGTTCATACTATACATAAAGTTTACAACTTGCCTGTTGAAATTTAACATTATATTGTGAGCCTTTCCCCATATCATTAAAAATTTTAGTGAGTAATTTCAACAGTTATGTAATATTCACAGAGTGTGACTGGGAGAGCCAATATTGCAAAAGTTTCTTAAATTCTTTAATTAACTGCCATGACCAGACCTGAAAGGTGACCTGTCAATCTCTGCAGATTCTCTTTACACTTCTTGTACAGAGGCTGTATGATCTTGGACAACTATCTTACCTCTCTAAACTTCTGTTTCCTCACTCTTATGTTGTGCTTAGGAGAACATGATAGCTAAAGTCCCTGCGAGATCTAACCCTTCAAGGAGGTCTTGGTAAGGACTAAAGTCAAGTACACAGGAAAGTAGAAGAAATTAGTTTATGGTGTAAGGTTAATCACCACCATCACCAGAGGCAGGTGGGGCTTGGCTATACGTGGCTGCATAGATCAGTCACTCTGCCTGAGGCTCTGTGTACTATAATGCAAGGAACATACTGCCTCTGAGTCAACCATGTTATAGTGGAAAGTACCCAGGCCTTTGTTAATAGTTAGACCTGGGTTCAAATCCTAGGTTCTAACACTTACAGCTATGTAGCCCTTGGTAATTCACCTTTTCATCCTGTTTTCTTTTCTGCTCAATGGGGTAATGTTAGTATCTACCTCAATGGTTACTGTGAGCATGTGAAGGTACCTAGGTCTGCCCTAGCACAGAGTATTTGTTCAATAAATAAATATTCCTTTTCTTATATGCTTTCTCAAGTCTTTGAATCCTTCCCTGAGGATTGTAGAAACAGTCTAGAATAGAAACAACACAAAAAATTATCCATCAAATTTTCTCTCAAGGACTCTATCAAGGAACGGCTAGGTTCCCCAGAATATATTTAGACAGCAATGTTAAGACTGTCCAGGATTCATGAGTGGAGCAGTGACTTCATTTCTGGTCTCATTACTTATTACACAGAGGACCCCCTTCTCCAGACTTATATGATTCATATCTATTCAGGCAGTCTGTGGTCTCAGATATAGAAATGTTGTGTGGTATAATAAGATACATGAAGTTTGGACTCAGAAAGAATGGGTTTGAATCCTAACTCTAGGGCTTATTAGCCTTGTCCTTAGTCAAAGTATTGAACTTCTTGGATTCCTCATATAGGAGGGGAAGAACAATTACCTTGCAGGGTCGAGGTAATTCTACTGTTAGCTTAATTGTACTTTCACCTCTTCCATGTGGTGTGATGGCTGAGCACTTGTAGATGGCTTCACCCATGAAATCCACATTTCTGAGTAAAAGTGATAGAGTTCCCTCAGGAATTTCAGTCCAATCCATGGAGACTCTTCCCCCATACAAGGGGTTCTGGTCCTCTAGTTGCTCTGTATTATCGCGAAACTGAAATCAAACTTGAGAAAACTTCAAAAAATCATAGTACTTAAAGAAGTAACAATATTCTAATCATTGTCTACTTCATGTTCCTCTTGGATGTCTTCTCTTTCCCAAGAAAACTCAAGATTTTCTATGCCCTCCACAAAGGAGAAATGGCAGGGGAGGGTAACATCAGTGAAAGGGTGGGCCCATATCTCTTCTGTAGAAGAAGATCAAAGAAGAAATTAAATTAGTAAAGTACTTAGGAAGACCAGTGAATGCTGTGCCAGGTAGGGTTTAATAACAGATAAATCACTCTAGTTATTTCCAGCAGATAAGAACTTAGCACAGAGAATTAGACATTTATAAAATCACTGGAAGGCTGGAGTAATGAACCCAGTGATGGGTATGGAAGGTGAGACTTGCAGTATGTGTGTTCTGTTCTGTCTTTCCCTGCATTATGTTAGGCTTAGAACAATGTTCTTTCCTCAGTTCCTACCTCAGTATTAGTATAAAGATTAAGTGAATTAATTCAGGAAATATGTTTATCACTTTGAAAACATTTAGTAAATGTACTTGATATATTAGGTTTCTCCAGAGAAACAGAACAAACAAAATTTATATTGCAAGATCGTGTGATTATGGAAGTGAGAAGTCCCAAGATCTGTAAAGGGGAAACTGGAGACATAGGAATGCTATGGTATATTCCAGTCCCAGTTTGAATGCTCAGGACTAAGAAAAGCCTATGTTTCATTGCAAGCCTTGCTCAAATTATTGTTATTTGTCAAATGTGGTTATAATAAAAAGCAGTGGATTATAGTTATAAATAAATCTTAGTCTGAAAATGTGTAAATTCAAGTTCTATTTCTAAATCCGTCTCACTCGTCATTTGGCACTGGGCAAGTCACTTAATCTGAGTTATAGTTTCCCTGTGCATAATTAGGATAAAAACACCTGCCCCAGAATTATTATGAAATACCTTGGGACCTTAGGTACTGGTTTTATATAATATGTTTCAATCATTTTGCAGAAGGAAAGAAGAAATAGACTAGAGGAGTAGACACCTCAGTAAACTGCCCCTCCTTGCAATTGCTCATAATATGCAGTTTACTTATGAGGAATCTTTGATTCTAGCTTCTCAAGTTATACCCAGGAGGTCTTGTTGCAGCTGTACCCTTTCTGGCCCCAATAGAAAGGGTCTCAGCCTTTGGAACCCAAAGATTCTAGCCAGCAAATCATGAAACATGATCTCTTGATGATGTAATTGGTAAGATAAAAGATATTTTCTGACTGATGTGTCTGTAGATAGTCCTACTTAGACCAAGCCTTAAGCTTTCCAAAGCCTACAAGCCAAGTTAAGGGCTCAGCAAAATGCTAATAATGTGGGAAAACACTTTGAAAACTGTAGAAAGATACTATATCTAAAGCACCTACTGTAGTACCTAGCACATAGTATTAGGTTGTCAATATTGCTACAAAATGTAAGATATTATTAGAACACAACTTTCTCTTTCTTACCTACATACACACTCATTCTTGTAATTTCTTTGGTTGGGTTATTCCTGACTATAAGTAAATTACCATCTCACTTTTCCCTACTGCTCCCCACCACACACACACACATCAAAAGAGCCAGTAAATGTAATCTGGGTTGACCAGGCCTTGCATTAACTCCTGAGTAGATCTCTGGAGGCTGATGCCTTCAAACTGCTGCTACCTTTAAAAACCATCAGAAAAGTTTCAGTCCCTAAGAGATAGCATATGCTTAAAAACTATAAATGTGTTTGATGACTTTGTGGAGTAGTTGTATTGCAGATTTGGAACAAATTTTTTTTAAAGAAATTTTTGCATATATACTCTGGGTTAGCTGAATTACATTAACGTTTTCAACATCTAAATACTATTCATCTCAAAATTTTTGAAGAATTGAGTATAGAGTTGACTGCATTGGCTGACCATCCAGATTTTTCAGGACAGATCTGATTTCAAATATTCTGTGGTACTATACTCCCAGCACTTGCCAGAGTCACTTTAAGTGTGGGCTGAGCAGGGGAGGGGTACAGGGATAGGGAGTTTAGTTTTTTTAGTTGGGGACATTCAAATTATAGGTGTGAATAAGTGTAGTTATCCGGATATAGCCTCAAATGGAAAAAAAAAAAAAGCAATTTAGAGGGTTGAGGGCTCTTCTCATTAAAAAAGTGAGTAAACAATAATGCTTTACAATTCATGTCTGTTATATTTTCCCTATCTGTTCTTCATCATTCCCTGTGAAACAAAGCAATGTTATTCCCATCAAGCAAATAAAAAGTCTGGGGTTCAAAGAGATTAAATCACTTGCTTAAAAAAAAAATCTCCAAATCACTATTTTCTTCACTGTCTCCAAAGCTGTTTCAGAAATATCCACAAAGTTTTTTTGAAAAGTGACTCACCTGCACCCTGAACAAGTAGAAGAATGCTGACAGTCACCAAAAAGAAAGACATTCTATAAGAAAAAAAAAGAAAGGTAGAAAATTGCCTTAGCCAAGGAAGAGTGTTGGCCAGCATAATTCAGTCACCTCTTGTGGGGTCCGAGGAAGGTCTCAACAGATACCACCTCCAGACTATACCCCTACTAGATGCACCTTTTGCAGACAGAGACTTCCAGCACCTTGGCATGCCATGTGGGATACCCACCAAATCAAGTTCACTCAGGCTGATCCTATGCAGATGTATATGTGAACCTAGAACTCTATTTCTCTAATATACAAATCTGTCTCTCTAGGTGAGTCATATTTGAATTCATTTGGATCATAGTCTATCTTGAGATGATATTTGAGGGGTCAGTGACAACTTCACAAACAACTGTTGCTGACCTTTCTGGATGTTACTGGGGGAAAATCAACAGTAGAGGAGCCATAACTAGTAGATAAACAGGTGTATCTGGGAAGTTATGGAGCAATGCTCCTCAAATGGATAAAAATAACTGCGGGGAAGGAAAAATAATTTTCTTTCTACCCTTCTAAGTTCTCCTGGCTGGAATAATAATGAAATGGACATGAGAGAGATTAACAAGAAAAAATAATCAAAGTTATTACATATGTACATTGGGACGGAGGAAGATAGGATTCCATAAGAATGTGGGACCGAGGACAAATCAGGCAATTGAGACTTATAGGAGAAAAAATGGGTTGGAGTTTTGGACTTCAAAGGACAAGAAGGCAATTCACGTGGAGATGGAAAAGCAAATGTTCAGTAAACAAATGTTTACTGGGCCATCTTTAACAATGGGACACTGAGAGGACTTTGAAGGAGCCTTGCTAGGTTCCTCCCTGTCTATGGCATACTAGTCCATGTTAAACAATAGTTATCTACAATAATAGCTCCTTTGCTTGATCAGGTCCTCTATCTAAATTGTTTTAAGCAGTTATAAGAAAGGTCAAAGGTTTTTCCTGAGTTTTTTGTTTCTTAAAACTAATCAGCTTAAAATAATCAATATCCTAAAAAGGCACATTTTGGGGTGGCAAATTCTGCTTCCTCTCATAATTGAAAGGAAGTACCTAAATGAGCCTGCACAGCTAGGGCTTCTTTTTAATGGGAATGGAATTAAAAAGCCTAGGACAGCTCTGGAAGGGATGGGAGAAAGGGCTCAGGGAACAGTAAGCCCCTTTTAGAAGCTCTGACACAAATGTACATCTACATACGGCAAGGGCAATCATAACTCACAGGCTGGATCCACTCTCCCTCTCTGGGCTTATCTCTCACTACTCCTCCCACCCTTCACATTCCACCAATACCAGCCTTAAGTTATGATGCTGTCCAAATCTTTCTTAACTGGCATGTCCCACTACCCTCATTTGCCCCCCACTACTCACTTATCATTCAAAACTCTGTCCCAGTGGCACTTCTCAAAGCCCTCCCTGATCCATGTCTAGTTCATCATTCCCTTTTCTGTATATTGAACATACTTTTGTTGTTGCATGAATCACATTATGTAGCAATTATTTCTTTACATGTTTTTTTGGCCCTTACTATTTCGAAGAAAGATTATCATATATTCTCAGCATATTTTCCTGCCTCCTCTTCTTCCTGTGATCTATTAAAAAGAAAAAAGAACCTACCACAATCCTCCAACTCTATTATACATCATAATAATAACAACTATATATCAAATGCTTACAAATGCCAAATTTAATCTTCAAAATAAGCCTATGAAATTGGTATTATTATTATTATTATCTCCATTTATAAGTGAGGAAACTGAGGCATAGAGGAAATAATCTATCTTGTGTTATATGGAACCAAACTGTCACATTTAAAGTTAGCTGAAGCCTGTGTATGCCACCTAAATTCTGTCCTGACAAATCTCTGCAACTTCACCATACACCATGGAAAGTTTCATCACCCAGGCCATCCATCAAGAAAACAGCATGGGCTTATGAGGCAGCTGGCTTATAGAATATTATAAGTCTCTTTTCTAGAGGCCTAGTAAACCTTGAAAAATATGTATTCATGGGTTGAATATTAACAGATACTAAACACAAGGCTAAAGGAACAGCCCTTGCCAGTAAATGATCAAATAAAGTATTTCTAGGGTCAATGGGACAAGTAGAGAGATACTTCACCAAGTCTATCTAGTCTACCTAGGAAAATGACTAGTGATTAACAACAACTATTGATTTGAAAAATAGCTCTCTATGGTATATGTAGTAAAACATTTTAAAGACATATCTAAAATAATATAAAATTTAAAAGGTAATATGCCAGCTAGCAGCTACTAGAGCTATAGTTGAGAGACTGGTCAAATATTATAAAGAAAAAAAGTTGCAGTAATGTAATATACCTTTTCAGCTCAATAAAATTTCATTATCTATTTCCAAGATGGAAAGTTTTTCATCATTATGAAAGACATAAATCCTAAAGTCCTCTCAATTCCCTCTGTACGTCCACTGAATTTTTTACTTTATAGTACTCTCACTCACTTAATAAAGCTAATTTTAATTATTCTAATAGAAACACAGATTCATCATTTAAAAATGTTTGAAAAAAATAGAAAGGAAAAAAGAAGAATATTACAATCACTTTTAAGTCCATCATCCATAGAACTACTGTTATCATTTTGGAGTATTCTCTTTCAGTCTTTATATGTGTACTTTTAAAGAAAACTCAATTTGTATATATAGTGTAGTGTGCAGTTTAATTTTCCTCATGACACTGTTTTGTAAGCTTTTCTCCATAATTAAAAATATTATTATAACCTGGTCTACTTAGTTTCATAGTTACTTGTTTGCAAATTTTATCATCCCTATTAGACTGTAAGGTCCCTGTAAGGGCAGGGCTAGGTCTTCCTTGTCTTTCTTTCATATGTCCACCATGGTGTTCCATATGTCATAAGCACTCAATAAGTGTTTATTTCATTAACTAAATTAAATTGAATCTGTTGTAACATTCTTACAAAGTTCCATTCTATAATAGAAAAAAGAAAAAAAAAGAAAAAAACAAAAAACAGAAAAAGTAGTTCATACACTATTGATGAGTACCAACTATACCAAAACAGAAAATTCCAGGAGTGAATCCAGGTATTGCCTCTAAGGAGAAAGTGCCCTTCATTTGATCTCCCTTCGTTTTTCACTAACATTCTAGTCAGGAAACTTCTCCTGAAATACAGTCAATTTGACCAAAGAGTAGCTTAATGGTGAAGTTTTGATAAGTGGACAAATATGCTATGTAGTTTCCCAATTCCCTGAAATCCATCCCTTTCCTTAGATAATGAATTATGTTGTCTCCTTTTCTCTGTATGCTCTCCAGTGCCCCCACTGACTCTCTGGCATCTCCTTCTGCGAGCCACAAGACATATCCTAGCACTGTGAAGCTCCACAAGCCACCAAAGCTTCTTCACCTCCCAGAGGGTTTTCAGAACTCTCCAGCCTGACGGGAGTGTTTCAAGGCTCACTATAGCGTTACTGGATGCTGCTTCATTTAGACTCCTATGGTCACAAGGAAGAGAGATGCACCTATGGTAACTGAGATAGAAAGGATTTTATTAAAATGATCAATAAGAGTATTCTTATATTAATCTAAACATTTCTTCAAAACGTTCTATCAGGTAATTCATTTTCCATTATTGAGGCTATTTCCATCTTTCCCCCTTAATTTCACTGATACTGTAACTTTAACTATTCCTGAATCACATTAAAATTTTCTTCACATTTTACATTACATTCCTGTCACTTTATCATAGATATAAATACACTTTCAAAGCATGAAACTGTATTAAGTATTTGTGATTTTCACATATTAGGGTTCCTGCCAGAATGTGATCTTCATCCAAAACAAGACCTAATTTTTAAAAGGACTCTTTCAAAACAGGTTTCAAAAGCAGGACACTATCGGTTTTAAAAACACTCTATCCCTGGTTTAAACTGACAAAGGATATACTGCTATGACTATAACTCAACTAGAAATTAAAATTTGGCAGCAGGTTAAGAAGCATAAAGTTTCTCATACAAAACACTGGCAAGAAAAACTTTATTCTCATTTTTGGAAAGAAAGCAATTTAATGTCATTGATTATATACAATCTCTTAACATTTTTATGCACAAGGTTGGTAAAAAAAATGCTGAATATTTTTCTCATTCTTATTCATGACTTCAAAATTATAAAAGTAACTTCAGAAAAGACTGAGTTTAGGGCAAAAGAGAAAATGTTAATTAGAAGTACTAATTTAAACCCAGAGTCAGGATTTCCCCAGTTAAACTGTGGTTTTAACCTGCAGTAAAATCTCAATGCTTTATGAGTTCTTAAACTGATCAGTTAGTTTGAGCTATCGCAAATTGAGGAACCTAGTCCACGGCTCCCGAATTTTTCTAGCCACTACAATTTAAACCAAAAACCACAGAAGTACTTCTATAGCTAGAATGGAGAAACATCCTTAATATACATTACTAGTGCTTTAAAAAAAAAAAAATCCTGTAGGGAAAGCGGGGCAAGTATATTACCCAGGGGTTCTGATTTCTAGTCCAGCTGTCTTCGCACTTTGAAGTCAGCTTGGTTAATCCCTAGACTTTAAATTCCTAGGGCTTGTTGTAATGGGTTGAGTCACCACTAAATTCCTGTGTTCTCACAGAAACCCTCAGCCTAGGGACCGTACTGCTAACTGGGGACTAAGTGGGCGGTGCATCGTGACGAGCGAGAACCCTAAAGGCCAGAAAAACCAAACAATGCTCAGGCTGTTTATCGAGGCGGCCCTGGACTCCGGAGTCAGGTCGCGAGAATCCAAGGACTATAAAGGGTTGCTGCCCAAACCCGGACGCGTTCAGAGAGCAACGTGACAGCCGACCGGCCTCAGCCTCGACCTGGGCCTGTGTCCAACGTCCCCACTCCGCGCCGCGCGCCGCGCGAGGCGAAGCCAGGCCCCAAAGCGGCGCGCGCATCGCCGCCTCACCTCGCGTGACTCGGCGGGAGCGCGCAAGGTTAGCGCCCGCCCTCGCCGTTTCCGACGCAGCCCTCGGTTCAGGTTCCGGGGCGCTACGGCTCCTCCGGCCTGTGGGTCGCGCGGCGATCTCCGGATTCCGGGGCCGCGCGGCCTGCGGCGGCCGGGATGGAGGAGGCCGGGGAGGCCGAACTGAACTTGTCACGTCTCAGCATGTCCCCTGAGACGCTGGAGTCGGAGCTGGAGTCGCGGGGCGAGGAGCGACGCGGCGCACGGGAGGCGGTGCTGCGGCTGCTGCTGCCACACAACCGTCTGGTGTCGCTGCCGCGGGCGCTGGGCAGTGGCTTCCCGCACCTCCAGCTGTTGGACGTGAGCGGAAACGCGTTGACCGCGCTTGGGCCTGAGCTGCTGGCGCTTCGCGGCCTGCGCACGCTGCTAGCCAAAAACAACCGGCTCGGCGGGCCCGGCGCGCTACCCAAGGGTCTGGCCCAGTCGCCTCTCTCTCGCAGCCTTCAGGTACTCAACCTCAGCGGGAACTGCTTCCAAGAGGTGCCCGTCTCAGTGCTGGAGCTGCGTGCCCTGCAGACCCTCAGCCTGGGCGGCAACCAGCTACAGAGCATCCCGGCGGAGATCGAGAACCTGCGGAGGTGAGCGGGTCCCTCCCAGAGAGGAGGAAGGCCTGGGGCTGTGTCCGGAAGCCCCCGGGCGCCGGGCCTAGTTTTGACGCGTTTAAATTGTCACTTACCGTCTTCTTCCAGGCTCTCTGCTTTTTAACTCTTTGACAGTGAGTACTACCTGATCTAATCTAATAACATGTGTGACAGTGTTTGGTATGTTGTGTTTGTCCTATGCAGATTTTGGAGGCAGTTTTTCTGTCGTCTTTCTTGAGTCTGGGGGAGTGATCCGAACTGACCAGCTACTCAAACAAATGTAAATCTGAGGTTGTTACTTCCTTACTCCCGAAGTCTTTAGTGGTTTTCCACTCCTGTAGATCAAAGTTTGTGCCTTGTAGCAAGACGAAAAGGTACTCCTATTTAACTCTTGCTTTACACAATGTTGATCGCTCCCTATTGTCTCTCTGTAGTAGTACAGTAGATCCCCATAATGGAGAATGGGAGGAGTTATGGTTTCAGACCTTCAGGGGATACCTGAAAACTCAGGTGGTCTGGAGCCCTATAGATACTATGTATTTTTTATACATAAATATTTTTGATAAAATTTAATTTGTAAATTAGGCACAGAAAGAAAATAGCACAATAAAATAGAACAATTATAATAATATACTGTAATAAAAGTTATGTGAATATGGTCTTCCAGTGTTCATGTCTTCCACCCACATATTTAATGCCTTTTTCATCCTCATTAAGCACTTATCAAGCACTGTGGCTGAAATCTATGCAGTTTGAGATGCGACAGTAAAACTTGCACAAATATCTTTTTCTTTCACAATTTCACAAATAGAAGATTAATTCTTACCTTAGATCTTAGTAATCCCAGTATACTATTCTTTCCTTTTTAGAGAACTGTCACCTTTTCTCTTAAAGGAAGCACTTTATGACTTCTATTTGTTGTATTTGAATTGCCAGCATCACCACTCTTATACTTTGGGGTTGTTATTAAGTAAAGTAAAGGTTACTTGAACACAAGCTGTGTGGTACCATGACTGTTGATAAAATAATGGAGCCAGCTACTAAGTGACTAATAAATGGGTAGGTGGCATACTGGACAAAGGGATGATTCACAACCCAGTCAAGATGGAGCAAGATGGTGCGAGATTTCATCACACTACTATGAATTTGCCCAACTTAAAACTTATGAATTATTTATTTCTGGGATTTTCCATTTAATATCTTCGGACCATAGTTGACCACAGGAACTTAAACTGTTGAAAACAAAACCACAGATAATGGGGGACTGTTATGCTGTTTATAGAATTCAGTGAGCCATGCATTTTACCAGCAGCTATGGGCACTAACAGCTGTGGGCAAAAACGTGTTGAATAGATGAATGTCTGTACATGTCCTGTTCCCTTTGTCTGGAATCTTGCCTACACCTGGCAAACTCCTATTCATCCTTCAGATCCCATGTCAAGGGTCATCTCTTTGTTTTCCTTCTTTCCTGCTTCCTGAATAACATCTAATTTATTAGCTATTCTGTACCTCCTCTGTTCTTCATTCATCCCGCCTTTGCATTTACCCTATTGATTACATAATTCCTTGTTTACAAGTTTGCCTCACCTACTGGATTATTTAGTAAATATGTGTTGAATTAAATGAAAGAAAGAAACAAACACGAGTAGCAAAAGTCCCCTAAAGGTGGTCTGCAGGGGAGTGAGAAATAAAGCAAGAGCAATTATATTGTCCAAAGTGGGGGGAAAAAAGTGTCTTCCATCTGTTAAATATTTTACATCTTTTATTGATTTTCTGAGATAACAATGTTGGAACTGGAAGGGACCTCAGAGTTAAGTGTAGTGAAAAAAACATTGGCCTGAGAATGAGAACTCTTAGTGTCCCAGCCTTAGGCAAGTCACTTAACATATTCTGACTACTGTCTCCTAATCTGCACAATGAGGCATTTGAACAAGATGTCTTTTCATTTACTTATCACTAGATATTTATTTAGTATTTATCATGTGTCAGGTGCTGGGGATACAGTAGTGAACATGATGCTGCCCTCATGGAACTGATATATTATGAGACATAAGACATCTAACTAACTAAAATTGTTTAATATTTATAAGTGCTATAAAGATGTACAGAGTGTCTTGAAATAAAATAACAGGGATCGAACATAGTTTGGTTCTTGAGCAAGAAACATTTGAAATGAGCTTTTGAAGGAAGAGTAAGAATTAAGTAGGAGAGTGAACAGCACATGTGAAAGCCCAGAGGCAAGAAGGACTGAAGGCCAAAATTTTGAAAGGAGGGCATTGTACTAAAGCATAGTGAGAAAGTGGCAAAGAGGGAAAATGGCAAATACGTTATTTGGACCAGACCCCAGGCCATGTCAGATCTTGAAGACCATGGTAAAGTTTTTATTTTATTTTATACAGTTTTAAGGGCATCTCTCCTTGCTGTTTAAAAATGGAGTTGGGAAAGGGTGTAGAGAGATGAGAAGAGATTTTGAGGGCTAGTTAGAAGGAGGCTATTCTAGTAGAATGAGAGATGATAGTAACTTCTAACAGAGTGATGCCAGAAGAGAGAATAAGAAAGGAGGTTTGAGAGAAATGTAGATGCAAAATTGACAGACTTTGGTTCCTTCTAATTTTGGCATTACATATTGTAAACTTCTCATTTGAATTTTCTCAATATACTAAGAAAAATCCAGAGCAACTATGAGTTACATTACATGGGGAAAAGGGTAGGTAAATATCCCATTTATTGAATACTTAAAATACAGTAAGCCATGTTATAAGTGCTTTAATTCTCAGAATGACTCTGTGAGACGAGAGGAAGAAATTGAGGCTCCAAAAGGTTAAGTCATAAGATCACAAAGCCAGTGAGTGGTGGAACTGGCTTTGACCACTGGGATCTCTGACACAAAACTCATGAATTTACCACAGTGATGGAGTAGGGCTAGAACATAATTCTTTTGATTTTTCTTCTGTTGCATATTTGATCAAGTTGATCAAAGCTGTTGCCTGGTTGACCCAATTTTGCTAGGCTGTTTTTGGTCATTGTGCCTTTGGTTCCAAAGTATTATGGGATTGTGTGTGGGAACTTTTATGTCACAATTTAGTTGCATCTTCCATTTCCCTTTACTGATAAGAATCAGTAAAGTTTTAGACCACACTCCAAATATAAACTGGTAAAAATAGGCTAAGAGAGTCATGTAGAGATTTACTCTTAGAAGTACAAACAGCCTAGGCAATGGCCTGATCGACCCTCTTTATTTTATAGAGAAGGAAACTGAGATTTAGTATCAGTGACTTGCTTAAAGCCAGATAGTGACAGGGTGATTCATGTGGTTCAGCCCTTAAAGGCTGCTTGCTTACTACTAAAATAATGAGTTAAAGCTTCAGAAATGTAGAGGTGGAGATTTAGTCACTTAAGTCCTAAAATTCTTGCCAAAGAACACCATCTTCTCTTAGAATATACATGGACTCCCTAGACCTCAGAGGTAACCCTGATATATATTGTATACTAAACCATGTTGCTTTATAAACTAGATGAGGTATTTTTGGACATTAGGAAGATATCTATCCTTTTTAACAGCAATTTAAAACATATTACAGAATGTTTAATCCGTGTGAAGCTTCCCTTTCTCCCCAAGCTTAATCATTTCAGGAAGGAATAACAAATATATTAATTAGCATAATTGGTGTAATTGACTCTCCAGATTTAGCAGGTGTCTTTATGTATGTTTTCTGTAATTTGTTAATCCTTTTTCTGGTGGCAAAATCTTTTTAACATGGTTTCTGAAGGTTCAGTTTTGAAGTATAACAAATAAATCGGTGCTGAAAATATTATTTTTATGCTTAACTTCATTCCCGTGGAGTAAATTAGGCCCAGTATGAACCATGAGGTTGTGGATATAGATTCTTTCCATCAAAGTATGAGGTTATTCTTCAACAAGTAGGTATATCTCATTGGCTAGTATATATAGACAAACTTATTTTAATTTGTTTATTTTGAAAAAGTAGATGTAATTAGTATTTTTTACCTGTTTCTTATGACCTCTTTTATCCTTCTCAGTTAGCTCAGACATTCATCGAGGAAGAGCTTAATAACTAATCATTCAGTGGGTGGGTATTAGTCTTTATTTAAGAAAATGAAAGCTTCAGAGCTTGTTTAGCATCTAGGGTGTTAGACATCTGAAGAATAGGTTTGAGCACAAGTGAGTTTCATTGGTACCATTCCCCACATCTTTTACTCAAATAATTTTTACTTTTTCTGCTCATGACCCTTCTCTCACTGCTTGCTATGGTTTTAGAAATCAAAGGTGAGGATTATGATAGAAACAAAAGCTAAATATTAATGCCCTGGAATGTTTAGACAGTGGTATACAATACATTGATAACTTATAGAAGAGGTGACTGGACCAGATAATAAATAGGGTGTTATAAAGTTTAAATAAAAACACTTTTCCCCATTTAGAGTCAAATAATGAGTTTTTCTCTGGCTCTCAACTTCTTCCCTCTGACTTCTTTTATTGCCTTAGTTTGAAGCAAGTACCAAAAGATGATTCCTCCATTTTTGCTTCTACTTTTGAACATATAATGTATTTTAAAAGCCTGTGGTGAGTGATAGTATTTGAAAATGATTCAATATGGGGATTCTGTTTCAAGAAAACTATCCACAAATGTTAAGGTGTTGTCTTTCTGTTTCTCTTACTTTCTGTCTCTTTGTGTACAAATTTGTCTCACTTTAATTTCATCTCCCTTTAACCAACTATAATATAGGACTAGTGAATATTTTTGTTATATTTAATTTCATTTTTTATTTGGATGGAGAAACACAACATTTTTCACCTGTATCTGTGGTCAGAGTTGATTAGTATGACAGGACTCTGCTGGTTTTTTTTCATTGCATCATTCACCTTTGCTAGAGAAGAGACACCTACATCAGTATCCCTAAGAATTGGAAGAGTGGGATACTTTTCAAGAAACAAATTTAATGTCAGTCTGTTAACACAAAACAGAAAGGAAAGGAAGAATTTTTCTCTAAATTTGTGAATGATTTTCCTGTTTTCTATATTTTTCAAGCACTAAAAGAATAGAATTTTTCCAGGCCTGATTAACAGCAGCAATGCTGACAAACACAAAATCTTTTAAATACTACAGTTTTGTTTTAAATTCAACAGTAGTTTCCTTTATCCTTACAGAAAAGCCTGTTTTAGAAATTTAATTTCCACAAATCATTTAAAGGCTTTAAGTCACTAGAACTTTGGAAATTACTTGAGTTTTAAAGAGATAAAAAGCCTGAAAATATACATTCGATATGCTGGTTATGTAATCTGATTAATGAAATCCATCAGTTGCAAAAGAGAATTTATATAATTTCAAGATCATAGGCTTGATTATATTTTAGAACATCAGATCCTTCTTTGCCAAAGTCACAGTAACTACTAAGGTTTAGCATCCTTTTTGTTTGTATACCTCCCTACCCACTCCAAAGCGTTAAGAGAAAATGACATTGAGTAGTAACTACCAGGAACTAGTTTCACTGATTCCTGACTTAAACAAATAGAAAGGACAAATATTTAAATTTGTGCTCAGATTCACTCTTCTTTTTTTTCACTTTGTTTTCTTCTTCAGTAGACTATATTGCAAGTTATTTAACTATTGAATCCTTTATAATAGAACTTCCAGGTTTGCTAATATTTTTTCCAGATAGTCTTCTCATTAAAATAATTCTTTTCTCAGAGTAATTTCTGTTTTGGGGGCTCCAGATATTTTATTCTATGTTAGTAGCTCTTATTATTGAGAGAGAGAGATTTCTGAGTAAATGACAATTAACCATTTTTGATAGGACCAAAAAATTAGCCTAGGGAGTTTTTTCACCAGTGCTTGAACATTTACATGTAGGAGAATTCAGACTTGTATCCAAGTAATTGATTTTTCCTACAAGGTAATATTTGAAAGAAAAAGTAACATATTAGAATTAAAGCGGTTTACTTTTACTAAACATTATAAATCTAAAAGATTTACACACTCAGAAATAGAAAAAGTATCATTAATATATTTTTAAAATGACAAAACTTCAGATTCAAGTTGGCTTTTTGAGTTGCCACACGTCAAAGAAGTCAGATTATGAAGTATGGATAAGAAATTAAACAAATGGAAGAAATCATACCTGAGAAAAATTTTTAATAAGGCCATCTATAAAGGCCTTTAAAGTATGTTTCCTAACTTCAGAGAGGTAAAGAAGGGAACTTAATGAAACAAGAATGAAAAGTTTAAAAATTGACAATTATGAAAACCCCACATAGAATTCCTGGAAATAAAAAAATATGAACTCAGTGAGCTGAATGGTAAACTGAAGTCAGCTGATGAGTGAGTCAGTAAGCTGAAAGGTCTAATGGAGGCATTCTCCTGAATGTAGTACAAAAAGATACAAGAAATGGAAAGCATGAAAGAAATGTTGAGAGACATGGAAAATTGATTCTGAAGTTCAGCTGCTGTTTACTAGGAATTCTAGAAAGAGAATAGAGAGCATATAGAAAAGGCAATGTTTGAAATAATAGTGGCTGAGTTTCTCAATTAAAGAGTGCTCTACACATATCTTGATACATCATGACAATTTATTATGTTTTATTAAAATAAAATTTATTGTATATAACTTCAGAACAATAAGATTAAATAAAGAAGAAAGATCCTAAATGCCCACAATAAAGAAACAGATTGCTACAAAGGAGCAATAGTAATAGTGGCTGAAATAAGATAATGGAGCAGTATCTTTTCTAGTGCTAAGGAAAAGTAACTTTCAACCTAGAATTTTATGGCCAGCCAAGTTATTTATTACTCATGAGTGAGAAAAAATAAAAATATCAGAGACGAAGGCCTTAAAGATTAACAACCATGGTGAGTCCTTGCTGAAAGAACTTCTAAAGGATGTACTTGAGTTACACTCTAGAAGGATCACTTTGGTTAGTGTGTGGAAAATAGCTGCTGAAGTAGGGGGAAAGGGGGATATAATGGAAAGAGTAGAAGCAGAAAGACCAGACTGGAGCCTAATAGAGTAGTCCAGATGTGAAATGACAGAGATTTGCTTGGTACATTCTTTTTATTCCTTTACCATTAATTGATTGGAGTATTTCTATTTTAAGTGTAATTCTTTTGAACTTACTAAGGTTTGAAGGGTCCTCTGATCTGACCTTCTCATGCTTCCTCTCTGACGTATTTGACTATCATTCTCCTGCCTCTGTCACCCTGATCTACTCACATAACTGTTTTGCTTTTTCACAGTACCACAAGCATTTTTCCACCTCAAAGATTTGTACTCAATCATTTCATTCATATCTCCTTTCAACTGTCATCTACAAAAAAGCTTTTATGACCACTTTATCTAGAATATCACCATCAGATTACCACTCTTTTTCTTTGTAGCATTTAAAGATATCTGACAAAATATTTACAAATTCATTGATTTATTGTCTGTCTCTTTTACTAGAGTGTCAGCTATGTAAGGTCAAGAACTTGGTCTTGTTTTCACTATATTCTCTAGAATAGTACCTGGCACATAGTAGGTGTCTGGTTTATATTTGTTGACTAGGCACTTTGCATGATATGTAATAATACTATTCCACTTTAAAGAAGAGGAAACTGGGGCAGAACAACATAATTAAATGGCCCAAGTTATTATACTGGTAAGTGGTAGAGCTGAGATTAAATGAAATAAATACTAACAAAAATAAGGTGTGTCTTGTCTATTTACCTATAATAAAAGCTCCCTAAAGGTTGTATTATTTCTGTAGAGACTAGCACTAAGTAAAACATTTGCTGAATGAATAGATGAAATGTGTTCACTGTAGTAAGACAGTGGGGATATCTTGTCCAGCTTTTGTTTGCTTACTCTTTTTTTGTTTGTTTTTATTCATTTATCTTTGCAGTTTAGAATGTTTATATCTTGGAGGAAACTTCATCAAAGAAATCCCACCAGAATTAGCAAATCTGCCTTCTCTAAATTACTTGGTATTGTGTGACAACAAAATCCAGAGTGTGCCTCCTCAGCTTTCACAGTGAGTAGTTTCAGGCAGTTTATGTATACATAGAGATAGAAATATACTGTTCTATATTCACCCACATGTTTTATATGCAACAAAGAATTATGTTCTCAAAGTAAATGATACATGAGAATTACATTTCTTAGGTTTGAAGTAAATTGGATTGCTTATTTTTAATGTTACTTTTAAATGCTCTGGCTTATTCCTCAAAATATTTGTTTACTTGTTCCTGTAACCAAAAATAGAGTATTCATTTGGCAATGAATTCTAATGAGATAATGTGAAGGATCTTCATTCCTATTGCATTTAAAATCTTTCCTTTTTGGGGTATCTGAATGATAACTCCCCCCAAAAAAATCTTTAAATCTAGCATTTATCTTTCATCTAGTACATCAGAATATTCCTAAGTTTTCTAAACTCTCTAAGAATCCATGGGCAAAAGTCCCTCCCTTATGACATTTACAAATCGGCACTCTAGTTCCAGCACCTTTTTATTTTACTTACATTGACCTTAATCTTAATTGCTTATTGTTATAGGGAAACCAAGTTCATCACTTAACTTCCTTGGTAGTAATCTTGCTGATTGTCATTGGTTTTTGAATGCATTCATTTTAGGTTGCATTCGCTTCGCTCCCTCAGTCTTCACAATAACTTGCTGACCTACTTGCCTCGGGAAATCCTCAACCTTGTTCATTTGGAAGAATTGAGTTTGCGAGGAAATCCATTGGTTGTTCGTTTTGTTAGAGATTTAACCTATGACCCTCCAACTCTTCTGGAATTAGCTGCACGGACCATTAAAATTCGAAATATTTCTTACACTCCATGTGATCTTCCTGGGAATCTTCTTAGATACTTGAGCTTAGCCAGTAATTGCCCAAATCCAAAGTGTGGAGGTAAGTTATTTCAGTGTCCTTGTTTCTCATTCATTTAGCTATTTTTAAAATTAATGATCCAAGTGTTGTTTTCATTAGCTGCCTTCTTTCAGAGAAAGGCAGTCTCTGTTTACCTCACCTTTTTACCAGAAAGTAAGACATTTCACCTTCTCTGGATTTCTTTTATTTTCCCTCTCTTCTTTCTATTCTTTTCATAGTACTTCGTGATTTATACACAAGGAAAATACCCAGGAAGTCTTATCCTGTCTTGGAACTGTCATAAAATGGTAAAATGAGAAGAAACACAAAGGAAACATAAACAGTCCTAATTGCTTGAAAAGAAGCTGTAAAATGTTTGGTTACTTTTCATATTTATTTGAGGGACATGTTCTTAGAGTCACTATTCTGAGTATTAGGTACCATTATAAAGTATGATTCTAGACTTAGGAATGGGCTAACTGTGTGCCAAATGTGTGCAGATTTCACAATGTACCCTGGAATTTTCTTTTAAATCCATGGTTCAAAATTTCTTGAATTTAGAGTATTTGAAGAGAATTAAACAAATGTTACAATGTAAGGCAGAATGAAGTAAGAATTCAGTGTACTATTAGGAATCAAAGGAGGGAAAGAGTACATAATTAGATCTGGAAAAGATGAGACAATTCTTGAAGTATGAATTGAATTTCATAGGGTTCGATTGAGAATAAGAAACTTTTCAGATGGAGCAAGTAAAATTAGAGAAAACAGTATGGGGCACAATGTTGGATGAGTAATAATTTGGCTTAAATGTGCATTTAGGGGAGTAATGAGAGAAAAGAGTAAAATATACATTGAGGCCAGGTTAGGAAGGGCCTGGAGTGCCAGGGGTGTGGGTGGGAGTTGATGACTTATAACAGGTCATTTTATTTTGCTTCCCTCATAAAATCCAATTTGAAAATCTAATTCGATGGGTGTACAGAAAGGTTTTTACTGTTGTGGGATAAATGTAGGTGCTGAGGAAATGCTATATACTGATGATCAGAGCCATGTGAAATTTTCCCTGGAAGTCCCATCATGTCTTATAACTGTTATAAGGTTATGAAGGGAGAAAATGATTATGTTCCTGGGAAGAATATTAGAAGAGGAAAAAAAAGGCATTATTGGTTTAAAGAAGACAATACTGGCCATTTCTGGCCACTCACTTTTAAAAGTAGGGTTTACTGTGTCCAATTAGAAGTGCTTCAGCCTCTCTCTACGTTTTAACAATGGCAAGAGACAAAATTCACTCCAGGCCATCAGGCTTAATAGTCTATATCTAATCTCTCCCTTAAATCTGTCCTTTTCTAGAAATAGACTGCTACAAGAATTTTCTTTTATCTCTCTGAAGTGGTTTCTAAATTCTTCAGTATATGAATGTGTTATTTATTTTAGGAACAAAAACATTAAAAGTTATCAATTTAAAATTTGAGATAATATATAGAATTATCCATTGATATATTTGCCCTCAGACTCATTAGTTACTGAACTGGAAACAAATGTTTTATATTTTGTGAGGTATTTTCTTAAATAGTCTGAGATCTTAGAAAGGACAAGATATATTGTATTATTTTAGCTCATGGTAGCTCTATAAACTTTCTTTTTTGTTACTTTATCTATTTTCAGGAAACTAGCACATTTTGGGAGGTTTATTATCAATATTGATTGACCAGTTTCTTGAATTTATCTACTTTCTTAAATTGTTCAAAGTAACATACCATTAATTTTTCTTTTTAAAGTACAAATTATACTTAACTTATTATAGGATCAAAAGATTAGAAAGTTAATGGGGAAGTATTAAGAAAAAAATAGAAGTCATTATTTTTCCTTTGCTTGACCCCTATCTTTTTATTTTGTCCCTTATGTGCTATACACAGAGTAGTTTGTGCCAGAGGAAACTTGAGTAAGGTATAGAGGTTGAGAATCCTCTTCAGAAAAGTGATAGGACCCAGAGTTCTGTATGTTTCAATTATACTGCAATCATTATGGTAGCCTTCATGGGTTAGAGATGTGCAGTATCTTTGAGGAGTGACTAGAACCCTGAGACAGCGACCTCTGCTTTCCTCTCAGCTTTAGCTACATTTTTACTTTGCTGAAAGGCCACAGTTTAGGAGTACTAAATTAGGAATCTCTTCTGAATACTAGTTTCAGTCTACCTAACAGCATATAATTGTTTGAAAATCAAGTGAGACCATTAATGAAACAGCTTTGATGCCTGTTTATTTAGAGCCTGTGGAAATGTAAGATAGCATTTTCTTTCTTTTCATTTTGCTTCCCAATACATGAGAACAGGAATACCAAAACTCATCTTCTTTCTGCAAATTTTGTGTTGAAGTAATTCTTTAAGATCATAATTAAAAGAAGGTTTGTGGACTTAATTTTAAGTTTCTTGACTGTAGAGTAGTACCAAAGAATGGCTTTAATGGAGGAAGGGCACTTTAGGTATCCTATAATCTCTCATCAGCCATTGTCCACAAAGTCACCCAGAGAAAACAAGCTAAGTAAAAAGTGTCCTTTTAATGTCAGCTCCCTTTAAGATAAATATAGCTTTCTCTTTGCAGCCAAATTGCCATCCCTAAAACTTTCCAATATTTTTATAAACCAATAGAAGCATTTACTAGTTCTGCTTAAGATTCACAAAAGAGAAGACTGTATATGACATTTCTTCAGAATGCTGGTGAAATGGTTGAAAAAGAAACAGTGGCTCTTTGCTTTGTAATGATTACTTTGCACTTATTCCTTTTTTTCTGCAGGAGTCTACTTTGACTGTTGTGTCAGACAAATAAAATTTGTGGACTTCTGTGGGAAGTACCGCCTCCCACTGATGCACTACTTGTGTTCGCCAGAGTGCTCTTCCCCTTGCAGTTCCTCTCACAGCTCTACATCCCAGAGTGAATCTGACTCAGAAGATGAAGCCATTGTTGCTGCACGCAGAATGCAGAAAGTCCTTCTTGGTTGAAAGAGTGCAAGGTGGTATACAGTACTAAAAGACTGAGCAAAAGTGGTTAGAAAAGAAAATAGACTTTAAAGTTCTCTAGAAACCTTATCTTCATCTTGAATGTCCATGAAAGAGTCAGAGGTGATGTAGAAGATTTTATGTTTCATCTATCCATTCAGTAGGAATGAGTCCAGTTCCATGTTTGGATTCTTTGAATATGATTCTTTTCGAATGGCACTTTCAAATTTGGCTGATTGCAGTTTTCACTCAAGGTTCGCATGACTCACTCAGCAGACTAGACCATTCTGAAGAGCAGTGCTATAATAAACCATGAGTGGTGTAACTTGTGACAGTTGAGATGAAGAAAGAAAGGATCAAAGCTGTAATTATTATCAGAGTTGTCCGTGGGTTTAGGTTGAACACTATACCATAATAGGATTGGCCTTCCCTTCACATATTGCCCGTATGTCTCTATTGCAGAGCTATTCAGATAAGCTCACAGATGGTTATTCGGGACCTACGCCTTTCTGACCTACTAACTGATGAAATAAGGGATATAACTTTATGTGGGATTTTAAAACCCTTTAGTTCTGCTGCTTTATTCCAAGTGATTATTGTTACCCTTAGTTAGTCCAGCAATGACTACTATAGTGCCTTAAGTCCTAATAATGATTTAGAAGTTTATTCAAGAAATGATGCCAGAACAGCCTATAACCTGACATACTATGCTGAACACTTCGAAATATGCTTTAAGAGAACTGTGTAAAAAACTTGAATATCTAACATCTGAGCTTATGGCCAGCTTAACTTCATTTTTTGTTTAAACATTAAGTGATCCCCTACAAATTACTTTACACTGTTAATGGGAGGCCAGTCTTAACCAGTCTGTTATAACACAGAATAATCATTTTTGATTGAAAAACCAGTCACATTTCTTTTGGTAGAAAAGAAATTAAGCTAGTAAAGCTTCTTTGTATCTTGAATTAAAAGAGTGGGAAAATGATTTAAAAAAATTTTTACCATTAGACACGGCTCCATTGCCTGTGTGTACTGAACTATAACTTTCTTTACATTTTAAAGAAACACTAGAAAAATATTACAACAAGCCAAATAAAATTGAGGGCAGCAGTCATTATATCTGTACATAATAGATCACCAAAACCAGTTTAACCATGGGATATTTTTTGAAAATAATGTATTGATAACATAAAAATTTATTAACTATATCCTTAAAGTATAAGCAGAAAAACAGTTTCACAAATTAATTGCGTTTAGAAGTGACCAAGTTTTATTAATCAGTTTAATATGCAATAAAAATTAATATTTCAATTGAGTTATTATAAAATAAAATACAAAACACAGTCACTAGGTCATTAGCCTATAATAACATGGTGGTTCGTTGGTAAATGTTAGCTATACAGTAATACATAGGTCAGAAATGCATTGAAACATGAGATGATCTCCCTTGTGACTTACTAGCAATCCTGACTAGGCACACCGTTTTTTAAAAGCAGATTGTTTTACAATAATGGTCTATCCATGTATTACGTTTTTGTCATATATTATATTTTATTTTAGAAGAAAATATACTGTAGGATAGTTTAGAGTTTGTTTGTTTGTTATATGTTAATTCATGAAACACCATGAGAGTTTCATGACTGCAGTTGTGAAACGCTGCTAATGAGTGAATACCTTCCCCTTGTTATAATGTAGTTAGAATTTTTTTTACTTTTGATTATGAACTTTTCTATATCTCTAGAAGTAATCTAGTATATTTCTACTGCCTAGCAAAGTAGTACATAGGTGATTATATCGTAGAGTGAATTAGTAAAAAAATCTTTGTTTACTTCTCCGTTTGAGCCACAGCAAGCTACATACCACAAAATTATGAACAATAAAGATGACTTAAACAATGCCTCAGTGGCAAGCCCAAAATGTTTTGTAATAAGTGACTTAGTTTAGATACATAAAATATTTTCATAGAAAATAATGTATTAATACTCAATAGGACCAAATTTTTCTGGCTTAAATGCCTCAGTTTACTTCCTAATTCATTACCAGCTTAATCTCAGTAACAGCTTGGTTAGTCTAAGAGTTAGTCTTTGTCAGATAATTTGGTTGGTATGTAAATATGGTATTTAACCTACACACCGTATTTCTGGCTTCCCGGGAAGAAGATAAACTAAGTAAGCTTTTACAGATGTAAATACATCTAACCAGAAACAGTTTCTAAAGCCTTTGCTGTATAATATAGATGTATCCCATAGTATACAACAAAATATCTTTCAGCATAATGTTTGTTACAGTTCTGATATGTACATTTGAAAATCTAAGCTCCATGTCCAACTGTCTTTGGTGACTTTTACTGAAATCTACATTATAGCTGTTAGTTTTATCTTTCTTTTAATCTTTAACCTAACATTTTACAAGAGCTACTAATAATTTCTAAGATTCTAAGATTTTTCCCTATCTTCCCTTTTTCATAACTGGCGATTGTAGAAGTTAACCAGAGGTGAGGTAGAAAGGACTTGGTATTCTAAAAACCATATAATCAACTCCTGAATCATATAGCCAACTATGTATTTAAAATGATAGTTTTTATGTCTTTAGTTAAGTTACATGTTTATACTTAAACTACAGTTAATAAACTTTAACTGTATTTTTTTAGATTTATAGAATCTGTACCAATTTTCATAATGAAATAAGTTTTTATATTGTTCCATTGGGCAGTTTTAGTGACCAAAACTTGTATGGATAAAACTACTTAACCAAAGCAGTAACGTGTTTAGAAGGAAATTCTTCAGTGCTAATATTTGAAACTGAAATGGGTTCATTGAACATTCTTAGTAATCTTTATTCTTAGAATCCAGTTCTCAGTGTCTCTAAACTGAGACATGAGCTAGATTTAGGATTTTAGGAAATAGTAAGATAAGCTAATACGATATTTTGCTTTCATGGGCCAGAGAATGGCTGAGCTAAGTACAGACTAGTCAGGGTTCTCAATATTCCCTGTATCTGAGTAGTAGAGATAGGTCTGAGAGTTACTATTCATATTTTACTACTAAATGTGTATCAAACGAGTCTCTTATTCTAATATTCTTGATATTTAGAACTTTTAAGTTACCAAATTTAAAAGTAAAGACTTGCATTGTAATGTGTACCTCAAATTTGAGAAATTTTTATGTTGGTGTAAATAAAAATTAAAGGCATTTTATACTTGTGCAGTGTAATACTGCAGACCAATTGCACCAAACATTATAAATACCAATTTTAAACAAAAGAAGAGGAGGAAAAGGCTCATTGCTGGAGTGTGAAATGAAAAAAATCTTTTAAAGCAACTAAAGAGCAAGGGAAGAGATGTCACCAACTATAACCCCGAGCCAGAAAAGTTCTTTAAAGTAATAGTGAATTGTTTTAAAATTAAGTGGCCTACTGACTACCATCCAAAAGCCTTTATCACTATTTTTTTTTTTTTTTTTTTTTAGTTTCTACTATTGGGAGATTGTTTGCATTCCTCCATGAAGAAGGGCCAGCAAATAACAGAATTTTCTTATAGCCAACCTTGCTCTTTCCAAAGGGAGAAAGTGATAACACATTAACCTGGAATTTGTGGTATAGCCTTGGTTAATGTTTACCTTTTCATTCTGTAAAAAAGAAAAAACATTAAACAAAAAATTACTGCAAATAAAATTTGCTCTTTTAAAGCATTTTATATAAAAATTATTCTAAGTAATAAGATCTTTTGTAGGCAAAACTTTATCAGTTATAGTATTTAGGTATTTATTTCGAAATACCTAATTTTTACCTAAATGACCCCCTTTCTTCTTATTCAAAGTAGAGATTTTATTATAGCAGTATAGATATTACTCTCATTTAGTCCAAAATAGTGAGCTTTTTATAGTGAGCTGGGTATTTAACAGTAAAGGCTGTTGTATAGGTTTTTAGGTAACATGATCTATAATATAATACATAGTTCTGATTCCCTCTGTATGGAAAAGAAATACTTGACCTTCACTGTCTCTGTATTAAGCACTATATTCTATAACATTAATGTGATGAATTTAATAGCATCCAATTTTGTATTTCTGTTAATAGTCATGATATTTTTAAAGGTAGCAGTGTCTTCAGTTGTGCTCAGAAAATAATGTGCCTTAAATCCTCTGTGATAGATACAAAGCATGGATAACTACATTGTTTAATTCAGTTGTTTGTGACAGCCTTGTCACCCTTCGTGTTTGACTTTAGGAAGAAAAACTGTGATGTTCAGGGATTCTTTCCTCTAAAACAGGGCCTAATGTCTATGAGTCTAGGGCTTCCAGGGAAGGAATCCCAATCATGCATACCTTCAGAAGGTCAAAACCATAATGATAAGGTACCCTGAAATAAAATCAGTTAAAAGGTATGTTCTCTTTCATATTATTTCATAAAGAAAATATATCTGCTGCCACTAAGGGATGACAACTGTTTGCTACCAACTGCATATTAATAACACCATATAAAGATATTATTGCCATGAGGCCTACCATATTTCATGAGTGGCTTCTTTATAGTACTAGGTTGAAAGGTGGGGGTATATTTTAATATCTTTGCATATAAATATTTTCATTTTTTTATTTTTCCTTTGTCTATTATTGCCAATAATTGATGTAGAAAATAATAGTTCATTAACAACACACATTACACTAACAGGGTAATACTGATTTTGGTGCTACTGGACTTTTACCTAGCATTGGTCTGTCTCAATTTATCATAAGAGGCAGTATTCAGTCTAGTAAATATTAAAATGTATTAGTTTAATCAAAATTATTTATATATCATCATGCCAGAAAGCCATGGTTGGAGAGACTATCTGATTTCATCAGAATTTATTTTCTTCCTTTGGCTGTGAATAAATTACATAAAATTGTTTTATTCCAAATTCCAGTTAGGGGAAGAAACAGGATAAGATTGACATAATTGTTACTGTTACTGGTACTACAAAAACATTACTAAATTGGTTAATTCTTCTGTCAACAACTGATATTTTAAGAGAATCACTAAAAAATGATTGACATTTCTGAGCCCAATTTGTATTCATGAGAAACAAAACCATAATGGGAGGAATATTTTAAATAATCAGTATTTAATTTTTTATAAAGTTTGGGACTTTAAAGTTAATCAACAAAGGATATTGAAAATATATGTACTTTAGTCAAATTACTTTTATTTCTGTTTTTTAAATTTTCTGTATTTCAAATGTGAATTAGGAATATATCTATAGGTTTATGGATATTTAAAGCTTAATGGTAACAATAAATGTAATTCAGCGACATGATTCGATAGTTAAATTTTATTTTCAGGACAAGATATAGTTTATTGCATCAGATTTGTGTATTACCTTGTATTGGTAAATGCTCTATAAAGAGAATATTTAAGCCGCTTCAGTTCTATACTTCCTTTATTCCCTTAGGACACACAAAAGAATGTGATCTTCTATTAACTAATCCTCTGTGTGAATTTTGCCATATCAAACATTGTGTCATATTATATTAAACATGTTTTGCTTAAATCTTATTCCATATTCTGGGAAAGTGACAGTATTTTAGCTTTAATAGACAAATATTTGTTTTAAAAAACAAATTCTTATAATATTGATATTTGCCTGATTACTTGCTATACCATTGCTCATCTGTTTATTGAATTTTTTCAATAAAGCATACATTAGCATTTACTACTGTGCCAGGTGCATGGGATAAAAGATGAGTTAGACCAGGTCCCTTTCTTTCTATTAGAGTTCCTTCTGCTTCCACAGTTTTAACAGACTTATGGATGCATGTTCTAATGAAAAATTGATGAGGTCGTTTGCTGACTAAGGCCAGTTACTTCTTGCATATAATTCAGAATCAAACAATCTTAATACAAAGTAGTATAATAATAACTGAGCAACATTAATATCACAGTACTTAGTATTGGTCTTTGGTGCCATTATTTTGGTGACTCTGGAAACCTGACATTTTTCTAGATTCCAGAATTTGGAAGAATATTGTGGTTGGTTATGAGTTGAGGTAAACAGTGGATAGGAAAGAAACATTCATTGCAAAACAGCTGTTTCAAATTTACTGAGATTGAAAAAGCTCAGCACTTCCTTGGTTAGTATAAAGGAAGTCTTCTTGGTGAAGACAGGCTCAGAAATTTAAAGGCAAAAGAGAAAAAACATTGGATGTAAGTCTTGATCTCTTTTGTTCCTGAGGATAAAACTGTTCCTTACCCTCCCCAGCTGGGAATATTCTCCTTAGAACAAGTATCAGAAGACAATTTTCTTCTTTAACAGCTTGTCTCACTCTCTAGATAAGAAGCCAGAACGTTTCAGGGAATATGGGAGATTTGGACGTGTCCCATCATATCAGTCATCAGTCACTGCCAGTTTCATGAGCAATTCTATCAGCATTCCCTAGAATATTAGAGCTTGAAGAAACTTTAAAGGTCTGTAATTGACTCACTTGTTTGAGAGGAAAAAATTTAAGCCCAGGGAGACTTGCCCAAGACTTCACATGGCTAAATCTTGAATCCAAGTTTCTGAATTCCCACTTCAATGCTGTTTCCATTATAGTATGCTGCTTTATTTAATACTCTATAACAGGAAATCGTTGGTATGCATTGCATCAAGTCAATGCAAAGTGATGCTTTCTGTACTACATCTCAGTGTGTTCAGAATTTTAGATCTGGTGGGAAACCTTAAGTAAGAATAAATGTCTGAGTACCTCATAACTATTTACAAAGTTCAAAAACTTGGCTTATTCTTACTGACACTGGGGTAGGACTAGATTTGATGAAGTTTGTTGGTGTAGTTTATCATACCTTTTTCCTCTGAGTTTGAAATCAATTAAAAAATTCACATAGACTTGAAAAAGGGAACTAAATGTCAGCTTTATCAAATCAGAATGAGCTTCTTATATTCTCCTTAAATTGAATGTAACCAACCAAATCACACATTCGCCTACAGGACATCAAGTTTTAACAGATGAAGAAATGGATCTGAAGTGACAACACAATTTGCCCAAGTTCTCTTAGGTACATAGTAACAAGAGCTGGGGTTAGAATTCATCTTTTTAAAGAAAAATTTATTGTTTTTATTGAATGCCTACTTTAGACTAGGCATTGATTGCTAATCCAATGGTTTTTATTTTTCCCTATCAGTCGCTTTTTCTGAACTGAAAGTGTTCTGAGCATATCAGATGGTGTATTCAAGTGGATTGGCCATATTGAAACCAGCTGCAGCTAAATCATAGTATCTGCTGAATCATGGAACACAAAAGCAGCAAATGGATCGACTTTACCAGAAACATGAAAGGATGGCTTGGTCAGATATTTAAGGTTATAGCCACAAAGCAAGAGAGAGCCTTTCCATGAGTGAAGACCTTGTCAAGTCATACACTGGTTCTTTTAACCACATAAACACATGGCTAGATAAACACATGGCTAACAGCCTAAGCGGCAGTGATGAATAGGCTGACATTAGCAAGAAAGATAAAATATTTAAAAAAAAATTTGCCTAGAAGAAAACATTATAGTTAATTCATAAACAGATTCCCATCAACGGAAACAAAAGTTGAACACAATTTACGTTCTTATAAGCACTATGCATAATTTCTACCCAGTTTCTTTATAATCCAGCTATGAGCCTATATGATTATTTTACTGCTTAAATTTGAGTAATCACTTTTAAAGACCTGTAAATATGTGGAAAATTTAAATGGAAAAGTGAACTTGTTCATGATGCTATGAAAACATGGGAAAGAAAATATTCTTAAAATGTTACTGTGAATATTTCTACAAATAAAGACTTAAATGTTGCTTTAAGAGTTTTAAAAGCTAATGACAATGACCTCTAAAGCTCTTGCTAACTTTAAGAGTCTACGATTATCTGTGCTCAAAACTCCCTTCTATTTTTGTAGTTTTCAAATGTTTGTAAATTCTTGGATTACTGACCACACCCTTTTAGTCATCTGTGTTCATGTCTTTTAATCTTTCCTGTTAACCAATGCACAAGTAGCCAGGGGCAGAGTTAGTAGAGCAATGAGAACCTTGCCCCTGATTCTGAATTAAAGTTCTACTCTTTATGCTACTTCTAAGGGTTTGTTGTAGGGGATGACATGTCCATGGCCAGCTTTGAAATAATCTGTTTTTTATTTCTGTTGAAGACAGCATCTCATAAAAGAAAGACATGTATAATTGACCAATGGATAAGAATAAATCAGATGATTACTAGATGCCAATGACTTAAGCTGTGGTATACTTGTAATAACATTTTTAACCTGCCCTGCTGTAGGAATTTCTAGTTCAAAGTTATTTCATAATCAAAGATAGAGCAGAAAGAATTTGAGAAGTCATTATCACACCACTTCACTCAAGAAGACAACTTAGTCATCAGTGTGAGATCCATCTTACTTATAAATACCTTAGAGATTTTACTTTAGCAATTCTAAAGTTTAACAATTGTCACTAGAGGAAGTATTTCTTAAAGATCTCGTGATTTGTGCTAGCTAGATTAGATATGAAGACAACTTTTAAATTATGTCAGCAGAGAGGCAGAATGACACTGTAAGACAGTGTATTGTGTGTAAGGGTGTATGTGCACACTTGCACATGTGCACTACCCATTATTTGGTTTTTGTACCTTTGCCTCCAAAATGTTGCTGCTCCCTTACTCTTGGAACTTTCTGTCCTTTTTCCCAGTCCAAACTCCTCTCACCACTATAAAAGTCAAGGCACACAGGAGTCACCCTTTAAACAGGTTTTTGTATCTTGTGTTTGTGTAACACCTATTAGGAAAAAAAAAAAAAAAGAACAGGATCACAGCTCTATGCAATTGAGACATAAATCCAGTAGTATAAGAACTAGATGACAAGCTATGGTAAGTTGACAGTGAAGCTTACAACCTTGACACTTAAGAAGCAGACAAGTATAGATACAAGAGTTGATGTATCTAGAAGGAGGAAAGAAGGACACGGTGCTTCCCAGCCACTCTTGGCTGATTGTTTCATAGATACCCCAGTGAGCCAGGTTGGTTGGTTGATATGTAAACCACAGTGAAGTTATATATGTATATTTTTTGTAATTTGCCACATATGTGTATGTTCATGTTAATTGTTGTAAACTTTTCCCAAAAAAGATTCACTCTTAGGTTTGGTTATCCTTATGAACTCTCAGGTAATATAATCTCATCAAGGTACTATTAAGGAGAGGAACTTGAATCAAATCAGTATTTATATATAGATAAGCCCAAATCCTTATGTGATCCCACATATTCATGCACACACCCAAAGTCTGAAGTCTCATCATTGGGCACAGAGAGCAGACTGTGCCTGTGTTACTTTCACCCAACCACATGGCTTAGAGAGGAATAAAAGCTGCTAGGTGACTCATCCTGTTGCACACTGGGTTCACTGTGTGATAGGCTTTTTTTCCTTTGAGAGATGTAGTGCCAAAGCCATCTTAGAGCAAAGGCCAAGTAGTTGTTCTGAAATAAAGCAGATGTCTCTTTTCTCAAATCAGGGTTTAGAGGGTTCTGCTTATTAACAAGCCTATTACCCCGATGATTTTCCTATATGTGCCCTTTAGCCCCAGATATCCAACATCTAATCCCTTTTCTTTGTGCAACCATGAGCACGGAGACAAGATTAGGCAATAATTCATATACTGACAGATCCAGAAATACAGGTCCCATGGGTGTACACCCTCATTAAAGTAGACAGGAAGATGAGAAGTTCGTATTAGACATCGATGCTGACTTAAGGAAATTTCTTGGTACTAAAAACGAAAGACAGGTATTTCGCTGAAGATTTTTAGTAATTGAATCTTGCTTTTTTATTTCTCTTCATTCTCTTATTCTCTTTATTATCCTTCTCTTGCTCTTCTTTTTCTTTTCCATCTTCATTATAATAATGATGTGTGTAGGTCACAGAATTAGACATGGAGGATACAAGAGGAAGTTATGTTTTCCAAGGGCTCAGTAAGGTAGTTGAGACCTACCAATCTGAGATGGCAATGAATATAGTTGCCTTCTCTTCAACAAGTGACTCCAATTGCTGGTCAAATGGCAGCTAAGCCTATGGGTATGAAAATGAAGTGAGGCTGTGGGCTATGTGACTAGAAGATTAGAAGAGAAACCATCATTGGAAACGCCCGGGGCAAGCATAAACAAACAAAAATCCAGGCGAAACTTGATTCTCAGACATCTTATGGATCCTAAGGGTAAAGGCTGGTTCAACCCTTAATGAACGTGTGGCTTTTTTCTGTTCCCAAGAAGATGAAAAGGAACTGAATGTAGGCTGTGTACTCCCTGTCTTTAAGACTGAAGCAATCTACAAATGACAGAAAGCAGGGTATCTTCCCGCTTCAACAGAAATTTTGCTGGCAACTTATCTCTCTACAATGAGCTCAAAGAGAAGATTATTTTGCCTTTCACCATATGTATGACTTCTGCCTCTTAGGCTACTCCACAGGCAGCCCTGAGCCCCACTGAGTCAACAAAGGAAATATCCAAAGGGGCTCAATAGCAGAGGGGAAGATCAATCAGAACAGATAAAACATATGCCAAGAAGATAAAAGTGCAGGAAAAAAGAAAGACCTCTGCAATAAAGAAGAAAGAATAGAAGAAAGGTTGGGAAAGAGGGTAAGATAAAGGGAGAGAGGGAAGAAGGGAGGGAAAGGAAGGGAAAAGATTTTCCAATTTAAATCTGCATGAATGCAAGGAGAGAATGATCACTGTTGAAACCTAAATTAGTAGGCTAGAAAGTCAAATGCAGAAACTATCTCAAAGCACAGAGCAAAGATATAAGCAATTAGAATCATGAAGGAAAAGACAAGAGACTTAAGGATGGATCAAAGAGGCTTAGTATACATTATTAGGATATCTGGATAGAGAAAAAGGCATGTACGAAGGAGAGGCAATAATTAAACCTATAAAAGGAGAAATTTTTCTTGTACCAAGAAATAACTGAGTCTACAGATTGGGTTCTCCCATGTTTCAAGCTGAATTGAGTTGCCTTATTATAAAAACAACAACAACAAAAAGACTTTTATCTGCATCTCCAGCAGCTGGAAGTTAGTGGCATAATATCTGCAGACTTCTGACAAAAAGAACTACTCAAGAATTCTGTGATTAGCCAAGACATTATTCCATTGTCACAGGGAAAGTTACTTGCAGATATGCAAGAAGTCTGACACCTATGTTTTCCCCTTAAAGAAAATACTTCAGAAGATGCTCTAGCCAAATGACAGATTAACCATAACAGAATGTAAGATGATAAGGAAGGAAATGGTAGTGAGCAACAAACCTTAGAATAAATAGATCAACATAAAGATAGAGATATATAGATAAAATATAGAAATAATCATAGAGCAAGAATGTAGATGTGTACATGTGCCAAACAACATAATAGCTAAACATATAAGTCAAAAATGACACAAAATAAAAAAATTTTATAAACTGTAATTAAAGTGGAAGACTTTCAGAATTGGACAGACCTACTATATAACAAATACTTAATGGCATAGGAATTGAAAAATACAATCACCTTTATGTAATACTTCTGTATAGAATCTAATATCTTTCAAATAAGCAATAATAATAAAACCATTTTTTGATACTTACAGAATATTTATAAAATCAGTCATATTCGACCACAAAAAATCTTGACAGATTCTAAAAACTATGTTTTCTGATCTTAATCCAATGAAGTTAAAAATAATGTAAAGAAGACCAAAAACCATACAGAAGAAATAAAAAAGTTATAAAATATAAGCATGAAAAAAACCCACTTTTTACCAAAACCCAAATGTCACAGAGGAAAATGTACTTAGAAGGAACTATATACCTTAAATGTTTTCATTTTTAAAGAAAGTAATATAAAAAATAGTTTTACATTAAGACATTAGAAAAAAGCAGCAAAGTAAATTAAGAAGAGGAAATTAAGATTAAAGCAAAAATAAATGTAATAGAAAGTACTAATATTAAAAAAGCCCTCCTTTGAAACAATTAGTAAAATCTGGCCTGATTAAGAAAAAAACTGAGTGAAAGTGTATAAAATTATGAATTCTGTAGAAAACTACAGGTAAAAGAAAAAAGTATAAGAGGAAACTAGCAGCAAACGAATCCTAAAAAGGGTGATTTCTCAATAAAAATACAAATTATCAAAATGGATTCTGAAATAAGGAAAATACAAATACACCAATTAGTGTAAAAACATGAAATGGTACTTTAAAATCTTGCATTGGAAAAGACCCCAGGAAACATGGTTCAGAGCTAAACGTTAGTTTTTCTTTTAGTTAATTGTGATGTTACTTTAAATGCTCAAAGCCTAGAGAAAAAAATGGGATTATCTTCCATTCATTTTTAAGGTTTAATTACAAAGCTAGATATAGTTGACATATTTCATCTAACCTAAGACACCAATATATTTGTAACATTCACATTATTTTACGTACCATTACAAAAATACTTTCCTAGCACTTAGAATTTTTATTTCAAATTTAGTGAAGGCACTGCTTTAGGCTTATTTTAAAAGATCATTTCTATCACCCTTGTGCATAAAAAAAGAAAACATCTTTATATTCATTCTCTAGCGCTTCTGAATCACTTTTCAGTTCAAAGCTGCCGATGTCTGTACTTTTCCATACAATATTGTCCTCTGTGAGTTCACTTATATGTGGATTTTTTTTTTAAAGCATAAACAAAATAAAACAGAAACAGACTCATAGATACAGAGAACATTCTGATGATTGCCAGATGGGACGGAGGTTAGGGGGTTGGATGAAACAGGCGAAAGAATTAAGAAGTACAAATTGGTAGTTACAAAATAGTCACAAAAATGTGAAATACAGCATAGAGACTATAGTCAATAATATACTAATAACTATGTGTGGTGTCAGGTGGGTATTAGACTTATGGGGGGATCACATCAAAAGTTATATAAATGTCTAAACACTATGCTGTACACCTGAAACTAATATAATACTGTATGCCAACAGTAACCAAAAAATTAAAATATTATTTTTTAAAAAGCATCGATAATACTGCCTTCCCCCAAAAGAGGGTCCATTATGGTTTCTTTTTCCAAATTGCTGATGTTCACTTGGCATCAGTCTTGCGCAGATGCCCTTGGAAAGTTTCAGATAAGTTCATACAGGCACAGGCAATGACAGCTATGTCATGACTCAGGCCTAGCCAACAGCAATTGTCAGCTGTATCCTGATTTCAGAGATACTAAAACATGAAAAAATATGTATCACCAAATCAATGGAAAATAGTAATAAAAAAAAAGAAAACTATAGACTAATCTCACATATACAAGAGCAAACATTCTAGGTAAGGTATTAGCAACCAGAATCCTGCAATGTATCAAAAATAATGACCAAATACCAGACCCTCAATTCTGAAGAGCAATTGGGCAATTAACAGGAAGAGAAATTGAGTGAAGACAGTCAAGTCATGACTAGAATAGTGCTGGTATCATTTTTTTTAGAAAAATGACCAAAGAGGCCCAATGACCCGAGTTACAATCCTAGTTCAGTCTCTTAGCATCTGTGTGACTTGGACCAGTATGTGTCACTCCTGGGTCTCAGTGTCCTCAAGTAAAAATGGACATACCCAAGGTGCTTTTCAGCTCTGATATTCTGGGGTCCATGAATCTGGGACAGTGGCTCATCCACTCAGAATCTAGTTCGGGTTTTGTATAAGACTTTGTGTAAGTCAAATCCTGGATTACTCAGATAGAAAACTGGTCACACTGCCCAATAAATCCGTCTGCTCTTTAATTTTACACAACAGTAGAGAGTCTAATCACAACTCAAATGGAAATAAAAAATTACCACGTTCCCCTCCCCAACTTATTCCAGACAAATATGCATGTCCTGGCTCCTTTCTGAACGCCCCCCATAAAACCTCCAGTAGGCCTCCTCTGCAATAGCCTTCAACGAGAGTCACAAGACAGGGCATTAAACCTATTTTTACTGCCACCTTGGAGCTTTCTCACGTACTCGCTCAGTATTCTTCCCGCAGCTCCATATTCTTCTCCTGATACTTCTTGTATTTACAATTGGAGAGGTTGTAGAGAAAAAAGAACCCTCATGCACTATTAGTGGGAATGTAAATGGCTATAGCCATTAAGAAAAACAGTATGGCAGTTCCTCAAAAAATTAAGAATAGAGTTATCATATGACCCAGCAATCCCTCTTCTCACTATCTAACTGAAAAATTTGAAAATATTTATTTTTAAAGATATATATGTGTGTGTGTGTGTGTGTGTGTGTGTGTGTGTGTGTATAATATATATATATATCTCCTATGTTCATTGCAACATTTTTCACGATGGCCAATGCATTGAAACAACCCAAACGTCCTTCGATAGATGGTCGGATAAAGAAAATGTGGTACAATGGAATACTACTCAGCCAGCTGTAAGAAAAGACGAAATACTGCCATTTGCCACAGCATAAGTGGATCTTGAGACTATCACAGTAAGCAAAATAAATCAAACAGAAAAACTCAAGAACCATATGTGGGCTATGAAACCGAAAGCAACATACAAACAAACAAGACAAACAAACAAAAGCTCACAGATATAGAACAGTATAGTGATTATCAGAAGGAAAGCAGGGAGTGGGGAGGTAAGAAAAAGGTAATGGGGGTCAAATATATGGTAACAGAAGGGCATTTGATCTTGGATGGTGGACACACACTGCAATATACAGATGATGTATTATAGAATTGGACATGTGAAATCTATATAATTTTATTAACCAATGTCACCCAAAAAAATTTAATAAAATTTAAAAAATGGAAAAAAATGAATTTATATATATTTGCTTCCTTTTGTGGAAAAATATGCATAACATAAAACCATTTGAACCATTTTTAAATGTACGGTTTAATAGCATTAAATACATTCACATTGTTGTAGAACCTACTTATTTACTTTTAGCATTAAAAGAAGATAGTCACATGCCCTCCAGTGACAAATTCAAATAGAATCTAAAGATACCAAATGAAAAATGAATATCTCCCTACCATTCATTCCAAAAAATTTCTCTTGCTTTTTAGAAATCCTCCAGAAATATTTTTATTTATACATCATCAGTATATACTTCAAAATATTTATACCGTTTTTTTTATTTTTAAAGAATTATGCACACTATGCTGCCCCTTGCTTTTTACATTTAACAAAATATCTTGGAGATGTTTCCATGTTGACACATACAGCTCTACCTCAATCTTTTTGTTGTTTTTAAATGTGTGATTATGAAAGAATTAATTTAACCAGTATCCTATTGATAACATTATGTTGTTTCTAGTTTTTTGTTGCTATTTTGTTGTTGTCATTGTTACTGTTGTTTTGCTATTACAAATAGTACTGCAATAACCATCTCTGTATATATAACTTGTCATACTTTAGCTACTATATCTGTCATCTCAATTCCTTACTATGGAATCGCAGGATCAAAGCAGAGATGCATGTAACTGGTTTATTTTAAGACTCTTCTTGGAAGAGTATAAATGTGAAGTGGTTTTGTTTTTCCAATCATTGCTTTCAACTATATTATGTTGAATACCCTTTGGGCTCTTGAAAACATCTTGAGTAGATAACACAACTTTCCAGTCCATTTAAAACTTCATAGTTAATTTAAATCTTTCTCCTTCCTTGGGAGACATGGAAGGGTTCCTTTAATGATAGAAATGGAGAAAGAATTGAGGTTGGGGAAAGGCAAATGCTTTGACTTTAAACATCTCTTATTGGTTGCGCTGCTTCTCTGGCTAATCCAGGCAGATGGCTGATGTTATTTGTGTGACAAGCATCAAGAATTTGAGGTTTTTTGTGAGGCCTCCTGCTCTATTGCACAGTTATCTCATGTGGGTGATACAGTTCCAGCTCAGCCTCTTCTACTCTCTACCTTAGCTCCTACCTCTGGACCACTGAGGTCCTTCCCATCATAGTTGTTGCTCCCCAAATGAGTAACCTCCTTGGATAAAGTACTGAGAAGATAATTCTAGCCCAGAGACCTTCTGTAGAATCATCTCAATCTGTAGGACAACCTAGTGTCCTTGCCAAGCCAGATCATAAGAAGCTGGTTGCGCTGTTTTCTCCAACTCTTGTTCTCATATGAGGGAGGCACAGGAGAAGACAAACCTGTCTATGCCTAAGCAGATTGTCATTAGGAGAAGAAATGTCTATCTCTCTTTTTTGCTGTCACCCCTAATCTTTGTTAATGATTCTCTTGGCACCCCATCCACTTGGATTCAGAGAGAAGAACATCTCTCCTTCCCTCTCCAAAGAAAAAGGAAAAAGTCTTTCACTGCGATCATAGTTATCCTTTCTCACAAGACCACCACTGACTATTCCTCCCATTCCTTCTCAGTCTTCTTAAATTGACTCAGTATTTTGTTAGGGTGGTGTTGATGGTAGTCGTCCCAGCCTTACTTCCGTCCAGAAGCCCTAGAGAGGTGTTTGATTGCATGTCAAGGTGATCAGTTGATAGCTTTCTTGAAAATGTATAAATACCTAGTTTTTCTTACCTAGTGTCTTGTGGTGTTAGTTTTAGGTTTTAAATGTAGTTTGGAAGCAGGAAAAGTCCTCAATTTTTTGTTACATGCATTTAGCTACTTACAAATTACTCCTCCAAAAATAATACCATCAACAGCATATGGAATGCCTGGATTGCCTGAGTCCTCCCTAATATTCCCTTTAACAGTTCTGAAACCTTTTGGGCAGAACCAAACCTCTCAGTTTACTTTGTCTTCTACAGGAGCAGGAAGAAAGAGGAACTAGATTAGAAATGCAGAGCTCCAATCCCTCTGCTCTAATATTAGTATTTCCTGTGTAGATGTTGGACTATTTTGTATGAATATGCTTGAACACCAATAATTAGCTACAAAGTTATGTCCTGCTTCTGCCACCCTGAGAGCAGGTACTAACAGAAGGCAATGGATCTGTTGTAAATATTGGATCTGGAGGGTAGAGGACAAACCAGCACTCCTTGTAGAGGTGCTTATGGAGAGATCTCAAGGGGAATATGTTATAAAAATCTGTCTGGTCGTTGTCCTCAGGTCCTGGGAAGTAACCAATAAATCCTTGGAACTTTCAGAGTAATAGGAGTGTCTTTGCTATCCATGGCCAGCCCCCTCAGACCATACCTGAGGGTTTATGTTCATTAGGTGACTCATTGTGAACCCCTAGATAATTTATGTTAATGAGATGAATTCGAATGGGAGCTAGCTATGTCAAAAAAGACTAACCATATAATTAGAGGGTTGAAATTTTAAGCTCAACCTTCAAAAGGGGACGGGTCTTTAGATTGAGTTCAGCCACATGGACAACGATTCAGCTAATTATGCCTACATCATGAGACCCCAATAAAAACCATGGACACCAAAGCTCAGGTAAGCTTTCCTCTGCATTGCACATTGATTCCAGCCAGGAAGGCAATGCATCCTTAAGGATGATGACAGTCCTGAATTTGTCTCCCTGTCTCTTCTTTTGGCTGATTTTGATTTGTATCTTTTGCTATAATAAAACTGTAATTGCAAATATAGCACTTTCTTGAATTCTGTGGGTCATTCTAGAATATTATCAAACCTTGGAGGATAGTGAGAACCCCTAAATTTGCAGCTAGCAGGTCAGACTGTGGCCTGGGAACCCCTGAACTTGCAGTTGGTATCTGAGAACAGTCTTGTAGAGGACTGTGAAGTTTTGTCTAACTCTGGGTAGTTAGTGTCTCATTACAAAAAGAGAGAATCTCTAGGTAAATGCTATAACTGTGAGGTCCAGTCACCCTTAGCCTTGTGGAGAATCCATGACACAAAAAGTTAAGAAAATTAATTTCCATCTATGTTCATCACTGAAGAATCGAACAGCCTTGTGGCTTAGTGAATAGGCTGTCCATCTGAAATGTACTCTCTCATCTCTTTTCTAAAGATGGCCCATGGGCTACTTTTACAGGTCAAGGGAGGGAAATAGGTTCATCAGGGACCATAAGTTGTTCAACTTTCGGTCCCTCTCTAAGAACCAACAACAGTGTTTCCCTATTATAGACAGTAGTAGTAATAATCATAATTTAATAAAATACAGCAAGGTCCACATTGGTGGCCAAAGGGCTTGAGAATCATTCATCTTACAGGTTAAAAAATAATAGACCATGCCAAAACAATGAAGACTGAAAAGAGATGTGATAAAAGATTATGAAATCATGAAAGGTGTGAATGAGGTAACCAGAGTGCTTACTCTGCATTACATTGCAAAGTTTTAAATTGTGAAGCAGGAAAATTTAATACAAGCAGTATACACCGTTGGTAATGAATTGAGAGAATCCATTACTCAGTGAAATAGTGCAAGTTGAAAATATCAAAAGGGTTTAAAGGAAACTTACAAGAAATGAATCAAAATAGATTACTTCTTAAGGAAATAAAAATTTAGGGAATTTATCATAACTTTCTGAGGTTATGGAGTAAAGTCGAGCATTCACTCAGAAAGCAAGGTCCTCAGCTGAGTGGATAATGGAGATGACTTGGTCTTATCTCCTAAATGGGAGTGGAAGGGGCATTACATCAGAACCTGCTTAGGAGTTTCTGGGGCACATTCAGCTGTCCAGTAGCACTCAGAAACTCTTTGTCACACCCTCAGATGTCAGTTTATATACCCTAAAAGAAATCATTTCAGTCTTCCCTATTGTGTCCCTGACAAACTTCTGTTTCTACTGGCATTATCGCATACTCTGATGGGAAGGGATACTGTACAATTTTGGCAATTTGTCATGATTTATTGAGGAGTCCAGCTCCAGGCCAAATCATATGTATAGTAGTATTTCAAACTCGGCCATAAGAAATTACAAGGCTTTGCCTGGCAGGCTTCATGGGGAGTAGCTGCCTTTCCCATACCAGACTTGATGCACTGCCAATGCATTGCAATTTCCTGGAGGGAGTTTCAATCATTGACTTAGCTGTCCTTTTCTCCACCACGCTCATACCCTTGTGTACATTCCCAACCCAGATGCCTCCATTTGGATCCCTCCTTACTGGGGGCCTTGTCTGAGATACTTCTCCACTTTAACTCAGTATCTTTCCACTGCTAACTCTTCTCTTTCTCTCCCTTCCCTGGGGCCCACAGGTCCATGAAAAGGCAGGAACCTTTTGTTCAGGGCTTCTTGACAGTGAGACGATTTCCCCTATATGTATTGCATGTACATTAACAACCTAAATGCCAGCAATAAGGATCGTGCAAATAAATTTTGGTGCACCTATAGTATACAATGATAATGAAGATAAATGAAAAGATATTTATTATAGGTGTTTCAAAGCAGTATGTACTCTATATTTGCATTCATGTAAAAATAAGTATGCAGACAGAATAGTTACCATTTGTTACCTCCACGTTACCAGTGGTTACCTATGGGTGGCGAGGTTAAGCATGTTTGTTTTTTGGCCTATCTGTATTTTCTAATCTAGAATGACCATGTATTATTTCTGTAATAAGAAAAAAAATCATAAAAGTTATTATTTTTAAGGTACATACTCCTTGAATGAGCAATTCTTTATCCAGGAATTCATCTTAAGATTATAATTTTAAGCATGCATGCAAAGATTTAGCTGAAGTAATGATTATTATAATATTTATAATGGTGAAAATCTAGAAAGAACAATTTCTAGTGTTAGGAGATTAGAAAAACAAACTTTAAAACATTTATAGATTATAATATTAGGCAGCTAAATTAAATATTTAATGACCTGGAAAGAGATTCATAATTTACTAATAGGACTTTTTTTTGAAAAGGCAGGTTACATAACAGTGTATTTCCATACCCTTTGACCTAGAAAATCAATTTCTAGGAAATACTAACACAAAGAAACAAGTGTAAATATCTTGATTGTGTCATTTCAGTGAAAAATTACAAGCTACATGAATTTTATCAATAATGCTAAAAAATAATGGCACAACCATATAGGCTTTACTATAAATAAATAGAAATAAATTCCTATACGCTGATATGAAACATGTCATGCCATATTCTTAAGTGAAGATATATATACTTTTATGAAGGGATTACAAAATAAATTCTAAATTTTACATTTCTATACTGTTTTAGTAGCTTTATGACAAGCATCTATAATTTTAAAAACAAATAAAAGATTTAAAAAACATTAAATATGATGTGTGTAAGAATATAATATGCATAGCAAAAAGTCTGAAAGAATAAATATTAACAGTGGTTATTTCTGGATAGTGAGATAAGAGCTGATTTTTTTTGTTGTTATATTTGCTGGTCAACATTCCATGAGATTTTTTAGTAATAAATATATTATTTTATAATAAGAAAAATTAAAAGTGCTTTAAATTTTAGGACTTTCATTTAGTTTTAATTCCTGATGATCCCAAATGCCCTTCCCAGAGCTTGCCCACAGCTCCTAAGGTCCCAATCTGATAATGCAGCTTCTCATAGGTAGAGGCAGCTTAGTTACAAGCAAAAAAGACAAAAAGCCCATTCACAAATGACCATATATTTTATGATTTTTTTTATATGGAAGTCCAGAATAGGGAAATCTATATATAAAGTAGATTACTGGTTGCTTAGGGCTGAGGGATGGTGGGGAGGACTAGCTAAAGAGTATGGGGCTTCCTTTTTTTTAACATGTTTTCTTTTACATTTTATGACACTTTATGTTGTAGAATATATGTTGTAGTGGTCTAACAGAATTTTAGATTTCAAGAAAGCTCCAGAACTATCAGAGCTATGCTGCTTTATTTTTCCCATTTTTCAAGATGAGGAAACAGAAGTTAGAGAATAAGTAGTGTGTTTGGTCACATGGCTCACAAGTGGAGGCAAGAAGCCTGTCTGTCTCCGAAGTCCACACCCTTTCTGCATTGTGACCTTTAGTTGTGTTGAAGCCTGGCTAGAAAGTATCTTTCTTCCAAGGGCCTCTTTATGACATTCCCTCTGTAAAATAAATAAATAAATAAATAAATAAATAAATAAATAAATAAATAAATAAATAATAGTAAGATAATACATAAAATTTACTAATTTAACCATTACTAAATGTACAGTTCTGTAGCATTTAGTACATTCACATTTTTGTGCAACCATCACCACCATCCATCCCTCTCCAGAACTTTTTCATCTTCCCCTCCTGAAACTCTACACCCATTAAAAAATAACTCCCCATGCTTCACTTCCCTCCCCGCAACCCCTGGCGACCCCCATTCTGCTTCTATCTCTATGAATTTGATTAGTATGGGTTCCTCATGTAAGTGTAATCATATAATATCCATCATTTTATGATGGCCTTATTTCACTTAGCATAATGTTTTCAAGGTTCATTCCATGTTGTAACATAAGTAAGACTTTTATTTATTTTTTTAATTTTTATTATGGTGACATTGGTTAATGAAATCCAGTAAGTTTCAGGTGTACAATTCAACAGTAAGGCATATATAAATTGCATTGTGTGTTCATTGCCCATAGTTAGATTTCTTTCTGGCACCACATTATTTGACCCCTTTTGCCTCATTTACCTCCCTTCTCCCCTCCTTCATTTCTTTTTAAGGCTGAATAATGTTCCATTATATGTATATACCAAATTTCATTTATCTATTCTTCCAGTGATGGACACTGGTTGCTTCCACCTTTTGCTTGCTGTGTAATGCTGGTATAAACACAAGTACACAAATATCTGTCCAAGGCCCTGCTTTCAATTTTCTAAGGGATATACCCAAAATTGGAATTGCTGAATCATATATAATTCTACATTTCATTCTCACCAGCTGGAGTTTCTTTTTGAGGTAATAAAATTACCTTAAAATTGACTGTGATGATGGTTGCAGATATCTGTGAATGTACTAAAAACTACTGAATTATGAAGTTTAAATGGGTGAATTGTATGCTACTTAAATAAATAAACCTGATTTTTTAAAAAGCAAAACAGACATTTGCTTAAGAGTACTTACAGTCCTTCTCAACTTTCATCCCCTAGAAGGTCTGGACAACCAGCAAGCTTCCAGCCTCAAAGGACTGGCAGTTTGCATCAACTGTGCTACGTTCTGGACATCTAGTTTCGGGGAGTCTGGTGCTCATTAAGATTCTCCCTCTGGCCACAGTGCATTAAACATTTGGTGACGAAAGTGGGTTGGAGAATGTCCATTTTATTAATTTAATTATTCTTAATATAATGTTTACTTCTGTTTCCCACAGGTGTTCCCTTCTGTACCTTGTTCCTGCCTGTCCCATGGAACTCACTGTCTGACAAGTGAGGCCTAAAAGGCGGGTTCCCTTCTAAGACTCATAATGGCAACTCTTTCCAATGGCCTCCCAGAATCCCAGCAAGCACCAACAAAATATGTCTCTTACCTTTTAAAGGCTTGCTGGGGGTCGAAAAAGTAACCTTAGAGTCATTTAGGTGCATGATTATAACATGAAAAAAAAACCCTAACAATAATCTGCTAATTACTGTGACTCAGTCCCTCTGGTTCACAAAGACCAGTGTCCACACATGTAAAGACCAGAAATCTTCCCACTTGCCTTATAAATTATTTAATTTGTGTTCCTGAAACAGTTCTTACCCATTGTGTTATTAGAATTCTAAAGGACATCTGCCCTCCTCATTCAAAGATGATCCTGTTGTTACTTTTATTTCTTGAGATCGACTTCTCACATTAACATCATCTTTAAGTTTTTCAGGTATGCTCCTAGTGTTTATAAAAATATTCACTTTCATATCTATGAACTTCTTTCTTCATCTGTGTGTGTTTTATAAAACGATGTTTTAATGCTGCCAGCAGGAGTGGCCAGCATGGGGTGGTGGGTGCACTGGGCTCAGGATATATGTAGTCTATGAGGAGATGATGATGATGGGGAGGCCGAAAGGAAAGGGTGGGTCTGGAGGCCAGCTCCAAGGGCTCCTCAGATATTCTTCTGGGAATGGGTAACTGAGCCATGGCAAGATACCACCATACCATCAATAAGATTAAGAAATTCTTGGAAATCTAGTTGCCCATCTTATTTAATGTCCAATTTCTTCACCATATGGTCAGAGGCACTGAGGTCCTTCTGGTTCTTTGTGAAGGTAGCCAGTTCTGTATTCACGAGGGTCAAGAACTCAGTCTTGGGGAGATTGCACTTGTCACCAGAATACCTCTAGAGAACAGTGATCAGAGACTCAACACACCACTCGGTCTCTGTAGGGCTGGAGATTTTTGCCATGTTGGCGTGGAGCGAGGCATGGAGGGTGTGAGTGGAAAGGGGAGCAGCTTCTTTCTTCAGTTTTAAAATGAGAAAGTTAAAGTAGAATATCTCTAAGGTCTTTCCCAGTTTTGATATTATGTGATTGTAAGCTGAATAAGTTATAGAGGAAAAGTATTTATTTGGGGGGATATTTTACTTCTCTTAAGGAGTTTAGCCTCTATCAGGACCCTTTTTTTCTACCCAGGGTCACTAACACTTAACCATTAGGCTCTACTGCCCTCTGATTGGATTAGGCAAGCAACCAAGAAATCACACGATCTAATTCCAATCCACCACTCTCGTTATCTCCCATTGCACTCCTAAAAGATCCCTTCAGTTCTATCAACATGGACTGCTTGTCTTGAGTCTTACCTCCAGGCTTATAATCATGCTATTTCCTCTACCTGGAATATCTTTCCTACCTCTGCTCTTTGAAATCCTACCCTTCTTAGACTAAGTCAAGTTCCCTTTTCTTTGTGAGGATTTCTCCATATGGTACAGAAACCACAACATATGTCTGTATCCTCAGCTTCTCTCATAGAGCCTTAAGCCAAAAAAAAAAAAAAAAAAAAAGATTTCAAAATAGTTGATGATGATGTCCTCATTTGATTTCTTATTTGTGTAAATGTCTTATGTCCACTTACAAAATGACAAATTTCTTGAGGGCAGGGACCATGTACATAATTATTTAACGTCTTGTTTCTAGCAATATACTGCACAAAATTAACACCAAAATTGGAGTTCAAGAATGAGAATCATATCCCGATTGCCTCTGAGTTCTGAATAATAGAAATATCAATTTAGGAACCAGACCATAATCCAAACACCAGCATTATATGGTAATGCTAGATTGGAGAACATAGCCTGTATTAGAGGTCAAAATGAGTTTTACACTCCTTCTCAAATTGAACTTAACTACCCAAGCACAGGCAGAACTTTTACAACCACAGGCCATCTATAGAAGCAGGATTTGCTCGAGCTAGCCTACCATACAAAGAAGAATGCACATCTCATGTGGGCAGTATCATTCCAAAAGAAAGCCAAGGAGGGACTTAGCCAAAAGAATGCAAGGGTTTTTTTCTAAAACAACAATCATATAAACCATTCTACTCTCCACAAGAAACAAGTGGGAGGTGAAAATAAAAGGGATTGTAGCTTTCTCCTTAACACTCTCCAACATATATGTTTTGGACCAAGGTAAGAAAAAATGGAAAGAGAGAGGTTGGTATTCCTTATACTTGATAGATTTTTGTCAGAAAACATTAACAAAAGAATGAATGCATCCTGACAATGGTCCATTTTGAGAATGTACCATTCACAAACTTCCTGCTGTCTTCTAGGTACCAGTAGAAGTCAGAACCAGCTTTTAGAGGTCATTTGAGGTCAAGCAGGGAGCATATCTCAGGAGTCTGACCTGGGTGCTCAGTCTCAATGTGACTAGGTGGTTAAAGAGGGTGAATGAGACCTGGGGATTCTAGTGGCTTTCAGGTCAATTTCAAGATAAAAAATTTTAGAGCCTTATTTTAAATTCCAAGTGGAACAAAATGAAAAGGAATTCAAGATGTGGAGCCAAGATGATAATGAACAGAGCTTATCTTTTTCATAAGAAAGGTTAGCATGGGTTACAGGAAAGGGGGACCTTTAGGGCTTAAACTGGTCAGAGATCCAGCATTAATTTCAATCCATTAATTCAGTGTTCTGAATCTCAGATAACAATGCAGGAGAGCCTACAGCAAGAATAATGGCTCTGCCTATAGCAAAACATCACACCTGCCTGTCTGACACAGAGGTGCCCTTTTTTATGATCTATCTGAACTCCTCACTCCACTTAAGAAGAATCATTAATGTCACAACGATTCAGGCAGAAATTTTTTCTTCAAATAGTTTCTGTTAAAACATACATGGGTGTGCTCTCTAGCCCTCTTCAAGTTCCCTGTAGTAATATCTCAATTTACAATTTGGCTGGCTACCTGAATAATTCCAGGTTATGAGGCACTTCATGAGTTACCTTTAAGTAACAGACTAGAGTAAGGTTAAGCCCTAAATTTAAAAGCTCCCCCAAACCTTGTAAACCAAGAGCTCAATTCAATTCAGCATTGATTGTTGAAAGAAAAGGAAGTGTTAAATATGATAAAATTATTCAGTAAAAAAAACCATCAATTATTCTAAACATGGAAACCATTAAGCTATTTTCTATTCAAATAAGTCATGAAACGGGAAATTTCCTACCTCATTGTTGTTCACCATGTAATCTGGATTCTGGTAAATGCAGTAAGATAAGAAAAAATGTTTTAATTGTTATAAATACTGGAAAGATATTAAATTATTTATTTTTGATGATATGATTGTTTATATTTTCAAAAGATTTTGTATTAAAAAACAGGATGGAGTTAAAATAAAATTGGGTAAGGTAGCTGGATTTAAGATACATTTTAAAACCTAATTGCTTTTCTCTATATTGGCCAACTATGTAAATGGAGAAAATATTACCCTCAAAATAGTGACAAAACATTTAATTAGTTATATTTAACATAACATAAATATTTAACAAAAACATATATATTTAGTTATAAGTCAACTAGAAAGGGAATAGTAAAGTAAAGATCTTTCAGACTAGCCAAGTAAAGACCTCCAAAAATCTACACACTTATGAAAGCAACAGGAACACTGAAAATTTTTTTTAAAATCCACTTTCTCAGAACTGTGGAAATTAATCAAAAGCCTGCAAAAATATGAGGAACATTTATTCAAATAAAATGGCTAGATCTCAATAAAAACATCAAACTTTGCAGTGTTTTAACTTGGCCTATTCTCATTTGCCTCACTCCAGTTCTGCAGTAGTCTGAAAAACCAACAGTTTCACAACTATGATATCTGTGGAAAATGGAAGTCTAGCAGCCACTGGAGGGAGCATGATGGATTTTGAGCTTTCCCAAAGGCTTCATCCATAAAGAATGTCACTATTTAGCCATCTGGCAGCTTCCTGGAAAAATCCTATTCAGAGGGCTTACCTTTATTTTACCTGACTCAGATCTTGGTCACTAAGATAACCTCTATCCCCAATGTGTTGTCAAAAACAATCAGTGACAACTTTTTAACATCACAGCTGCCTGAGGAAGCAATATCAGTTGGGGCAAACTGAGGCTGACCAAAAAAACTTAAAAGAAAAATCTGATGAGTGAGATGTCCATAGGGGGATCTGAAAAGTTCCAACATGCTCCTGAAGATGTAGAAAGCCAAGTGAAGGTGCAGAGCTTTGTGCATATCCACAAAAGACCTGAGAAGGCCCTAATCTCTCATCTCTGGCTGGTCTGGAATATCTGAAAAGCAAGAGGCAAAGGCTAAGGCAGAACTGTAAACTGCTGGAGCATTGAAGTCTTTCCTCAGCACACATATACAGAGTTCCTCAGCAAAGGATGGGAAAATTATTGGTTCAAGGAATTTAAGGAAACCTCTGTTCAATGATTAGTTGACTACTAAGCTAATTTAGCAGAAATTTCAGTGGCTATACAGAACAAAAAACAAAGACTTCACAAAATAAGTCCAGCAAAGTCACTAAAACAAACAGCAGCTACAACAAATGAAAAGAACAAAAAGAAACAACAAACACTGAAACTGGGGGTAAAAGTTGATGTTCAGAACTGTCACATTATATAATTTAAAGTGCTCTGTTTTTCAACAACAACAACAACAAATTATGAGACGTACAAAGTAATAGGAAAGTATGGTCCATATACAAAGAGGGAGGAAATAAGCAGTTGACAGAAACTATCCCTGAGAAAGCCCAGATTTTGAACTTATTAGACAAAGTTTTTAAGTCAGCGATTATAATTATGTTCAAAGAATTAAAGGAAATCATGTGTAAAATATTAAAAGAAAGAATGAGAATGATATATCACAAAATAGAGAATGTCAATAAAAAGACAGAAATTATAAAAAAGAACCAAGTAGAAATTCTGGAGTTGAAAAGTATAGCAATTGAAATGACGAATTCACTAGAAGAGCTTTAACAGGTGAAAAAAAGAATCAGGAAACCTGAAGATAGGTCAGCTGAAATAATCTAGTCTCAAAAATAGAAAGAAGAAAAAAGAAAAATGAACAAATCCTCAAAGATTTGTGAGACATCACTGAGTGTATGCATATAATCATAATAGGAGTCTCAGAGGAGAAGAGAGAGAGGAAGGGCAAAAACAGTATTTGAAGGAATAATCACTTAAAATTTCCTAAATTTGATAAATCTACACATTCTAAGTACAATAAGCTCAACACATTATAAATACAATAAGCACAGACATCCACACCTGAACACATAATAGTCAATCTGTATAAAACCAAAGACAGAATCTTTAAAGCAGAAAGAGAAAAATGGCTTTTCACATACAAGGGATCCTCAGTGAGATTGACAGTTAATCTTTTGTCAGAAACTTTGGAGGCCAAAAGATAATGGGATGACATATTCAAAGTGCTGAAAGGAAAAAACTGTCAATCAGGTATTTCATATCCAGAAAAACTATACTCCAAAAATAGAGAAATTCAAAATGAAGGAAACAAACAAAAACAGAGAGGGTTTGTGGCTAGAAGACCTGCCATATAACAAATGCAAAGGGAGTCCTTCAGGCTAAAATAAAAGAACAAATAAAAGAACACCAGACAGTAACTAGAATACACACGAGGAAATAAAGAGCACTGACAAGTAAATATAACTTCTTAGGTAAATATGTGAGATAGCATAAATGTATTTTTCATTTGTAACTCTACTTCTATCTGATTCAAAAGATGATTGCATAAAGCAGTAATTAATTATAAAACTATGTTGATGGACTTCTAAGGTATAAATTAATAGAATAATATTTATGTGAAAATAATAGCACAAAGGACAGAGGAGAGAATGGAGCTATATTGAAGCAAAATTTTTGTATGCTATTGACAGTAAGCTGGTATTACTTCAAATTAGATAATATTTTAAATCCAGGTATTAATTACAATGCCCAGAGCAACCACTAAAAAAATAACTAAATATATAAAATTAAAAGCAACAGGGTAGATCTGAGGATTTTAATTAAGGACAATCATTTAAGACACTGCCAATCTAAATTCTAAGATTGAAATTCCTGGGATAGGAATTCATTCTAGTTGGGTCATGCCCATTATTGTGTTTAGACCAGTAGGTTCCAAGACTGGCAGACATCTAGAATTGCATAGGACCGACAGCAGGAGGTATTTTCTCCAAAAGAGTAGATATATGGCAGAAAAAAAATAAACAATGACCACTAAATGTGTTAACACTTTGTTAATCAAAATTTTGATTAATCAAAATGGACTATTTAATGTGATTCTGCCGGATAATAACATATAGAAAATTTGTACTATGCTATAAACACAAGTAAGTTTGATAATGGGGCAATGTGAATTAATGAGGAGTACCATGTATATCAAATTCTGGAATAAGTTGTGAAATACTGAAATAGAATATTGGATTCCCCAGGAAGTTTGAAACTGCAAATTTGTTTTAGTTTCCTAAGTGTTATACTGACTCTCGTTGCAAGGCATGTGAAATTAACTTATCAATCTAAATAAGTTGTAGTTGGTTTAAAAAATTCCAAACAAAATTAAAAGATAAATGAAGAGACTGGGGAAAGTACTTGGAACACATACAACATATTCAAGAGTTATTATCTATAATACATAAGAAACTCTTACACTTCGAAAAGAAAAAGACCAGTAACTCAAAAAGAAAAATGAACTACGTATATGAATAAATAATTTAGAGAACATAACATCCAAAAGAGAAAAACAGAAAACATGAACAGCCCCACTAGCAGTGATGAAATACAAATTAGAGCAACAACAATCTACCACTATTCACTTAACAGAATGGCTAAAATTATACAGAGAAAATTGTTACATCCTTTTAAAAGTAACTCCTTTAACATTTTAAATAGAGCAAACTTCCTATCTAGAAATCAATCCTTCAGAAAATTAAGCACCAGGGCATTTAGACACACATAGGATGTTTACTGAAACATTAATGACAGTGGCAATTTTTTTTAAAGAATCTGAATATCATGAATAGGGAAACTCTTGAATAAACTTTGATATATCCAAAGCCTTATGCAGATTCTAAAATAAAAGAATGAATTAGAGGAATACCAGTTAAATTGGAAGAATTTTTGTGACACTATTTTATGAGAAACGCAATAAGCAGTGTATATACTATGATTTCTCATTTTATAAAATAAATAAAAACAAACACATGTATATGAAGTTATATTAGCATGCTTACTTTTAAAATAGTTGAGAATGAGGGAGAGTAGTGATGGGGAGAGTCAGGTAAGAAAAGACTAAAAAAGGGGTGTCTAAAAGAAAATACAACATACACTGAATGATTGCATATGTGCATATATGGATGGACATGTGCATAAAGAGATGAGTGAAAATATGATCGCCAAAACATTTATAGTGGTTATTTCAGGGTATGGGTGTTTATTTCCTTCCTTATACTTTGATGTATTTGAATTTTTGCAATAAGCACCAATTTATATACAACCAAAGAATGGTTATATATTTTTAAATGTGTGTGTGTCTAATTTCCATGGGGGGTGAATGAGTCAGAAACATACCCTGCCTTGCAGACCCTGACAGTTAGTGGGGAGACAAGAGGACACAACCAGCTGCAACATACAGCCAAATGTAATGAGTGTAATAACAGAAGCACACACAGAGTGCTGAGAGAGACATTAATTGATCTCACAGATCTGACTGGGAAGATCTGGAAGAATTTCATTAAAGGAGAAGGCATCTGAGTTGAATCACAAAGGCTTGGGAGGATTCAACAGGTAAAGAGAGAAATAAAGAGAAATGCAGCATAAAAGAACAGAGCTAGCAAAATAAAGAGGGGCATCAGAAAACAAGGGTATATTCAAAGAGTGGCAAGTGGCCTGGCTTGGTATAACTGCGACATAGGTGTTGAGTGGACAGAAGGTTGCACCAGGGACTGGTGCTCCTGAGAATCTAATGCCTGATGATCTGAGGTGGAGCTGAGGTAGTGATGCTAGCTATAGGAAGCAGCTGCAAATACAGAGGATGCTTGTCCGCTGCTCACCTCCTGCTGTACAGCCCGATTCCTAACAGGACACTGACCAGTACTGGTTCTCCCACCAGGGGTTGGGGAACCCTGATTTAGATTGTATTTCAACTGCAGAGAGCAGCTCTGCAGGTCTGTGTGTTCAGGGTGGGGAGAGACAGGAGGCAAAAAAAGCCAGTTAGGAAACAATTACAATGATTCAGCCCAAAGTAACTGAAGTCTAACAAAGCAGCAGGGTGGGAATGCAGGGGGGCAGGGGGCGGGGAAATTCCAGGAACATTTCTCAAGTAATAGGGCAGGCCTTGGAGGTAGAGGTAAAACCTTCTGTGGCTGGCAGCTGAGGAGCTGGGGATACTCTAATCTGAGAAAGAGAACATTGGGATTGGAGGAGGTAACCACATTCAAGGAAAGATCTTTTGGAATATAGAGGGGTTTGCTAGAATAACTGACTAAGAGCTCATAGAGAAATTCTGAGCTATCGGATCACAGAGATCAGAAGGACAAATCCTCAATCTAGAACCACAGAATGAAGGATCTGATTCTGGTCTCTGAAGTCAGTTGTTCTAAGGAAAAGGTGAACTCACAAGCCTTAACTAGCACAGCCCCCACGGAGGAGGATTAAATCAGCTTCCCTCAGTTTCTACACATTTCAAATTAAAGGGTCTGACTCTATGGAATGAGAACTCTGTAAAGAGTCCTGGGTAAAATCTCAGACGTAATTTTTGCTCTTGGGAAATCCAGCTTTATGGTCACTGCTTTGGGGAAACCCTTGGCTATTCTCTCTTCCTTATTTTCCCCCTCAGCTGAACCTTTCTGTGAATAGAATTCTTTTGGGTAACATCGTGCCTATGACATCTAAGAAAGTCACTACTGTCCTTTTGGAGCCAGAGTGGCTTTCCTCCCTTACCCTCTTGCCAGCCAAGGGTTTCCTTAAGGCAGCAGGAAAAATGCATTATTTCACAACCAGCATAAATACTTCTGAGGTTTTAAAATAAAATAAATGAAAATATTAACAGTCTAAATAGATTCTCGAGACCCTTTCTAGATCTCTCATCTCTGGATTATCTTTGTTTAAGATGCCTTCGGGATGTCTTAAAGGCTCACACATATTTTTAAAGGGTGGCTTTCTTTTAGTATTCCTGAGAAAAGTAACGTTCTTGTCCTTCTGATTATAAAAGAAGTACAAGCTCAACGTAAAAAATTTGTAAACCCACAGAGTATAAAATAAGAACACTAGTTGGCAACTCAACCCAAGAAGCAAAAAATGAACATTTGCATGGAATCCTTCCAGTCCTGCTACTAGCCTGTTGGAGCCCGGCGCCTGAGGCTCCACGGGCGCGGGGCTAGCTTGTGAGGCAGCCCCTGGCCGGAGGCCCGGGAAAGGGCGCCGCAGGTTGGCACGCACCGAGATAGGGAGGGGGCAGCGTGCCCGGAGGCGGGGCTGCCCTCGGGGTCTCGGCGGCGGAGCGAGGACAGAGACGCTCGCGGTTAGCGGAGAGCCCGGCGCGTCGGGCCGCGCGTCCCGGAGCGGTCCGGGTCGTGCCGGCGCTTCCCGGCGGCCGAGCCCAGGGTCCGCGCGCGCCACGCGGGGCGGTGCCAGCGGAGAGGCGGGAGGCGCGGCCCCGCCAGGGTCCCGGCAGAGGCGGTCCCGCCAGAGGCTGTCCCGTAGGGCCCCGCACGCCCGCGCACACCGCAGAGGCCGGCGCCGCCGTCCAGCCGCGTCCACGCCCCGCTGCGGGCGCGGCAGTGGGTGCGGTTCCCGGTCCTGGCACTGCCCCCGCCCCTCTTCGTCCCTTCCAGCCCCGCGCACCCGCGAGAGACCCAGGCACCGTGGGCGTCCCGCCGCCAGCCGCAGGCTTGGCGCTCCTCGGCGGTCGGGGACCTGGTGAGGTGAGCAGCGCGCCCTTGAACGTGTCCTCAGACTGCCTTGCAGGGGCACGTTCACCCCAGGGTGCAGGGTGGAGGGTAGTATGCGCTCCCTCGCCGGGACAGTGAAGTCCTAAATGCAGAAAGTTTTATTTCACTGCAGTCCGTCGAACTGCCTTGTTTTGGGCTGAGAAGAGTCGCCCTGGAGCTGCAGCATCCTTGTACACTGGCAAGCAGCCGTTTCCAGCTTAGCTCGCTCAGAAACTACAGGCCATTTGTTAGAATTCGGTGTTTGAATGGTGTATATCTAGGTATACATGCGCTCCTGCAGAATACAAACCTTGAGGTTTCTCTTTAGAATCGAGTTTTGTCGTTAACATTTCAGAATAGTAAACCTTGGGGAGAAAAGTCATGGCATAATACCTCTTAGTCTTCTCTTTGTTGGTTTTCTAGGTAAATGTGTGTATGAATAATAGGCAAATTATGTCCTAGCCTATAATGAAATGTCTTTCCTGTGTAGTCCTTTAAACAAGGATATGGAGGATAACATTAAATTATTGCATCCCTACGTAAAAATGAAAGATTTTCAGATGGGGATTAAAAGCTGGAAAAAATTGTTGATATTGTTGTATTAGGCAGCAAGTCCTGTAAAGGAAAATGAATTTTCTTCACCAGTGGAAAAATACAGCATAGTAAGCTTCCCTGCAGGCTGGGTAAGGGCCAGGCTTGCAAAACAGTAGCTTCTTCCTTTGCTACAGGTGGAACAAAGGGATGTGGAAATAAATGGCGGAGGAAGTGATTGTATGTAGTGTAAGGCAGTTTGAGTCCGAAGAATAAAATGCTTTAGCAAGCTATGCTTAAGTTAGGGATCTCTTGGGAGGGGAGTGGTGGCTTTCTGGTCCTCATTTTGCCAGCCTAATTCCACTTGAGGGCCACCACTGTCTCTAGAGTGCTGTCTGTATTTCCATCTCCTCTTCTACCGCCAGCTTTTAGCTTCTCCCTGTTCCTCCATAAAGTCTAGAATTAAGCCTGGTCAGAGATAGAGTTATGGTAGCCTGGGGATAGAGAACTTCAAGTCTAGTGAAAGCAGAATGGTGGTCTAGGGGAGACCCAGGGGGTGGGTGGGATGAAGCCTAGAAAGCTGTCTAAAGAATGGGAGGATGATTGATGGAAAGAAATTCTCTGGGAATACGTGCTTAACAGTTTGTTTGTTGCTGAGGGTATTAATATTGTTGTTGTTTGATCATAAGGGTATTTCAAGATGGGGTTGGGGGAGTGTGAAGACTTCTCTGAAAAGTCCCCACCCCTCAATTCACATTTTATTCTACTCCCTTATGGGTTTTCAAAGAGTAGTTGGGGGCAGGGTAGGAGGAAAGAAGCGCTGAGGTTCTGACATGCCATAGAGACCATGGACCATGGACAACCTTGGCAGAGAAGTTGGATTTGCACGTTGAAAGGAATGTTCTACCTTTAGTTAAAAATCAGAGCCTTTATTTTGCAGAAAGATATTGAGGACCACAATATTCATGTACAGTTGCTGATGACTTTTGCCTAATAAATATTCAAACTCCTCTTTTTTTCTCCAACATTTTATTATGAAAAATTTCAGACATCCAGAAAAGTTACCTACCCCTGTTTTTATAACCTTATAACTAGCTTGAGACATAAACTTATCAATAAAAGTGAGCATTTGGAATCCAGACATACATGATCTGGAACCAGACAGAACTTGAATCAAAAGGTGGTTAAGAAATAGATATGTGAAGGATATTAAGATGATGAGGGGAAAAAATAGGGATCTAATTCTTCTGACTCTTTCCTAAGAATCTTAGGCAAATCTTTTAATAACTCCCTTTTCCCCATTCTTAAAACATCACTCCCCTGCTTAACATTCTCCAGTGGCTTCCCTTTACACTTTGAATAAAATCCTCCTCTCTTCTAGAGCTTACCAAAGCCCTGTATGTTCTGACCTGTTTGACCTCATGTGCTGTCACTCTCCTGTCCTTTGCTCTTCCCTGTGCCTGGACACTTTTCCCTCAGATACTTGTACTACTACTTCTCTCCTTGATATATTCAGGCCTCTTTTTCAAATATGACCTTTTCCCTGACCAACTGATCTAAACCAACCCTTTGTCACTCCCTGTTCTCTGATCCTGCTTTACTTCTTCATTGCACTTATCATTCATTGCCTGGCATTATATAGTATATATGTTTCTTTATTAATTGTCTGTATATCCCCCACTGGAAAAAAGCTATTTAAGAACAATAAATTTTTATATTAATGCTACTTTCTTGTTTGACATATTCTAAGCAATTAACAAATAATTATTGAATTAATTAGATAAAGAACAGAAATAAGGCATTGACTCCCATAAGAGTTGCAGAACTCCCTTGGCAAAAGACTAGAAGTTTTTCTAGGTAACTTAAGTCAATCAATATTTTATAGGTAAATGATCCTGGAGATCAGTGGCCTCTTTTATCCCCATAGCGCTTTTAAGCTGAACCCTGTGCTAGAAGCTGGGCCAGTTTTGACAAATTGACATCCCAAACAAGATATAAAACATTTCAATCTCAGAAATTTCTCATACACCTGACACTAATATAATATTTTATATAAACTGTAATTGAAAAACTTTTTTAATTATTAAAAAAAATTCCATATGCTCCTGGCTAGTCACCCCCACCATCCACAAGCAACTTTAGTTATGATTTCTGTTATCATAGATTAGTTTTATGTTCCTGAACATCAAATGAATTCTCATGGTATGTACTTTCGTGTCTGATTTCTTTTTGCTCAACATAATGTCTGTGAGATTCATCCATGTTGTTGAGTATATCAGTTGTTCATTTCTTTTTATTCCAAGATAATATTTCACAGTATGAATATCTACCATGTGTTTATCCATTCTCTTATTGGTGGACACTCATGTTGTTTCCAGTTTGAGGCTATTTAAATAAAGCTGTCATGAACATTCTTATAGGGTCTGTCTCATTTTGAGTGCTATGTACTTTATTTGAAAATCTTTGTGCCCCAGTGCTGAGAGAAGTATGGCAAGGTTCTGGGAGTTGCGACTGATGCGGCAGCCTGCTGGCAGCCCAGTGAGCACCTTTCCCAGGCAGTTTCATTTGGCACTGATCTACCTCCCACACTAGAGGAAGAACACTTGGAAAATGAGTGTCCATGCAAATCAGGGAGCCCTCAGGTGCACTTTCAGTGTTTAGATCCTTAGAAGAGACAATAGAATGCCTGCTGCCATTGCTGTTGTATTCCCCTCCTCCTCTTAGCTCCCCATTCCTATACAAGTAGACTTTTTTCAACCACTGAGCACTTTGCTATCGAGGAGTTTAAATATTTATGAACAAGAGTCTTGTTCAGAGCCTGATAAAATATTTATGTGTTTCCATGGTGTACCAGTTTCCATCTAGATTTTTCAAGGCGTTTTTCTGAGACGCTTGTCATAATCATGAGGTACCCAAACAGAGGTAGATGATATGGCTAGAGAATATCCTGTGTTATTGAACCTCACCTTGCAGAGCACCCTGCTTTCTAGTGATGGGAAAGAATGAGCACATAAGAGAATGGGCATTAATAGTGTCTGGATCAGGAGAAAGAATGCATGTGCTGATGAAAAAGAAGGGCCTGTTAATATAGTACTCCTAAAGGTGTGAATTCAGAGAGTATAGTGGGAAAGAACTTGTTAGACAAGGAGAGATTAATTAAGATGGGATGTGTTCATTCCAAATAGGAGAATGAAGAAATCAGCCTTGAAGAAGACTTGATGTAGACAAGGCCTATATACAAGACAGCTATGCTGAGTGCTATAATTATCACACCTGCTCTGAAAATAAGGGGAAGGAGTGGAGGCTAGCTGAGGTTTCTGGGTGGAGGGAGGGCGGGTTAGGGATAGAGAGTTAGCTATTTCAAAAGTAATTATTTTTCTCTAAGGAAGAAGTGCCTTTTGCGTCAAGTTCTGAAGGAGGTGTGGCTCTTTGACTGGCAGCTGTTATGTGGAAGGGCATTTTCTGAAAGACAGAATAACTTGAGCAGGTAGTCAAGTCATTACCAAAGTGGTGGTGTGGCTTGACTAAGAGGAGGGAAGGTCAGGTCAGGACGGGTTTGATATAAGAGATAAAAATAGGAGACCTAAAGGCCAGCTTGTCAGGGACACAGGAGCATTGACTTTAGCCTGTTTGTTGTGAGGAATCATGTGACTTTTGACCAGAGATTAGGTCAGATTTTGAGCAATTCTTGAGAGGTTCATCCAGCCCAGGCAAGGCCTTGAGGCCTGTTTTATCCAAGGCACTTCCAGAATATTCTTCTGTGCCCAGTCCAGTCTACTTTGTACAATCTACTCTAAAGGAAATAAACAAGACAGGGTTCAGATTCATTCAATATATTCCTGGGCCTGACCGGAAACAAGTCTTACCAACACCTTTTTCCCCCCGTATAACACTATACGTGACTCAGAATGCTCTGAGTCAAACTGAATTCATAGGCTATATGCTGCGTCCTCTGATCTTCATGGCTACTTTGCCTCGGTGGGAGAATTGAGAAGGTCTATCACCTGAACCCAAATCTGGGTCAGTAGACTTTAGATGTGGGTTGCTAGGCAACAGAGGACAAAGAGATGAGGCTGGCAGACCATTCCTGCAGAACTCAGACCTGCTTTGACCAGGCTACTGGGCAGTGACTGGAGAGGGTTGAGGTCATGCAGATTGATAACCCATAGACAGGACTGGCCAGCCACTTCCACATATGTTCTCCTTTCAGATTGCAGGTTCCTATCAAAAGTATCTCCAAAATGTTTATTTTTTAACTCATAATGAAAATAGGGAGGGCAGTTGGGAGGAATGTTAAGCCTATCAGTAATCTATACCTTGATGTTTGTGATAAGGAAGAGATAAATGTGGAAGTGATGGCTCTGGGGAAGTCACTCTTCAGTGCTTTTGAGAGGAGCTCTGCATGTAAATAGATTAGTCTGAAAACACTGGAGTTCTGATGAGGAGAAGGAATTCCTTGGTGTAAGGACAAGAAAGGGAATGGGAAGGCCTCTTAGAGAAGCTTCATGATTCTGCTCACAGCCTTGCTGGTTGCTCTGTTGCCACCATGGGCACTTGTTCCAGACTGACAATGTGAATACATAGGAATGAATGCTCTGGGTCTTTCCATTACCATTTGTCTATTTTGGAAAGTCACACTATCAGTTAGCCAGCCCTGCTTCCTGATTTTCCAAGAGTAACTGGGGAGACCTAAGGAAGAAGGCAGAAGCGAATGCCTTAACTAGGAAAATGGTAAGAGCCTAAAGCTGTGGTCTGGACTGAAGATGCAGTGAAGGCCTAAAATGTTGGTCTGGCTTGGCATCAGACCAATATGGTCCTTCTTAGCTTCATTCTAAAACTATTCCTTGTTTTCTGTGTGGAGTGGAATCTCCCAGGAGCCACATTAACTGTAGTGTTTCCTCTAAAAAGGTGAACAGAATGCATGCTTGAGTACTTTTTCCAAATGGACACTTCGATGATTCTGTGATTGTGCCCAGGCTAGTGATGACTGCCTGCTTTTGGATACTGTTAGGATAGAACCAGAAGGTCAAGTAAAGAGGGAATGAGAAACAATAAAAAGCAGCAGACAAGAAAGAGAAGAGAGTAAATGACCTGCTAAGATTCTGGGTACCCAGTTATCTGTAAGTGAAAAACTGGATGAAAGATCAAATAACCACCCATGGGAAATTTTACCTGCAACTATTGCTGACTTCCAAGGCAGCTGTGAGGAGAAAAGAAGGGCTGAGACGTGAAGACTACTGTCACGGTCTGAGGAATATTAATACAGGCTTGACACATCAGAACATGTAGCCACACCACAGCCGTGCAGATAGCAGCAGTAATATGCTGTCTACACCGCCTTTCACACTTCCACACATTTCCTCATATCAATTCATAATATTAGGTATATATGTGAGACATTCATCTATACTCTCAAATCTACACAAACGCAGACCTACTTTAAAAAGTAAATATAAAGACAAGAAGAAACTATTCCAAAATATTGCTAGCAGTGGGATTATAAATGATTACTTTTCTTTTTCAAACTTATCCATATTTTCCATGATTGCTATAGCAAGCATTTCTGTGAAAATCAAGAAAATGTTAAATAAAGACTCTATTAAAGAGGTTAATTTAGGGAGATAGAAGAGGCATGGGTTGAGGACAGTAGGATTATACAAGAGAAAAAATATGTTGGATGATGGATAAACGATCAAAAAAGTTAATTCTTCACAGGCTGGTAGTTTCTGCATATTATTCTCTTTATTACTGAATATCATATATCTGTTGCCCTCCAGAAGATCTGGAAGCTTCTATTAGCATGCAAATACTGAAATGCAAATACTGAAATGCAAATACTGAGGCAAGTGTCATACCTCCAAGGCCTGAATGGGCAACAACTGGGAGGCCCACAGCTGGCTTTCAGTGGTCCTCAAAGAATCTTCCACCGAAGTATTTACACAGAACACTTCAAACCTGGGTGGCAGCATCTTTCTCACAGAGTTTAAGGTTTATTCCTGCAGTGGCTGGGTTGGCCTCGTGCATCTTATCTCTGAAGTATGGAACAGAAGCCAACAAAGGCTGTCTTTCAGTGGTTGCAGTAGTAGGGTTTTTCCAAACAAATTCTCATCCATGCCTCTACAGGGCGCTCACTGGCCCTGGAGGCCCCTTGGAAAGTTCTGTGGCTGAGGCTTTGGAGAGGCAAAAGTAGTTTTCATTTCATAGCCACTAGCCTTTTCCAGAGGCACTGTCTCATCTGTGCTTTAATTGGCTTCTGTTGAGGGACCCATGGTGAGGCCTTTTTCCCAGAGAAGTTGGTATTTACCTCTACCCACCAGGGTCAATTTAAAGCAAATGCCGGAGTACTACACACCCCACTAAATTCTGGGGTCTGGGATTACTTGTAATATTATTTGTAATTATTAAAGTCTCAAATCCTTTTTATGTTCTAAATTTATTACATTTTTAAATTATAAGATTAATACACACTCTTTGTAATGAGTCTAGTAAGACAGCAGTATATAAATAAAATGTTATTAACCTCTATGTTCTCCCCCTTCTGTATTCCTGCCAAAACCACTATTAAAAGTTCAGTATGAATTCCTTCACTTTTTCTATGTTCAAACAAACATGTTATTTTCTATTTCATATGTAGATGGGATCCGGTAATACCAGTTACTGTTATTTGCTTCATTTTCTATTATGTACACATACATTTAATTAATCCAATTATTTTTAATAGCTACATATATTCCTTTGTAAAAAATTCCGTAATTTTCCCTATTATTTCTGTATCGATAGATATTTCATTTTTTCCTCTTTTTTTTTTAACTACAAAATATGCCACAATAAACATTCTACATTTAGCCTTATACTTTGGTATTTATTTGCATAGGAAGATTCCCCAAATTGGCATTTCTGGGTCAAAGGGAATACATACAATTTTAATTCTTACCGTGGGTCTCTCCTACAGAAGTTGTTTCCCTTTCTCCTTTTGTCTTTCTGTCCCCTCTCCCACTGCCTTTCTCCAGGGAAGGCTGCATATTTAGGCAGGAGAGCCCTGCAGTGAGAACTCATCCTTGCCAAGTGTGGATTAGATCAGCTCAGTGGGGAACAGGTCTGCATATCTCGTTGCATTGTGTCTCTATTGCTTCTGGTTGGCCAGACTGTTTACAGTCCCCCCTTGCTCATTTATTCCACACTGTGGAATTATACATGGTCTTCATCTGTAGCAGGAGCAGTGTGATCATAAGGGGCGGGGGAGGAAGTGGGGGTATTCAGAGAGAATAGACTGTTACAGTGCTTTCTTACAATGCCGTATCTGCTATGTTTTTTGTTATGCCCTTTCTTTAATAGTTGGATTGAGAAAAATTCTTCAATTCCATCTCGGTGTTCTAATTTGAGGGACTTGGGCCTTGGGGACTTATATGAGTATATATATAGTCAATCAGCTACTACAACTGATTGCTTGACATGAGGATAATTAGTTAAGAAGGTAGGGGTCTTGGAGCTTAAGGATCAGTGCCAAGCAACAGATGTGAACATTTTTAAACAAATGAATTTAACAAACCTGGTATTAGGAGCAAGCTCCCCAGGACTACTTGTCTTTCATTTTTAGTTTTGTTCTTGTTTGGATGTAAAACTTCAATCTAGTCTACCAGACTAGAGAGAAATGGGACTCCCATCACACCAGGGCTGGAGAAAATATCAGAGAAGCATTAAGGGAAGCTGGTGAGTACAAACAAATGAAATATAAAAAGCAAACTGACAAAAGAAGAAGTAAATGAGATTTTAAAATCCTCAGCTGATGGCTACTGTGTGACCAGTGGGCCTGTGAGCTCGGGAACATTTTATGGAAATCTATGATCTCTGATCCCCATTAAAAACCCAATGGCAAGTCTGTGTTCAGAATACAAACATTAGTTAAGTGGAGGGAAAGAAATTATGGAGTCCTGTGGCAGACATTTTGCTATTGTCTTCTAGAACACATGCTACATTTTTACTCAGTAGCTTTGAAATGGATTTCTAAGCCCTAGATTGAAAACTAAAGGAAGAAAGAAAAACCAGAATAGAAATTATGGCAATTAATTTCTAAAGAGAAACTTTAACTTTATTTGAATAGGTATAAATCTGCAGATAAGCCCTAGCTTTTGTGCTAATACATACTTTTTACATAAACTTTAAATTTTAAATATACACTGATCAATAATAATGATAGTAACCAGTCCCTCTGATAGGTTTGTCTTTTATAACTTAGGGATTCTTTAATAGATCTTAGTTGGTGTCATAGTTAATAGTAAGGGTAGTATATCTTATACTCTTTGCACTGTCATTTGTGTCTGTGAAGATTATCTTTAAAGAGCTTGGTCTTGTCCGTAAAAAATTTTAAGGTTAAACATATTACAAGACATTAAGTGTCTGTTTCTGTCTATAATGGACTACCCAGTAGTAAACCATTGCTGCCATAGGAGACATCTAGAAAAGTTATATTTAAAAAGACTATTTGAAGACGTAAAGACCCACTAAGACAGCCAGAACTTAAGAATTAAGACCTCAGGAAGAGCAGAAACTCACTGAGTATCCCACATTCTAGGGTGCTTTTTCCCTTGAGACAGTTACCACCTAAGGAGAAGCTAAGAACCCAAGCAAACAGCATCCGCTAAAGTAAGAGAAACTGAGCAGAACATTCAGCAGTCTGAGAAGTCTGGGGATCAAAAATTAAAAAAAGGAAAAAGAAGAAGGAATTCCAGGATAAATGAACCAGGACATGAGGGGCCATGATCATGGAAAGAAAACAGGCACAGAGAAATCAGCTCACTAATCTGAACAATTTTCCTTCCAAATCATTCACTAATTTATAAGTAGCCCAAAATGTAAAATAAACAAACAAAAAGCCCAACAGAAAGCAACTGCTAAAAAGCCAAGAAGCTAATCAGAAGTGCTTATAATCTTAAATTTTATAGAAAAAAAATTGGAGAGTAGCATTCACCAAAGTGAAAAGAACACTGTGATGGTTAATTTTATGTGTCAACTTGAGTGAACTTCAAGATACCCAGCTATATGGTGAAACATTGTTTTGGGGTGTACCTATGGGGGTGTTTCTAGAAGAGAGGAGCATTTAAACTTGTGAGCTGAGTAAAGCAGTTGGTCCTTTCCAGTGTGAATGTGCCTGAGTAGAACAACAGAAAGGCAGAGGAAGGTTGGAATTTCTCTGCCTGATTGTTTAAAACGGGACATTGATTTTCTCCTGTCCTTGGCACTCTTGGTCCTCTGGCCTTCAAACTCAGACTGGCATCTACACCATCAGCAGTCTGGCTCTCAGGCCTTCGAACTATGACATTGCTTTCTTGGGTCTGTATCTTGCAGATGGCAGATTGTAGGACTTCTCAGCCTCTTTAACTGCATAGGCCAAAACCTCTAACAAATCACTTTTCTTTATGTTTAAAATACTGGTCCTATTTCTCTGGAGGACCCTGACTAATGCAAACACCCTAGGTTTTCAGCTAGTGCAAAAAAGAATTCAGTCTCCCTGAATTGAGAAAACAGTTTCAAGTTGAGGAAGACCAAGGCAGCTAGAGTTTGTAGGACCGAGTATTGGAGAGGAGAAGGACTGTGCCTGAAGACTTAGCCCAGAAATAGACTTGCTCTTATAAAAAGATGAAATCCAATTCCCAACCAGATCAGTCGCTGATTAATCTGTTTTCATTCTAACACTGCAGCAGAAGCTAAAGAATATATTCATTGGAGATCATATATTCACATGATCCAGAACCTCTCTATTCTTACTGAATGGTTTCTGATATTCAGTAAAACAAAACAAAAGCTGGTATACCAAAATACAGTTTCTAGAAAATGGTGCAAAAAGAGAATTCAGCCTCCCTGAATTGAGAAAACAGTTTCAAGTCTAGGGAGACCAAGGCAGCTAGAGTTTGTAGGAACAAATATTGGAGAGGAGAGGGCTGCACTAGACATGAGAAAATATATAATTTTTTTATTGTTTAAACCTCCTTTAAATATAATTTTTACAGTTTAAAGAAAAATAAAGACATGTTGTTGGTTTTATAACCATATGTAAAAGGAAGTATATGGCAATAACAGCATAAAGGCTGAAGTGAAGACATGGAACTATATTGTTGTAAGGTGTTTATACTACATATTAAATGATATGATATCACTTGGAGATAGACTGATAAGTTAAAGATGTATTTATAAAAATGAAACTAATCACAAATAAAATATCATAAGTATAGCCAGTAAGCCAACAGAGAGATAAAATAGAACCATAAAAATACTCAGTTTACCTAAGAGAAGGCAGAAAAGAAGAGAAAAAGGAACAATTAAGAAATAATATAAATAAAAAACAATAGCGATATGATACATTTAAACCTAAACACACCAATAATTTCTTTAGATGTAAATGATCCCAGCACCTCAACTAAAAGGCAAAAATTGCCAGATAGAAGAAAAATGCAAAACCAACTGTGTGCTATGTACAAGAAACACATTTTATATATTAAGACACAAATAGATTAAAAGAAAGGATGGAAAAGGTTCACTGTACTAACGCTAATCAAAATACAGCTGAATAGCAATGTTAGATAAAGTAGATTGCAGAGCAAATAATATTACCAAGGATAAAGAAATCATAATGATAAAGTAGTCAATTCATCAAGAAGACATAACAATATTAAGCATTTATGCACCTTTCAAAATACATGAAGTAGAAATCATATGACTTCAAGGAGAAATAGACCAACCCATAATTGTAGTCAACATTTCATTCGCTTTCTCTTAGTAATTGATGTAATAGAAGACAGAAAATAATTAAGGACATAGAAGAAGGAACCAATCAATCAGCTTGATCTCACTGATCTTTATAGAGCGCTATAACCATCAGCAACAAAATACGCATTCTTTTTTATTGTCCATGAACTTTTATTAAGATAGACCATATTTTGAGACTTAGAACAATTCTCAATACATTTAAAAGGATTCAAGTCATACAAAATATGTTCTTGACCAATATGGAATTAATCAAGAAATCAAAAACAGAAATCTTCAAATATTTGGAAACTAAACAGTGTACTTTAAAATAGCTCACAAGTCAAAGAGGAAGTCAAATTAGAAATGAGAGATTATTTTGGACTGAATGAAAATGAAAAGTCATGTATGAAAAGCAGTGGTTAGGTGGAAATTTATAGTGCTAAGAGCTTGTAGAAGAAAAGTTTCAAATCAATATCAGCTTCCATTGTAAGAAACTAAAACAAAACAGAGCAAATGAGACCCAAAATAAGTAGAAGAAAGGAAGTACTAAATATCAAAGCAGAAATCAATAAAATAGATATTAACAACAACAACAAAAGAATCCGTGAAAGTAAATGCCGATTGATTGCGAATATCAGTAAAATCAATAGACCCTAGCCAGACTGATCAGGGTAAAAAGAGGACAGACACAATTTACTAATAGTATGAATTAAAGAGATGACAACACTACAAATTCTACAGATACTTTAAGCAGCTTTATGCCAATAATTCCATCAAATTAGATGACGTGAACAAATTTCTTAAAAGACAAACTACCAAAGTACTCAAGAAATATTAGAGAATGTGAAAGCCCAGATCTATTAAAGAAAAAGTCTCAGCAAAGTGGGAATAAAAGAGAACTTCCTTAATCTGATAATAGGAATCTATGGAAAACCTGCATCTAATGTTATATTTAACAGTAAAAGAACTAATACTTTCCCCCCTAAGATCAAGAAAAGACAAGGATGTTCACTCTCACTGATTCTTTCAACATTGTCTGGGAGGTCCTAGCCAATACAATAAGGTAAGAAAAAGAAATGAAAGGCATCCAGTATGGGAAGGAAGAAGTAAAAACTGTCTTTATTTGCAAGTCACCTGATTATCTATATATAATATTCAATGGAATCTACAAAAGAGCTACTAGAACTAATGAATGAGTTTAGCATTGTTGCAAAATACTATCTCAATACACAAACATCAATTGTGCATATTGATTGTTGAACAATCAAAATTGAAAGTAAAAATAAATTTATAATAGCATTAAAAAATATGAAATACTTAGGTATAAATTTGATTTAAAAAATATGCAAAGTGTATATACTGAAAACTACAAATCCTTTCTGAGAGAAATTGAGACCTAAATAAATGGAGAGATGTACCTTATTCGTGGGTGCTGCGAACTGAATGTTTGTGTCTCTCCCAGATTCATATGTTGAAATCTAGTCTTCAGTGTGATGGTATTTGGAAGTGGGGTCTTTGGGAGGGTTCTCCCATCATGAATGAGATTAGTGCCCTTACAAGAAGACACCAGAGAGCAAGGTAGCACTTTTTCCATCGTGTGAGGCTAGAACGATGAGTCAGCCATCTGCAGACTGGAGTTAGGTTCTCATCAGAACTCAGCCATGCTGGCACCATGACCTAGGACTTCTGTCCTCCAGAACTGTGCGAAATAAATTTCCATTGTTTATAAGCCACCCAGTCTATGTCACTTAATTAAAGCAGCCAAGCTCACTAAGACAATGATTAGAAGACTCAATATTGTTAAGATGCCAGTTCTCCCCTACTTGATCTATAGGTTTCATACAATCTCAGTCAAAATCCCAGATGACCTTTTTGTAGACATTGATAACCTCATTCTAAAATTCATGGGAAAATGTGCAGTATCTAGAATTGCCAAACAACTTTTTTTTTTTTTAAGAACAAAGTTAGAGAACTCTTGATACCTGCTCATTATTTCAATGGAAGAATAGTTTTATAGGTGTATACATATGTTAAAACTTCCCAAATTGACACTTTAAATATGTGCTGTTTACTGTATGTAATTTATACCTTAATAGAGCTGTTTTAAAAGGCTAATAGGAAAATTTAAGTAAAAAATACAAAAGGAACATAGAACAGGTTAGAAAAAATAAATAACATAAAGGTTTTTCACTCATTTATGTCAGTAATCATCTTAAGAATAAATATACTATTCCAATGAAAAATAAATATTATACTAAAGAATAAACATTAAAAAATAATTATTAAAATGTTTTAATTGGTGACAGAGTTTGCTATAGCCTTTATCATCTTAGTGCAACATGTTTTATTGGCAAGTAGCCACAAAGAAATTAAAATGTCTTGAATTATCTAGGGTGTTGTGTACTTAGAAACTAACAGCCCTAAGTACCTTTCCCACATTTTATTTTTTTTAAACAGATGTCTTAGATTTAATGCAAGAAAACATTTACAGGATTTCTAAAAATAAAGAACTCTGAAAGGTTTTTGTTCAGGATAAATTGCTAAATATGATGCAAATTATGCTTCTCTATGATAATTATGATATGAAGATTTCATTCAATGCAGCATATACAATCATGTAATTTAGTCTAGCACAATTGACTATTTTTTTGACATTTCCATCGTTTAAAAATATACATAGGAAAAAAACTGTATTCTTACAATGCACCTAGAGTTTTTTTATTACAGGCTTTTGTTTGTTTCTTTTTTTGTTTTGGATTCTTTAAATATATATTCTAATTTAGTGCTTACTTTAGCCAGAATCTCTTGCTGCTTCATTTTTGTAATAACATTTAATTCAGGGATTTTTTATATGTTGGCCCTGCTAAAATAGAATATAGCATCTTTCATATGATAGGAACCAACCAGGAAACTTTTCTTTGATTCTCTTTTTACACTTTAGATAAGTAGCAGGAGGAAAAATTCATTTATAGATCATTTCTAGGCAAAATTGTGAAGTTAATTACCAACCTATTTCTATGTGCAGTCTCTTTATTTTTCTGGGACTCAATGACCTCTTGAAAAAAGAAGTCATCATTCTGCGTTAAGCCCTAGTCACATAAGGCATTTCTGTTTTTTTTGTTTGTTTGTTTGTACTGTACAAAAGTCACACAATAAACAGTTTTGTGATATAAAAAAATATTTGATTAATGAGAGCAATATAAAGGAAAACTTAGTTAAAATATTTTAATCCCTTGCTTAAACCAAGTTGTGGTTTGAAATGAGCCTCTTCATGTGGGACAATCGGGGTTTATAGGGAGGAGTTGATGGTTGTCCTGTGAGCCCCCTCTTGCTTTTGTAGGAAAAATACTATAAATATATTTGTATATGTTTTTCAGGAGATTGACTATAGTTTCATCATGTCCAAAAATATTTAAGAATCATGGTTTGAAGAATGAAAAAATTAAGTACTATTCTAAGTGTCTAATTTCTTAATAGTACTTCTCAGAAATTAATTTCTAATGAATGATTCAAATGACTTGTATATAAATGTGTTCATGAGCCTCATCACAGCAGCTTGGAGTAAAAAGTTAAAGGTTATTCAAAGGTTTATGAGGTTTAAACTCTGGTGAAAGCCCTATATTTCCTTTGGTGGACTGAGCTTCTCATGGTATAATTTCTAGATCATTAGTTTCAGAATCACCTGGGAACTTACTAGAAATGCAGATTCTCAGGCTTTGCTGAATCACAACTCTGGAGGTGGGGCCAGCAATCAGTGTGTTTCGAGGAACTCTCCAAGGGATTCTGATGGGCACTAAAGTATGATAACCACTGGATTAAACAATACTTAGAAAACCTATTCCTTACCTACTGCTTTCAGAACAAGTTTAGGAAAGTTTGTTAAGAAAGTGGCTGCAGAATGAACAGTCTGATGTTGATAGCTTGTGTTTTTTTATCTTTATCCTCAAAGATCCTGATCGCTCTCACACAAGTGTCTTGGGTTGTATAGCAACAGTGAACAACAGTTTAGAGAAATCCCATGTCCAACTGAAATTGAGATTTAGAGACACAGTGTATAAATTCACTTATAAAAATTCTGATCGGAGGCTTTTCAGGGATGAGCCCCAGTAATTACAAGGGCCTTAGATCTCCGCTCCCTTTGAGGAATAGAACCTTCAGTCTCCTGAACACACTGACCCTCAGGAACTAAGTTCTATTTACCTCTTTCTAGCTGTGTAGCACCCTCACAGATGTCATTTAAGGGAGTGCTCAGGATTCCAATGGCTCCATTTGCAGGAGAGATTAATGAAACCACTCAACCTGCGTTCTGAGTACCTAACAGGACAGAGGTCTCAGCTATAGCGGCATAAAACCTGAGCTGTCCAAAACTAGCCTCTGAAACCATCAAATGATCATTCTCTAGTTCTTCTGGTGCCTGAAGCTTGATTTGTCATGACAACTTACTGTTTCTCTGATGAGTAATAGCATAGAGCTCTTCACAGCAGTTCTCATTAAAGAAGGGCAGCCAAGTGGAATACATTCTTGGCTCTTAATAGTTTTCAAATGAGAATTTTATTGCATATTAATGAGCACTAATTAACATGTGACTGGTTTTTATGGAAATCATGCATATATAATTTGCATAATAGTACCTAAGTGCTTTTAGGTAACAATGAAACTCTGGGAAGTTGGTGAGAGTTTTAGTATGTTGCTGGTTTTTTTGTTTTGTTTTGTTTTGTTTTTTCAATTCCTAACTCCAGCCCCTGGCAATAGTGTGGAATATTAACAGGTCTCTAGGATCTATCTGTAAGACAGTAGTGACTGACAGCCCAGTTTGTGTGGCTGTGTCACCTTATCCCAGAGAGTATAGAACAAGTAAGCAAAATATCACGGCAGGGCTTAGAAAGCGGGAGATGCTCCCACTACATTAGAGGGGGATGGTCCAGCCCTCTGTCATGAATCATACCTGCTTCTCGTGAGTTATAGGAGCATCTAGATGGCCCTGAGGATCCTTCCTAGGAGTCTGGGACTCCGATAAAATGCTATCTAAATGTCTCTGAGTCCACTTCAACAAATAGGTGTTGATCACTTACTACGTACCAGGCACTGTGCTAGGTACTAGATCAAAATCATGTTGGCTTGTTCTCTGCTGCATCACTAGCTCTTAGCATAGTGACTAACTAGTGCATAACAATTGATCAGTCAATATTTATTGAATTAATGAAAGTGGTCTTTACCATTGGGGATCTACGATTTATTATTCTTACAAAACCTGATTTTAAGTGCAGTATAAGGACCACTGTCTTCATGTTAGAAGATACATTAATGATTTAGAACTTGGGGAATTTAGTGAAACAAGATGGGTAACCTCAGTTATGTGCCCCAAGTCTTCTGTACAGACAATCCTTCTATAGCATGGAAATGAAAGAACTGATGTTTATTGATGATCTAGTAGGTAAAGGTTACATTAGCATACATTCTATACATATGATTTAATCACCAACAAAACCTGTGTGGTATAGGTAGTATTATGCTCATTTCATTGAGGAGGCAGCTAAGAAATGGAGAAGTTAGGTAACTAACAAAAGCCACAGATAGAAAATGATGGAGCTGAGACTTAAGTTCAGCCTGCCACTGCAGTGCCACTCATTACACCCAGTGGTCTTAGGATATGTGAAGTGAAGCCAAACTCTAGGTACTGGGATGTAGGGCTGAATTGGCCCAGGGGCTCTGGGATGTGCCCTGTATTCATTTGACCTCCTGTTTATAGTAAACTTAACTATTTACAATACTGTGTCCCAGATCCTGTGGGGGAACCAATCCAATTGTTGGTCTGATTCACTATAATTCTGCCAAGCATCCAGAAAAGTTTAATCACTATAGCAAAGGAAGAAATCAGGTTTAGCAGAAGAAAAGTTACAAGTAAAATGAAGCTAAAAGGTTGTGAACAGCCATCAATAATGTTGAGCCAAAATGTTCTCCAGCTTGTGGGAAGATCACTAACTGAGCTGGGAAGCTTAGGAGCGGAGAGGCTTTGGGACACAGGGATCAGGAAAGAATGGTGGTATAGTTCAAGAATTTATACAAAGCCCAAGGATCCCAACATTTTGTTTTAAGACCCACACTAGACTAAGGCAATGAATCAGGTCCACTCTCTTTAGCCCCAGCCCCACCACTCCCACATCCTACCTCTTCCAAGAGACACCAGTAATTCCATTCGGCTTTTAAAATCCCCTAAGAGGGATGTGTTTGGAGCAGCCACCTCTCCTCCCCCTGCTTTTCCCTCTGGTGAATCAAGAATCCCTGCACGAACTCTGCTCCAGGGTCCTTGGGATAGTTTTTTAGACCATATTTATTAAACCATAAAAGTATGCAGAAACCTTAACTGGAGGCACTTTAAAAGGGAATTTTTGTTATCATCTCTCCCTCTTTTATAAGGCAAATCTGAGATTCTAAGAAACAGATTAATTCAGTCAACTTTACATTGTCGAGGAGAAAACATGCAAATTCCAAAACTTATTTTTCCCCTTCTACCATGTTCCTTTTGTCTCTTGGACCTCCTCCACGAACTTCTAACTAAGCCTCAGCTGTTACCCCTATGGCCCTGCCTGCCTCCCCAAGTCCAGGCCTCTGCCCCAGCTATCCCAAATGTGTGAAAGGCCACCCATAACTTCCTTTAAAGGTCCTCTAAAGTAGTACAGAAAGAGCACTGAACTTGGAAGACCAAGATTCCAGTCTCACTGTGTGATCCTGAGCCTCTCAGCCTCTGTGGGGCTGTTTCATGACCCATAAAATAAAGACATTGGACTTTATAATATCTGAGGTTACTTCTAGCTCCACCATTCTGTGACTTCACCTTCTTTCCCTGACTGAACTATCTCTTCCTATACATGGAATACTTTCCCACCCTAATCTCATGCCCATGCTCTCTTAGAAAGTATTTACAACTGTGACCATCTTCTGTGTTGAGGATCTATGTGGCAGGTGGTCTTAGGAGAGGCTGAATCCCCTCTGCCCTGCTTGCACCTGCCTGCTGCCCCCACGAAAAGCAATGTGTAGTCAGGGAATAGAAGTGAATTTTACTATTAGTATAAGTGACCCATATTCTGGATGTTTGTAAATCTCCTACCGGAACATAACACAAGTTATTCAAAGATAATTAAAAATGCATTTTACATTCCCTGCTGTTTGTAATTATCCATGTATCTGCTGCCTGTGTTAGCATAGTTAATAGAGAGCCCATACCCCAGACAACACTGGTGCCAGAAATAACTTTAGTGAACATCTAGTACAGTGCTGTTGGTGATTCGAATAGATACACTTTTGATGCTTTTGCATGGGGTTCTGTCTTGTCTCACTTAGTGGGTAACCAGAGGCTGAGGTACTTCGATATTTGCTCACATTGGATAGAAACATTCCTATTACTCCAGTTGTCCTTTTTCCTGCTTTTAGTATAAAACATGAAGTGTGATGAAAAATAAAAAGGTAAGGAAATGAGGACAAAAGGGAAATAAGTCATAGGATAATAAAATGAGCCAGAGATACCTAACACTGCACAGTTGCTATAAGTGAATCACATGTTTGATTCTGAACTTCTTATCAGGCAAGAGATAAAAATGTTCCAGAAAGTTAACTTTTTCTGATATTGGAGAGGAAGAGAAATTATACCATGTGTCCTCATGGAGAAGTCTATTAATACCTACAATGCTAAATTCAGTAGACATTTATTGAGTACCTATTGCGTGCCATATATGTTTCAGTGCATTTTGGTATTATTTTTGATGCTGAAATTATTCTCTCATTGACCAACCAGGGAGCCAGTTGACTCCTGTATCCTTTTGGTACGATTCTATAGTCTCTGATACTTTTTTGTTTTCTAGTATAACAAGATGTCCCAGGTTTATGTTGTATTTTTTTCCGCACCATAACTTAAATTGCCCACTTTACTAAAGAAAACTGATTCCTTTTAGTGAAAAGTAGTTTTGAAGATCCCACTATGGGCACTTGGGAGTGTTTATTGTTACTGGCTTGTAATTACATCCAAGGAAATATGAACGTTTTAGAAAAAAATTAAATTCTGAGTCCATACTGATATTTCTCATTTAAATTAAAGATTGACAGTTTTTTCCTTATTTTATTTTATATGTATATCTCTTTGAAAATCTTAGTTCCTAATGACATGAATATAATTACTTGTTTGATTTATCTGATAAATACTTATATGTGTGTATGTGTATATATGTGTGTATTCATATATATATAACAGTAACAGTACTCACTCAGAGCAGTTTAAGATTTCTTTGTGGGTATTTTTTGTCCTTAGGATATATAATCAAGTTACTGTTACTTAAAATAATTCTTCTTCATGTGGTTATACCATCAACTTGATATAGTTTGGTTCATTTATCTCAATTTGTTTTTAATTTCTAGAGATTAATTTTCTTCTTTTTGATTTAATTTTGTTTTTAAGTTAAGTAAAATATTTACTTGGTTTTAGAGTTAAAACTATAAATATACAGAAGTCTGTTTCCTCCCTGCCACCTCTCCTTGTTCTTTTTTTCCTTGTATAGGTAATGCTTTTATTCTTCCATTGTTTCTTTTTGAAAATAAGCCAATGACTTATACAACTTTCATCTTTCTTACACAAAAGGTAGCATACTATATATGCTTTTATACATCTTGCTTTTTTAAAAGCAATATGTGCTAGAAATCATAGCAGTACATAGATATTTCCTCATTCTTTTTTAAAACTTGAGATATTCCTTATTTAAAAAACAAAAACAAATATTATTTATACAAAAGCAGTAGAGTGATTTTCTTCAGAAGGGGAGTTCTGATCAGTGGGAGGGATGGTCTGGAATGAATATGCCAAGGTGTTACTACTTAATCGTGGGTGTTATTTTCTTCCCTGTACTTTTCTGAGTTCTAAAAATACCCATTAATTAAAAAACAATTTTAAATACAACTACATAACCTGGGCAACAGACAAAAACTCTCAGAAATCACTGAAGTATGACCATCTAATAGAATTAGATCAAAGAGGGAAAGTTTAGGTGAAGATGTACATGGAAGGGGTCTGTAGGTGGTGGAGCTCGGCCTAGACAGAGAGCTCTAAATACTCTGAGTGTTACCTGAAATGTGAGAAGTTGCCAAAGAAAGGAGAAGAAGCAAATCCTTCCAAAATTTAGTTTAACTGATCATTGTCAGATGACTCTAATAGAGTCAATTTTTTTGACCATCGATACCACTCATTTTCTGTAATAACAGGAGAGAGATTAATGTGGAAAGTTGTCATAATTTTCACTGCAGAACAGCCTTTAAAATTTTAGGCTTATGTGGCAAACCTGGAATCCTAATTTAAAATCGCTTCACTACCCTTCTAGCATTCCCAAGTGCCCTTGCCCTGATCTAACTTTTATTTCATTGTCTGTGATACCTTCAAAATATTAATTTATTTTTATATTATGTCCACTGATTATTGTTTGACTTTCACCATTGTAGTACAAATTCTATAAAGATAGTGCATTCCAGGTGCCTAGAATAGTGCCTGTCATATTGTTGGTGCCCAAAGAAATATTTATTAAAATGAATGAATATTAGCAGCAACATTGAGTTCTGGGGGGAAGGGGACTGTGTAGCCATGGAGTTCTGCATTAATGTGTATACATCATCCCCTTATAGATTCATCGTATCACACCATGGCTTTGGAAGCCTTTTATAATTCATCTTTATTGTTGGTAAGCAGGCATCAGCTCAGCTAGCAATGAGAATATGAACCAAGGCAGCTCTGTGTGAAAAATAAAATAATATAGGTGATGTGGGTATAAGGGAGAATCCAGTATATATGTATTTTTCCAATGGGTACATGCTTATGAGTATAGCTTTAAAAATAATGAAAACATTTTTTTACATTTACCTACACATTAACATTTCTGGCACCCTTTCTTTGTATAGATACAGATTTTCATCTGGTATCATTTTCCTTCTGAATAAAGAATTTCCTCTAACATTTGCATGTCTCTCAAATTTTCTTCATCTGAAAATATTTTTATTCTACCTTCATTCCTGAAAGACATTTACACTGAGTATTGTATTCTGGCTTACATAATTTCAAATGAGAAATCTGTTTTAAGTCTTACTGTTGTTCCTCTGTAAACAATCTGGCTAAATCTAAGATTTTATTTTATCTTTGGTTTTTAATAATTTCATTAGGATGTGCCTTGGAGTGTGTATATGTTTATTCTTCTTTGGGTTGGTTGAGCTTCTTGGATCTGTAGGGTTTATACTTTTCATCAAATGTAAAAATTTTTTTGTCATTTCTTTCAAATATTTTTCCTATTTTTTCCCTTCTTGCTCAGAACTCTAGTTACATCTGTGTTAGGCCACTTGCTATTGTTCTATGAGTCATTGAGGCTATATACACTTTTATCAATAATTTTTCTCTCTGTGCTTTATTATGGATAATTTCTATTCCTTTGTGTTTAAGTTAATCATTATCTTATTTTTATGATGTCTAATCTAGTGTATCTTTAATTTCAGAATTATATTTTATCTCTAGAATTCTATTTGGGTCTTTTTTATATTGTTAATTTTTCTCCTCATTTTATTTATGTTGTATTTTATATCTTTGAGCGTATTTGTAATAGTTGTTTTAAGTTCCTTGTGTGCTAGTTATATCATCTATGTTATTCCTCTTTATTTTTATTGATTTTTTAAAATATGTATAGTTATAGATTATATTTTTGCTTCTTTGTATGCCTGGTAATTTTTTGTTACATGATAGACATTCCTGATTTTATGTTATTGGGTGCTGGATCTTGCTCTAGTTCTTTAAATAGCGTTGGGTTGTGTTCTGGAAAACAGTTCAGTTTTTTGTGGATTAGTTTGGAGGCTTTCTTTTAAGCGTTATTAGGGCAGTCTAGACTAGCTTCTACTCTAGGGTTAATTTAGTTCCCCAACTAAGATATAACATTTTATCCAATGTTCTGTATATGATGAGGTCTCTCTACTCTGGCTGTGGAAACACAAAGTATAAAATGCTCCTCAACTCATGGTGGAGTCATGTCCTGATAAACCCATTGTAATTAGAAAATACTGGTAAGTTGAAAATCTTGACATTTCATCTCAAGAGTAATTGCCTTTCTTTTCTTTTTCTCACCGGAAGCAGGAGACACAAATGGGCACTTTATACACATGATGGGATTCAAAAACACAAAACACAGTATCAAAAAAAAAAAACACTGACGATACAGTACACTGTATTGTTTTTTACCCTTTTGATCATGTGGCTGACTGGGCCCCATGGCTCCCTGCTGCTGCCCAGAATCACCTCATGTCACTGGCCTGAGAAAAGATCAGAATTCAAAATTCAAGGTATGGTTTTTACTGAACACCTATCACTTTCGTACCACCATAATGTCAAAAAATTGTAAGTCAAACCATTGTAAGTTAGGGACCCTCTGTATTTTATAGCCCTGTGTAAGCTCTAGGAATTGTCCAGCTACCACCTACCAGTGGTTATTTCTTCCACTTCAAGTAGTTTCCTCTCACTCATGCCTAGATCTGTATTCAGAAAAAGACTGAGAGGATCCCCTGCAGATTCCTAAAGCACTCTCTCTTTCTGTATTTACCTCTTCATTACTCTACCTCAAAAATTCCACCTTCCTTAATAGTCTCAAACTTCAGTCTATTCTCTTTACCTCAGCAAGATTTCTAGGCTCTTGGGTTTCCCTCCTTGTACTGTGGCCTGGAAATTGCATCGAGGCAGTAACTTGGGGTCAATTATAGTCATTAGAAAAACATTTATTTATATTCTATTTTATATATATCAGTCAATTGTAGGGTTCACCTTGTTTGCTTTCCACAGTCCTATTTGTTGTCCAATGTCTGAAAAAAGTAGTTTCATATATTTTGTTTGGTTTTCAAACTGTTTACAGTGGGAAGGCAATTCCTATAGCCATTCATTCTTCATGAACAGAAGCAAACATTTTACTAGCTGTAGAACAACTTTTTTAAAAGACAGTAGTTGTAGGACTAGTATTTCAAAATGGCCAGAAATAATGTATAGGAGAATAAAGAAGGTTTCGTGAAAAGATATGGCGCTGCTGAGAGTTGTGAACCTATAAAAGACCATCTTGCACTTGGGAATGGTATGGTCGATGCAGTGTCTGCTTTCCTGATCCTATTCCCTGGATAGGATTCTGTAATCTTTGTCAAATAAATTGTAAGCCCTTCCATGCATGATCTTGGGTCTGCTACTGTCTGTGACAGTTTACCTCCAGAGACTTCATGTGTGTGTGAGGGGTGCTCTTGGAGGAGCAGGCCTTTCTCTTTGCGCCTTGGATTTTTTATCTGGTTTGTGGTCAGATGCCTCATCATTACTCTCTCAGACATGCTACTCTTCACCCACTTTCCCAATCACTCAACATTTTTTTAAATCATTCATCTCTCTTCTCTCAGTGACTAAGCCATTCTGTGTTTCACCAGCTTGTCATGTGTGAATCTCTGTGAATGTGTACTAGTGCTGGAGTTGAATGCCTGCCCCGTGGGGGAGCCAGGTATCATGGTATATAAAGCTCTTACACTGGATTACCGTAGACTAAAGTGGGGCCTCACATGCAAAGTTCCAAGCCAGTGAGTTCAGAATATTCAGAATATTCAGAAATTTATCCCCCAAGGGATTTATGTTCAGATAAACCACCCCATCATGCTCACAGGATCTCCCAAAGATGATTTAGACTTATGATTGTCAACCTGTTGTTGAACGAAAATTTGTGTGCTCTATGCTTCAAATGGCAGAAACTCAAAACATCAGAGTTTGGAGTGAGGAAAGATTTGTTGATCTAGGAGGTGCCAACCAAGAAGGTAGGAGACCTAATGATGCCTCAAATCCATCTTGCTTGCTGGACTCAGATAAGGGTTTACAGGGAATTAGGCATTACAGGTATGTGGAGGTGCTGGTGGGACAAGTTTTAATTGGAGGACCTTGGAACTTGGCCCTTTATGGCAAAGGGACGTCAACACTGGATCTTCCTAGACAACAGACCCTTGGCTTCTGAAAGGGTTCTGGTGTTCAAGTTCCAGTTATGTGGTGCTTTGGTTCCGTGGCGGGGTGGAAAGCAAGGCTTTGGTTCCGGTGCAGCCAGAGGTCAGAGTTCTTGCCTCTGCGCATGCCTTGGCTGCTTGACTTGTGGTCTTTTGTCTATTGTCTCTGAGAAGCAACTTGGTATCTTTTAAAACAGGATCAGACCATTTTAAGCTCATTCTGCAGTTACAAGCCCTTCTAGGATCCACAGTGTTGACCAGGGTATCTCAGCCTTAGCATTATTGACATTTAGGGGCCAGATAATTTTATGTTGTTTGGACCATCCTGTGAATTTTAGGATATTTAGCAGCATTCTTGGCCTCTACCTACCAGATGTCAGTAGCACTCTCTTCTCAGTTTTGACAACCAAGTGTCTCCAAAAATTGCCAAATGTCCTCTGGAGGTACAAAATCACCCCAGTTGGGAACTACTGGTATAGATGTACTAGTGTGCGCCATGTTCCAAAGAACCCCTAAAGCAAAGCACTAGAAACTAAATGTGAATAAACCTACAAAGCCACTTGGTGTCTTCTTGGGAGAGGTTAGTCTAGAGTATCTGCCCCATGTAGGGTGTATGCTGGGAGGACATTGACCTTGGAATATAAAGTCCTGGATTCAGCTCTTACCTCCACAGATTTGGAGCAATGTTCTCCACTTTTCTGTTCTTAGTTTTCCTTATTTGAAATGAGGAGTAAGTGGTGTTTACTTCACTCTTATAGTGGGAACAAAATGAGGATCTAAACACACACACACACACACACACACACACACACACACACACACACACTGATGTGTACGTCAATATGATTTAAGGATACACAAACATGGACTTGATAATTGTTCAAATATATGTGTACTTATTTGCCAGTATGATTAAAAGAGAAATACAGGAAAAACATACCTTCCAATCCATCATGTAGTATAGGCCTCCCTGTGGCTTACAGTATTGCTGTATGCTAGAGGGCACAATAGGGGGTGTCTAACTTTAAATGAAAGGAAAAGAAAAAGGGGGGTCTTTTCAACATTTTCAACTAAATGAGGATGGAAATAGTTAAGTTTTTATATTTTCTTCTTAATTTTGCGCTCAGTAATCTGACTAGACTACACAAGAATGTAAATGTCTTAACAGAAGATAGTGGCTCTTAGTTCTCTCGGGATTTCATTGTAATGAACCTGGTAAATAATTCAGGACCATGTGAGAGGCCAATGAATAGGCAGCACCTGGTGCTATATTGTTTATGCCTAAGCACACAGAATTCAAAGATGGTATTCTACACCTGTCACTGTTGTTTTGGCTTCAACAAAAGTCCTATGATCCGTGACTATTGAAATAATAATTGATATTTTTTCCTCTTTAATTTTTTTCTCCACAATAAAAGAAAGCTGTGTTAAGCTATTTCAAAAACACAAAGCAGAAATGCCATTCTCTTCTAAATTCCCGCTGGTGTAATTTCAAAACTATTTTCTGTATTACAGGATAGTCTGCTTTAAAGAATTAGGCACATGTCTACCTTTTCTGCTGGAGCTCATTGGAGCCCTTCTGCATTTCTACTTTTGTTCTGCAAAGTAGAACTTTTTAGATCACAGTATTTATACTGCAAGAGTCTTCTGAGAGAAATAACGCCATCCTCTGGCTACTCATTCACTCTGTTAGCATTCCTAGAGTCCTCAGTTTCTCTCCCTATTATCTGAGTAGCCTATCCCACTTCCAGTAGTCTTACAGTTTAAAAACAAGCAAATAAAAGACTCTTGCCTAAGGACTTGGCATATCCTTCTGTGACCCCAGCTGACTGGACATAGAAAGTTCCTCCACTTCCTGAGAGTACAAGAGCTGGAGTGACCAGCAGACATAGTATGCAGTCAGCATGGGGCACCTGAGCACACTGCCACCCAGGATCAGACAGAGCTTAAGCCATGAGTTGCATGGAAAGGTCTTGCAAAGGCAGGGGATTTCCCAACAGAGAAAAAAGGAAAGCTGTGTCTCATATGTCTAAAGTTTTTACAGTGCTGGGCCATAAAAAAGATATGAAGAGAGATTATAGAGCTTTATAACTATAAATTGTCAGATGTGCTTTGTCTTTGTTTTTAAAGTATGCTTATTAAAAAGGTTTAAAATATATTTATTTAAATATATATTCTATTTTAAACCTTTGTTACATATAATAAATTATATAACTATATAATAAAAATATAACTATATAAATAAAATATATAGAAGATTTAAAACCTCTGGTAAATCATTTACACATATCTATATATGCATGTTTGTGTTGTGTTTTGTGTGTGTGGACACACACACACACACACAATTTGTTAACAGGTTTAATTGCTTTCCTTTCCTGCAGGACCCGTGTAGAGTACTTGGAGCAGTGACTGCCATCTGGTGGCAATCCAGACTCATCATTAATGGTTACTAAGATGTCCACTCCTGCTTCATGGTTATGCACTGTCAACAGAGGACCAGGAGAGCCTAAAGGGTGACTGATGAAGGAGCTTAGTGAAATTAGACTTCGCTTCCACCTGAATGGGTGGAAGATTCTGAGCCAGAAGCCAGCTCCAAAATGGCACCTCTGAAGAAAAGATTTTAGTTGCTCTTGTGTTTTAGTCAAAGATCTGCTGTTTACCTCCCAGCGGTAACCAAGACTGAATGAATAAGTGCACACCAAGAGGGCACATGATGACATGGAGCCTGAAATAAACTGCTCTGAATTATGTGACAGTTTTCCTGGCCAGGAGCTGGATCAGAGACCTATCCATGATCTCTGCAAGACAACAATTGTAAGTAAGCAGCCAAGGGGTTGTCAGAACTGCTCAGATATACAAGTTGTTGGTGGAGATGAGGGGATAAAGGCAGGGGGAAGAAATGCTCATGCAGGACACATATTGCTGGGCTTTGGTGATGATGGGGCAGTTTATGTTTGGTCTATAGAAGAGCCTTCATTCCTAATAGCTTCTCTTTGTTCTGTTCTCAGACCTCTTCCCACCAGAGCAGTAAGACTATTTCTTCATTATCTCCTGTCCTCTTGGGTATTATTTGGACTTTTCTCAGCTGTGGACTTCTTCTGATAGTCTTCTTTTTTGGCTTCACAATTCGCTGCAGAAAGAACAGGTAAGCAGCCCCATACTTATTTTCTCATTTTGTGCAACCTGAATCATGAAACCCACGGTGTTAGTATCATTTTGGCACCATGAGCTGCTAGCCAGTATTAGCAGAGCTTATCTCTGCTGTGGCATTAAGCCTTATAAGAAGTTCCCCCCAAAATGGTCCTGGCCTTGCAGTACAGTTCCCTTTTGAGAAGAAGAAAGATCTAGCCCAGTGTTGTGCTAACTACTACAAGAATCCCCAAAAGAGAGTGAAGAGTCTGTCCTCATAAGGGAAAGTACAGTCTTTCTAAGAAGATGAAATATTCATATTAAACACAGAGAGCATGGAGGGAAATATTCCAAAGCAACAGTAAAGTTTATGGCAGCACAGTTGGAACCAGTCTGGGTCGGCTAACGTTTCTGCAAAAATAGTGAAACCCTACTACCTGTCCATTCTGCTAGATAATTATTACTGGCTCATCAGGGTAAGTATCTGTGGGCCCCCAGGGTTGGCCAAAATAATAATAAAATGGTAACTTTTTCCTGAAGGGGCTTGCCTTCACCACTATTCAATCCTTCCTTCAGGGATCACCCCATCTTTTCCACTCCAAAACTGTATCCTCATCCTGCCCCAGCCATCCCAGGCTGCCTGTTAAGAAGCCCTTCTCCAGCCCTGACTCCCTGGCCCACAGCTATGTTTCTGGATGGAGCCCACATCAGATTTCAGCAACTTCCTCAGAGAGGCCAAACTCACCTGGCCCCATCCAGCCTTTTACTTTGTGATGATCAAGTATGTTTTGTTCCATTACTTGGGTTTGGCATTTGGATTTGTCTAGCAGGCATTTTGGGGTGCCATTGGCCATTTGAGTTATGGAGGAAATGGAATCGTTAAGCAGCAGTAACTCGATCTGCTGAATCAGTCTCCATGTGGCAATGATACATGTCACTCTGTTCTAAGTACACCCTGGAAGCTGCTCCAGCCACTTTTCATTCTGTTCCTCAAATGCACTAATCCTACTTCTACCTCAAGGCCTTTGGCTTACTGCCTTCTACCATTCCCACTGCCTAACAGTCTTCTCCAGATCTTTCCATGACTAGTTCCTTCTCATTGTATAGGTCTTGGCTCAGATGTCACCTCTTTAGAGAAGCCTCCCTAATCATCTTATCTAATGCAGCCTCTCTACCCAATGGCCACCCAACCCCCACATCTCATTCCATATCTCATTGCTGTTTTATTTTCTTCAAAGCAAATATAACTCTCTGATGTTAAATTATTTAGTGATTTATCTTTTTATTGTCTGTATCCTCCACCAGAATGTAAAGACTATGAACACAGGGACCTTGTCTATCATGCTCACCACTGTCTCCAACATTTAGAACAGACTCTAGAACACAATAGGTGCTTAGTAAATATGTTTTCTGTGATCCTGGGAGGAAGGAGATTTTAATCTCAATGGTGGATACTGCCAAGGAAATGACTAGGAAAATAACACATTTCAAGGTTAGGGAACTCTGGAGTAAAGCCTTTTCAGCTGCAACACATTTCTATAAAGTAATTAATATCTGATTGACAAATAAGAAAATGGCACCATTGGTACATATGTAATATTTTCCCAGAAAATCAGTGCCTTAAAGAATTCAAAGGCAAGCTTTTTTAGTTAAAGAAGAAAGCCTTAAGCTAAGAATAATATGGCACTGCTTTCCCTAAAAACAAGTAGTTGCTGGCTTAATGGCTTCAAGAATTGATGGCCTTCCTACAACATGAAGCTATCTGATAAAGCTGTAGGAATAGATGAAGAAGCTGAGAATACATTTCCCTTGTGTTTAAAAACAACTGATGGTTGAAGAAAGCACAGATTCAGAGCAGATTTTGATGATAATGTTATTTGGTGGAGATGAATACCCTTGAGGACGTGCATCTTGCACATTTAGGCTGCAAAAATTGGCTGCGATACTGGTACAAATCGTAGTGGATGTTTACTGAATGCTAGTATTTTAATTGGTATAATTATTATTTTTATTCTGCTTACAAAGTTAAATATGTTGCAAGTGTTATAGCTCCATACTATTTTTTTCGACATTGTTTTTCTACACATTCAACCTTGTTGAATGCAAGGTTTTTTAAAAGCATTATATATCCTGTTAAAATAGGAAGACTTGTAAACAGTGTTATAGTAGAAACAACTATATTTGCTTCCTGTCTTGCTTGCAGTGGGAACTTGACTTGGCATGAAGAATAAAATATTAAGAGGCAGTGTGAATAAAAACACATTTTCAATTAAGTAGCTTATGAAGTCAAACAAGGAAAGATAAGATAGCCCAGTTTTAAAAATGCTTTCTTAAATAATAAAATTTGTTCAGAGGTGCAGCATCACGATTAGATGCTTCTTTTCATTCCAGTTCTGAGGTCTCTAAAATTTTAATTGCGTATGTGTGTACGTATACACACACATACATGTGCCATAGGAAAGAAAAATATTTTTATAAAATAAAATAATATAATCAATTTTAATTGCAGATATTGCATTTTTGATAAAATTTTAAAATGTCTACAAGAGAAAATCAGTAAAGATATAGAAGACTTGAATAACACTATCATCTAACTTGATCTAACTGACATTTTTATAGTTCTGTGCCCAACACCAGTAGAATGCACATTCTTTTCAAGTATACATGGAACATTTACCAAGATAGATCATATTCTGGGATATAGGAAAGTCTCATTAAATTTAAAAGGATTCAAGTCATACAGAGTATGTTCTCTGACTGCAGTGGAATTAAATTAGAAACCCATAACAGAAATGCCTCTGGAAAATCCAGAAATATTTGGAAACTAAATAGAACACTTAAAAATAACTCATGGTCAAGGAAGATATCAAAGGAGAAAGTATAAAGCATTATCAATTGAGTAAAAATGAAAATGTGGCATATCAAAATTTGTTGGATGCCATTAAAGCAGTATTTGGTGGTGGAGGATTATAGCACTAAACTTTATATTACAAACTTTCCTTTACAAAACAGAAAATAAAAAAGAACAAATGAGTCCCCAGAGTAAGCAGAAGAAAGGAAATAATAAAACTTAGAGTAAAATAGAAAATCAAAAACAACAGGGAAAAACAGTGAAACTAAAGCTCTTTATGAAGATTAATAAAATTGACCAACCTCTAGCTCAAACAATCAAGAGAAAAGATATAATTACACAATTACAGATGGGAGAGGTGACATCATCTAGGATTCTACAGCTATTAGAAAGATACTAAGGTAATATTAAGAACAACTCTGTAGGCAGTTTCTAAGATGTTCTTCCATGATTCCTATCTCCTGATGGTTACACATTTGTGAAATCGCCTCTCCCTGAGTATGGGTTGGACTTATTGACTTGCTTATATATGAGATGTCACTTTTGTGACAAGATTACAAAAAGACTATGGCTTTCATTTTGGATCTGTCTCACTCTTTCACTCTCACTTTGAGGGAAGCTGCCTGCCATGTTATGAGCTGCCCTTTGGAGAGGCCTACTTTGCAAAGAACTGATGTTTCCAGTTGGCAGCCAGCAAGGAGGACCTGAGGTTTACTAACAGCCATATTAGTGAGCTTGAAAATAAGTCTTCTGAGGTGTTAACAGCAACGTGAATAAGCTTGGAAGCAGATCCCCCTCCCTCATAGCCCAGCCTTGGAAGACTGCAGCCAAGGCTGACCCACTGCATTCTTGAAAGAGACTCTGAGCCAGAGGTACCCAGCTAATCTGTGCCTGCATTGTTGCAGTTTTACTCAAACTCTTCTAAAACACTTAAAATAATGGAGCATTTTCTAACTCATTCTATGTGGACAATATTACCCTGATATCAAAATCTAACAACAACAACAAAACCCTTGTAAGTTAATATCCCTCGTGAACATAGATCCAAAATTCTAAACAAAATTTTAACAAATTTAATTCAATCAAATATCTAAAAGATAATGCTTCATGACAGTGCATCATGACAAGACGAGGTATATCCCAGGAATGCAAGGTTGGTTTAACACTCAAAAATCAATCGAAATAATTCACCATATTTACCAACTGAAAAAAAATATATACCATCTTAATAGAGAAAAAGTATTTGACAAGATTCAACTATCCATTTCTGATAAAGTTTCAACAAACTAGGAACTACCTCAACCTAACAAAGTGCATCTATGAAAAACCGGTAGCTAACATCGTTTTAATGGCAAAAGACTGATTGCTTTCCCATTAAGAACAGAGAGATAAGATGTCTGCTCTCATTACTTTTATTAAACATTGGAGATTTTAGCCGGTGTAATAAGAAATAAGAAATAAGAAAGACAAGTAGAAGGCAACTAGTTTAGAAAGGAAAAACTAAAATGGCTTTACCCTCAGATGACCTGATCATTTATGTGGAAAGCTCAATGTAATAGATTTCTTTTAAAATCGCTAGAACTAATAAATGAGTTTAGCAAGGTTGCAGGATGCAAGATCAATGTACAAAACTCACCGTATTTCTAAATACTAACAACAGACAATTGAAAGTGGAATTAAAAACAATACCATTTACAATATCAAAAATATGAAATATTTAGGGACAAATCAAACAATGTAAAATATTTGTACACTGAAAACTATAAAACACTGCTGAGAGAAATTAAACAAATTCTAAATAAATAGAGAGATACTGTGTTCATGGGTTGGAAGACTCAATATTGTTAATTCTCCCCTAATTGATGTATAGACTAAGCCCAATCATAGTCACTATCCCAGTTGGCATTTTTAAAAATAAATTGACAAGCGATTTTTAAAATTATATGGAAATATGAAGAACCTGGAATAGCCAAAACAGTTTTAAAAAGGAATAAATTTGGATGACTAGGACCACCTGATTTCAAGACTTATTACAAATCTGTAGTAATGAAGACAGTTTGGTACTGGATAGCAATAGACATGTATATCAACAAAACAGATTAGAAGACAAATAAACCTACATATATCTGGGAACTGCTTTTCAACAAAGGTGCACAGGTCATTCAGCAGAGAAGGGACAGTAATTTTTTTCAACAAATGGTGCTGGCACAATTGGATAGCCACATTAAAAATTGAGCTTTGATCTATATCTTGCACCATATTTACAAATTATCTCAAAATGGATCATAAACCTAACTGTAAAATCTAAAACTAAAATTTCTCAAAACATAGAGAAAAACTTTGTGACCTTGGAATAAGCAAAGATTTCTTAGATACAACTAAAAGCACAAACCATAAAAGAAAACATTGGACTTAAAAACATCTTATCTTCTAAAGAGAATCTTAAGAACATAAAGAAATAAAGCCTGGAAGAAAATATTTGCAAATCATGTATATGGTAAAGAACTTATATCCAGAATTTATAAAGAACACTAAGAACTCACCAATAAGAAAACAAACAAACAGTAAGTAAAAGTGAGAAGGATATGAACATTTTACCAAAGAATATATATGGATGGCAGATAAGCATATGAAAATAGGTTCAACACCATTAGTCACTAGGGAGATGCAAATTAAAACCAATTAAATACCACTATACACCTATTAAAATCGTTTAAGTTTAAAAAGACTGATGAAATTAAGTGTTGGCATACACTGCTGGCAGGATGTAATATGTACAACCACTTTGGAAAATAGTCTGGCTGTTTCTTTAAAAATTCAGCCTAAATCTACCATATGATCCAGCCATCCTGCTCTTGGGTATTTATTCAAGGAAAATAAAACTATGTGTCTGTACAAAGACTTGTACACAAATGTTTTTAACAGCCTTAATTTAATAGCCCCAAAACTGGAAATAGTACAAATATCCATCAGCAGGTGTTGGTATTTACAAATGAATAAACAAATCGTGGTATATCCATATAATAGAATACTATTCATCATTAAAAAGAATGAATTATTAATACTTTGAACAACATAGATGAATCTCAAAATAATTATGCTGAGTGAAAGAAGTGAGGCCAAAAAAAAAAGATTACATATTATATAATTCCAATTACACAAAATTCTAGAAAATTAAGCAAGTCTATTGTTAACTAATCTGTAGTGACAGAAATCAGATCAGTGATTGCTTGCAGGTAAGTGAGGATGAAACAGAGGGACAGGAAGGAGGGATTACAAAGGGGACACATGGAAACTTTAAGGGGTCATGATATGTTCATTACCTTGAATGTGGTATTTCACAAGTGTATACATTTATCAAAACTTATCAAATCATTACTTTAAATATGTATACTTTATTGTATGTCAGTTATACTCAATAAAGCTATTTGGAAATGTAGTCTACAGAAGTTCTTATTTTTCTGAGAAGGTTCCTATGAGGGAATAAAGTCCACCATATCTGATATTTTTTTTTTTCCAAAAGGCCCTGCTAGATGACCCAAAACCCATCTGATAACTTTGCTAGATATTAATGTCGGCTGTGAGTGAATGCATTCTTTTTCTTAGATTCTTTATGTAGTTTAATAAGGATCATAATAATTCTTGGAACAAAGCAGATATTTTAGGCCAAAAGTGTAGCTTTCCTAATGTCTCCTCTGAAATACATAAAATAAGGGCAGAAGCTCTGCATGTAGCTAAACTTGTTCAATTACAGGACTATCTTTTATTCTGAGAGCTTACTATTGCTTGTGATAATGGTTGTAGGTGGGAGTTATTATTTACATATTGTTATTCCTTAGAATTGAAACTGGCATTCTCATAATAATCCCCAGTATCTGGGATTTTACTGTTTGGGGAATCCAGAAGTTTGTGTAGTAAGACTTGTGTATGAGCTTTTGCATGTTAACAGGTTAACCTGTTACTGCATGTTAACAGGTTAACCTGTTACTGTTTTATGGATACTAGAAAAGACATGACTCTTGGGCCTGAGACAAAGTACTTCATTACTAATGGCAAAAGCAGTAGTCCAAGCTTCATGTTGGGTTCGTGCTGGCTCCCATGCCCCCAAGTCTCACGAGGATGATGCGGGGCCCGTGATGGCTGATGTTTGCACATACAGTAGACTGCCATTAAAGAAGAGGATCTTGAGCCTTGGGAATTCATCACTTTTATAGTGAGTTGTAACAAGCTTGTTTTTTATTTTGGGGGAAATATTACCTCATCCTTCAAGGTTGCTCACTGCAAACACAACCCTGAGAAATGGTCTGGGTAAAGAGTAGTCAGGGCCTTGCTTCTTGGTGTTCCGGCAAGAATGCTTAGAGCTGCTCAGGATATATGACAGATTGCCTCTTCCAACACTTAGAACTGTGTACAGAGGCACCGCCATCTCTGCCTGCACCCTGGGGCTGGAGTGGCAGCTGAAAACCCAAATGCTGGTAAATAGCTGAAATGTATTCATCCCTGTGGCCTCTTTCCTCTACCACAACTTCCTTCCTGGACAGGTCCTCATGCAGGCCTTCTGGCAGCGACCAGCAGAGTTGAGTTACTTAATTCATGGACCCTGCTCTCTTTTCTCTATTTTCAGAAAATCCAACACACTGTGTGTGTCATGGTTCTCAAGCATGTTATCAAAACCTTCTAAGAGTCTCTCTGATTCTCCAGGTTTCACATTATTTTCCATCAAATAGGCTTCAAGATCTCCATACTTTTGGGAAGGATTAGACCTGTCCTTATCTTTTCTTTGTTCTTTATTTTTTGAAAACCTTATATTATCACCTGAGTGAGGCTGATCAATATCAATAGTAAATGTTTACTGAGCTAAATGCCAATTATATTCAGGAGACTGTGTAAAATTTGACTTAAGGGTCCCTGAGAGTTTTAAATGCATCACCTGGATGGAAAAACATGAGCAAATCCAAAACGTACATTCTGTTTTTTAAAAATAGCAAAAATAGCTTTTCAAAAAATAATGCCTTACTGCAAGAATAGGCTCTGTGCTCCTTTCGTCATTTAAAAAATTTTTAATTCATATTAGTTTCAGGTGTACAGCACAATGGTTAGACATTTATATATTTATGAAGTTATTCCCCTGATTACTCTGGCACCCATCTGGCACTACAAACAGCCATTACAATAATATTGACTATATTCCCTATGCTGTACTCTACATCCCCATAGCTGTTTTGTAGCTACTAATTTGTCCTTCTTCATCCCTTCATCTTTTTCACCCAGCCCTCCAACCCCCATCCCCTCTGGCAATGACCAGTTTGTTCTCTGTATCTGCGAATCTGTTTTCATTTAGTTTCTTCGTTCCTTTTGTTCCTTAGATTCCACATATAAAAGAAATCATATGGTATTTACTTTCTCTAACTTACTTCACTTAGCATAATAACCTCTAGGTTCATCCATGTCATTGCAAATGGTAAGATTTCATTTTTTTTTGCCCCTTTTATATTGATTTTTTCAGGTCTATCCTCTTTGTGGTTTGAGTAATTATTGCTGAAAGGAAGGTGACTGCTGAGAAATGAAAGCAGTACTGACGTTATTGGCTACGAGAAAGTTTGCACTCATATTGTGCCCTACAAGGATTTCTGAGATCTTCTCTATAAATTTTGGTTTGCTAGTTATTGCAAAGAAGGAAGAAGGAGAGCTAGTCAGACTTAAAATAAATACCATCCGTATAGCTCAGTTTTGGGATAGTGTTTTAGGACCAAGGACTAAATGAGGCAGAGTAGCCAGAGCAGAAGCCTTATCCAAAACAAAAGGTAAGGTTCACAGCTGGGGAAAAAATTGTATCAGTTATCATTTTCTAAAGATTGAGCATAGAACGAAAAGTATATGGTGTATCATCAGGTCAAAAGCCATTGGCACACAGGTATGGTAGCAGAAAAATGGTGAAAAACAAGAATGAGGTGAAAATACCTAGGGTTGTGAAGAGAGATGAGGTCTTTCTTGGATACTGGCTGTGGGATGGAATACGGGTGAGTCAGTGAATGTTAATGAGGCAGGATCAGGGTTAACGCATAGGTATAGTTTCTACACAGTCCTCTGATTCCGTTTATTTGTCCTACAGTCAGACCTGAATCGGCATCACCCCTGGATGTAGTGGACACACCGTCCTTTGTGCACCCATTGTTATAGACAGGCACCTCTTTGCCCCATTACAGCTTACTGGATTGGGGTGGAGGTGGGGAGGTGGCTCTGTCTTCCTTACCAGATAATGAACTCCTTGAGTTTAGGACCACATCTTATTCATCTTTGTATTTCCATTGTGCCTGAACCATACTCCATGTTTCCTGAATGAACAAATTAAATGACCTAGAATATAGACTATGATGATAAAGATAAGTTCATAAGAGATGGATATTCTCATTCTTTAACTTTAATACAATATCAACTCTTCATGAAACTGTGCGTGGGGGTGTAACTAAGCAATTGCTTCCCATCGTTCTATCTCCCCCTTAATGGTTGTTCCTTCCAGGAGCCCAAGGAGTGACGCCCAGAGTCTCAGATTCTCAGGCCTCCTGGTGACCTTTCATTCTAAGCTACCTTTTCAGTTTTGTCATTCCATTTAAATCTGTCTATTCTTGATATGCTTTTGATCAAAAAAGTACAGAGTTCTGTACTTTTAAAAGGTCTTCTCATAATTACAAATTATAAGATTCTTACAAATGTATCTATTGTTTTTAACAAATATTTTTAAATTAGTCAGCAATATATCAGATACTGTTGTAGGTGCTGGAATTACACCAAAGAACAAAGTAGGAAAAAAAAAAATCCCTCCCCATATGGATCTGTTAGTGATGAGAGCAAATGTTAGTGATAAGAGCAAAAAAGAAAGGTAAAACAGGAAAAATGAATGGGGAATATCAGGGTGGTAGCTGCTATTTTAGAGTTTGGCCAGAGAAAGCCTCGCTGACAAAGTAACATTTAAGGATAGGCTTGATAGGCATAAGACCATTCCAGGCAGAATGAACAGAATATGCAAAGCCATGAACATACCTAGTGTTCAAGGAAAAGCAAGGTAGCCATTGTGGCTGGAGCAGAGCCAATGAGGCAGAGAATAAGAGAAGATGAGGTCAGGTAGGTAATGGGGGCCAGATCATGCAGGTTCTTATAGGTCAATGTAATAATTTTGGTATTTACTCCAAGTGTCACAGAGAGCTATTGTAGAGTTTGGAACTGAGAAGTGACATGACCTGCCCTACATTTAACAGGAACACAGGCTGCTTTATAAAGAACAGACCTTTAACATTTAAAAGAGGTACCTACAGCACTTCCTTAAAGTCATGCTCCATTGGGTGCCTTAGTTCAAAAACAGAAATGGCTAAAGTAGAATTTAAGACTATTTAACCAGCCCTAAAACTTGAATAGGTCTACTGCCTGTGACAAATTCATATATCTTCCACTGGTTGTTTCTCTGATTGAACCCTGACTAATACAGCAGGAAAAGATATGCAGTATCTATACATAGAAAATCATAAAATATTTTTTAAAGAAATTAAAGAATTTCTAAATAAATAAGTGATGTATTATAGATTAGAAGACTCAATATTTTAAAGATATTATTTCTCCCCAGATTGGTTTATGGATTTATTATAATTGCAATAAAAATTCCAACGTTTTTATTTTCTGGTGAACTCAAACAAGCTGATTTTCAAATTTATATGGAAATTAAAAGGGCCAGAAATACTCTGAGAAAAAAATGGACCAGGTGAGAGGATTTCCTCTTGTGGATCTTAAGATTCACTATAAAGCTAGTAATTATGACATGCTAAGTATGCTCTAGGGGCAAGGATAGATAAATAGACCAGCATAACAGATAGCAGCATTGTTTGTAATAGCACAAGAGCAGAAACAATCCAAATGTCCTTCAACTGATTAATGGAGAAATGAAACGGTATATCTATACAATGAAACATTATTCGGCAATAAAAAAAATAACGAAGTCCTAAATCACTCTACAATGTAGATGAACCTTCAAAACCTTACATTAGGTGAAAGAAACAATCATAAAAAGCTGTGTATTATGTGATTCCATTTGTATGAAATGTCCAGAATAGACAAATCTAAAGAGACAGAAAGTAGATTAACAGTTGCCTATGGCTTGGAAAGCCAAATTAAAACTAAGAGAGTTAAACAAAACCTTCAAGGCAGAAAGTTGTCTTGAAAGAAAGGGTTTGAGCCATATGCTAGCCAGAAAAAGGATCAAGTCATGAGGCATGCAGTCTAAACCACTGGCAGCAGGGCTAGACGGAGAAGACAAACATGTCCTCCATCCTGGGGTTGACAGGGCTCTTTTATACAATGAGTTTGGAGAAGAAAGATGTAAGTTCTGAAAGAATTTATGTTGGCTATAGATAAGGGGAGGAAAGGAAGTGAAAAGGGGAAAGTTATGGCATAGGTGAATATATCATAATGAAGGAGTACTTGAAGCTTTGGGGTTGGTTGTGAGCAACAGTCTGGAAAGTTCGTGCATAAGCAGATGTGGTGGCATCTTGTGGTCGGCTGCTCTTTCTACATAATCACTGAAATGGCCTGCCTGCCTAGTAGTTGATTCACAGGTTCAACATACATTCAGGAATGCCAGCAGTCTTCTGCTGGTTTCAGTCCATGGCTGTTAACTGATTAACTTCCCTTGTCTCTTCCTCCCACCCTCTGGCCTGCTGTAATTTAATTATGGTATCTCAGAATTTTACTCTTGTCAGAGATACATGCCAAGTGGCTTAAATTTTTAAAGATAATGTTAAGATAAAGACATAAAGCTATGAAACTCTCATCTACTCACAGTGAGAGCACATGTTGGTACAACCACTTTGGAAAATATTTGGCATATCTTCTAAAATAACACATATACCTTGTGAGCCACTTTTAAATTATACTCAGGAGTGTATTTATATTATGAGTTGTGTAAAGAATATTCACAGTAGCATTATTTGTAATCACTTCAAATGTTCTCCAGTAGTAGAAGAAATAAACAAATAATGATAGTCTTACTATGGAATACTATATACATCAGCGGTCCCCAACCTTTTTGGCACTGGGGACTGGTGCTCCTATGAGAATTTAAAGCCTGATGATCTGAGGTGGAGCTGAGGTGGTGATGCTAGCACTAGGGAGCAGATGCAAATACAGATGGAGCTGCAAATATACATGAAGTTCCCTTGCTTGCCTGCTGCTCACCTCCTGGTGTGCATCCCGGTTCCTAACAGGTCATGGACCAGTACTAGTCTGTGACCAGGGGGTTGGGGACTCCTGCTCTACAGCAGTGAGAATGAACAAGTTATAGTTACACCAGCAACATGGAGGAAACTCACAAAAGTCAAATTTTAAAAGCTAGCCACCAAAAAGCACATGCTGTATGATTCCTCTTTTACAAAGTTTAAAACCAGACATAACTAAAGTATTATGTTAGGAGTCAAGATAGTGGCTTATCTTTAGGGCGGAAGGTAAGTATAATAATTATGAATGGAGACTTTGAGGTATAATGTTCTCTTTCTTTACTCGGGTGATAGTTACATAGATACTTTCTTTGTGATAATTTCACAGAGCTAAATATTTATAATTTGTGCACCTAAAAAATACCTTTTCTTGCCCGATTATTTTTTTTAAAAAGCCAACCGCTCAGGGATCCACAATTAAACAAGTATGAAAAGGAGGTGGCAGCATCTTCAGGGGACTGTTGAACAAGGGGAGAGTCGACTTCCCAATACCTTCTTTACATAATATCAAATGTTCACATGTATTCAGCTGCTTTGCCAGAATAGGCTTTCTTACTTGGATCAAATTACTGAGTCAAGATTTATTCTTAAATTTCCTGTTCCCTTTGTTTTGTAAATGTAACTGAGCATCAAATTTTCACTTAATTTGGATGCTAACAAGATTAGACAGTAATCCTACATTAATCAGTTTTTGATTCTATTCTATGCCTTATTCCATCTGCATCCCGCTAAAGAGCTTGCTTTCTAGGAGGGGGTGTCAGAGTGTAAACATTTCTCAGGCATTTTGAATTATGCCATTAACAATGGTAAAAGATACTATTCTTGCTTTGTGTGTATGTGTGTGTGTTTTGGGAAGAGGTGGTAATCAGGATGCTAATCTATGCATAGTGACCTTTGTTTCTATCTGACTGAGCAGATGTAGGAATTAATCATTGTCAGTCCTGGATGCTGCGGCTGCAGCTGTCCCCCACTGCCTTTCAGCCCATGATAGATTTATTCGTGCATTTTGTTTGCTAGAAAACATGCCTTAGCACACACATACTGGCACATTAGAAAAGCTTATCTGTAAATGTAATTTTCTAGAAACAAGTTTTTTTCTATACATCTGTACCTACATACTCTGAACTCTTTAAAAAGAGAAGAAAAAAAAAACAAACTGGTAATATTGTTATATATAACATTTGAACAATTATTTTTCATCCTGGGAAATTACCCGTTGGACCAGTGTCTTAGGACTGCAAAGAACTGTCTCCTAACCTCTATACTTTTCTTCTTTTTGTAGCTAGCCCCTCTTAACTCCCAATTTTAAGTTAAGTTCCACCCCTAGAATCTTGGCATACTTTGGTTCTAGGCACAAGAAAACATGTGGTCTAAATTAGCACAAAATTCATTTTATAGCACATCCCACTACAGCCTTCAGACCATAACTAACACTGTTTGGACCTCAGGCATCCTCACAATGTAGATATCCCTGTAGCCCCACCAAATCCAATCCCTGGTGATACTGGTACCAGCTTGATGGAAATCAGAATAGTCACTTCCTTCTGAATATTGGGAGTCAGATCTCAAATTCAGTATAAATTTCCCAGGCCTGATTTATCTATTTCCCTCCTTCCTACCCCCATCTCTACCAGATCAGTATGTCCTGGGGCAGAGACCAAAGGGGAGCAGCTAGTGCTTTTTCAGTCTGTTTATTTCTGCCTGGTAGCCCACTGCCTGCTAGTATGCTAGACCTTGGCTGTAGGTATCTGTGCTCACCTGGACCTTTCTGGTCCCACTTCTTACCCACTGGGACCTCTGCTTATTTTTTGCACTCCCTAACTCTGCTTGATTCTTACAATTTACTCCTTTGTTGACTCTTCCTGTATTTCTCTTTTTAAGAATGATCCCCCGGTTTTAAAAATCTTGCATATTCAGTTCTTAAATGACCACTGCTTGTCTTTACTACGTTCATGCTCCCAGCCTCTGATTTATGTGTCTTAATCTTGTGATCTTCTGCCTAGACTCCTGTATTCAAATTATTTTGGTTTAACCTCTTCACCCACTAGTTGAGCCCCAATTCTGGCAGTCTTTCTGATCCTGATAATTTTACTAAGCACCTTATTAGGAGAAGACAGGTTAATCCTTTAGATAGAAACTTTAGTAGTTCGGCCCATCTCCCAGAAAAAGAGAAGCAGCAAATCAAGGGTCCTTTGACAGATGAATGGGTAAATAAAATGTGGTATATACCTTTGATGGAATATTATTCAGCACGAAAAGGAAGGAAGTTCTGACACATCCTACAGTATGGGTGCACTCAAGTAAAATAAGCCAGTCACAAAGACAAATACTGTATAAGTATCTATCATATGAAATATCTATCATAGTCAATAGAAATATCTATCATAGTCAATCATGGAAATAGAAACTAGAATGGTGGTTGCCAGGGACTGCGGGGGGAGGGGGGAAGAAATGGGGAATTGTTGTTTAATGAGTACAGAGTATCCATCAATGTTCAGTTAATTGTTGTTCAATGGGTATAGAGTTTTAGTTTTGCAGGATGAAAAGGTTCTGGAGATTGGCTGAACAACAATGTGCATATAATTAATACTGAGCTATACACTTAAAAATGGTTAAGAAGATAATTTTATATTATTTTATTGTATGTACTTTTACCAAAAAAATTTAAAAATTAATTTTTAAAGAGAAACAAAAATTCCTCTTAGTAGGTAACTCATTTTGGTCAAATGATCTATTATGGGGCCCTTTTCTTAAAACTATATTTTATTGCCTATAAAATGTCTTGGGAGATAACAATCATCCGTAAACTACGACCTAATTTGTGAAGTTGTTGCTTTTATTTTTTCATGTCCTGAACTTGCATATCTGAACCATTGAGTGGATCCTTTCAAGTATTCCAGGATTTTATTCTACTATACTCAAAATGATTTAATAGGTTTTAGTCACATCCCTATTGACCTTTCCAGACTGCACAATGATCTGTCCTCACTCAATAGAGACCCTGACATTCTAGTTTTCCTTCTCCAGAATTTATTTTCCTCTTATGACCAGAGCCAGATGTTTCCTTCTGGCACACCATGAGACTTTACCCTGGACTTTAGAGTTTTGGAAGAAAAGGAAGAAGGTGGCCTAGTTTTGTGTGAGACATACAACAAAGAACAGTATAATAGAAATGTTTTTGGCAAAGGGCATCTTTCTCAGATCTCTATGAGTAAGAATTTCTTAAGCACATAAGATAACAGTAGGAATATACTTTTTTTCTTTTGAAACATAATTCACATGCCATGAAATTCACCTTTTTACAACATACAATTCAGAAGTCTATAGTGTATTCACAGAGTTGGGCAATCATCACCACTGTCTAATTGCAGTACATTTTCATTACCCTAAAAAGAAACCTCATGCCCAGTAGCAGTCTCTCCCCATTCCTCCCTTCCCTCAGTCTCTGACAACTACTAGTCAACTTTCTCTACACATTTGCCTAATCCAGCAAATACACATAAATAGAATCATAAATCATGTGGCCCTTTGTGTCTGGCTTCTTTCACTTAGCATAATGTTAGCATAACAATTGCAATGTTCATCCATGTTGTAATAGAAAGTAGTACTTCGTTCCTTTTTATGGCTAAATAATGCTCTTTTATATGCATAGTCCATCCACGTTTTACTTTTTCATTCATCAGTTGATAGATATTTGACTTTTTCTACTTTTTTGACTTATGAATAATATGCTGCTGTGTATGTACATTCATGTATGTGTTTTTGTGTGGTTGTGTGTTTTCCTTTATCTTGAGTATATGCCTAGGAATGGGATTGCTGAGTTATACTGTAGCTCTGTATTTACATTAGTGCTGAGCTGTTTTCCAAAGTAACTGTATTTCTTTATAATCTCACTAGCAATGTATGAGGATTCCAATTTTTCCACATCATCGCCAATACTTGTTACCATTTGTCTTTTTTATTTTAACTAACCTATTGGGTTTGAAATGGTTTTGTGCTTTTGATTTTACTTAGATCATTGTAATTTTGATATGCATTTCCCTTGAGCATCTTTTCATGTACTTATTGGCCATTTGTATACTTTCTTTGGAAAAATATATATTCAATTTTTTTGAAAGTACAATATTTGTCTTAGTAATATACTTAAACCAGTGGTTTCTCAAATTTGGTTCACAGTAGAATTTCCTGTGGTGATTTTAAAAATCCTGATACCCAGGCTTCACCCTATACCAGCTTGATCAGAATATCTGGAAGTACAACACCAGCAGTAATCTTTTAAAAACCTTCCAGATAATTCCAATGTTTGAGAACCAGAACTACAGACTATATGACCAAGCTGATGATACCAATATAGAAATATTAAAAATTTAGAAACTTAGGAATCATGCAAAGTATTAAAAATTGAACTAAATGTGAATTGTAACAAGCCTAATCAGGTCAAGAAGAGGGAAGCTTTTTAATAAGAATTTTTGATAATATGAACTTTCCCATAACAGGAAGTTTCAAACCACCCACAGTTAGAGAAAAGGTCCAGCTGTGGTTCTTGCCTGGTGACCTGAGGAGTTGGTCTTAGGAGGTAACCATGGGTGAGCCAACAAACGCTAAATAAGAGTCATGACACAATTAAATCCATGAACCCAGAAAATAATTGAAAGGTAGGCTTTTGAAAGTCATAAGAAGATTGGAGACATTGTGGAGGGAAAAGGACATCTCTCAAAGAATGTCAAAAGCTCCCCAGAGGAGAGCAGGGGGCCCCCCAGTTTGTCCGGTTAGGTACAAAATGGGAAAAAAGACTTTAAGAAACACCTTTGAAGAGAGTTCAAAACACATAAAGATATTATTTAAATTATTTAAATCTATTAAAAGGAAGAAGCTAGAATAATAGTGCAAACTCTTGCTGCTAATAATGGGGCGTAGAGAGTGCTCAGAGACCAAAAGACAATAAGACTAAAGTAATTATGTGCCTCTGAATTTATTGGGAAAGATACCAGCATGATTACCACACTCAAATTGCCCGCTATGGATAGATCAGTAGTAGCTGATCAAACATTGTTTTTGTGCTTTGTGTATTTTGTGTCAGGTGTGTGTGTGTGTGTGTGTGTGTGTGTGTGTGTGTGTGTGTGTTGAATAAATAATGATTAATCACTAAAACCTGTTGGCACTCCTCAAGACACTGAAAACCTCTGGAAGAAATGTTTCTCTTGGTCATACCTCTCCCTAAAGCTATTGCCCCAGCCCTCTCTCTCCTATTATCACCAACCCTCTTAAAAGAGTGATATTCACTAGCCTCCTAAACTTCTTCGTCTCCAATTTACTCTTCAACTCATGCCCTCATTCCACTGAAATGACCCTTACCAAGTCATTAAACCAACTGATCTTTCAGACTCCATCCTGTTTAACCTCAAAGCCACATTTTACCATCTCCTTTGTTCTTTCTGTCTGAAACCTCTTTTCTTGACTTTACAATACATGAATGCCCTGGTTTTACCTCTCTGCTTCTTACTAGCTACTTTCACTGGCTCCTGAACTCTACCTACCTATTTAATGTTGCTATCACCCTAGGTCTCAGTCTTGATTCACTTTTTACACTCTACCCCTCACCTGGTCTTAATCCGCCCTGCAACATATCCCCAAGCCCTGCCTCTTTCAAAGCCCATTGTCTAACTTCATATTTGATATTGTCAGATGTCCCTCAGTTAATTCAGATTCAGTGACCAAACACCAGACTCTAATCTTTCTCTGCTTTTCTGTCTTTCCAGTCTCTATCTATTCTTCATTCTGGATTCCTTCATCTCCCTACATATTCACTTAGTCACTAAGTCTTAGACATTCAACCTCTGAATGACTCTCAGATCTGTCTCATGTTGTCCATCTCCATTGCCCAAGAGTAGCCCTGATCTACTTTTCATCTGAATTATTGCAGTAGCCCCCTAACTCATCTTCCAATTCCAGTTGAGCTACTGTCTTCTTGCCAGAATTTTTTTCCAAATACAGACCGGGTTTTCAAACATAGACTTATACTGCCAACACAACTCTTTAGACAAGCATTTGCGATCTTTTGCAGTCTGGCCTTAATCTACAACTTTTGCTTTTCCCTTTGAATTAAGTTGTGCTCCTGTTATACCAGGTAATGGCCATTTCTGAAGCATGCCATGCACTTTCATCACCATGTTTTTGTTCACATTCTTTCTTGTTTCATGACTCTTCTCATTTTTCACCTGACAAACTCTTATTCATCCTTTAAGACAAACTCTTATCCATCAAAATGTGGTATCTGGACTAGAAGCATAGTACAATCTGGGTACTTGTCAGAAATACAAATCCTTGAGGCCCTATCCTAGATCCTGCTGAATCTGAAACTTGGGGATGATGACTAGATCTGTATTTTAACAAGCTCTTCAGGTAATTCTTACCAATTCTGAAATTTAAGAACCACTGTTCTAAGGTACATTTCTTTTATAAAGGCCCGTAGCACTTCGCATATACCTATGTTACTACATATTTACCTATCCATTCTTTTATAATCCTATTTATAATCATATTTACCTCATCACTTATTATTCTCTTGTGCTACATATTAAGTCCTCAAAGGCAAATACAGTTTTGTATGTGTGTGTATATTTCCTAACACCTGCCACAATGTCTGGTATATAGGAGATGCTTGATAAGAATTTGGAGCCTAAAACATTTCACTCCCCTCCAAAATTTGGTCTAGTCAGAGTGCAAATAACTACACAGGATGGATAATCAATTGATGTCCAACGTTTCTACTCTTCAAGACCAACATGTGCTGCACGAGTCAAAAGCACACATACTGACAATAAATACCAAGTGTCGGCAAAGATGCAGAGAAACTGGATCTCTCAAATGTTTCTGGTGGATGTGTAAAATGTTACTGCTGCCTTGGAAAACATTTTTGGCAGGTTCATACAAAATCAAAAATATACTCATTGTGCAATTCAGCATTCCTGGGTATTTACCCTAGAGAAATGAACACTTATTAAAAAAAAATACACAAATCATACAACAGCTCTTATTTATAATAAAAACTAGAAACAATGTAAACATCCTTCAGCAGGTGAATGTACAACAACTATGGTACATCCATACAGTGGAACACTATCTAACAGTATAAAGGAACAGCTGTTAATATATGCAACAGCTTGGATTAATATCAAGGGCATTATGCTGAGTAAAAAAAATAAAAGCCAATCTCAAGATGTTACATAGTATATGATTATCTTGCATTCTCAAGAGTCAAATTTATAGTGAAGAAGAGATCAGAGGTTCCCAGGGGTGACAGTGGGGGAAGATGTGAAGATAAAGGTGTAGTTTGAGGGAGGTCTTGTTTGCATAATGGAACAGTGCAGTATCCTGATGATGGTGGTAGTTACACTAATCTATACATGTGATAAATTTCACAGAACTTCACACACGTACACACACACACACATGCAGAGTATATGTAGAAACTGGTGAAATTTGAATAGGGTCTATAGTTTAGTTAATATTATTGCATCAGTGTCAATTTTCTGGGTTTGATAATGTACCCTAGTTATGTAAGATGTTATCTTTGGAGAAAGCTAGGTGAAGGGTACACAGAAACTCTCTGTTCTGTTTTGCAACTTCTCATGAACCTTAAATAATTTCAAAATAAAAAAAGGATTTTGAGAAAAAGCAAGCACAGGCATTTCTGGGGGAAGTTAAATTAGAACGCTTGACATGATGCTAACATGGGGCTGAGGAAGTGGAGGAGAGCTCACCGCCAGGTGGAAGTGGAACAGGAGGAAAGAAGAATGGAGATTCCTGTCTTGGAGACCATTTGATAGAACCTGGCCCAGGCTCATTAGCCTCTCTCTAATTCAGTTGTTCATTCCTGCTCGCTTGAGGAGGATTCAATACTGGGGTGAATACGCCCTGGGTGGAGGTGGGTGTGTCGAATGGAGAGAGGGGCTAAGGGTTTTTCCTTAATAATGTTCACAATAGATTAAGTGTGTGAACATGGAAAGATTAAATGGTATAAACGCTCAGGTTCTGGAATCAAACTCCACCTCAAATCCCAGCTCTGGCACTTAACTAGTCATGTGACTTGAATTTAGCTGAATCCCATTTCCCTATTTTAAAATAGGGGTAAAGATAGTACCTATCTCAGAATGCTATGAAGACTGTATTAGGGAGTATATGTAAAGCACTTAGCAACTGCCTAGCACATACTAAATATATAATCAAGGTTGGCTACACTTTTGAATATTATTCTGCATCATTACCAGTATTCTAAGAAATAGAAAACACATAGTCAAAATTATCTGTAATATGTAATTTTTGATGATTCAAAAATACTTCAGGATCCTTCAGTACTTTGAACTCTTCATAAAATCAGCACTTAGTGTCTATATGTGTAAATACAGACAATTTAACTTAAAATTAGTAATTGCTAACTTTCTATAACAGGTCTCGTATATGCTTTTCACTTTAGATACATATATCTAACCTTTATAGCATTCAAGAGGATATATATTATTTTCCTCATTTTCAGATGAAAAAAACCACTTCAGCGTGATTTGGCAAGTCACCCGCCATATACAGCTAGTATATTGAGTCAGATTTCAAAGTCCACAGTTTTTCCACTACATTGTGTTACCTCAGTATTAATCTATGAATGCTTACACACACACACACACACACACACACACACACACACACACACACACACAGAGAGATTATCTAACAATTGTTCCTTTTATATCAGATTACAGGACAGATTATACAACTCCTATCACAGCCCAGGACAGATACTTCCAGGCCACTGCTAGGGCCAGGACTTGGAGACACTAGACAATGATGGAAACCAAGAGCCCAAAGCTGATTGCAGCAAGAATTCAGTCTGGTATTCCAGCCAGTAGGTAAAGCCAGGAGTCATAAGGGAACCCTGCCAAGGTCCAAGGTCCAGGCCAGCAATCAGAACCAGAAGGGGCAGGCAGAGCCCTGCGGAAGGTATGCCAGGGCACTCAGGACTTCTCTGTCTCTTGGATGATAAATGCCAACTAAATGGGGCCTTTGAAGATCCTCAGTTTAGCCTACCAATGCCACAGCTGGATGTTTGAACCAGGTTCAAGAAGGCCCCTAGCAGAAGTTCAGGATGGACACAGGGTCCCATGTGGTGGGGATAACCTAGTGGGGAGGTGAAAGAAAACTGGTGGGAACCAAGAGTTTGGATATCTGGATTAGCTATGTCAGTGTGGTCACGATCTGCTTGTAAACTGTATTCAAGCCTCTGCATTTTGAAACGAGGGGTTCAGGTCTGATTACTGGTTTAAGCTGTGTTCCTTAGAACCCTAAGACTCAAATCCTATCCTAGGCAATTTGTGGGGGTAGAGTTGCGTGAAGCAAGCAGGTCCTGCCTTTCTAGCAGTCCCCCTTTTATCTCTTCCAAGTACCGGACCTCTAAGAGCCCTTCTAAGTCTAATGATTTATACAGGATAACAAGCATTTAATAAGTTTTCACTAGATTCAGGGCCCTGTAGAATGTGCTGATGAGGACACAGCTAAGTAAAACCCAATCTCTCATCATGAATTCCCAGATTCTGGCCTGGTGGGGAACGATTCCAGCAGCTGTAGTTGTTCAGTATTTCTCTCCAATTCAGCAAGGCCCTCAGTTCTCTTGCTGCAAACCTGAGGATGAGAAGAAGGGAAAGGGAAAGGAAACCTCCCTAGTATGGCAGGTGAATTTTTCCTGCTTCAAAGAGACAAACTTACATGTCATCTGGTAGATGATAATATTCTGATTCACAGCACACTCCCTGGGGATTGGGTGTTTCATGTGGCCAGTTGTGCTTGTGCTCTACTTAAAATCAGGGCATCTGCTCTGCCCTTTGGGAGGTGCTATAAGTCTCTTGCTAGGAATTGCCCAAGGCCACCTCCAGCAGCTAAGGGAGAAAGGAAGTTGAAATCACGGCTTTATAAATTATAACACATGCCTACCCTCTAGATTCTGAGGTTAAATGAGGGACCAGGATTTTTTTTGTTTCTAGAATTTAAAAACACATTTAAAATATATTACAAATGCATGACAATGGCAAAAATACATGTTGAAACTAATTTTTTTAAATCAATGTGGAGTATGGTCATAATACTCCTAATTAAAGCCATGCAAGCTCCTCTCCACTAAGGGTACCCTTTGGGGCTTTTTTTCCTCTCATCACCAGCTTATCTTGAATCTGTCCATATGCTTTTTCACTACTGTCCTAAACTTGAGCTGGTATAATGAAGTAATGGCATTTGGTGTTACATCTAAATTTCCATATTTTAGCTTTAAAAATATTTGCAAGGACACATTTTAAAATAGATCCTTAGACCTGTTCGTAGTCCAAGACAGCTATACATTCTGAAATTTATACACTGGAAGTTATACACATATTCATATATAAACATCTATAATAAACATACATTCATATGCATAGATTTTTGTTAAATGGCCCAGTGAGAAAAATGAAGACCCAACTGCTAATGTTAATTAAAATTTTATTCTACTTTAAAAGATGAAAAGAGAAATAAAAAATTGTCTGTAGAGTAAAAAGGTTAGAAACAAAGGAGGTGGTGTCCTAATGAACTAAGGACAGAAATTATATCTCATTTGCCTTCCTGTCTCCAGTTCTTACTACGTTGACAAGCAGTATATAGGAATTGTTGAATTAATGTTTGACACAGGAAGATCATTAAAAAGATATTAACTAGTAAACACAGAGACTCTGAGGTCATCTGCTGAAAGGGAATTTGAGGGCAGGATACTTAGCAAGTTGTTTTTTGCACTTAATAACTAAATATTTTTATTGATTGATAACTGATTGAGACATAAATCCTAATGCATCTCTAGTAACCAGGTCAGCCTGTTCCTGCTTAAAGAAGAGAAGCAGAAATGCAAAGTACGACTGGCTTATATTCCCAGTGGCAGGGAAAAGAAACTTGCCTCTGGAATAAGTTAAGGGAAGACCTGGAAGGACCTTAGATTTCATCAGGTCCAGCCATTTAGCTATTATGCAGGCAGAATGTCTTTGTTCTTCTAGTTCCTCTTAAGCTTCAGTAGCTGCAGGCCTGCACTGACAGAATAGTAGGTAGGGAGCTTGCTCTCTCCATGTAAAACAAATGTATGTCAGTACTTATGACTATGGGAAAGCAAGAAAATTTAGAGTACAGGCCCAGCCAGGACAAGAGGCAGAGCTGAATATTTTAGCTCATGATAACACATAATTTATTGGCTGTAAGGATGTAAAGACAAGGCATGCTTCCTAGCCTAGCTGCAAGCAGCAAATCAGTCCAAGATCAGAAGATTTTCTGAAGCCAGTGAATGGGATGTGTATGTTAACCTCTGAGCAGATGTAAGCTGAGAGTCTAATCTGTGTGGTAGTGAAGATGAGGTCTCATCCATCAATTGCTCGACAAGGGCTGTCATATCACTGGGCTTGCATGGCCCTCAACACATGATGTAAGAGACATATTGGACAAAAGCATTGCCTGGGGGAATTCTCCAGGAAGAATTCAGCCAATAGAAAGGACTCTTTCAAGTGGCCTGATTTTATTGGAGACAAGTAAATACATATGTGCATGCACATATGTGGATATACACACCCCCAAGATGCTGCACTTTCTTACAAACAAAGAGAATAGGAGAGCAGAAGCTTCACAATGATCCTTTCTCTCACTTATTTTTAGTCTCCCTTCAGCACCATGCTGACAGGGGAAGCAAAGGAGGGGCTCATCCAGCCAGATAAAGAGGCTTTTTCAATGTGGGTTTGGGTTATGGGCATTTGCCAAATGGTCGAAACCCAGTGTCTGTGGAAATCCACAAAACTCAGAGCCCCCAAAATCTATATCTCTCTCTCTCCCTTTTGTGTTCAGTAATGCTTGAGAATCCTCAGCAATCCCAGGAGGGACCAGAGGGAGCCCCCTGAAACTTACCACACAGACATTGAACCAGCTCTTGACTCTCCCTCTGATCGTCAGGGATCTCTGCTGCTTTGCAGCCATTAGCCACCTAACAGAGAGCATTGCGAAGGAAAAATTAGATTAGAGAAGACAAAGAAAGGAAGAAAAGATGGGCCTTCCATATCCCTTAATGAATTCATTCATTCACTAACTAATGGTTATGGAACACTTGCCATTTTCCAAAGACTGTGCTAGAGGCTGAGATACAGATGAATGAGAAACAAACGAGCTTTTGAGGAGAAGAAACTGTCTAGTGAGACAAACAGAAAAAGCTGGTAATATAACATGACAATTGTATTGATGCTCATATTATAAGGACATAGAAGAGGGCACCAAACCTAGACTGAGGGTATGATCCAGATAGATACATGCTCTTATTTCTTTGAATTCAGTAAAGTTAGTCACTCACAAAGAAAATGTTAAGAAATTCCTCATAGAACAAATAAAAGGATTAGTAGCACAGTGAGCTTCCCTGATTGATGTTGGAGACCATTGATTTGGGTGTCAACAATCTGCAAGGCTGTATCATTTTCTTCCCCAGCACTCAGCTGCCTGACTGTAAAAGCAGACAAGGGATTATAATTTTGAGGAGAGTTTTTGTGGGGCAGATGCTGCAAAAGGGCTTGTTTGGAAAGGGAATTGAGTGTTGATGAGAGAACAGTTCACATAACGAAGCTGAGGTGTGAAATTGGGTAGAGAAAAGAAGAGAGGCTGATAAACGGAGGAAGCAAAGGAACCAAGGAATTTTTGGAGATTTGGAGGCTATCAGTGAGCAAGTGTGTTAAGTAAGCATATGAGGTGGCTGGAGGATGGGAGGCTCATTCATTGAAGTATTTTATTGAGTGCCTTCAATATGCAAAGTAATGTTCTGGCTGAGAGTACATCATGAATAATTCTAATTGGGAGAAGACAATAAACAACTACAATAATAAATATGGAAATTATGTAATACATTAGAAGGTAATAAGTACCAGTGGGATGGGGATAGAGAGAATAGAGCAGGATAAGAAGGATTTGGAGTTCTGAGGGAAGAGTGTGATTTAAAAGGGTTGTCATGTAGCTCTAATTGAGAGGGTAACGTTTGAACAAAGACATGAAGGGAGAGAGAGCATAAACGATGCAGATGTGTGAATTAAATATTCCAGGCAAGGGAAACAACCATTTAAAAGCCTTAAAGTGTGTGAGTGCCTGGTATTTCCAGGAAAAGCAAGGAGGCCTGTGTGGAGTGCAGTGGACAGGAGACAAAGTAGGAAATGAGGTAGAGAGATAATGGGGACCAAATGTGTAAGCCTTGTAGACCCTGGTAAAGACTGGATTTTGCTCTGAGTGAGATGGAGAGCCATTGCAGGGTTTTGAGCAGAGAAGTGACACAATCTGATTTACCTTTAACGGATCGCTCTGACTGCTGTGTTGAAAACAGATATAGGGAGGATCCAGTGTAGAAGCAGGGAGACCAGTTAGGGGGCTGTTGCAATCATCTTAATGAGAAAGGCGAAGTAAAACTTTCATCAGGGTGGTGGCAGCAGAAGCGGTAAGAAGTTGGATCTGGGTGTAGTTCAAGGATAGAGCCAATAGAATTTCATGAATGATTAGATTTGGTGGTGAGCAAGAGTCAAGGATGACTCCAAGATTTTTGATCCAAGCAAATGGAAAGATGAAGTTACTATTACCTGAACTAGGGAAGAATTTGAGAGGAACAGGTTGATGGGGGAAGACTAGGAGTTAAATTTTGGATGGATTGTGATTAGAGAGTGGGATATTTGTGTTTAAAATTTATGAAGAGGTACCGTTCTAAATGATTATGACTCTGGGTATGGGTGTCTGAAAGAGGAATAAAGTGAGGTCATTATGAATGAAGGATTTAGAACTCTGGCAGTTGGAAGGTTAGTGAAATCTCCTAGGATGGTCTACTAGGATAGTGGTTTAGGCAAAAGAAGAAGGAGCAGAGCCAGGCTGCTCTTGCCCGTGGGATACAAAATTTGAATATAAATGGTTGGAGGTGACACAAATATTAGTTTGAGGTAAACAGAATTTGAATTGGGTTCGGATTTTGAACTCAATGCATTAGATATAAGCAAAAAAATAATTGATTAATTTAAATTAATTAATTAAAAAATGAAAAAGAAATAAGCAAGATATAAAAATGATTACATTTTTTGATTACATTATACACATTACACCAAAGATGACATCATACAATAAAGCTATTTGGAATACAGATGAGATAGATTTATAATCCTATTATAACATGGATCAAAAACAGTGGAGTGAAAAATTCACAATTTAATCTTCATTATTGTATTAAAAAAGTGTTCTGGAAAGACATCATATTTGGTTTTAGATATGTTTAAAACTCAATGCTATCATTTATATCAACTCATGTAGCATTTTAGAAAGCATGACCCTGTGACATTTTAGGAGAGTTTTCTAATAGTTAAGGCAAACCAAGAGGTACCCTGAGCCTCATTTGCAGGCCACGTTTCCAAACTCAGTTCTTAACCATCATTAAAAAGAAACAATAATGTGACCAGTCAGTCTTCTATAACTCCAAGGTTTATTATACTTGAAACCAATATTTGATAAAGAATTTTATAACATCGTACCTGTGAACTGATAGATGTCACTTATACATCTGAAGTCTTAAAGACTACTGAGATGATAATCCAGGTTGATGTGGTCCTGCAGATGTAGATGAATATGTATTATCTCTCTGTATTGAGAACTTATTTGGGAATAGAAAAATCAAGAAAGCTCTTGCCTGATATTGCCAATAAATAAATGAAGAAAAAATGATGAGATAGCTATACAATCTTTAAAAAAAAAATTCCCACCTTGTTTTTGACTGCCAGTAACCCAGTCCAAGCTTCTATCTCTTCATAAATGCAACACAAGTAAACTGTGACCGGCTCTTTATAATTAAGTATATAATATTTAAATATTCTTGTTTTGTGTAAATTGTGTGTTTGTGGTTGATTAAAATATTCAGTATGTGTAGGTTTCATCTTTTTGTTCAGTAGGAAAATATAAATAATAGTGGTTGAATTCCTAGCAAAGTAGCAAAGACCTTGCCAGATATGCTTAATTCTCCTGCTGAATTGGAGATGATTCACCTTTCAGCACTTCACAGGTGTTAAGTTGGCCAAACAAAACAGCTATATCATTTTTCATTCATTTTTTTCTGGGACAAGTTTTCAGTAAAATTGTTTTACTATGAAATATATATATATGTAAGTCCATAACATGTCCATTTGAAAAATGGATTTACATCAACTTCTGAGATGTGAAGACTATTAATATATATGTTGTCAAAAATAACTGAGTTCCTCCTAACTAAATCGGGAGGGGGAGGAGTTCTAAGTCAGGATTTCATGCAATACTGGATTGTATGAAAGGAGACCTGATTGTGCAGCGATGTTTCAATAAAATGGGAAAAGTGAAGAAAGAAACCTACCTGTCAGCAATCTAGGCAACAAGATGTGTGGCCATCGAACCTGGGCCGTTGCTTGGTGAGGAGGTCATCATGAGATACTTATGGCTCATGCCCAGGAGCTTGTGAGTGGCCATGAGGAAGAATGGCCTCAGTTATTGGTCTTGCAGGAGCCCACCCAGCGGTGGTATCACTGCCCCAAGCTTCTAACTGCACCGAGTGGCCAGTCCCAGGTCAGTGGTATTTTCCTTTCTGAATCAGTGTCAGCACTGGTCCCTTAAATGTATGACCCTTCTTATTAAATGCTTTGTGAAGCTACTGGTAAGCATTGTACTCATTTCGGTAGTCTATATTCACCACATATTTCACCTTCTTATGGGAAGAGACAAAGAAACTAGGGAAGATTACTCTCAGTCTACAATTCGAAGACATGACAGAGGAGGATAGAGCTAGATATTTAATCTAAATATAGGAAACTTAAGGTAAACAACAGAAAAATGTTCTTTATACGTGTAGCTCTCTTGCTAATTGATGAAGGTAGTATTTTTAAAAAATAAGTCTGAAAGTAATGTATAGGAAGTATCAGGGGGAAATGGGGGTTACAGAGAGCTGAAAATTACACTAAAAATCTAAAAATGAGTATTTTTGCATCACCTTAGAGTTTTCAAAGAGTTTTGGCACACACATCATTTGATCTGGAGTGAATATGAAAGATGGTATCATGTTGAATTCACATGCAAGGAAACAGGAACCTAAAGGAGATAAATGACTTGCCCAAAGTCATACAGCTGTATGGCACAGCCAGAATTCCTAGCTGTCGCAACTGACTCTAGTTCCATTGCTCCTGACATGATTGTATCTTGGGTAAATGTGGTAGCAGGAATAGAGAGTGAGGGACAACTCAGATTTTGAAATAACAAATGAAAGAAATTGGTACTTGATTTGGTGATAAAGAAACAGGAGAAGAAAGGTGATTCCTAGGTTTCTGAAGCCCGTAAGATGATGAAATTAATAATGTCATCAGCCAATGTTGGGAACATACTAGGTGCCAGGTCCTGTGCCATATTCTTTGCTATACTGCCTCATTGAATACTCACAGCTTTGAAGGGCAGGGGGATTATTACCCCCATTTTACAAGGGGAATGCATGAAAGTTGTTATCACTTTTAGAGGGGCGGGGGGGGGGGGAAACCAAGATTTTGTTCCAAGACCAGAGAAAGCTTGACTGGACTCTTTGGCCTTTGTTGACTGTCCTTGGAGCCTGAGCCCTGAGGCAGTGGTTTGGTATTCTTATGTGTATGGACGTAATTATGCTGCCAGCCACAAAGAAATCAAGCTGAGCCAATGGTAGTTATGATGTTTGCAAATCCAGCACTGGCAAACTGTTTAATGCTTCCTGTGGACTTTGTCTGCCATTAAAAGAGGCTGCACAAAGCAGTTTCTTTTGCCTTGGCTCTAGGCTTTAAGATAGTCAGCCAAGTAATCCAGGTACATAGATAACAATATTTTCTTCTTCAGATATTATTAAAAATGAAAATAAGTATAATTATCATGACAGTATAAATATTGCATATATGTAAAATATACTATTTTGACTTAAACTGTTAAAAATAATTGCTTTCTTTTTTAATTGCTATTAGTTACTTTTACTTCTTGTTATCAATCTCACGCGTGCACACACACACACAGACACACACACACACACACACACACACACACACACACACACACACACGGCGTAAGCCTGGTTTTCCCCGAAGGTTAACCAATTCACACATTTCTACCTTGTCTTGCCTGAGCCTTTGTTGGAGCATAGGGTTTATCTGAGACCCTGATTATCCATACCTCCCTCTAATCTTTGAATTGTTCTGTAATCTTATTTAAAACTCAAGAAAAGACCCTTCCCAAATTTCCTTCTTTCAGCCCCTGCTTCCTCTTCCTTTCTCAGTCAGGTAGACACAGGAAAACAATTTTCATAACAAATGAAATAAATAGTGTCCGAAAAAGTCTCAAACCTTTTTCTAAATAGTACTTTACAGCTCAAACTGTAGTTTAGGCTTCAAACTGTATCTCTTTAGGTATCTACCTGCTAGTTATTTAATCACTAGGCTGCATACAGCAGCCTCTTAGCAACCATAAACGTGCAAAACTCTTAACTCTTCTTTGATACTACCTGTTTTTAGAAGTTGACTTACTTTTAAAAGACTTGGAGTCATACAAGCGAGAAATGTCAGAATTTAGTTCTTTTTAAAAATAAATTTAAATAAACCATAACGCTATTTTATGGGGCTCTAAAGTGGTTTATTCCCAGTGGCCTTTCTTTCACTCTGAGGCTACATTGGAGACTATGCTGGTGGGGAAGCTCTGTCCACTCCCAGGGCAAGGGGTCATGGCTGTAAGTGTCTTCCTTCCTGCCTCCCTCTAGGATTGTGAAGATGTCCAGTCCCAATCTAAACATTGTGACCTTACTGGGCAGTTGTCTGACTTATAGTAGCGCTTATCTCTTTGGGATTCAGGATCGAGATGCGTCCGTGGGAAGCTCAATGGAAACTCTCATTCAGGTAAGTGAAGTCTTAAAATTTTTGTTTTGACTGTAATGCCAAAGTTTGACAATTTTTTAACCAGCTGCTCCTGTGGGTGGTGGTTACCTTTATCTTTGGTGTGCGCACTTCCGGCGGCAATCCCTGTAACTCAGAGTCAGTGAGGTCCACTTTCTGCTCCACGCCCCCTGTAGACTGAGGCTTTGCAGATCAGAATGTGTGGAGAATAACAAAGGTTCCTCTCATGCCTCTTGCTTCTGTCCCTTTCCACCTGTAGGTAAGACTATCTGTGCTGTGCATTGGGACCTCCCTTGTGTTTGGACCCATTCTGGGGAAGAGCTGGCGACTCTACAAGGTGTTTACCCAGAGGGTCCCAGACAAGAGAGTGGTGAGTAGGCAGCAAGTACACACTTCTTGACTGCAGACGGCAGCCTCACTATTCGTTAAAAGCTAGAGAAACGTAGTCCAGGCACTCCCTGGACTGAGAAGGATGAGCCTAGAGCTGTGAGCAAGGGAGAGGACACCCATTTAGCAGTATCAACCTAGAAACTACCTGGCAGCAGATCTCCTTCATGTCCCTGATATCAGTTGTCATCCTAACCACATTGCCCCATTTTATCAGGTTCCTTGACAGAGCTGCCCCAACCTCAAAGCTTATCCTCAAACTCTATCCAAAGGCCCTGCCCAGACCCAATATATTTCTCAAATGGAGTTTACTTCTCTGGAATGGTAGGTTTTGTTTTTTAGCAAACATTATTGAATTGTGGTGAATATTTATTGAAAGCTCAGCTGAGAGTACCCATACATATGGAAAAGATTGTCTAAAGGGCAAGAAGTTTGTCCACCCGTCTAGAACACTGATTATTAAAAAGCTTTTATTAAATAGCTTTATCAAGATATAATTGACATGCAATGAGCTGCACATATTCAAAGTGTATGATTTGATAAGTTTTGACATTTGTGTACACTGTGAAATGTGCTGTATAATCTGTAAAAGCTTCCTCATGTACCTATTTCTCCCTCTCCTGTCTAATCCTTTCATCCCTGTCCCTGTTCCCAGGCAAGCATTGATGTGCTTTTTGTCACTATAAATGAGTTTGCATTTTCCAGAATTTTATATAAATGGAATCATTCAGCATATACTTTTTTTATGTCTATCTTTTTTTACTTGATATAATCATCTTAAAATTAATCCATGTTGTTATGTGCATCGGTGATTCTCTCCTTGTTATTGCTGAGTAGTATTTGAATGTGTAGACACGCTACAGTTTGTTTATCTGTTCACCTATTGATGGATGTTTGGGTTTTTTTTCCATTTTGGGGGGGTTATTAAAAATGAAACATTAATGTAAAAGTTATGAACATTGTATAAGTCCTTATGTAGACATATGCTTTCATTTCTCTTGCATAAAAACCTAAGAGTAGAATGGTTGGAACATAAGGTAGGTGTATGGTTGGTTAACTTTTTAAGAAGTTGCCTGTTTTCCAAAGTGATTGTACCATATTACATTCTTACCAGCAGAGTCTGAGAGTCTCTTTCCTCTAAATCCTCACCAACATATGACTTGATTGGTCTTTTTTTATTTTAGCCATTCTAATAGATATATGTAGTAGTATCTCACTGTGTTTTAATTTGAATTCTCTAATGCAATATTGAACATCTTTTCACATGTATAGCTCTTCTTTGGTGAAGTATCTGCTCATTTACCACACGTTTTTAAATTTAGTTTTTGTTTTCTTATTATTGAGTCTTGAGAGTTCTTTTTTTTTTTTTAAATTCTGAATACCAGGCCTTTATCAGATAAGATTTGCAAACATTTTCTTCCAATTTATGGCTTTTCTTTTCATTTGCTAAGAATGTCTTTCAAAGAGAAGACATTTCTAATTTTGATGAAGTCCAATTTACCTAATTTTTATTTTATGGATCATGTTTTTGTTATCAGATTTAAGAAACTTTTGCTTAATCAAAGGCCACAAAAGGTTTTCTCCTGTTTTTACTTCTAGAAGTTTTAAGAGTTTTAGGTTTCACAATTAGGTCTATGATCTATTTTGAGTTAATTTTGAAATATGGTGTGCTATAGAGATCAAAGTTGATTTTTTTACATATGGATATATAATTGTTCTAGTGCCTTTTATTGAAATGACTGTCTTTTCTTTACTGAATTCCCTTTGCACCTTTTGATATGTCGATCTACTAATGGATCTACTCTGTCTCATTGATGTAGTTGTTTCTTTTGACACAAATATCATATCTTGATTACTGTATTTTTATATTAAATTTGAATTGGAGAATATTAATTTTCCAACTTTGTTCTTTTCTATCAGTGTTGTTTTGGCTATTCTAAGTCCTTTGAATTTTCATATGGATTTTTTAATCAGTTTGCCAATTTCTGTAAAAATCCTACTGGGATTTTGATTGAGATTATATTGAATTTATAGGTCAAATGGTGGAGAATCTACTTCTTAACAATGTTGTGTCTTTTAACTTATGGACACATATATTTCTCCATTTATGTAGGTCTTCTTTAATTTCTCTCAGTAATTATTTTTATAGTTTTCAATGGAAGTCTTTGACATCTTTTATTAGACTTATTTCTAAGTATCTTATATTTTTATGTTACTATACATGTTACTGTTTTTTATTTCACATTCCAATTATTTGTTGCTAATATGTAGAAATACAATTGATTTCTGTATGCTGACCTTGTTTGCTGCAACCTTGTTAACTTATTTATTCTAATACCTTTTTTGTAGATTTCATCAGATTTTCTACATGGATTATTATATCATCTGTGAATAAAGACAGTTTTTGTCCAATCTTTTGTATGATAGCACTGGCTAGAAACAACAGCACTGTGTTCAATAGAAGTTCTGTGAGAAGATATTCCTAAATTGTTCTTGATCCTATGAGGAAAGCATTCAGTCTTTTACAACTCAGTAGAACATTAGCTGTAATTTCATTGTAAATTCCCTTTATTTAGTTGGAGAAGTTTCCTTCTATGCCTATTTTGTTGAGAGTTTATATAAGGAATCAATATTAGGTTTTGTAAAATGCTTTTTCTATTGATATGTTCATATGGTTTTTATTTTTTAGTTTATCCATATGTTGGATTACATTAAGTGATTTTAGGATCTCAGACCTACTTTGAATCCTGGGACAAACTCTACTTGGTCATGATGTATTATCCTGTTCTTATATTGTTGGATTTATTTTGCTTATAATGTGTGTATTGGTATTCATAAGGGATATTGCTCTGTGATTTTCTTCTCTTATAAAATCTTCTGCTTTAGTTTCAGGGTAATGCAAGCTTATTGACTGAATTAGGAAGTATTCCCTCCTCTTTGATTTCTGGAAGAGTTTGTGTGTAATTGGTATTCACCTAATATAAGTACTTTACAATAGTATGCTTCTCTTTCTTACCTTCTCAATCTTTGTGTTATTAATTTCACTTTTGCATGTTATAAGCCTCTCACAATTATTTTTTGTTTAAAAATGAGTTATACTTTAAAGATTTTAAAAATAAAAAATCGATCACATTTTTTCCCATGAAGTTGACATTTCCAGAGCTTTTAATCTCCTTGTATAGGTGTTCATCTGATATTATTTTCCTTTTGCCTGAAGGATATCTAACATTCTCATGCAGGCATGATAATGCTGAATTTTTTCAGCTTTTTTTTTTTTATCTGAATAAGTCTGTGTTTCAACTTTGTTTTTGAAAGATATGTTTTGCTGAATGTAGAATTCTAGGTTGAGGTTTTCTTTTTTTACTTTTAGTACTTTGAATATTTTTCTCCACTGTTTTCTCACCTGGCTTGGTATCTAATGAGAAATCTGTTTCTCTCTATATATTTTTTTTGCTGATTGCTTTAAATTCTTACTTTTTATTACTAGTTTTAAGCAGTTTGGTGGAGCAACTGATTTGTTTTTATCTTAAAAAGACCATGAAATACGTAACTGCTTGTGCTTCCTTCTTTTCATTGGTTGACAAAAACTCAGATCCACATTTCTGCCCCAGTTCATGGATGTTGTGTAGTCTCCTCACCTGAACCTTCATCATAATTCTCTTTATTTTCTCTTTTCATTAATATTTTTCCTTGGCACTGTTGCAGGCTATGTATTTTCTTAATTTTCTTTTTGTAGTCACAAAAGTAACACATTTTCTTTGTATTAGGTCAAGTGATTCATATAAGTATAAAGAAAATGCTAGTAATAATTTTCTACCACTCTTAGCTCTCAATCCCACCCTTCAGGTTAATGGTTGTTAATAGTTTTATGTGAACACTCCCACATCTCTGTGTGCTTGTATAAATATATCTAGAAATAATAGAGTATTTATTTTATAAGACCTTTGAACGTTTTGTGGAAAAATGCAAGATATAGGAAGGATAAGCAAATGGAACTCTTTAATGATGGTAATGATGATATAGATGTAGAAAACCTTGTAAATATTTATATCTGTTTCACCTTTGAAGGCTGGATACAAAGCTTTTGGGAAGTGCTCACCATCGAGCCTATTCATCAGAACACTAGCCCCTGTATCTTACAGCCAGTGAGCTAAGGAAAACTATGACCTTGATTCTTTTACAGATAATCAAAGACCTACAGCTGCTGGGGTTGGTGGCAGGCCTGGTGATAGCTGATGTGATTCTGCTCATGACATGGGTACTGACTGATCCCATCCAATGCCTCCAGATTCTTGATGTCAGTATGACGGTGAGGGGCCCAATCCCTGGAGAATTTAATTCCTGAACTGGGGGAGCGGGGAGAGGGTCTGGCTTCCATGGGTACATGGGGTCATTCTCCCAGTTGTATATTCACTATGTGGTTATCCTCCCAACAAGAAGATAAATGGTCCCAATAAGAGGGAGAGTTAGGAACTGTGGCTGCTGTGAGTGCCTTGCCCCTTGTCTGCAAGGTGTGCCACTATTCCCAATGCTCCTCCCACCCCAAGTGCTTTCCAACAGCATCCACTGAGATGTCAGCACACTGGATCTGCCTGGAAGTTATATCTGCTTCTTCATTATCAATAATGAGAATTTTAAGCTATAGGAAGTTGCCTTCCCCTAACTGATGAGAGGTAAAAGTACGATTTCCAGGTGGCCTTTGGAGTCAGTCAATCCTGTTTTAAATCCCAGCTCAACCATTTTCCAGCCACATGACCTTAGGAAAGTCATTTAACCTCCCTAAGTCTCAATTCCTTTGTAGACAAAATGGAGATAATAATACTACCTATTTCTTAGGACTCTGGTGAAAAGTAAATGAAACAATGCAGGTTAAGAACTCAACTGTGCCCAGTACATAGTGTTGAATTAATAGGAAATCTGTGTCTCTAGCCTCACAATGGGCTGAGAGATACAGTGGAATCTTGACATTGCAGATTTAATATTTCAGGTTTCAGCTGTAAACAAATAACAGGAACATGATGTGAAATAATTGTAATTTTGCTGATGCACCAAAATTTGAATCATTACAGTAGCAAAGTACATAACGGGATAAACCCTGCTGTCACCAAGCATCTACCTGTCAGCCCAACCTTATCATCTTATCCTCCAATGAAGAGTCCCTCTCATTTAGATTCTAATGGAGTCACCTAAATTTTATACCTTTTATGTATTAAGGAGGAAATATACTATAGAGGAGTTCATGCTCCAGGATATTCACAAGGATCTGCTGTGTGTTTCTGGCAATTGTGGGCACTCTCAGTCCTGAGTTTGTGTCCTTCCTAGGTGACAAGAAGAGAAGTGTCCTGCTCATTGACTAGCACATACTTCTGTGCTTCCCGGTACCCTGATGTCTGGATTGCTCTTGTTCTGGGATGCAAGGTCGGTAACCACATCTCCTTGGGATATAGTCTGTCACCAACAAAATAGATATAAAGAGGGAGTTAACAAAGTGATTTCTGCAGAAAATATTGAAACCAGGAGAGACATCTGTTGCCACTTAAATCTCAAAGTCATGACCCTTATTATTTCTCTACTTTTTATTTTTTGGAGGGTCACTTTTTCATTTCTTTGGACTCCCTCATTTTGTCCTCCCCCAATTCATGTGGAATTCACCTACCATTTCTCCCATTTCTGGATCTGGTTTTTAAAATTGGTTTGGCAATACTGGTTTTCTTCCTACAAGGAAGATTTAGATCAAGGTTCCTGCTGCCATTCACCCACCTAACTTTCTCATTCTGGTTAGAAGCAGGGTTGGCCCTAAGACAGACTTCAACACCCATGGTGTCATTTGAGTGATTCCAGCTACATCATAGTGTCTCCCATATTGCTATGAATCTGCCATCATTAGACTCATTTGTCTTTGTTAGATGGCAAAAGTAGGATATTATTTCCATAGGGTGCAGGATACCATACTGGGCACTAAGGGAGGTCCTTAGAACCAACTATCCTATTAGCTGGGTTTCAGCTTGGAGGAACAGAGAATCTGGCTCTGGGGGTCATAGAGCAGACCTGTTCCAATGAACAGGGCAAGCCCTGCATGGCAGAAGGCTGCCTGCTGACTATCAGGGCGGAAAGGCTTTGTCGACTGATTGCTGGAAGAGTAAGAGTTTTTCTAGAAATATATGGTCTTTAAAAGTAAACTTCACTCACTTTGCCACCAGGAAAAAGTTCAAGTGGTTGCTTCTAAGAAATAGGTGTGGGGATAGGGAGGGTGGGGATAGGGAAATGTTGCTTTTTTAATTTTGTTCATATATTACTATGATAAAAATGTTTTTTTAAAAAAAACACTAGGAAGCAAACAGCTCTTGATCTTCAGTTTATTTCTAATGGATAAGAAAATGAGCTTTAGACTATGACAGAACAGGGTTTGAATTCTGACTCAACCCCTTCCTAGCTGACCCAGAACCTCGTTTAACCTCTCAGAGCCTCAGTTTTCTCTTATATAACTTGGGGATGATGATAATATCCTCTCAGAACCATTCTGTTTCAAAACAGTTAATGCATGGTAAGAGTTTTAAACTACTCCCGGCCCATAATAAGAGCTCGGTAAATGTTAGATGCTATTATTATTAATCTTCTGTTGCTCGCCCAGACGGTTCTGAAAAACTGCCTCTCCCAGTTCCTTGAGTCCTCATAGAAAAGCATATCCTCCCCAGCACAGAAACTCAGCACTGCTCCCATAACAAATCACTTCACAGATTGACTTGATTTATTTTCTCCATTGCCTTTTATATAATCCTATTTCCATTTTATTTCACTGTAATATCTTTCTGAAGAACAAAGAAAAAAAGGGGAAAGAGTGCTGAGGATCAGAAACTGACTGAGCCAGACCCCCCGTGGGCTCCCTGGTTCACGAGCAGTCCCTGAGGAGGGCCCAAATCTCGGTTTTAGGTACCGGGAGCCCCCACCTGAGTCTGTCAACTGCCCTCTACCCCACACTTCTCAGCAGTGAAGAATGACATCCAAGTACATATGATTCACTCAAACACAAGTCATGAATGTATAGAGGCTTTATTCATACCTAGCTCCCTTCTGGTAAGAATTTTAATGGAATTAAGACATTTTAATAGAATCAGATTTGAACATTTCAAAATTATGAGAATTTCATTTACTTTTGATTAAATTACTAGTAATCCATATCTACCAAATGCCACCTGATGGCGTCAGTTATCCAAAAGTCAGGCCCCACTGGCCTCCTGACTTGTCTATCTTCTAGACATTAAAGATCTCAGGGTGGCCACGTTTGGCCCTCAGGTCCCATTTGGGACACTGGGCACTGGGGGCACCATAAGGTATCTCTGCCAGGCTGACTCCTAGGCACAGCCAGTCCTCCCCAAAATTATCTTTAGTGCTGTCCCTGCAGGTGGAGTTGGTCCCATTGTGGAATTTCAGGGTTACTGATAGGTGCCCTCTGGTAACTAACCTTACTTTCATCGTTAGTTCTCCCTCTGAATCCCTATAGTTCCCAGCCCACCTCATCTCCCATGGCATCTTCACATCCTGTGGTATTAAACCAAGACATTTGCATACTTGCCTTAAATCTCCCTACCAGACAGAGCTCTGTGAAAGGCAGGACTATGACTTATTTCTCTTTGTAGCATTGTTTTCTGCCCTACACTTAGCATGACACTTTGCACATAGTCAGGGGAAAATGTCGTTCCTATATATTATGTATTATTATGTGTTAAACCTGTCTATTATGTACTATTGATTAAAGCTTTGATTTCTGTTTAAATGCAGCTCCTTCCAAGAAAGGTAGCACTTTAAGGTGCTGTGAGTCATTTTCTTCTTAGTACAAATGAGAAATCTGAGAACAGGTTTATATTCATGGGAAAGAGGAAAGAATAGGGACCTGGGTTCCCAGTGATGGGGGCAGGGAATGTCACAAAGAGGGTGAAGGATGTAGCTGGAGCCTTTGCTGCCTATGCCTGCCCCACAGTCTCATCTAGGTCCCAGCCTGCCTTTGTTCTCCTCTGTTTCCACTCTTCCTCTCCCATAAACACCCACTGGCACAGAGCCACTGCCAGCCTAAAGAGATCCTTTGTGTAAATTAGAAAAAGGCACCCCTTCTAGGCAGATGCAATCTTGCAGGTGCAGAGCTTGGCAAGCAGATGGTGCCTTTGGGAAAATTAGAAAAAAGAACCCCTACCTCGGGGCTCTAGCCCTGGAGAAGCAGAAGGCTTGACAAGCAGACCACAGGGCTCTTTCAGCTTCCACGTGGGCTTCGGCTCCATGCAGTGCAAAACCACACAGTGGATGCAGCAACCCTCACCACCAGCAGCACAATGTGCCTGCTACCCTCCTAGTGCCCTCGGCCCTTTCTGTAGGGCTCCTACCCACCTCCACCATCCTGGCTTGTGCCTCGCCCTTGCAGAGTCATGTCCAATGGCTGGCTTGCTGACTTTCAATAAACTAATTCTCAGTGCAGGAGAGGAAAATAGCATTTATTAAACATCTACTTCATAGAGTAAGGGACCACCCTAAGCTTCCTTGTGTGTCTGAATAGATCCTCATAACAAACCTTTAAGGTAGGTATTATTATCCTTACTTTACAGATGAGGAAATTGGCCCCAACCCTCCTACTTTTTGACCTCAAGCCTGTGATTCCACTTTTCTGAGCCTCCGGTTCTCCCCTCCGCCTCCAGGGTCTACTGCTGCTGTATGGTGCCTACCTGGCTGGCCTAACTGACCATGTCAGCTCTCCTCCTGTGAATCAGTCTTTAACCATCATGGTTGGGGTCAACCTCGTGGTGTTGGCTGCTGGGCTTCTTTTTGTGGTCACCAGATACCTGCACTCCTGGCCCAACCTGGTCTTTGGCCTAACTTCCGGAGGAATATTTGTTTGCACAACCACAATCAACTGCTTCATTTTCATCCCCCAGGTATGCTTTAAGGTGGATTTGGCAGGGCTGGTCCTCCTAGTCACTCCAGAGGCTTTGCTGGGCATGATAAATGGCTCACTGTGTTTTCTGTTGAGACTTTTGGTTACCATTTACTGGAGAGTCAGAGGAAAGTAGATTCCAAGTGAGCTGGCTCCCTCTGTTCTTCCTTACTGGCTCTCCTGAAGGAAGATATCTCTGCTCCTGGTCAGCAAGGAGGGCAGGCCAGAGTGGCAGAGCCATGGTGGCAGCCTGCTTCGATTCCTAGCAGCTGCCTTGCAGATGCTTTTCTACCCACCCTTCAGTCTGCTTCACCCTTCTCCAATCCCTTCTTTATCTTGATAATATCATTTTTTCACTAGCCTGGGAGAGAGCAGACTTTCTTTCTGTCCTTTTTGGGATTGAGGATTTATAGGCGAAAACTCATTTGGAACTTCATGTAATTTTAAATGCTTTTCCTTTCTTTTTATTAGAGGAAAATATGGAGCATTCCTCCTCTTCTTACAATATGGAGAAATAAAAACTACGTAAAAATGTGTTTCACATTATGGAGATTATGGGGGAAAAACAAATGAGGGAGAAAGATAGAAGCAGAAATGTCTGGACAGCAAAGGACAATAGAGAGTTGGAGGAAAAGGCAAGGAATCCATAGGCTCTGAAAGGAAAGTGATGTAAACTTATTCATGTTATGCCTGAGGGTACCACTGAGCCACATACATTTGAGTTAATGAACTTGGCATTAGGTATTTTTCCTGTTTCCCTTCTAGTTCTCTTTTTTTTCCCCTGAGCCTTCCCTCAACCCAGTACCCCCTCAAGACCTCATCCTGGTTCCAAGGCTTCAAGTTGACTGTGAATGATTTCTCCATGAGGGCGCTATCTGATAAAGCATTGGCTGATGGAGGGTTACAGTGTACTTATAAAAGGAAAGAGTGCACTTTGTAGTATGACAACACAAGCATAGGTCTTTTACTCTTCTTCACTTTCATAAATTCTCATTAAAATAATTCAAAGAGTAAACAAATATGGAAAAATCTGTAGCAGTGGCACTAAAAACCGAGGGTGGGTATTGCCTCTATGCCAGAAACTAGAGGAATTTTTGCTGAATCTTTAAAAAAAATTTAACTGATTTTATTGAAATGTAATTTATATACCACACAATTCACCCATTTAAGGTGTACTATTTAGTGATTTTTAGTATGTTAACAGATATGTGCAGTCTGAATCTTAATGTTATGAGAACTGGTTGAAGGAAGCCATTGAGAGTTCAGTCTTATTTGTCTAGAAAGTAAAAGAAAAGCAAGGGCTGTTCCTCTTTGAGAGCTGGAGAAAGGGGAGTGGGGAGGGACCTTTTGGGAAAACCACTCCTTAGTCCCTGTCATCAACATTGTTGATTGGTAACCCATCTGCCCATTGCCAAGCCCTTTCTTCCCTGCTCACCTCCACTGTATAGGCTGAAAGAGCTAAACACTTGCTTTTCCAGCCACCTTATAGGTAGGGGTGCCCATGTGACACAGTTTTGAACACTAAAGTTTTTCTGGGAGATTTCTGAGAAAGGTTTTGCTTTTCTGAAAAACCTATGGGTGTGGCTGGCATCACATCTACCCTCTTTCTACCTTGAATGTTTGTGATGCCTAGAGCTATGGCAGCCATCTTGTGAAAATGAGGGAAAAGCCAAGAGATTGTATTTACTATACTAGGAAACGACAGCTCTTCACATGTAAGACTATAAATTCAGGGAGAAAGGACCTATGAAGATTATGCAGTTCATAAGAAAAGGACCACAAAGTTTTGAAGATTTGGAGAAGCTATTTTCTTCTGAAGAAGTTTTTAGAAGATATTAGATTTGTCTCATAAATAGGATTATAGGGATATTTCCTCTCTTCAACTAAGGCAAACTATCAAGAGAAGGATATAATCTTAAATCATGAAATATTAAATAATGATGAAAATATTGTTTTAAATTTAAAACAGTAGAAACATTGAATAGGTAATTGGACATGGCAAAATATTGAATAGTGAATTAATTTAAGGAAACAACACAAAGTGACAGACAAAAAATTAGACTAGGTAAGAAAATACAGAGAACAGATCTAGGGATACAATCTATAGCTAATAAGTGTCTCTGAAAGAACAAAATAATTTGGGGCAGAAGTAATCACCCGAGAACTATTAGAGGAAAGCCTTCCTGATCTAAAACAAGACCTCCATCTGAAAACTGAGTGAATTAGCAACCTCCATGATGTGGCCCTACTTATATCTCCTCCCTCAACACTTGCCTCTGTCCCTCTTGCATTGTAAGCCTCAGACACAAGACTTCCACTGTGCTTTGTGTTTGAATTCTCAGCACCTAGGATAGTAGTCCTATCCAGGTACATTCCTGTCTTTACACAGACAACAATGCAGGGTGAAGTTCAGCTTGAAATCTGACTTCTAGGTTTGAACTAAACAATAAGCAATTGATTTGTTAAAATGAGAGTGGAAGTGGAATTATAATGGGATACAGGAACTGGATGGATGGACAGTGTTGGCTGTTCTCTTTCCTTCTCTCTGCCTCATTCCCATTTTTCTCCTAGCTCTCTTGAGCTTGCTTTCTCTTACTGTCTTTCCTCTTCTGTTTTCTCTCTCATACTTTTTCTCCTCTTGAATTGACTATGACCTAAAATTTAAAAATATTTTTTATAGTCTTTTGTATTTTAGGTTTAGGAAATAAATTTTTTAAAATATAAATGTAACTAAGGTTTGTCTCTTTTTTTATGCACTCTTGAATTGATTTTCCCCTTTGGCTCATTGGCCTGTGGTAGAAGATTCACCCTGTGAGATCTGCACTGTGTGTTCCCAGCAGAGTAGGACAGCTGAGCGAATTTGGAAAAGTATCTGAGGAGAGAAAAATGGGTGGAGGCGGGAGCAGGGGGTGGAGGGCTTCCTTCGTGCCACTGAGCCTTTGGATTGGACTGTGGTGGGAGGGGTTTATGAAAATGATGGCACAGATACCTCAAGCGAAGCTAGGTGGCGCTAGAGAGCTTAGTGAAATGGATAAAGAGGTGCGCTGACCAAGCAGCATTCTCCGCGGGCCCTCAGGAAATGCCTGAGTGTTTATGTCAAACACAGAGGTCATCACCGGCAAGGAGCCAGCCTTTGCCTTTGTGACCTGAATGTGAGCCATCCTCCCACACGCCTCCCCCTCTCCTCCACCTCTGACAACAGGTGGGTCCTGAGGTAGGACCTTGTTTTCTCATTGTTTCATCCACTCATCCGTGAAAGTACTTAGGACTTTGTACTCTGCCTTAGAGTTGTCTGATAAGTGTCAGTGCCCTTCATTGACAGGTGAGCTTTTTAAAGGAAAACTTTCTTCATTTTTTTCATGTATTTATCCATCCATTTATTAAGTGCCGGGAACATGCAGTTCAACACATGACCCCATCTCTAGGTCCATCTCTAGTTTGAAGCAGATGCGAAAGGAATAATAATACCTGTTAAGTGTTTGAGGAAGGCATGTTGCATGATGCTGACGAAGGGGTGCCCCAGCCTGTCTGAGAACTTGATGACATCTTCTCAGAAAATGGTATGTTCAGGCCCAATCTCAAAGGAGAAGTAAGAGTTTCTTGAGCAGATTGGGGTAGGGCAGTGGGTGGCATTTCAGATGGGAGAACATCACAACCAGAGGCAGAGAGGTGAGTGAAAGAACAGGGTATGTTTGGAGCACCACGAGTCTTTGCACTTTTTGAAGCACAAATTGAAACTAGGGGAGAGTGGCAAGAGGTAAGAGAAGCACATGGGGTGAACTTCTCAAGGCCTTAGTGTGTCCTGTTGAATACTTGAGATTTATTCCTGCTGTATTAGTTTCCTATTGTTGCTGTAGCAAATTACCTCACATTTCATGGCTTAAAACAGTACAAATGTATTATAGTTCTGGAGATCAGAAGTCTGAAGTGGGTCTTATTTAGCTAAAATCAAGATGCCGGTAGGTCTGCATTCCTTCTGGAGGCTCTAGAGGAGGAGAATCTGTGTCCATGCCTTTCCCAGCTTCTAGAGGATACCTGCATTCTTTGGCTCATGGCCTCTTCTTCTGTCATCAGAGCCAGCAGTATGACATCTTCAGATCTCTTTCTGACCTTTATTTCCACTGTGACATCTCTTTTTCTGACTCTGTCTCCCCTACCTCTCTCTCATAAGGACTCATGATTACATTGGGCCTATTGGATAATCCAGAAAAATCTTCCCATCTCAAAATCCTTAAGCATTTTTACAGAATCCCTGTAAAAGGGATGTTTACAGAATCCCTTTTGCCATGTGAAATAATGTATTTACAAGTTCCAGAAATTAAGAGGGGAACACTTTGGGGAGGGCCATTATTTAGCCTACCATACCCACATAGATCAGAGGCTAAGAAAATCAGAATATGCCTGCCTTTCTGGAAGTAGGATCATGGAGGGGTCCTGAAACTATGACATGAGGGTTATTTATTGCCATATTCCTGAAACACAAAGAGTCAAATTTTAAGGACCAGGATCTTAACAAATGGGAATTGAGGAGTGGGCTTTTGTCAAGGGGCACCTTAGCTCCACCCAGTCAGCTTAGGGTGAGACAGATCAAAAGCCTTGAATATGCCCTTACACCCATGTTGAGCAGTTCTCCCAGAAGCCCTGCAGAGAGGGCTCGGACTGAGGGTACTGGGGAAGAGAGAAAATCTGTACTGCTAAGGAAATGAGGAGGCCCTGAGAGGGAGTAGAGATTCTGTGCCACTGCTAGGGTCAGTACTAGGAGGACAACACTAGGTTTGCTCCATCTGCTCATGACCATAGAGTGACCCTGTAGTGCTAAGGTCCAGTAACTCTTGAGTAAGATCATAAGCTGACAGCGTTCTAGGGACAAGGCCTTCAGGAAGGGCATCGGAGGGGGCGGTTCCTGGCCTGACCCAGCACAGGTCACACAGATTTCTGATAACATTGAGGGACTCATGCTAAATCAACAGAGGACTCAAGAAGACTTGGGTGAGCATGTGGTGTTGAAACTGCTGGATGGATTTAGAATCCTATGTGAGATTTACCAAACGTAGGTTAGTAAATGTTTAATGAGTGAGCAGAAAAGGCCCAGGATCCCTGTGAGGCTCTGCAGACACCTCAACATCGTTTCTAAAGCTAAGGTACCAGAGTGCCTGGTGTACATCCCTGTGACTCTCAGTTATTTAGTTATGAGAATTCCTAAGGGAAAAAAGAGAAGCCTCCAGAATCGTGGCTCCTTCTGGCGTCCACATCACTGGCATTCACCAGGTAGAGGCAGAGTCCCAAAGGCTCAGGACCCTGCCCCTATTTGTGAATGTTCTATGTTCAGCTCCATGCCTGTTAAACTAAACCAGTTTCCATAATTTGTTTCTCAAAACTGGTTTCTCTTGAGAATCTTTTCCTAGGATTCACACCATTAACAGTTGCTCTTCATCAGCTGTGTTGAGATCATGCAGTGTGGCCCAGGGCCCCGGTTACAGATGCAACTCTGCTGCTAACGAGCTGCGTGGGCCTGGACAAGTCATACTCCTGAGTCTTTCCTCATTTTTTAAGGGAAGAAGATGGTCAGATTGCAAACCTAATGTTCTATCATCTTTACTGATTTTTATTACTATTTGTGGTTTTCTATCTGAGCCTTGATTATTGATTTGGGTTAGAAATTCCTGCAGCAAGGAACTGGGTTTTAAATTGCAGTAAGCACACCACTACTCAACAAATGAGGATAATTAAGAACAGCTACATATAACTAGAAACAGTTTCATATGAAATATACAGTGGTTAGATTGTTTAACCCTGTTCTAGCTCCTAAACTCTGGCTTTCGAATGTGGCCCTAGAAATATACTTCTACTCTGATTTTCTTTGACCAGTTCAGCGATGAGTGGGTCACACTAAAATTGTTGTTTCATCTACCTGTCATCTTCCTTTGGCATTTTTAAAAACTGTATAGCCTTAGCATTCTCTATACCTTCTGCCACTGCTATTTATGAGCTTTTCAGAGTAAAGTACATGTTGAGGGGAGAAAGTAGTTTGTGCATTTGTGTACCACTGTCATTCCTTGGTATTTTTGAGAAAGAGTGAGAGAATGTGTTTCTGGGTGTGTAATTAAATAAATAACATGTGTTCTTTTATCTAACAGCTGAAGCAATGGAAGGCATTTGAAGAGGAAAACCAAACAATCAGATGCATGGCCAAATATTTCAGCACTCCCAGCAAAAGCTGCCATACCCAGTATGGTGAGGAACAGAATTGCCACACTAGAGGAGAGAAGAACTCCATGGAAAGGCTCCTTACAGAAGTAAGCCAGACTCCTGCGTAGTGGATTCTCTATAAAGAACTCCAGCCATGCACTGGTGGGCCCCAGATGTTGCACTGTTAACATTCTTTCTTCTCCTTCCCTTCCCCCACTTTCTAGCCATTCCTACTTCCCTTAGCCTGTGGTGAAACCTCGACATTTTCCCAGTGACCCCCACTGCTGTCCCTCACCCATTTCATTAATTTACTGAATAGATGTATGCCAGGCATTGAGCTAAATGCTAATGAATAAAACATAGTCCCTACCCTCATGGAGCTCACAGTCTAATGGAGTGAATAGATATTGATCAAGAGAATTATGAAGGTTTATCAGGGTGGTAAGACAGAATAATGGGTGGTGAGAGCAAGGGAACCTAATTTAGAGCTATCGGGAAAGACTCTTTGAGCTGAGAGCCAAAGGTCAGGTACAACTGGCCAAGCAAAGAATGCAAAGAAAAGCATTCCAAGCAGGTGAACAGCATTGCAAAGGCCCTGAGTTGTAGTGGATGCTAGGTTCTTCTGTATGATACATTCTTTCTTTACATAGAGTGGTGTCCTTATTTACAAGATCTTAAGGGGTCCTACTGTCTTTTCCCAGTTCTAACTAGAGATCTCAATCATACCACCAACCCAGAGAGTCAAGAAGTGTTTAAAGATGGGGAGGAGGGCCTCTGAATATCATAGTAGCACCAAGGGGGACCAGGCAGCCCTAAGCTGCCTTCTTTCTCCTGTACTTGAGAGTTGGCACCTCTCCCAGAATTGGGCAGTGTGGTGTGGGCTTGAAGAAAGCGCACGGAAAAGCTTGAGGGTGTGTGCTACCTCAGAAAGGAGGCATGGGGCCCAGAAGAATTAGTCAGTATTTTCATGCTACCTAAATTATATTCTGTGTTCTTTTCAGCATAGAACATACCTGAGTAGGTGGTATTTGGGAAACTATGTTTTTCTGTAATTGGGCTGGCACCAATTATGTGAGAGGATAGTGTGATGGGGACCTAAGAAACACAGCCAATGAAGGGATTAACCTCCTTAGGCACCCACTCATGCCCCTCTAGTCTCCCATACCATACGCTCAGTTCTGGACCTTTTTTATCTATCAGAGTAATACTTCTCCATTATATTACTATTTATGAAGCTTTCAGGACCTTGTTTCAAAGCCAGATTTCTCCTCACCTGGCAAGGGAGTAGCATTGCCTTTGATACTCTGTGAAGGCTTCAAAGAAGCATTTTCTTCAGCTCAACAGAAGGCCAGAAATTTGGCGAGAACAGCCAGGATGATTTTCATTCACAATCAGCTAATGTAGGAACAGCCAAGTGGCCTGACTCTTTAACCTTATGGTAATTTGTGACGTGCTTTTTGTACTTCTGCCATGCTCCCCTGTTTTCCACGCAGTGACTAAACCTTCTCTATTCCAAAAGATGCCTTGAGTTTGCAGAGGAAGGGTCCTAATGGGAAGCAGATGCATAGGCAGTAAAAAGCTGGCCTCTCCCTGAACATCCTACACCTGGAACATGTTTCCCAGAACAGGCCTGAGAACAGCTGCCATCCCAGGGCCCCATAGCAGGCTTAGAGAGGTTCCAGTATCTAAATCCCCAGTTCCGGCACTGCCTGGTGGTCACACAGTATCTATCCTCCCTCAAAATGTGCACAAACCCTGACTCCAGCTTCTTCCAGTTCCCTCCTGTGCAGACCCTCTGCCACCTTGGTATCTTCCTCTTACTTTCCCATAATCTGGGCGGTCCATATTCTCATTCTTGCCTCCTTTGCCCCTATGGCCAGGGGTCCCCGGAAGGGTCTTTGGGGAAGCATCCATCACTGACTTCCCAGGCTGTGTGAAGGCCAGCAGATAGAACCTTCCCAAAGATTGAAGAACCTCCCTTCTATATTCTGCCGAGGAAACCCATCTATTATTTTTCTTCCTTGAACCATAGGAACAAGAAGGTGATTCCATTTATCCTTATGACGTGCACCTTATGAAACACGCCTGTGCACGGTTGCTTCCCCGGATGTGCCAAAAGTAATAATTAATAAGCTCATTTAAATGCAGCTGCCATGGTAGGTCAGATTTTAGTCTCACAATGGCGGTGGCTCACACTATGCCTCTAATTAATTAGTATGCAGTCATAGTGAAAAGAGTCCCACTTCTTTCTCTGAAAGGAGAGAAATTTACAGTTTAGGCTGATGTTTCTGAATCTGTCACCAGCCAACTTAAATGTTTGGTCTGCTGGGAGAAGAGTATTCTTCCCAACTCAATGTTTATCCTATTTTTTTATACTCAAAGAAATTTGTGGATAAGGCACAAAAAGACAGCACTCAAGAGTTTACTTGCTAGGTAGTTGTCATCAGCTGGTGGCTTCCTCTTAACTCTGTGAGGCAGTAGAGGCATCCTGAAGCCAGCCTGACAATGTGCAAGGCAGGCTTCATGAGGAGGGGCTGCTGAGGAGAAAGAGGGTTGGGGTTCCTCCTGGGCAACCAGCACAGTCATCCCTATGACATCCTCAAAGAGATACCTGGCACCACCCAGGTATTATGAAGAGCCTGAATGAATGTCTCCCAGTTACTCATCCACTCTGCTCCTGGTGAGTCCTTGAGTCATCTACACTTCTCTGGCAACACCCAGGCCTCACCACTCTGCGGGTGAGGAGAAGGGAGAACGGGCATGCATGTGCTCAGCTGTAAGTCCCTTCTACTTACTCACCAGTTACTCACTGGTCTGGGACTCCCTTCTGATGATAAAAGAAGTAGGCTAAACCAGGATGTAGCTGGGAGTCCCAGTAATGAGAGATCACCTTCCTGCTTATAAGTAGGGAGCAATAGATCTGCCTTGGAGCTGCCGCCAGAAAGCTACTGTTGGCCTAGTTTACTTAAGGTACTCCTTTCTAAAATGGTCACTTCTGGGCAACTCTCCCATGTCAGCCTGAGAAGACACCACAGGTTTGGTGCCTAGGCAACTTGTACCAGGTATGCTAGAGAAGGGAACCATCCTTTTTGTTCTAGGGCATGATAAATGGGTGTCCAGGTGCTCACCCTCATCTTCTAAAGAGGATGGCAGCAAAGAGGCAGTATTTTGGTATTCAGGCAAGGAGTTCCTAGAACACAGTGCTTGTGTTATTACTTTCCTCAAACCTTTGACCCTCGTCGTCTGCCCAGGACCATCATTTTCCCATGATGATCTCTTCTCTGTTCCACTGCCTTTGAGCATCAGGATTTCAGAAATTCGACATAAAGTCTGAGTTAGAGAATCAGCTGCCGTATCACTGAAGGATGCTTGGGACATACCGCTGGTACTCTTCCTCCTACTTCATGCCCATGACCTCAAAGTTGGAATGGGCATATCTCTGCAGCTCATACCTGCCAGCCCTCCTGGGCACAGCCTGTTTATCAACTAACAGCCATGCAACAGATAGGCAGCTCAGTAGCAGAACTGCACCCAGACTCATTCATCTTCTGGCTCCATTCTAGATCTACTGAATCAAACTATCAGAGACTTAGGCCCAACAATCCTATTAATAAATGAATGAATGAATGAATAAATAAAAACAAGCTTCTCCAATAATTGCAATGCCACACTTCTTTAAGAGATGTTTGATAACCGATAGTGCCACGTGGTAGCTTTCGCCTCTCACCCCACAAGGTCCAACCAAGGGAGGTGGTAACACCAGCCTGAGATTCTCATTGGCCCCTCCTGGCTCCAGTCTTATCTCTTTGGCCCAGGAAGTGCCACCCTTCTCTCTGTTTTCTCATTTCCTGTCTGTTTAGCAAGAGGCAAAATACTTGTTTCCCCACTCAATCATCCCCTTGAGATGTGCCTCAAATTCATCTGTATTTTGCAAAAGTGTGATAAACTCAGAGTTGGACCCTTTCAGACATTATTCAGGACAGTGTCCTGCAGAGCAGCTTGCTCCTCTCAGTTCTGAGGAAAATTGAAAGCGTGTGCAGCAGCCAGCAAGCTGCTAAGCTGCGCCTTCTCCACCCTCCCATCTCACAGACAATGCCACAGTGTGAAACTATAAGGTGGGGGATTAAGATCATACAACAATAAATCATGATTGACCTTTACTGAGCACCACATGTCAGTTATGTTGCTAAGCACTTTGTGTGCATCAACTTAACTTCACCTCATGGAGGTGCTTCCTCCGGGCCTAAGATCAGCACCTACTGGTACCACACTTTCTCCACCGTGGGATACAGTGTGAAAATCCTCAGTGATATCTTTTGTTGGTGATTTTGCTTTTATCTTACAGAAAAATGCTGTGATTGAAAGCCTGCAGGAACAAGTAAACAATGCCAAAGAGAAGCTAGTGAGGCTGATGTCAGCTGAGTGCACCTATGACCCCCCAGAGTGGGCTGTGCCACCTGCCTATTCCTACAGCAAGGATGGCCAGGCTGCAGCTCAAAGGCCTTCAGAATGTCTCTCTGACTCTCAAAATGATTCCAGTGTGGCTCCCCAGGACTCCCAGAGTACCTCAGTGCCTTCCTCAAGTGCACAAAGCCTCAGGGGGCCTGGGAAGGACACTGGCTCCTCCCCAGAGCAGGAGGAGATATATGACTTGAAAGACTTTTCTGATCATTTAAATTTGGGCTGCAGCAAAAAGACACAGGCTGAGCAAAGCCAGGATGAAGAAAGAAGCGACCAGTTACCTATGGCCTCCCACCAGAGTCTCATATCAGGTGAGGGAGGCTCTGCTCCCCAGAGACTGGGGCAGCTGGAGAACTCAAGGGAGCCTCAAAAGCAGATGTTAAGAGTCAATTCAATAATCAGGGAGAAGCTTCAGGAAGTCCTACGAGATCTGGGCCCAGGCCCTGAGGCTTCCCTCCCATCTTCCCCATCTCGTCCTCAGCAGCCCTGGAAGAGCAGTGCTCCCCACAGCCCCCAAGAGATGCCCCTCTCCAAGCTGCTGGGCTTCAGCCCATACATGGTAAGGAGAAGGCGGGCAGCGCAGCGGGCTCGCTCACACTTTCTGGGCTCTGTACCCTCATATGTGGAGCATCGGGCAAATAGGACTATTTCTGGGGCACAAAGTGGTCTAAATGTGCAGAACAGAGACAGCCTCAGCCTGGACCCCCAGACTGCTGATTCCAGGGTACTCTTTTCCAAGAAGGCTTCACTACTTTTAGACCCTCAAGGCAAGCCAGACACCCTGGAGGATAGCAAACACCACCAAACAGAGCCTCAAAGAGCCAGTAAGCTTCATGCAGCCTTTCCTCACCAGCCTTCTGGTTCTGGCCAGGCACATGGGCCCACTGGCCCATGCCTATCCAGACCCTCGCCAGATCTGCCTGACCAGTGGCAGCTGCAGTCCTCAGAACCCCCAGGCCGTCCCTCCCTTTCTTCTCCATGCAGTTTCCTTGACACTGAGTCCAGCAGCTCAGACGAGTTCTTCTGCCGCTGCCACCGGCCCTACTGTGAAATCTGCTTCCAGAGTTCCTCTGATTCCAGTGACAGTGGCTCATCAGACACCAACCCCGAGCATGCTAGGGGGCTGTCTTCTTGGGAACAGCTGTGGGCCCGCTCAAAGCCTATTGTGAATTTCAAAGATGACTTGAAACCCACACTGGTGTAAAAAGCAGCAGAGCATATCTGGATATAGAGGTCAGTCTGGGACAAGCCTTACTAAGGCCTACAGGAGGAAAACCAGTTCTGGCCTTCAGGGAACATACCAGCATCCTGCATTTGACCAGCCCTTACTGTGTTTCAGCTATGCTCACTTGAGTACTGTGTCATCCTGAGCACTTCTTGATCCATAAAAGGAGGGTATTGTCTATCTTGTTACTACCTCACAGCATTCCTGTAAGATATTCCAGTTGAGTGACCATAAAAGATACTCTTTGAATAAAAGGTGCTAAAATAGCACGGAGGGTTTTCTGTCCAGATCAGCCTGTGTTCTACAAAACTCAATATACACCAGATAGATGGCTGATGGACGGACAGATGGAGAGATGGAAGGAAAATTTTTACAGAATCAGAATTGTGGACTGTGACCCATCAAACTGGCCTTTTAGTGGTAGATCTGCTACAAAGATATGTTTCCTATGTCCTTGAGTATCTCACTCTTGGCAGGGGGTAGTTTTGTTTCTGCTGAAGGTTGTAAACAGCAACACCCTTAGGTCCCAGCTTCTGGCCACACTCAGCTCAGAGCCACCTCTATTGCACTATTTGGTGTTCATGTCTTTCCATCATTATGGCACCTCATCGTCATCCCTGAGACGGTCAGGTCTCCATATGGCCAAAGGCTACTCAGATTTCTCTCCTGGGCTTGGATGGCACCTGAGGCCCAGACTGTCTCCCAGTTATGTGGTCCAACTGTTTGACTCTGCCAGTGGTACAGTTTTGGACTGGGTGGGAAGCACACACTGGAAATCTGTTGGGGTCAGGAGGCCCTGTTGGTCAAAGTTGCTTTTGATGCCATTGGAATTACATGACCACCAATGGATACCTGGTGGAAGCTGGTGTCCTGGAAACAGACAATGGGGAAATAGAATGGAGGAAATTGAAGAGAAGAAGGCAGGAAAGAAAACAGGTTTTGAACATTTACGTTGAGTCTGGCACTGTACTTGGCAGTATCAAATTTTAGTAATTCCTTATGATAGTCCTGTGAAGTAGACACTCTCGTTCCCGCTTTTACAGATGGAGAATATGAGGAATATGGGGAATGTGAGGCTTCAAGAACTGAGGTGACTTCCCTAACATCACTTAGCTGGAAAGTGGCTGATGTAGGGCTTGCGCACAGCTCATGGACTCCAAGTTGACAGGTTTTCCTGGGGACATATGTCTTCACTCCAATTTCTGGGAGTGGCAAGCAGGGCTTGGGAGGCCAGACAATAAAGCAAGAGTAGGGTAGGAAAGCTGAGATGTGCCCATCCTGGAGTCCAGGACACCTGCCCCAGGATAACAAAACTGGGTTCCTTGCCTTGGGGAGTGGCCCTCGCTGCCTCAGAGGCCTGCCTGCACCTCCCAAGGGAGCCAGGGAGTTGGTGAAGGATGAGTGACAGGAACTTGTCTCCTTCCAGAGTCACAGGGAAAGCATAGCTAGATCCATTTTGCTTGTTACTGAGCTGGTGGTTGTTTAGAGGCCATGCCCTGCTCCCACTCCCTGTGTGTTCACCTGTGTGTATATGTTCGTGTGCAGGAATTTGGACCACATTAGATATACCTGGAGGGGGGAATTTGGCTCTAAATGTCTCACAGAAGATTTATCACAGGGGCTGTCAACACCTAGCAAATCTCCAGACACCGGACCAAGAGCCTTCCTGGTAGCACAGTTTCTTCTATCATCTACTTTTGCATACCAATGTCATAATTTATTTTGCATGTTGGTTTGTAATTTTTGCTTGTGCTGTTTGTTTGCTGTCCAAGTGATACCTTAATAAAAGCCAAATGACTCCCAAGGCAAGTCTCTTCAGAAGTTGTGGTCTCGGGCTGGGGAATGGGAGCATGGAGAAGGCTAGTCCACCCAAAGGAGTAGATATGGAGCAGCTATCAGCGTTGCTGCTAGGGTACCCTCGATTCCAAGTATATCTTTACCAAACTTCCATTTGTAATGGATTCTTCTGTAGTCTCCTTGTGCATCTTCCTATCCCAGAAACACCTGCCCCCGTGGATAGAGGAAACTCTGAACACTTCCTACCATGGGGGGTCCTGTAGTTGGGCTTCACCTCCTTCAGCTTCTTTCCATCCAGTATGTCACCACTAGCAGCCTACTATTCGTTGACATGGAATATGCAGGCTGTAGAGCCATCCTCCTAATCCTCTCACTCTCTCTGCTCCTGTATCCCAACCCTTCTACATCTCCATCCTTCTTCTGTCTAGAATTTGTTTCCCCTATTTGCGTACCTTGTGAATTAGTCCTTCCAGACTCAGGTGGAATATGCAGTCTCTCTTCAGGCTTTCCTGAACACCCCCAAGAAAAACTGACCTCCCACTAGTTAAATAAAAAAGGATGCTTGGGGACCTATGTTTCAAACTCACTGATATAGAGGTTTCTATTATCCATTTTATTAAGAATGACTTTGTAAACCTTAATAGACTTGTTTGAAAACATGGAGACTATACCCCAGTTTTTCCTATTGTTTGGTTCAAAAACTACATGCCAAACACCACAACCACCTGTCCAGAAATTCTGTTTCAAATCTGCTATTTACTCTTGCACCATCCCACCCCTATTTAATGTCAGTGCTTTCTCTAGATCTTTTACCTAAAACCAGCTAATCCAGTGATAAAATTCTTCAAAGAATGAGTGTGACGTGACTTTTGGCATGCTTTTGATAGTTATGCTCTTGAACTAAGGGCAGTAACTTGTTTTAAGGAATCGTGGAAAAGTAAGTATTGCCTCTGCTGCTGTCATTAGGGGAATGCAGGTCTCTGTTGGTCCTAAGATCTGGCATGCAGCCAGCCAGGGCGTGACTCAGGCCCAAGCATATGTTGCCTGCTGGTTGAAATCTTGGGGTTGGAAGTGTCCATCCTGATTCCAAAGTTGCTATCTCCCAGCCTAGGCCCAAACTGTCTTTCCTAAAGGATGAACTTGGCCTTCCAGGAGCTCATAGAGGAGGAAAAGAATATCAGATGTAGGAGGAATGCTTTTAAAGAAACATATTCTAAAAAAAGAGCCCAAGTTCCACAAAATCTCTTTTGTCTGTACTTATTATATTTAAATGTGTTTCCTCAATAGATTTCAAATTCCTAAAAGCTTCAAGTGTGTCTCTGAATTTTTGTATTCTCTGGTGTAGCCATCAGAGAACTTTGCACAAAGGATAAGCCCAATAAATATTTGATGGATGGATTTCTGGGCAGATAAGTGGATGAAACAAAGGAAGGCAAAGAACCTGCTCTGGGACTAGCAAAGCAGCAGAAAGGGAGGTGAGCCATCTGGTTTCACAGCCTTCCAAAAGGTTAAGAGCAAGAAACAACATCACCCATAAGTCACTGAATTCTGAAAATGACAGTAATTTAAGTCTTTTAGGGAGAGATGGGGTAGAGTAATGGAGTTAATAGAAGATAAGCAATAAAGTTATCATGATAAAGGTTTTCTTTTAAAGATGCTTTCTTCACAGGCTTATAACTAACAAACATTGTTAGCTGGAGGACAGTCTATTAACCTTAATCATCGTCACCTTCCTGAGTCCCCTTTCTCTTTGCCCCAAACAAAGCAGTTTCTTTATTTCCTCTGACTGATGAACTTTTCCCAGTAATACCATCTAGGCTTTGTCATGGGAAGTCTAAAGCAGAGATGGCATTTATGGGTCAGAAAGCAGGAGAGAGGCTACTTTTTTTCCTCAGACTTTGCTTTTTTTTTTCACCTCTAGTATCTACTTTAATATCTCTTCCAAAATGTTTCTGATCTTAGCATACCCAGCCAAACTGCATTTGAATTAAGGAACATTGTGGGATGTTCAGTTCACTATTGAAGTTACAGAGAGACAGGAAATGCCAGTGTCACAAGGCAATATAACCTGATATGAGCTTGACAAGATCTGGGTCAGTGTCTCCCATCCCTTTTCACTCTAACTTACCTCTGGATGTTCAAATACACTAGCAAGACATGTAGGCTCAGAGAATAAGTGCTTGGGAGAGGGCCTGGAAAGGTCTTTGGGCAATTAGGAGGACAGGAAAAAATAAGGGAAGGAGGACAAGAAGTCCAAAGGATGGAGAGATACGAAAGAGATGTGGGGAAGGAAGGCAAAAAACAAGGCATCCTGCTTAGCTTTGTCAGTGGACAGACTGTGGCAGTCACCTCTCTTGTAAATGAATGTGCTGCCTCCAGTTCTGAGCTGAGAGAAAATGAAGCTTGCATCTATGAAGAAAGGCAGAGCTACCCTGTCTTCAGTGTGTATGTGACTGTTGGTTCCTTTCTCAATTTTCCCCACTTGACTGTGAGCTTCTTGAGTCAACAACTTGTTATAATTATCTTGGTGTCCTAGCACTGTGCCTGGCACACAATTGGTGTTCAGCAGATGTTTGCCAAAAGAAATAAAAGAAGAATGGCCTAGCCAGAACTGTCTTAAGGGGAACCCTAGTAAGGCAACTCATAAGAGCTGAAATCACCTGGGAAGCAGGGCTTAGGTATCTCATCACTGACAGCAGTGTTGTTGATCCACCTGTTTAACTTCTTTGTGATAATACCTGAATTCTTTGTCAAAGATGACATTTTAAATGGGCTTTCTTCTCCATTAATTTTTGTACAATAATTTTCTACCCCCACTGCAATGTCTGGGCTTAAAATCACCCACATGTCTGGGTGACTTTCAGCAAGTTGCATAACCTCTTTGTGGCTCAGCTTCTCCAACTGTAAACTGGGGGAAAATAATACCTACCTCATAAGGTGGTTACAAGAGTTAATTAATTAATGTTTGTAAAGTGATTTGATAAATAAACACTATGTGTTTGTCTTAGAAAGTTGTTTGGGAAACACAAATTTATATTTAGAAATCCTCTTTATGTGTTCTTGCTTTATACCAAAATCTCCCTTCTTTGTCTCCTATTTATTCCTGAGGGAAGGGTCTTCTCAATAGATCTGGCAAAAAGAAGATTGGTTCAACCCACTTCTTGGGCAGCAGAATTTTCTCCTGTACTCCTTCTAAGGTCAGGTTCACTTATCCTAGGGAGCACAACCACCTGCAGGACTCGAATATTAAGACTGGCCTAGAAGGAAAGGCGCAGTTGTAAAGTCAGGATATTTGATTTTTTAAGGTGGAGCCAAGAGACATAACTAATTTCCTTTGTAGAACCATTATATGCTTTGTAATAGGAAAAAAATACATGGGACAACTACTATATGCCATTTAATACTGTCTAATTTAATACTTATAACAACCCTGCAAAATGGTAGTGGTTTCGGTTTTACGGATGAGGAAATTGTAACAGGGAGAGGTTATGTAACTTGCCTGAGGTCACACAACTGGTTAGAGGCAGAACCAGCATTTGAACTGAAATCTGACTTGATTCCAAAGCCCTTTTTGGACTCGCTGATGCTGGTTCCAAAGCATGTGCTACAGGCATGTCACCAGAAGACAGAAGGAATTTACCCAACAGGGCAGGGGCCCAGTCTGAGGTTTTCTTGGGACAACAAGGTTTCCTTAGGAAAAGCAAGCTAGTCTGGTTCTGTAAGCCTATTGCAAAACCCTCCACTGCTGAGTCATTAAACAGTTTCCTGAAGGCTGGAAGGGAGCTTTCTAAAGTTACCTGGTCACTCCCATCCCTTTCAGGAAGTTTCATACAAAATATTTGTAATAGTGAAAACAAGCAAGTTAAAAAGACCACAGTTAGGCCCCCAAGCTGAAAGTTTTTTCTCAAGTAGCATGCTCTTTAAATGGCACAAGAACATGACACTATGCGAAGGTCCCAGAAGATTCCACTAGACTAGAAACAGACCACAGATCTCCTGAAACCAGGGGAGGGCCATAGAATATCTTGAACTCAATCAAGTCCTTACTTTGCTGAAAACCCTTCATTGCTCCCTCTTCCTGCAGGATGAAATCTCACTTTGGTTTGGCCCTCCATCATGGATCTCAACCATCCCGCATTCTCAACTTACTCCCCTCCTAGCGCCTGCCAAACGGGTTTACTGTTACCAGAGCTCACCTGAGTCCACCTCAGGCTTGTGGGGGAAAAACGAACTTTCCTCTACCTTCAGGTTTCTTCTAGCTAGTCTAATAATCAAACAGACATTAGACAAATTAGCAAGAGAAAAAACCAAATTTAATACATAAATATGTATGTGAATCCCACATACATGAGAGAATCAGAGACCCCACATGCAGGAGTGCTTCAGGGATAGAAGGATGAAAGTACATAAGACATCCAAAGGGTCACTGCATGATGATGAGAAGAACAGACTTTTAGTAAATAGAAGTTTGCCCTGCCATATACATAGGTCAAAAGAAATTATCTCTCTGATAATCTCTTATTATGGGCAAAGCCCCTAATACAAGCTCTTCTAGGTAGTTAAAGGGAAGGACAGACATTTATCTTCAGCCTGAGGCTAAAATAATCTGCATACTACTGAGGCAAATCTTGGGGTGGCTCATTCTGAACACCACAGATTCTACACTTTTCCTCACACCAGCCCCTTTCACCTTCATTCTAACAACCCCAGCCTGAAGGAACTTCTCTTTCTTCTGACCATTTCCGACTGGCCTCAGAATTTATTAGGCAACAAATCATATACTCCTATAATGCCCCTTAACAACAATTTTATTGTTGTCTTGGGTTGCTATATAAATCTTTTGTTGTTAAATTTTCACATATTCATTTCTTGCCTCTCCAACTAGATTATAAGAGACTGCAGGGCAAGAGCCATGTTTATCATTGCATTTTAATTTTATCATTGCATTTGCACATTATATCACACAGTACTTGATGCTTCATAGATAAACATTTCTAGGTTTATTTTGAAGACTGGCTAACTTTCTCTTTGCTCCTACCTTTCTGTTTGTACATTGAGCAAATAAAAAGAAATGGGGCATTGTTTTTCTATCAGATTGTAATTTAGCATATTTTTCTTTCACTTGAAATTTAGCATTTTGTAAGATCTCTGCTATCTCATTCGTTGAGAGCCCACTATATGCCAAGCATTATGATAGGGCCTTTCAGATAATGCTAGAAGAAGTTAAGTTAACAGAACCCAAGTAGTAAGATCCCTAAAACCGTGGACCCAATTTCCCCAGCATTTCCAGGACAAACAAACAAATAAAAACAAGCAACAACAAAGCCTGCTTCCCTGGATGGTTTCTGTTTACAAACTCCTACATAAAGCTGAAGGGTCCTGAAAAGAGAGAAACCAGGTTAGTTTTGCTGCTATTGCTACTGCTCCCACCATAAAATATATTAGAGAATTGGAAACAGGATACAGATATGTCAACACATTCTTCTGAAGTCCCAGGCAGTCACTTTTACACTGAGGAAAAGGAGGCCATACAGTGGAATGTGACCAGATGTCTTATTTCCAGCAGTTATCCCCATCACTCTGGAATGACAGGAGTCTGGTGGCTGGGCCAGAGTGGTCTGAGTCTTGCAGGCAGAAGCCACTGCTGTCAATCCACATCCTAAATGCATTTCCTTCCTCTGAAGCCCTGCCTGCAGTTCCCAGGACATCCCAGATCAAGATAGGGTCAGGTAGTAGAAATTTTCTTTAAATTTCCAAGGTGATTGTAAAGTGTAGCCAGAGTTGAAAGCCCCTGGGCTTTGGCTCTGACCTCCCGGGATGCCAGAATGAAGCTTCCGACTTCTGTCCATCATCTCCATTCTCATGCCATGCCCAAACCCAGGCCTGGAACACTCCCACTCCTCCCTAAACATAGGCCCCCAGGTGCTAGGGAAGGCAGATGGATTGTGAACACTCTATGCTGTCCTATTCTCTCTTCTGTTCCCTGCTTTTGTCTCAAGTGCAGGCCCCTCCTCCTCGATGAGCCTCCTGCACATCTCCAGCCCACTGTGCCTTGGCAGCAATTATGATCCAACACCTGTCTAGCACATACTCCCCCACTACCTGGTAGTGGAATGCAGCCCTTCACGTGGGCATGCTTTGTCTCTCCTGAAATCACAAACTACTCGGAGACAAGAGCCATTCTTTGAACCTCTTTATATTCTAACAAAGATGAGCATGGAATGCTGTGCACACAAATAGACATAAGAGGTGCTTAAATATTGAATGGAGAGAGAAAGAGAAAGGAACAAGGAAGAATAAATTCTTATTCAACAAGTACTTATTGCACACCTAACATGAAGTTAGTGGAGAAATAGTGAACATGTACAAAAATAAAATAATTTCCTAGATTGTGGTAAGTATAATTAAAAATAAATAAAAGTAAGGAGATAGAGAATGAATGAATGAATGAATGAATGAATGAAAGTATCTAATTTTAATAAATGCAAAATATGAGGACATTTTATTTTCATCCATATAAGTTTCCCCGCCCTCCAGATTGTACAAGAGTGGAAGGAGACCATTGAGTATCTATATTGGTTTGCTAGGGCTGTTGTAACAAAGTACCACAGACTGGGTGACTTAAACAACAGAAATTTATTGTCTCACAGCTCTGAGAATGGAAGTCTAAAATCAAAGTGTCAGCAGAATTGATTCCTTCTGAGGGCTGTACACCCTGATGAACTCACTGTAACTTAAGTCTGTCTGTAAAGGCCCCACCTCCAGATAAGGTCCTGTCTGAGGTGCTGGGAGTTAGGACTTCAACATATGGATTTTGAAGGAACACAATTTAACCAATAACTAAAAGTTTTCACCTATCAGGATCCACATACAATTCAGGGTTAACCACTTACAGATTATTTTACTCCACTATAAATGCCTGGAGGACAGGAACTGTGTTGTTGTTCACACCTATGGCTCAAGCCACTAGGACCACACCTGGTGCAAGGAAGAGATTTAATTCACTTTTGTTCAAGAAAACCCAGGGCAGAGGGTAAAGCCATTTAACCCAGGAAATCAAGAACGCTTGATAGCCTACAGCAATTCCTGGAACTCTGTGAGTCAAAGGAAATTATGTTTCCATGACACAGAATTGGTCTCTGAATTTCTTAATTAGGGGTATTTGCATGATGAGAAGAGACTTGTTTCTGAATAGTCATTGCTCTCCTCCTGTCAAGTCAATGGCCTCTACTCCTGACATCAGAATTATCTCTACAGCAACTACATGAGACATAGAGAAAAAATTTGACTCCCGGTAGGGGAATGAACAGCAGGAAGGAGGGAAACCACCTTAAGACAGAGATGCTCTTTCCAGGATTTACAGAGAAATGGAGAAATGGCGTTCAGCCTCTCAGTTACAAAATGCAATAGAGATGGCAAAATAGCTTTTAACCAAGTGTCTCCCCACCTTCAGGATATGCCAATACTTCCCTTCTAGCTGCTTAGTAAAGGTCTCCAAAGCCTCACACAAACTGGGCCCCCTGCCCTCTGTCCCTGGACCAACTGTGAGAAGTTAAATACCCAACAACTCAGAAAGAAGAGAGGTGTGGAGGTGTGGGCTATTACCACCATCCTGCCTGACTCTCATGGAGGTCTACTGTGAGCTTTGCATCATCCCCTAAAGACTTCAGATATGGTGTTTCAATCCAGCCACTACAGAGTCTCTGAAGCGGGTATTTCATATGTGTAGACATGCTTCTCATGTCTTCCGTCACTGAAAGCATTGAATGAAAGTCTCAGCAAGGCATTGTCATGGTGGGCAGCATTCTTAAGATATATTTGTTCAGAAGATTGTAGTGTCTAAGAAGGAGAAGCCAGATGTATAAGCAGGAAAGTTTCCATGCTTTCTCTTCTAACTGTCAGCCTACATCAGGTACCCAGTCCTGCAGGCTGGATACCATGCAAAATCTTAAGAAAGATTTTTGGAAGATGATCTATAAAGCTAAGTCACGTCAATCAGAACTCCAGACAATAACACAGAAAGAATCTTTTCCTTATCCTGCTGTGAAGAGGCTTCTGAAGAACCACAATGCAGCTGAAAATGGTTAAAAGCAATTAGGGGCTGTTAGCAGTGTACCCGAGGGAAAGACACGGAGATGGCCAAGATGAAATCCTTGAACTACAGCTTCTCAAGGGAGCTCTGGGGAGAGGACTCTTGCAGCAAATGCACACAGCTTCTGATTACAGGACTTTTGACCTTCACTCCAGGTAGTTGGACTGGACCATATAAGGGCTGGGAGGAATTTGTTTGCCCCTCTGGCCTAAGGCTTAGATTTATGTTTCTCAAATGCAGAAGATCTTTCTAAAGAGCTGTAAGATCTCTCTGAGATTTTTTTTTTAATTTGGCTTATTATTTTAATGATAATATAAAAATAATTCTTAGCTTGTTCTGAATTGTCTAGATGACTGTTTTAGAATGCTCCATGAAATTTCAGTACCTAAAGTTGTGTCTGTGAATGTTTTCACAACAGGCGAAATGCAAATGATGTTAAAGCTTGGTGTACAACAGAGGATTTTGAAATGGTTTGAATGTAAAAAAGTAGTGAGAGAATTGAATCGCTGCATGGCAGATGGCAAATGGGGAAGACTGCATTGTCCAAAAAATGGTCTCGGCAATATTCCTAGTCCTACATGCTTGCCAGAACCTTGTCACTATCTCATCAAGAGGTAGAGTTTGTATTTCCCCCACTTCAACCACGGTGGGCTTTTGTGACTGCTTCAATAAATAGAATGTGGTTGAAGTGATGTTGTATGACTTCTCAAGCTAGGTCATCAAAAAGATGGAGCTCCCTTCTGGTTCTTTCTCTCTGAACACTTGCCCTTGGAACATACCTCTATGTTGCAAGGAAGCTCAGGTCCTATGGAGAGGCCACATGTAGGTATTCTGGCTGGAGGACCCAGATAAGGTCCCAGTCAGCAGATAGTGTCAACTGCCAGACATGTGAGTGAGCTAACTTTTAGGTCAGGAGTGGGGAGATTTTGACCTGTGGGCCAAATCTGACCTATTGCCCCTTTTTATAAATAAAGTTTAAGTGGAATACAACCATGCCCACTTATTTATAAATTATTTTGCCCTACAATGGCAGTTTTAGTAGTTAGAACAGTATAGTGAACAACGTCAAAAATAATTTATTACCTGATCTTTTACACAAAAAGTTTATCAACTTCTACATGATTTCATCTCCCAATCCTGGAGCCATCCCAGGTAAATCCTAGCAAAGCAAAGACAAGCTGTCCCTACCAAGCCCAGCCCAAATCATAGGTTTACGAGCAAAATAAATGTTAGCATTTAAGCCACTAATTTTTGGATGGCTTATTTCATAGCAATAGATAATTGGAACAGTTTAATAAGTCTCCTGGGTTCAAGAGGACCTGGCTATGGCAGGTGATTTTATACACAGATTCTACGGCCTGGAGTTTATCTTTGTGTGTGTACAACTTGTAAGAGTTCATTGGCAGCAAGTATAAAATGTAATTACAATAAAGAATTTTTCCATTCCCAACTCTAAGAAGAATTAGATTAGATGCTCCCTTTAATTCAGATTTTAATAGCATCACAATACTAATCTTATATTCAAGAAAAGATCATTTTGCGTTATTTTCTAGTAACATCTAATTAAAATTGGTCTTCAAGAATTGCTCGCTGGCATCATTACACTTAAGTATGTGGTCTGCTTATCCTGCACTATCAAACCAAGCTTTAATGTTACTAGTGACATTTCCTACAACTTACTTATGCAAAGTTATTCTCCACATCAAAACAATTCAAGTCAAAATGTAGACAAAAATTAAATATAGAACTAGAACCAAAACTCTTTCAATTATTAAACAACTTTGTGGATTTGTCTTAGCAAAACATCACCTCTCATATTAAATTTAATTATGTAGGATTTTCTGTGTTTTTAGGTTTAGTTTGATAATTTGTTTTCTAATTGCCTAAGCTACAAATAGAGCAATAAACATAGGATTCTATACTTCTTTTACACATATGTGTGTATGTATGTGTATACAACATCGGAATAGTCACTACAATAAATCTGTAACATATAATTGTTTTTCCTTTAAAAGAGGCCGGTACAGACACAAAAGGACAAATATTGTACAATTCCATTAATGAGGTACCTAGAATAGTTAAATACATAGAAACATAAAGTAGAATAGTGTTTCCAGAGGTTGGGGGGAGAGAGGGATGTGGAGTCATTATTTAATGGGTAGAGAGTTTTAGTATGGGATAATAAAAATGTTTTATAGCTGGATTGCGGTGATGGTTGCACAAAAGAATGAATCCACTTACTGCTGCTGAATTTTATACTTAAACACGGTTAAAACAGCAGAGTTTATGTTATTTATATTTTACCAGATTAAAAAGAGAAAGAGCCCTGTACCTTACCCAAATATGAGAAATCCCAGCCCAAGCTAAAAGCAGCCAAGGCTTAGATGCTTAACCCAGACCTTTGAGAAGGAAAAAAGTGCCTCTTTGGAAAGGGGCACAAAAGAATTAGTGCCCAGGGAAAGAGCCACCCACCCCTGGATTTTTATTAAGGGGTGCCTTACAACCCCTGAGCATGGAAGGGAGGAAATAATTCCAAAAAGGAGCCTGGGCCTTCTGTGAAGAGAAGGCCCCCGACCTGGAGGCACTCAGGAGACTCTTCCTTAATATATCCTCCCTGTGGATTTGTCTCCCACCAAATAAGAGCTCTTTTGAGAAGAGGGGTATCTTCCAGCAGCACAGGAGCATGAGATAACCTTCCAACAGATACTAGGGAGGCATAGTGAAGGAAATGGAGTAATTAGAAAGGAGATTTGAAGGTAGGCATTAAAAAGAAACGACTGAGCACCTACTAGGTGCCAGACTCTGTGTTTACGTTATCTATCTCCTTTAAATCTTCTCAGTCACACTAATTGTTTTTATCCCCATTTTATAGAAGAGGAAACCTGAGGCCAGAGAGACAGGCTAACTTGTCTAAATTTCACATAGCTCACAAGAGGCCAGATAAGTGCTGGATCTATCTGATTATAAAATCCTTGATCCCTCTGCCTTTGTGTCATATCCACCCTGACTCCATTCTAATCTCTCTCACCTGCTCTGTAATGGCTCTGTGTCACTACACATCAGCCCACTCATTCAAAAATACCTTTCTCACAGTCTAAAAGGAGCTCTTGAGCTCTCTCTGAGTAATCTAATAATTAGGAAAATAGTAAGGGACCCTAGAGAAGTGTTCAGTGGGGAAACAATAAAAGAGTCCACCCCCAGCTGGCACCAGAAGAAGGCCATGCCAGGGCCCCACATGGTGCCCAAGGAGCCACCCTATATTATTCAGGGTACACTGATATGGGATTTCTTTCTTCAGAGTGTTTAATTTACAATGCTGGTACACTGAGGAACAAAGCCCTCTGTAAGAAAGCTAGACATGTTAAATATTCTTCATAGCCAAATAGCACCACAGCCCTTTCTAGCCATGCCGTTTGAAAATAGCTCTAAAAATAATATGAGCAGCTTCTATTTGCCCCTTCTCAGGAGAAGGTAAACAAGTAAAATCAAAGTCAGCTGCTGCTCCAGCTGCCTCTTCCTGTATTTGTCTCTCTTCTAAGGGACAACCTACTCCCCAACCCAGCCCTGCTCTTCGTGCTCTCAATGGTTTCTCCATCAATTTCTCTGTTGTATCAAATTAGACACAGGGGCAGGAACGGTCACTGACATTTTTTGAGTAATTATTTACACTTTAGTGTAAATTAATTTTTTATGTATTACTGCCCATTTGACATTTTCATAGTTGGATCAATATTCTCCAGTAAGCAAACTAAGGGGCTAGGACTTGGAAGAGAACAGAAGAGGTTATACTAAGTGATTTGTATAGGCCATGATGATTCCATAACTGAAGAGACTAGAAATGCCTGGAAGGGAGCTCAGACTTGTGGGTTTGGGCCACTCGATGGCAATTATGCCCCTTCCACTATTGCAGGTGGCCTGTCCCTGGAGCACCAATGTCTGGCTTTGATGTCTCTCTTTGAGAAGCTCATAAATACCCCATACAGCAATCAATTCCTTCTTATCTACCTTTATCTTTATAGGAATGCTTATAAAATCTCTCAGAGAAACACTAGAAGAGTAAAGAGAAAACCCTCATACCTCAGCAGGAGCTCCCTTTGACCAAATATTTATCTAACATTAAGCAAGCTCCTTTGCTCCACTTTCAATCCCCTCCCTGACATCGTGTGGTTTGGTCCTGGAACTCCCCTTTGGAGCTGCTTTCTTTTTCCAGCCTTTCCTTCAAGGAAGCCTGACAGAGTACTCTGCTTTAGACTACCTCTCATGCCTCCTTTTCCACCTAAAAAAGTCCTAGCTCCCATGCCTCCCTTCTCTGAAACCTTTTCTAAGTCCTTTTGCAAACCTTCGCCCCATCTCTTCACCAGGTATGGTCAAAACAGGTAAGTATCATAAGATTACTAAAGAATTAATATAGCATTCCTTTAGTATTTGCCCATGTGTGTCTTCTTCACTAGACATCAAGTGGCTAGAAAGCAGGGACATGGTTTTCGTTATCTCTGATACCCACAGTACCCAGCCCAGCAGGCTATCAACTACCACCTGGACAGCACGTAGGGACTAAAGAGAAAAGGACCCTGTTACCCTCTCTGAAAATCCCGGCTTTCCAGAGCTAATCATTATTCAGTCACTGAACAATTTTTCATCATCTTTTCTGCCTTGTCCTAGGGCCTAAATATCTGAATCTCAGCCAGTATCACTAGGTAGCTAGGTGAGGAATAAGGTGTGTTTAGGTGAGTTTTGTGTGTGTGTGTGTGTGGGGGGGGGGTGTATGTAGACTGGGGTGGAAAAACTGACACATGTCTAGGTTTCTGTAGGACACTAATCAGTTCCCTTATCTCTGCTTGACAACAAAGAAATGTCATCTGTCTGGGAGAGGATTATAAAAGCCAAGTGATGAAGGACATTTCCATTTGTCTTAAAGGTGACTTCTTTTCCAGCTGCAAGAAAATTATGTCCATACAAAGGCATAATTGGAATTATGTCCTGGAATGTTTTTTATATGCTCTGCCTCCTTTGGGGTCTTGCCACTCAAAGTGTGGTCCTCAGACCAGTTGTATTAACATCACCTGGTAACTTGCTAGAAATGCAGACTCTCAGGGCCCACCTACATCTGCCAAATCAGAATCTACATTTTTGCAAAATTCCCAGGTGATTCACATGCACATTAAAGTGTGAGAAGGCTGATCTACAGCATATACCTTGAAGTCATAGTGGGATTAGCCAAGTTTATATGCTTTAGGTGTTTAACAAAGCCCAGGCAATGTTAGGGCATTAAACAGCCCAGACACTTCTTCAAGATATTGGGAGTTAACCATATAGTTTCAACTGGTAGAAACCTGGACCCCAGGTCAGGGTCTCTGTCTGGTTTTCAAAGGATTTCTCAACATTAACGAGGCTATGATACCTGTGATCATCCAGGGAAGTATATAGACCTGGTAAAGACAAAATCAAGGGTTTCTCATACAGAACCACTGTAGTCCCGGTAAAGTTTTCTTAGTATCTGTATTAGTCAGGTATAAGAATGAACAAGCCTCTTGGAATGGGAGTGAGGGTAAGGAGTCATGTGAACTGTGGAGGGCTCCAGCCTGAATATAAATGATATTCATGAAGGATGAGGAAGCTGCTGACTAAACCGTGGTAAACCCCAGAAACATCCGCAGAGCAGTAAGCCCAGCAAGGATAGCCTGGGCCTGACCTCAGCCACACTCTGCTTTCTGTAATTGAGGCAGGACACTGTTCCCAGGCCTTCCTGAGGTCAGACGAGTTATGTTCTCACAGAAGGCAGGAATTGATTCTACCTGAGGAAGGAGGCCATGCCATCCACACAATCATACGGATTGACGAGGTTTGTGCCAGAGCTCTTCCCTGGTAGATGACCATCCACAGGGTGAGATAGTAGGTGGCAGCCAGGGGGTTAGGCGACCAGTGTGTTCATGACTGGTTTCAGTAGAAGAATCTCCTGAGGACGTACAGAGCATTGTGTGGGGTCCAGGAGCCCCCAGTTACGGCTTGACAATAAAGCCAGAACTGGCGTTTTGCAGAGATGAGCTTTTGCGTCAAGAAAGTCCCAAGAAAGAGTCCCAAGTGAGGCAAAGAAATGAAGTATATTTTTATAAATTTTAATAAAGATGTGAAATAGTAATTTTTTTGTGGTAACAGTTCAATAACAATGTATTGGTTATTAAACTGTTACCACAAAAAAATTACCCATAACTCCTTCACCTAAGTACAACTATTTTTCTCTCTCTGTCATTCCTGTGTGCCTTAAAATGACAAATAAACACACCTGAATATAGCCCATGTTGCCCCAGGCCACACCTGTCTGAAATAGAATACAGTCACAGTAATAGTGAAAATGGCATTTCTCTGGCTCTGCTGTCATCTATAATTCTGGGAAATCTGACCACTTTCAAATTCCACCCAACTATTTCTGAAGTTCCTAAGCAGGGGTGGGCATGGGGGTGCTCTCTTATGTTCTCCCAAACAAGGATTTTCAGTATAAAGTGATCTCTATCATCCCTTCACCCCTCCCTGTTTTGAAAGCTTCACTGGGATCTCCTGCATGTCTGTACACCCAAACTGTAACTCCTTCCCCAATATCTCCACCCCATAGGTAACTGCTGAAGCTACTAGGCTCATTAAAGAGTTAGAGTCACTTCGAAGGTCCTTCCCTTCCCTTTATTCCTGTACTGGTTCTCCAGTGTGAGCCCTGCGCACTGGGCAAACGGATGGGCCAAGTGAATAATGAGGTGCTGTGCTTAGAATTCTACAGTGGGACACACTTCCAGACTGAACCACAGTTACGTGTAAGCACTAGTGCTACCTGTAGAGATAGCACCCCAACCAGAAAACCCATCAGGACTCAGGTGATGGAGGGTGAGGCTAAGGTGGGAGAAAAATCTTAAAACTGCTTCAATTAATTAATTAGTTTAAAATTGACAATCTCCAGCTTTAATGATTAGTGTTAACAAATGGTGACACACTCACAAGTTGACATTACCAGTAAGAACTGGAAAGCTGAATGTTTTTTTGCTATAGATATTCAAAGGATCGACTCAAGTGGACTGAGAGAGAAGTCTTTATATAGAACATGAGATATGCGCCCAGTTTTTAGAGATAGGTAAAATGATATGGGTAGGAAGATCTGGTGAAAACTTTTTAGGTAGAAAATATGGTATGAACACAGGCACAGAGGCAAAAAAGAACAGGCTTGTTTAGTAACCCACTGCCCTTAACTACAGGTTCACATAGAGTTAACAGTGGAGACGTAGCTGGAAAAGATAGATCTGAGGCTGCCACACAGAAATTGTAATGCCAGTTCAGGAGTCCAAATTTTTCCTAAAGGCACAGAGAGATATTGAAAGATTTTGTGTACATGAATGACATGATGAAATTGACATTTTAGAGAAAATTGTTCTGGTAATTGATTCAGAAAATATAGGAAAGAAAATGTGAAATAGATGAAGATAAACATTTAATTGTACCAGGTCTTTGGATTTGTTTAAATCTTACTCTAAATTGCTTGTATAAATATAGTTATTACTAGTAAAATGTATCATTGAGTACATATTATTCTTGACAATTTAAAAAATTCTATTTTCAACAGTAAATAAATATAACTGAGTCAAGAACCACTCTTTGTGCTCCATTAACCATGCTTGTAGGAAACTGCTTAAAACATCAAACTAGTTCTAATTTACTAGACTACTAGACTATATGTAATTTACTATATCTAATTTACCTATTGCTACAATAAAAGGAATAACTTCAGTGACAATAAATTCATCAGAGAAATTGAAAAAATGGCAGGTAATTGAAATCAAACTTTTGGTTAGAAAACCAGAAAATGTAAGTATGTTTCAAATACATTTAGATGACTTCATAAAAAAATTGTTTTTTCCTCAAATGTGTCTAATATCTATCTATACATTCATTTTTTCTATTTTAAAAAAATAATGATCTTTCTTAAAGTACTTACATTCATGTTACTCTGGTTTGCTTTGATTTGGTTTGGAATGGGTTCTATTTTTTGTTTTGTTTTGCCTTATTACTTTTTAAAAATATTATAAGAGTAAAAGAAAAGTTTTATTTTTATTTTGACTTTCTATATTTGGAGAACTCTCTACCTGTATGAGTCTTGACGGAAGCATATCTTGCCTCACGCTATAGAAACTGGAAGTTCAGGTTCTCACTTTCCCAAATCCTTTCTCCTTGAGCACGGGAAAATGTCCTAAGCTCAAGCAGATGTGAACTCCCCAGACTTTGAAGCATGGGTTACTACCACAAAGTGGCGAATATTCGTTTTGGTGACAGGTGAAGGAAGAGGAGCTTCCTGGTCAGCAACAGTATATACAGCTTTTAAGGCTGGGCAGCACTAGGAGCCATGGTGACAAGGAGTTATTGGCAGTGGTGGCCAGTGGTTAGCGGCAGCAATAGCAGTGTCCTCATCAGACTGGTTCTAGGTACAGTTTGGGGCTCACTGGTTACTGCCTTTCTTCCAACCTGGTTTAGCAGACTACCAGGTGTTTTTGTCAGTTCTCAAGATCCTTTTCATGAGTTTCTCTTCCCGTTAAATCAGACTTGGTCATCTTCTAATACATGCAAGAACCTTGACTAATACGACAAGTACGTTGTTTAAATTAAAAAATAGAGAGAAGGGAAAAACATCACTCATAATCTCCTTCATGAGAACATCTTTTAAACTTTGTTTATATAATCTTTCAGAATTTATCTTCTATATCTATACAGCAGGTCCTCAAAGTCATTTTGTTCAACGTTGTTTTGTTATAATGTTGATGAGATGCCATAAGAAATTAACTCTTATTTATATCAATTAGCCTATGGTGAAACTAGTTTAATTGTATGTTGCTTCCTGCAATGATAGTTCTAAGAACCTATCGACAACATTGAGGACTTACTATACATTAAAATACAGTACGTGTGTGCGCGTGCGCGCACACACACACACACACACACACACACACACACACACAGATACTTTGGATGCAAGTAACAGAAAACTCAACTCGAATTGTCTATAACACATCTGCTATTCTTGGCCTCCTGACATTTAACCTTACCTAGGCCTCATAGGCCAAAGGACACAGACTGGCCTCCTAGCCACCCTTAATGATTCTGGCTTGCCTGATCATATTTTGAATCTAGCAACATCATTTCATAGATCTTGGAGGTCCTGGACTCCACAGAGACTGCCTTCTGATTGAATGTGGCATCAGCAGCTGCCTACAATGCTCCAGACCTTGTGGACCAACAAATATCCACCATTGGAGGATGGGCCCTGAGGACCTCCAGAAGAATGCTGTCATAGCAAACATTTCCTGGACCACTCATATGGATGTATAACCTCCCTGATCTCTTTGCAACCCTTCCTACTTAGATCTAAGAGTTTTCCTTAGAACTTGAATCCCATGCTTGACCTTTTAGTTGTTCTACTGCCTTACCTCAACCAATTCCTGATTTGTGACTTGGTGTTTTGGGTCCTACTGCTGGATTCAGGTCAGGGTCCTTGGTCCCTGAGCTTGGTACCAATAACTAGGTCAAAGTGCCACTTCTCCTATACCACTAGGTACCCTATATTTCTGACAAGCTTGAAAAAGGAAAATAGCAAAAAAAAAAAAATCATCAACATCTATACTAACAGGCAATCTGGGAAAAATAATGAGGCAATTTTTGTTTTCTTCTTGCAGTTATCTACACTAAAAATTTATATTTTTAAGCAGTGTAATAACTGTAATCCATTGTAAGCAGTGTAACAAAATGTAATCCTTTGACAGCTAAATAGAATTTATACATACTAATAAATCAATATTAGTATAATGATTTTTTAAAGAATATTTAAACTCCAGCTGACTATTTTTTTTTCTTTTAAGGGTTAGCATGAATTGTTCTAATTGGTATAGGAAATATTGACATGTCAAAACATCTACCAGTTATTAAGTGCTACTAAATGCAGAAAGGGCCCCTTTTGTTTTAACTTTTAGAAGGCTTTAATGAGTCTAATTAAGCACCAACATCTCCCCTATCCCCAGACTGAGAGTCCTGTAGTTTGGTTGGAATGCCAAAGAAAGAGGAAGAAGGGACACAGAATGAGCAACATTTAATATCTGTATAAACCTTCATTTCATCTCAAGTCTGCAGTAAACTCTACTCTCTACTGCATAGTCAAATGTTTCATGCGAGATTTGAGGAGATGAGAAATAGAAGGAGGATGTCACCAAATAACAACAATGACAACAACAAAAAAGAGGTAAGGTTCGTATTGGGTCAGACAGAACAAAGGAAGAAATTGCAAATGAGACACTGGAAGCCAGAACTGGAGCCAAGAGACTATATGACAATATGAGCTTCTAGTGCCTCTGCTTCCCCAGCATGGCAGAGGGCAGAGATGCCTCTTCAGAATGGGTGTGGTGGGGGGGAGGGGACGGAGAGGAGTGGGTAAAAGGCCAGATATTTCTTAAGTTTCAAAAGACAAAATCATCTCTGCTGAAAACTGGGTTTTTGTATTGAATATTTTCACCTCCTATAATCTACTTTTCCTGGGTCTTGTCATTACTTCTATCTCTATTTTGCTGCTCTATAGGGAGTTAGCTACCAACAGAGAAAAACACCATAAATGAATTTACTTCTCCTGTAGAACCAACTTCTTGAGCACTTTTCATTGGTCATCAGGGGCCCATTGACACTGATGTCAAACAATGTTATCTAAGAAATCTGCATATTTAAGTTTTACAAGTTCCTTAAACATTCCTATCTGCCCAGTGACATCCAAAGAGACAGAGAAAATAGAAAAACGTATGCATATGTGACAACGCAGGAATGAATGAAAGCAGGTATCCATTAGCAAGTGTGTTATACATAATAAATGAATAAAGAACTGGGCGAGAGAGTGAATGAATAAACCCACTCTTCAAAAAATCCTTTCCAAGAATAGAACATGTTTCTTTTTAAGTATTTTCTTCTGTTCCTAATTGAGCAAAACCTGCTGATGTGCTCTGATCTGCTCTTCAAATCCTGGTCATATCAATTTGCATTTAAATTATTTACCCAAGATGATCTCCTCACTGGTCCTGAGTCAAATGCCAAGGAGAGAATTTATGCTCTCAGCTGGATTTAATGTAGAAGTCAAGGAAACTTTCTTCTTGATTATTTTCTGTAAGTCCCTGCCTGCCCCAGCACTCTCAGCTGCAAGATTGGATGCCCCTAATCTGCATGCTTAGGGTTGCCCTGTTCCTGAGATGATTTTGACCAATGAAGGAGCCTAGCCCCACTAGCTGGTGGGGCCTAGACACAATCTTGTCATTTGTTGAGTCTCAGGTGGATCTTAGCAACACAAGTGTCACAATGCTACTGCATACCCCAATATGCCATGTTTATCCATCTGTACTTGACCTCCTCCTGCTTGCCCAGAGTTATGCTCTGACTTAAGATCCATTTGACCAGAGTCCCCAATTCTTCATCTGGATCCTAGCAGCACTTTTTCATTTTCCCCTGCACCTCTAAACTCAGGCTGGGCAGGGATTTGAATAAAGAGAACTTTGAAACTTATGATCCTGTCCCTTCCTGACGTTAAGTGCTAGCATTGCCTGGAAATAGTTCCCATCCCACAGAGTGACCTCCCTAAAATATAAACATGGAAGTGAGCCAACAGTCTTAAAATGATATCCTTGTTTCTCTAGGCCGATGGGGTGTGAGTGGGCTAATATCAATCTGGTGGGCAAGGCAAGGCACCAGACAGTAACATTCAAAGTCAGGTAGTTGCCATCTGTAACAGTAGCTTAGTTTGAGACCATCTGTTCATTCTTGTCTGGTATGATGGCAGGGTCTCAACTCTTGGCAAAGAATAGATAAGAGCTAGACCTTACTTAATTGGGCTGGAGTTCAATGGAGGACTCCAGTTCTACTAGGCTAACAGCTTGCCAGACAGGAAAACTCAAATGGGTGCCGCTTCTATAGACTAGTTCAACACAAGTTAGGGGAGAAGAGGACAGAGCATTGCAAACTGTGGGTCTCAATGAACTAGTGATTTTGAAATAAATTTGGAGGGTCTCTGCAAGAATTTTTTTAAATGAAATAAATTAATAGAATAAAAAACCAGAAAGTATTAAAGGATGTTGACTCAAGTAAAGAGAAGTGTGCTTCATGGAAGTTTGCTTCAATTATATATGCTTGTATAGGCACTGTCTCTTTGAGATAATACATGAGAACAAGGGGAACTGGGGGATAAAGAGGGTGATTTATTTTCATTTTTAATTTGAAGTATTTACCATGGGAGGATGGAAATGCAAGCACCAGAAAAATATTTGCAATAAATATAATGGACAAAAGCTTAATATTCAAAATAAATAAATCTTAAAAAGAAATTACAATTGCACAAAGATGGGTATGTTATTTATTACAGTATTGTTTGTGATCGAAACAAATCTATTAATGAAAAACTAAATGGTTCATACTACTTTAAACAATTACGCAGCTATTAAAAATAATGAAGATCTACATGTACCTACATAAAAAGATATCTAAGATGCACCTTTCAATGAGAAAGTAAGTTCCAGAATTATAGGTATGTTATAATATCATTTTTGTATAAATGATTATTTATTTATTCAATAAATATTTATTGAGCTCCTACTAAGTTCTGGACACCATTTTAACTATTGAGGGTCCAGTAAAGAATAAAACAGACAAATTTACTGACTCTATTTCTTAGGTTCTAATGGTGGAGACTAAAAATAAACAAAATATATAAGTTTTCTAGTATAGAGGTGAAATGTATAATGAAGAAAAATAAATCAGGGAAGGAGAGTAGAGAGTACTGGTCAATGGAGCTCACAATTTTAAATAGGGTGATAAGGAAGATTTTCCACAAAAGGGTGACATTTGCACAGACCTGAAAGAGGAGAGAGAACTAGCTGTTTGGATTCTGGAAGAGAGTTTTCCAGGCAGAGGAAACAGCAAGTCAATGGCTCTGAGGAAGGAACATGCCCTGTCTGTTAAAGGAACAGTAGAGGCCAATGTGGCTGGAACAGAATGAGCATTGCTTTTAAGTTGAAAAGTATACATATAGACATATATAATAAATACTTAGACTGCATAAGCAAACAGACAGCTATGACTAAATAGTTCACATAAGAAGAATTAGAACTTAAAACCAACATTTAGAACACTTATGCAGTTTCACTAATACAAAAATCAAATATTCAGGTCAGGCATTCTTCCCAATATGTTCCATTGTCACATGCCTGCCATGCAGTTTTGGAAGTGCCTGTATTTCCAACTAGTCTGTGAGCTTGGTTAGTGTAGACACTGTTTCTGTGTCTGTTGTGTTTACAGTTTTATCTCTGAAGTCTAACACTGTCCCTGGCACTCATGAGCACTCATAATGGCCTGCCATTATATGGTGCTTATCAAATGCCAGAAACAGTTTTAAGCACTTGACTCATTTAATTTTCACAGTATGCCTTTAAGGTTAGTACCTCTGTTGCCTTTTTAAACTTAAAGTACTGAAGCACAAAGAAAAGAGGCAACTTAATGAAAGTCATGTCAGAGCAAGAATTTGAACCCAGGTAGTCTGGTGCCCAAGTCCTTGATGTAAACCATTATAATGCTTTTTAATAAATACAATAAATTCACGAGATATGAGATAAAACTTAATGTTTATCTGGTTAACCAAAATAAAAGGAATACAACCCCTTGCTGGAGAGTCTATGGGAAAACAGGCACACTGGTCCATCCCTCAGAACACAGGGACTTAGAATCTTCCTGTAGTCAGTCTATACAGGCAAAATTATTCAATCTGTTTACTCCTTCAATATACAACTTCTTCTTTTAGTAATGAATATGGATATAACTAAAGACAAAGAAAGTTGTTTGAATAACAATATTCAAATCTGCTTCACCATTTATAGTAGAGAAAAACTGAACACAACCCATATGCCCTTGTTAGAGGACTGGGTTTTGCAAAATATAAAGTTAGCATGTAAAATGATAATGTTTAATTATTTAAATGATGACTATTAAATGATAACTTTGTGATCTATATTTGTATAGCCAAATGTGCATATGAAATAAAGCCAAATGGAAAAAAACACAAATTAATATGTACACGGGCATTAAAACTATATATTATATTTTTGCAATGATAAATAAGGATCAAGAGATTTATGTCAATAGTTAGCTCTGTTAATACAATAAACTCTTTGTGCTTTTTTCCCCCACAAAAAAATTTTAATGTGTAATAACAGGGACAGTGAGATGTGCCATCCCTTAATAAGGTTGAATTCGTAAGGCAAGTTCTTTAAAGGTCATTTCCTCTAAGAACTACTCTGACGTGTTGGTAGCTGCCAAGATGTACACATCCCAGCCTGGGGTTAGGATGGTAGAGCAGTTCTTCCAGCCCTGCTCCTAGGTATAAAGCATTTAATTATGTCTTTCTAAATCAGAATCTCCAAGCATCTGAATTTTTAGAAAAAAACTCTTAAGAAAATGCTGATAAACAGTTATATTTGAGAATAATCCCAACACTACTTGGACAAATTTAAATATACAGTATATACTTAGTAACATTCAGTGTGCCTATTTTTTCATAAGCCCTTTAATAAAGAATTTAAACCTTTTATTTTAGCTAACTTGGTAGGTATAAAGTATTATTTCTTAACTGATACATTTGTCGAGCATATTTATTATTAAAAAACATCATTAAGGTACATACTTTTTTTAAAGCAGCAAGAAAAATGTTAGCAAAAGATTAGAAATGATCTAAATACCCACAATTTTCAGACTGGTCAAATAGATAATTGTACTTCCACACAATAGAAAACTATGCTGCTATTAAAAAAAATAAAACAGAACTCTATGTACAAATAGGAAATGTCTCAAAGATATATTATTAAAGATAAATATGAACTACAGAACAGTGTGTCCATTATGTTACAGTTATGACCACACCCCCACCCCAGTTTGTATATTCTTAGACTATCTCTAGAAGAAAACAACAGAAACTGGTAACAGTAGTTGTCTTTGGACTTGGTTTATTGAAGTTACAGTGATTAGGTTAAAAGATAGATTAACTTTTTATTATATGCTCTTGTATGTATTAATTCTCATATAATAAAATAAGAGCAATTAGGTACAAATGGAGTCCCAATCTACCTTACTGTTAATTATTGTTAAATCATCTGGAATGTCAACCCAGATCTAAGTTTGGCAGTCACTACAAATCTTTTGCAGGCCTCATTCACTTCACCACTTTGGTTTCTAGGGCTATTGTGTTGCTCTTTCTTCCAGTGTTCAGCATTTAATTAGTTGTTTGTCCTATTTTCTCTCTGGAATGTATCTATTCCTGTATCTTGAAGCATTTTCATTTCAGCTACCTGGGGCTTCTTGGTGGTGTAATCAAGAAGAGAAAAGGCATTTATTCTCTTTCCACTGACCTAATGAGGTCAGAGAGACACCCACCAAAGCAAATAAACACATAAACACACACACACACACACACACACACACACACACACACACACACACACACACAGAATCCAGTGCCCTCAGAATAGTTAGCACCATCTTTTCTTATGATCTCATCTAATCATGGATTTCTTTTAACAACCAGAATCTCTTCTAGCAGGCTTCACAAACCCTAACAAGTATAAACACTTTTGTGCAATGGAATTTCTTTATTGAGCAGTGAAGTGCCAAAAATTTACAATGAATGACTGCTAAAGATTCCCTGAAGAAAATGTCAAGAGGGCATTTTAAACACAATTTGAACATAAAATATTTCTGTAAAAATATAGTGGTATATCCAAATCCATCAAATGTACAACATCAAGAGTGAACCCTAATGTAAACTATGGACTCTGGGTGATAATATGCCAATGCAGGTTCATCAATTGTAACAAATGTGTGCTCTGGTGGGAGGGTGTTGTATGTGTAGAGTAGGGAGTATAGGAAAGTCTCTGAACCTTCCTTTTAATTTTGCTGTCAATCTAAAACTTCACTAAAAATACAAGGTCTTTTTTAAAAAGATGGAATTTAGTTGATAAAGTGAGGAACAAAACTACAGAAATTTTGGGTTTTAACAAACCTTTAAAAGTTTGAAAAAATAGTGGTATATTGAATCACTTGTATGTAACACGGTATGTAAGTATTCAAATACATAGTTTGCTTACGATTTCCCTTCTTTGAGGCAACATGTCATGGCTTCAGATTATCACAGAACAATCATAGCCATAAGGAAACTGAAGAGGTCAGGGTGATGGGAGTCTGTAAGACATTTAAAATGTCTTTCTCTACAAAGTAGAAGAATCATTGTGAAATATGAGGAGGAAAAGGAAACTCACAAGTGCAGATGCATACTCACATCAAATTTAGCAAAGAGTTCATATGGAACTTGAATATCTGTGGACCAGTTTCTTAAAACTGTCCATTCCCCTGTATGTTTTGGAAATTCTTCACATACCTTGAAGGGTACCTCTATTTGAAGACCTCCTGTATATGTAAAGGGCTCTGGCCTGGAGTCAGAAGACTTGGGTTTGTCTTGAGTTCTGTTTCTGTCACATTAGCTATGGAACTTTACTTTATACAAAGGGCAGGGAATCAACAGTTTTTGAATTTCTATCACATGCCAGGCACAGACTAGATGTTTCACATGTTATTCAATCAATACATACAACAACTATATGAGGCAGGTGTGATGATCATGAGCCCCATTTTCCAGAACACTGAGGCTCAGGAGGTGAAGAGAATAGATTAATGTCATTCAATTAGCTAAGAATGAATCCAGGATTCAATCCTGGCTCTAATCCTAAAGACTATGCTGCAATCACAGTAACAACACTTCCTTAAACAAGTCATTTTTCTGCAATGGGCATTTAGTCACCTAGGAAACTGAGGGAGATAAGCTAGAAGAACCAAAAAGTCACCTCCAAAGTTGACATTCTATGATTCTATGTGCGGTGGAGACCAGGGCTAGAGGTGAAAGGGTCCTCTCAGAATTTCACAGCCCAGAGGATTAGAGACAATATAAAAGAGATCTAGAAATTCACTGTGCCTAGTGGTAATTCTAGCAGAATCTATGTTGTTTTAAAGTCTAAAGGACTCATCCAGCCCAAGTAGAATTAGGTGAGAAATGATTTCAAAGAAAATTTATAAACATCAATTAATTGGACATTGAAAACAAACAAATAAAAAAAACAGAAAACAAACAAAAAAAACAGAGGAAAAAAAACAGAGAAAACAAACAAAAATAGAGAAAATAAACAAGACAAACAAACAAACAAAAAACAAGTAGCCCAATTTGGATTCAATAAAATTTATCCACAAAAACTTATTTTCATTTTTCACTTTTATATAGTGAGATCTGTTGAATAACTGGTGCAGTCATAAGGCCTATAAAGTGCCTAAATCTAGAGTCAGTAAGAACTTGCAGTGAAGTGGTAATTAACCTCATATTATATTTCAGAATCCATGGATCATATAAATCTCATAGAACTGTTTCTTCATACTTCACACAACAGCTTCTTGAAATAGCAGTCTACATTTATGGCTTTGACTCCATTGCTACAATTTACTCCTTATCTCTTCATCACTTGCAACCTGACTCCAACTTCACTGGAATTATTTTCTTAAAGATTATCAGACCTCTGCCTCACTGATAAACTCAGTAACCTCTTAAGAATTTCGTTTTCCAGGAGCTTTCTGCTACACTTGATGTGACTGATTTTATCTTCTCCTTTCTGCAATAATGTCTAGCTTTGGCAGACCCAACATTTCCTCATACCTTCTGAACATGCCTCTCTTTCTTTCTGGGAGATTCCTCTTCCAAATACCTATTGTTTGTGGCCATTGTTAAAGATTTTGTTCTTAACTGTGTCTTTTTTTCTGTCTAGAGGGTCTTCAACATTCTCATTCTCTGGGGAAAGCATCAAGTATCTCTGTTGATAACTAACAAATCTTCATTTCACTTTTGCACTCTAAATCCAAAGTACTAAAATATGTCGAACTGCTTCTAGATACCCTCAGGTCTTCAAATTCATCATGTCCCCATATAAATATAAATATAAATATAAATATAAATATAAATATAAATATAAATATAAATATAAATATAAATATAAATATAAATATAAATATAAATATATATATATATATATATATATATATATATATATAGACTTAAAAAGAGCTATATGTTTCCTTCAGAGACAGTGAGATAGGAAAAGCTGGGAATTAACTCCTAATTCATAAGTGGTCTGGAGGAAGAGAAATCAATGAAAAAGTATGTTAGCAGTCACTTAATCCATGGATTGTAAGTCTCATTGACAATGCCTCAAGTGTGTTCAGGTACTTGTGTCTTTTGTCCTGGATTATTGTAATAGCTTCCTAAATGTAGGGCCTTGGGCTAGGTTTTCAAAATCTACCAGTACAAGTCAAGGCAGGAGAGATGTGAGCAAGCAGCAGACCATTGCAGGGGGCAGAGGGAGTGGGAAGGAGGGTAGTTAGTTGACAATTAGATGAACATGAGGCATTAGTGTGAAGTGGACCTCAACAAAGTGCCATCTTGGGTCACACTGCAAGACCTGAAGAAGTGATTTGATCTCTCTAATTAGAGGGTGTTATGAAGTTGGGAGTATTGCTGTTTTTGCAATAACACATTAAAAGAAACAGAGATGAAATGGAATTTATATGAGAGAGTAATCTGAATAGTGAAGGGCCCCAAAATTACATCTCATGAGGAATTATTGACCAACTGGAGACATTCAACTTGGAGAAAATAAAGAAGGGGTAGTATAGTTGTCTTCATAGATGTAAAAGATTATCCTGTGAAGTCACCTAAAAATTTTATAAATGTCACAGAGTTGTCCTGAGATAAAATATATCCATGTCAACAAATATTTATGATATGTCCACTCTGCGCTAGGCACTGAAAATACATGATAGGCAAGACAATCTCTACCCTAGAACTGACAGATAGACAATAAGTGGATAAACAAATAAATAAATGACTAATGTAATTCCAGAAGATGATGAGCTGAGTTGCTTAGGAGATAATAATGTATCTGTTGCTAGGAGTATGTGAACCTAGCTTTGATCATCACTGGCAGGAAGGTTTCAGAAGGGATTTAGGCATTGGATGGGTTATTGGATCAGTTTACCTTAGGCGACCCTTCAACTCCCAGATTCTGATTCTGCATTTCTACAGTTATCTACCAAATTAGGACTTCCTCGCTGATACTCAAAGGCTTAGAGAAAACCCAAACTCCATGCTATTCCAGGAACAAGCCCTGAGGTTAGTGAGTCAATAGTGACTCACTATTTGCTCATATGGTTCCTTTCCCTGGAATGTCTTTCTCTCACTTGCCTGCCTCCCAGGACCTTCCTTAACCATCAAGTCTCAACTCAAAGATACTTTTTAATCATGGTTTCAGGATACCACTAAACTGTGTTTCTGCCCCTGCTGGGCCTATGGCATTTAGCTTGTAACACTCTTAAAACACTTACTGCATTTTACTTGTATTGGAATTCACGATTCCTCTGTCTGCTTCTCCACTAGATTCTGATTTTCTTGAGGACAGAGACCGTATCTTCCTTCTTTTATAATGCTCCATAGTACAAATCTCCTAGTCACTGCTTTGCAACCTGAAGATATTCAACAAATAACTGAATGTGACATTAGGCAATACATTCACTCATTATTATCTGGTGTGAATTAGACATGACCACTGATTAAAGTAGAAAAAATAATAACCTATTTGTTTAACTAAGAACTTTCTCATTCTCTGCTGTATCCCTCTCTACTTACTAGCTATGTGGACCTGAGCATGTTGCTTAAATCTTCATGTCTCAGTTTCTTTACCTATACAACAGCAATAATAATAGTAGCTATTTCATAAGATTGTTGTAAGGATTGAGTACAACAATCTATATTAAGCTCCTATGTCAGTACCTACTACAGAATCAACTCTCACTAAATATTGGCAATTATTGTTATTATTTTATTATTAGACATTTCTGCCCTCCAATAGTATGGTTTAAAGGCATGGTTTAAGGGTATGAAAAAAACAAGAATTTTTTTAACAGAAATTACAATAGTAGGCAGATAATTGATTTTTCATTAGGTGAATTTTCATCATCCTATCAGGCAAAGATAATTTGAGATGTAAAATTAAGAAGGAAGCTTCTACTTTCTTGAATTGGAAAACAGTGTAATTTAGAAGACTAAACATAGTTACCAGCAAGATCCCTGTAGGGGATGGGCCTTAGAGACAACTTCCCATTTACTTATAAAGAAACAGATGGTTCAGAAAGGTTCAGTGACTTGCCCAAGGTCAGGATCAAGAATGGGGTACTAACCTTAGCCTTCAAGGTCTGCTTGGCTCCTTAGGCTCTTCTCTTTCCACTGCACCCTGCTGCCTCCCTGTCTTATGGCTGAGGCCAAGACAGATTGGGGATGCTGTTACTCCAAAGCCTCGCAGGCTTCAATTCTTCATTACTAGCACACTATGGTCAGCAACCCTAATTTCAGACTGTTGGGGCTGAGGCTGCTGATACTCCTCTGGACTCAAGGCCTCAGGCATACTGGGGCCTGAAGGTGGAGTTTATAAGAGGTTCCATCTATGAAAGGCCGAGGCCACAGCAAAGGCAGAGGAACTGAGGCCCATCTGGTGTGCATTTAACCTACAAGAAGTAAGAGAGCACTACATGGTTCTGCATCTGGTGTGTCAGGAAGACAGACACTGGAATGTATCAAGATGTCCCAAAAGGCCAAGCCAAGCATAAAGGATTTTCAATCTATTTTTGGAGCAAGAAGCAAACACAAGACGGGATAGCCCTCACCCCTTGCCCTTTGAGAAGAAGTATAATATCAATAAAGAATTGAAAAGAGGTAGAGTTACTCTGATCTCAAGCAAGGGAATTAGTGTTCACTGTGGAGGTTATAATGAACAGAGAGAAGAAACAGAAGCCCACCTGAGAGATGGAGATCGTAAAAGTATATCTCGCTGCTTTTCTTGAATTAAAAGAACTATATTCCAAGGGACTGATTGCCTAGTATTAGCTTTATATTATTAGTGCACTATATTTATACAGAACTCTTCAGTTACAGAGTTCTCATTTCAATAGTCAACAAATTAATCTGACCAACATTTATTGAGCTTTTGCTTATGCCAAGCGCCACCACTTTTCCCCATTCAAATTGGATGACAGGACCTCTTGTTTTTCATAAATATAGATCAAACACACTCTGCTTACTCATCTTGGGTTATGGAGGGCTCTTGGAGCATGTCTGACATGTGTTAGGAGAAAGGGAAGCCATGGATGAAACGAAGCATCTTCCTGAAGAGTCAAGGATTTGTGTGTGTACATGTGTGTATGGGGGTGGGGGAAATTTATATTTGCATTAGAACAAACATTTTCCATTCTGTGGAGCAGAAGACAAAGTCTGCTCCTTTGAGCTTTGCTATGGGCAGCTTCTAGTGCAACAGGGATATTTTATTTTAGTGGCAAAGTCTAGAAAATACTAAATCTGAACCTGGACACCTAGACTAATGCATTTACTTATAGACATATTAAAACTTCATTATTCAAGCTCGATTTGTTTGGAATTTTAAATAATCTGAATAAGTGCATAAAAATTATGAGAGGTTTTTTTTTTTTTAAGTTTAATGGTGATGATTTAAGTACTAAAGAAAACATTAAAACATCCTCAAATACTTTATAAGGAGTAATTTATCTCCAAATACTTAACATAAAAATTATAAGTATTCTTTTCTACTCATCAAAGTAGATGTGGAAAGTTGATCAGTCTCATTTTGAATTACATTATGTATTTGAACATTTATAAAACTTCCTTTAATTTTCTATTACAGTATTCTTGTAACCAAGGCTTTTCCTTCATTTTCCCCTCCTCTTCCTGCCAGTAAGGTTTAAATCACTAATCACCTTTCATTTTCTATCACATAAACCTTCTAAAGAAGAAGTGGTTTTCTAGCTTCTAGTTGGACAACTTGTAACAGGGTCATTGTCCTCAGGTTCCCCAAAGCAGATGCCCTTGGAATGACATTAATAACTCAATGGGCCATTCCCCAGGGAAACCTTGACATCCTATTACTCATTTGTAGCCTTGAAGCATTCATTCTATTTACGTAAAAGACAATTGTCACAAAAATCCCTTCCAAAGCCAATAGAACAAAAGTTTTCAGATTACTTCCCAGCTTTAGTGAATTCTCTATTAAGGGGGTGACAAATTCTACATAAAAGTCATTATTTCAAACACAGCACATTGCAAGCATATTGAGTTTTGAGTTTTTAATTCTCAATATTGCTTCATACATCATTTATCCCATGCCACAATTTCCCTTAGGTATCAGTTCTGCTCACCTTTTCCCAGTGCTTAGGACTGGAAAAACAAGTTGTATGGAGTATGGAAAGCATGTTGTCTTGGCCACAGTGGAAGGACTGTGTGTAACTTTGGTAATATTACCTCATCTGAGTTTTAGTCTCCTCAACAACAAATGCAAGGCTTGGATGAGCACCATGTTTTTGGTGACTGCCATCTTCAACACTACCTGCTTTTACAATGTGAAACAGGAAGAGTTGAGATTGCAAAGATGGTGAAGGCTGGTGAGTGAGTATCAATGTTGGGTAATTGAAAGAGAATTCCAAACAAAAGACTGAAGAGTTTAGTTTTAGACAAGAGAATCAGTTTTGGTTCCTGAGCAGATGGGTGAGGTGATGACAGTGGTATGAGAGTTAGATCAATACAACAAGTGTGTAGGATGCACTGGAGTGGATTTAGGGATGTCACACATACACAATAATAGCAAAGTCAAGGCAAATATCTCCTTATTATTTTTGCCTCCCAGAAGGAAAAAGATTACTCTTCTGTCATATTGAATAGAGCTAATTAAATAAGAAATTGTAAACTTAAAGAAAGATTCAAGGGTTAACTTGTTGTTATTTCCCAATAATCAATCTTCATTCATATCCCCTACATGACTACAGGCTTTTAAAGTTTTCAAAAAATTTTACAGGTGATGCTTCATTTTATCCCCTCAAATATCAAGTATTTTCCAACAACAGAAACAGTCCTAAACCAAGGCCAAAAAGCAACTGACCACAGACACTTTTTAGGCCACCTGGCCACACTAGCATTTTATTATGAAAAGGTTTACTCAGACGATGGCTACTCAGAGAAATGGGCCATGAGTAATGAAGCAGGGAAATCCACCTCCTGGGGTCAGCTGGTTGGCAAGTGGATCTCTGACTTTCTGGACATCCTTATGAGTGTACATTAACTGAGTTACTATGATCCCCAGCCTCTTGGAAGTTGAGAGCCCCTCCCACAGCCAAGTGCTTTTTAGGACCATTAGCCGCTCATCTGAAGGTAGGCTAGTCATCTGTCACATTGGAGTAATCTACCGGCAAGAAAATAGGTTTTAAATGACCTGACAATTTACATTAATATGTAGTGGCTACTTGAAACTCTGTAGACTAAGAGGAACCCCGAGTCTGAGTTATCGATTATCTGTGTCTGCCATGGGTACAGAAATGCAATAAATTTTGCTCATCTTTGCTATGCTTGTCCTAGGCTTTAACATTTTGGGCTTAAAAGCCCCACCCAAGGAATCACTTTTACCAAAGGTGGTTTCTGATTTGCCAGATCATTAAGTTGGCACAGTGCCTAGTTACTATTATTTGGCCTTTGGCATAGTCTTCCCAGGTCTTAGGGCATCAACTGTCTAGAAGACCACCTCTAATACCCTCTCTCTTCTGGATTATATGAGGCTCCTTTGCTGTCCATAATAAAGTTTGATATATTTAGTAAATCATCATTTGGCTGTCAGCATAGTATTCATCCTCTTCCTAAAGCAAGGCAATCCTAATTTTGGCAGGGAACAAGTTGTTTCTCTAGGGAGCATCATGAGGCCTCTCTCTATCATAAGTTGTCGGTTGGATGCCAATAAGTTATGACCTCAACATTAAAGTTCAAGGCAAGGGACCAGCCTTCTAAATGGGCATCTAGCAAAAGCACTGAAATTTGTCCCCACATTCATAGGGTTCTCAGCCAACCTTCAAAGGAAAAAAAAAACTATTAGATTTCTTGATGAGGTTTCAACTAGTCCCTAAAATTTGCAACATTTGATTCATTCACCATGGATATAAATTTTAGGGTGTCTTTGCCAAAATTCTATAGATAACTAATGTCCCTGCAAATGTACAAACATTCATATGGCTTATCTCAATTGAATTTGTACTTTTTCCATGAGGAATATTCCAAACTATGGCTTGATTTGCCATTGTTTTAGCAAGTAATGTAAATTCTATGAATTTAAGATTAGATAGAAGAATTAGCTTATATAGAAGAATACCTGTTTCCATGCTAACTCTTGGCTTCTGGAATGTTCATTATACTGACCTCAAGACACCTTTGGGTTCAGGACAATTTCTGTTTGCCTCTCTAGAAAATATTATCCCCATATCTTCTTAGTATACTTAGTATACGCTTCACTACCTCTAATTCTTGATTACCTAAACTTAATTATTCTTTTTTCTATTCAAAATTGCTCTGCAATCTGAACTCACCTTTATAATTCTAAGTCTACATAGTTTAGAGAAGACTCTAATGATTTCCTCATGCTAAATATAACATCATTTTTTAGTCTTTTTAATAAAATCAATATAATGGTTTACCACTTACCCCCTTGAACTGTTCTTTCTACTTTTCCACATCTTCTTCACAATCCTTAAAAGTGAAAATCAACATCTCAACTCTCTGTTCTGTAATTCCACTGTTTCTCAGATGCTTCATTCATCCTTATGGAGTCTGTGATCAATATTATGTGGAAAATCCTTGTTCACTTGATACAGCTCCAAATTTTCTTCTGGGCACTGGCTTGCGCCTCCTACTGCTTTCTGGGTGTGGCAAATACCCCACTGAAATTTATTAACTAAATAGACCTATAGTTACCTAGGGTAACTGTAATTATGGTCTTCCCAATATGCTGTCCCAGAACTTCACCTTTAACAATTTTTGCAATGAAATTCCTTTCTCATGGGGACATTACTTTATCCACAGGAGTGGATGTGCAAGAGGGGTATAGCCAGTAAATTGTACCGTTCTCAACGTTCTCAAGTTTCACTATCCCCTGAATGAATATATATATATCATATGCTACTTCGGACCAAAATGATCTTTTATAGTCATTCATTAAACATATATTTGTTGAGGACAATATACCTTGTCAATATCTTATCCCTTCCTGTCCAGATTAAAAATTATTAAGGGAGAGTGATTATATCTTGTATTCTTTTTTGATTAACTCTCATTAAGAACAACACTTTGCACATAATAGGTATTCAGTGTATGTTTACCAATTAAATTCCAATTGTAACTGTACTTCTGGTGAGACTATATGTACATCTTTTCTTTAAAAAAAAAACAGCAACTCTGATTCATGTATCAGATGCCATGAACATTGTTCTGTACTTCGAAAACATTGTTTTCCAAGGCATCTATTTATTTTTATACAGTTATTAGACACCAATCACTACAGCATATAAAGGGAATAAATAGGCCAAACAAAAAGAAGGCCCAGGAAAAGTTTTTTGAAAAAGGATGTCATATTATAAACTACTCATTTTATGAGGTTTCTCTTACCTGCTGAGAGCATACCTTTATGCATTTTTAAAAATATGATTCCAAGAACATAGTGGAATGCAATATACCTGTACTGCTCAATGAACATTTATTGATCAGTGTGGTAAAATTGAGCTCAAAAAGCTAATTACAATTCTTTTTGCCTCCATTTAAAAATATGTAAAATAGGAGTAATATTACCTGTCTGGTCTACATTATTTGTTTCAGGACACATGCAATACTGTAATGTTCATTATAAACTTTTAAGCACTGTATAAAAGGTAAAGCCCTGGAGTTGCCTCTTTGACAAGGTTTAGGTTCTAAAAACAGCATTTTAGGTGTAAATCACATACATCCAAAATTACCCTTCGAAGACCTTAAATAGTAATAAATTCAATTCAGCTAGTTTTTCTCCCAGTATTGAAACATATTACTATTTCTTTGGTTGAACACCAGATGAAGAATTGTATTTAACCTGAATTTATACGTCATGTTATAAAAAAAAATACACTGTATTTTACAAAACTATTGGTACCCTCAGTCCTGTGAAATGCTCACAGAAATAAGAAGGATGTGGAAATGGGGACCACTGTACAAGGAAACAGTAGATTCACTTCTCACATCTCATTCTTTACAAACTAAAAACCATAATTATAAATTTATTATGAATGGCTTTTTGATTCATATTTCAGTTGCTCCTTTCTCTGCTGATGCAGGACCCCCAGCTCCTCGCAAAATCCCCCGACCCTAATGTCTAAGAGCCCTTAGACAGTGTTTTACATGGGATCAAGAACAAGTCTTACCCGTGGTCATATGGATGTCTGCTGCTGAGGTTTCTGTTGTCTTTGAACACTTCTGGTACTTGCCATTGAGCTAGCCCCATTAAGCCAGGTCACCACCACCTTCTATTGGAAATTTTCATGCTCTCTACTGTGGCCTTCAAGGAAATCAAATTGCTTCTGTGTTTTCTGGAATCTCTAATACTGCAAAACTGTGTCACGTTTCCTGCAAAAGTGGAAACAAGTCTCCAGTCACTCATTTGAGGATTATATTTTGTGATATAATAAAGATTTTAGTGCACTCCTATTTCTGCTTATAGTGCTTTCCAAGAGGAATCTATGAAACTGCATTAGAGTAGGTTAGGCAATGTCCCCTCAATCCAAGAGTGACATCTGAAATAGGTTAATACCTGGCATGGCTAGTGCATTGTAACAGTACAAATTGACTGAAAAGTAGCCTGACCAAACCCCACTTTTCAATGGTACCCATATTTTTTAGCGGTCTTTCTGTCTAAACCCTTATGTAAACTACCTCTTAACAGCCTAAACCCATCAATTTGCCAGATATGCCAAGACATGTTTGAACTCCAGAGGTAGACAGAACTCTGTCCCAAGCTATGATTGTGTTATATTTGAATGCATCTAATTTAAAAAATTGACACCCAAATTATATTGCAGCAACGATGATGGAAAATTTTTAAATGTAAAAAAATTTCAGAAAACTAACAAATTAAACAACTGTTTTTTTAAATTTTGTTTTTGTTTTTGCTTTTGGCTATTTCTTGAGTCCTTGTCCATATGCAAATATTTCATAAAATTGCAATTTTAATGGTTATAATCAGGTTTTACTTTTCAACTACAAATCATACTGCTCATTTTGCCAACATTTATTGAGTTCCTACTATGTGTCTGGCATCAGTTGAAATCAAGAGAAACACTTTACATCTCCATGAAATTCCATTTAAGCAGGAAGAAAGTTACATAAGGCAAACCATGTGTATGTCCTCTTTTAGTAATGCTTGTTGATTTTTTTCCCCCACTGGATGGTTTTTCTGGTGCTTAGAAGTACTTTACTTTAACTCCTTTCATGCTAGATTAAAAGCTTAACTTCCATAGAATAGTTTACTTACTCAGAGTTCCAGCTGACTTGGCTCTGTAAGAGATTTGTTTTTAATTCTAAGATAGCTCATACCCCTTTGACCTTGAAAATATTTAAAATTGCAGTTGAGCAGACAGACCATAGTCGGGTCTTCAAACATACACAGCAGTTTTCTCAATTTGCTGTATGCAAATGTGTTTCTCATTATATTTGGCACAGTTCTAGGCACACAGTAGATGCACAATAAGCACTTCATAGAATCAGGATATTCAATATTGTGTCTTTTCATGTATTTTCCAACACAGATCAGAAAAACTTACAAAATTTAAAGAATCAGCCAACATGTTTACTGATTAAAAAAAAATAGAATTGGACCACTTCTGATAGGAAGACTAAATGTGAAAACTGGATTGTAACTGAAATGGTTAGAGATAGTAGAAGAGCACATAGAGCCAACTCAAAAAAAAAAAAAAATTCGAGTTAGTATTTTCCTGAAGCTCTTGAGTGCTCCTAAAATAGTAAGTTATTTACCAGATTTTTATCTTCAAATACTGAACACTACTGATGCATATACAATATAAATTATAAAAATAGTGTACAAATGTGATGAAATATTAATGGGTTTAAAAAACTGAAATGTAAACCCTCTGCCACAGGAATCCTTCCTGGTCTATTATCTGGCACTTCGTACTATTGTCTGATCTGGACGTTACACAAGAACACACATTCCTGGGGCTTTGTGCATTCTCTTCCATTCCCTTTCAGAGTTCCATCCTACAGGAAATAGGAATGAAGTCAGACCAATGATGCATCTTGATGGCCAGAATTCAGATGAAAATGTGGTCTGCCTTAAGGGATACAGACTCTCTCTGCATTCTGGAATACCTTGTCAGATAATTCATGGGATATCTTAATTTTTTTTCAAGTTTTTATCTTCCCCCAAGTCAAGATATTTAATAGCTAAGAAACAGAATGTCAGTTTTCTTTCATATTCACAGTCACCACCAACATGTTATAGTATAAAGAACCAAAGACTTTTGTTTTCCTTTGAGAGATGTGAGTCCTACTTCCATGTGAAGAAGAAAATGACTATTTCTAATTTACTGCTAGCTTGAGTTCCTTAAGTATTTATTCTGAGAATTTCTTAGACCTATATTTATTACATTTCAATGCACATAAGACAAGGCTAAATGACCTCGAATTTGTTGTAAAGAAATATACTTAAGTCAAAGTTCAATCAACACATATGTATTGTCGTGAATTCATTTATTCAATTCAATGTAAAAATATTTACACTCTTGACTAAAAAAGTTCTTTTCAAAAAATGTGAATAAAAACAGAGTACAAGAAATGAAATCGAAACACTTTGAAATAATCTAATCAGTAATAATATACTAACCTCATGATTATACTCTCAGCTAGGGATAATGTGGTAAGCATAAAAAAACTAAAAAGATTTACCAAGGGATTGTCTTCCTTTTATCTTACATAGCACATACTCCTTTAAATGTTAAAATTAGAGTAATTATATGATCTGTCAAAGGTTTGATATACAATTTTAAATATAGCCAGAGTCCACTTTATAGTGGCAATGTTTCAGACACTGCCCCTCTTCTTTTTGGGTAGTAATCTATTACTTTCCCATTTTGCCACACCTCATTGGTTATAAGAAGCATGACGAAGTAAGCTGTGTCTTGTTACTCAGGACACATTTTCAGCAACAGGAAAAACCACAGTGTATATTACTTCAAAGGCTTTTGTGAGAGGGCAAATTGAGCCACCCCAAGATGTGCTTCTGTTTTTGTGGATTGTTTGAGCTAAAGGCAATTTTAGCTTTCAGGCTCAAGAGAAACTTCTGCCCCTTCCTTTAACTACTGAGAAGAACTTGCATTAGGGACCTTGCTCATAATAAGAGATTATCAGTGATAACCTTTCTCACCCACCTATGTGGCAGGGCAAACTTTTATTTGCTAAACATCTGCTCTTCTTATCATCCTCTGAATGACCCTTTGAAGCCTTTTAGGTGCATTACCTCACCCCTAGCTCAGGATGTCTCATTTACCACAATCTCTCTTTGAACCTCTCCAGCATGTAGGGTCTCTCTCTCTCTCTCCCTCTCACACACACACACACGTGTGTGTGTGTGTGTGTGTGTGTGTGTGTGTGTGTGTGTGTGTGTGTGCATCTATATATATATGTATATGTGTGTATATACATGTGTGTGTATATATATACTTATATACACATATATGTATATATGTGTATGTGTGTGTGCGTGTGTGTGCGTGTGTGTGTGTGTGTGTGTGTGTATTCATGCTGGGTTCCCATACATACGTATCTATTAAATTTGGTTATTTTTCTCTTGCTAATCTGTCTGTCCCATGTCTATTTGATTATAAAACCAGCCAAAAAAACCCTGAGAGTAAAGTTTGTTACTCCTCCACACTTTCCTACAATGACAATGTCTTACATCTGCAAAATACTTCCCATGATTCTCCATCGTCTGAGACAAAATCCAGATTTCTTTGTGGAACATTCAAAGCTCTGTCAAATCTAGCCCCACACTACCTTTTAAACCTTATCTCCCGTTAGTCTCCTCTATTAGCTTTTGTTCTAGAAAGAGTTTTCAAAGTCAGATGAACAGACTCATACAGTGCTAAATTGCTCTGACAGCTCCATCCACCTACGAGTTTATGAACTGGGCATGGGGGTGGGAGGGTTGTCTGATGAATTAGAAATGAAGTGGTGGAAAATAATTTACTTCCTTTCTCCTTTCTTCATGTCAAAATCCTACTACTTATCCTTTAAGATCCACTTTAAAGTCCTTTACCCACCTATTATAAATAGAACAGCATGAACAATTCACTCGAACATGAGTACAATCATATTAGTAAATATGTTCTGCCTCACAACTTTTTTATGGACTCAAAATGTGATTTTTAATAACTATTTAACCTTTCATATGGTTATTTCCTCAAAGGATAAGCTCCCCAAGGGCACAGAACCATGTGGCTCATGTACTTCTTTATAGCAGATAATAGGTGTCTTATACATAGCATATACTCAATAAATATTGGCTAATTTTATTTAACTCATGTTACAAAGGATCATCAGTAAAAATATTAGTTGGGAAGATTTGCACAGAAATTTTGTTAAGAATTCCATGTAATCAGATGCTTTCTGACGAATGTGTGAACCACAGTAAAACAAAAAAAGAAACTATATCGGGGGTCCATTTCTTTAAAACCAAACGAAGAGAAATTTATCGTAGAAATATTAAGAACATTTAAAGTAAATGTTTTAATCTATAATTAAATATGCCAATATATTAACAAAATTATTCTATTTTCCTTTTCAATCTTGATACAAATGTACATATATTTTACAGATACGCAAATATAATAAGCAATCTGATTCTATATTTTCAATTAGCATTGTTTCTGAGTTATTATTGGTCTTTGTATTTATTATTTTTCCATGCTGAATAACAGAGACTTAATATAATTTACTACACTCTACCTTTGTTATCCAAGACTGTTTTCCTTTATTTTCTCTAGATCCAGATCTCATATGCTACATAATTTCAAACCAGCTCCAGCTCTTTGAATACCTCATTACATACATTTCTGCCATGGTATAACTTCTCTTTGTCAGCAATGTTCTTCCCTTCACTTATCTGGAAAACCATTCTTTATTTAAAATTGTGGTCTACGAAATTTTCCCTTATACTCTACTAGTAAAAATACTTTTAATATCCAGCTCCAATATACTCTTCACATTTATTGATAAAACTTATCCTATTAAACCAATCATTTGTAAAATACTCTTAAATATGATAAGCACATATAAGACATACACAGGAATAAAAATGAGAGACATAATATTTTTAAATTTTTTTATTATTTAAGGTCTCAAACTTTTTTGTTCTTGCCCCTGAACCCTTTCCCCCCAATTATTAATGCTGTCATAGTTGTATACATAGTCTTTAAACGTTTTAGTAACTGTGAAGACTTCACACTGGCATTAGCTACATCTCAATCTTACTTAAATTTAGGGCAAGCTTTGACTTTAATGATAGTGAATGGTAACTTCATATTTCAAAAATTCTTCCTGAGAATTTAAAAATTTTCAGGCTCACTTGTCAAATTTGATTAGCTCATTATTGTTTTTACCTAGAGATGAGACTTATAAAGAGTTCTCACCACAAATAGGAGAATGTCAGTCTTGCCATTTGTTTGTTTACTTACTCTTGCATTGTTAGTAAAATCTGTAATCTACACTTTCTTTGCAGAAATCATTTTAAAACCACGAGGATCGATTTAGTTAAAAAATCAAATATTATGACTAGAAATTCACTTAATTAAGCATAAGTAAAGTACCAGTAGGGTACCTTGTATTCACACACCCTCTAGGCTGTAGGCTGAGTCCCTTCATCATCTCCCTTACTTTAACATAAATTGACCCCTTTAAATGGTATACTGCATGTGTTAACAGCCAATCTCTTTTTGGCATCAAAGACTACCTAGGAAGGGGGATATTTTTGCTATTGCTTCAGAGCTTTTAAAGATGCCCTATCTTTCTGGTTCTTTCTTCTGCTCAACCCTGAAATTGCCTTCTTGAATGCCTCTAAGAGTGCCTGCCCAGCTACAAAGGGTACTTCTGTAAATTTCAGTTAACTCCTAATTAAATTGAGCAATTTTACAATGCTACTTCTTCTCTTTTGTTTTTCTGCAGTCTTGTTTTTCCTGAATGTTGTTTCTTATGTAAAGATGGAAAATAAAGACAATGCATGAAGACAATAAAGATCATTCAAAATGCCATCAAAATTAGTATTTCCAGACATCTAGGTATGCATGTGTAGAAGCACACACATACATAATTTATATAAATAGGATAAACAATGATACTTTTTGATGAAGGGCAGAGTGATCTAGTAAAAAGAGGCTGAATTCAAAGACTCAGGTATAAATCCTATCAAAGCTTTGCCATTTACTAATTACATGACCTTGAACAATGTACTTGTTGCTCATTCCTTCCCCCACCTATTAATAAAAAAGCTAATAATGCCTCTTGGGGTTTTGGAAGGATTGAACAGGCATTCAATACATTTATTTTTCCTATTTTTTAATCTTCACTTTGACCTTGATATTGGAGAGCTTTCCTATGGTTCATTACTAAACAATTCTTTCCTATCTCATTGAATCTGACTGCAAGTACTTGGAGCAGAGACCATAACTTATTAAATTTTGAAGATCAGCACCCAGCAACATTCAGGTGTTTAAATATATATTGGCTGCGTAAATGAGGTCCTAGAAAGAGTTTGTTCATGGACTGCTGTTTGAAGTGGTTGACTCTAGGTTCATCTAAATAAATTGCCTGTCATATTCTCTTTGCTATCTTCCTTGTTAAACTTGCTTATATTTTCTTCTAGTTTCAACTAAAAATGCAGCTAAGTGATTTTGAGCAAGTTGCTTATTCAAGTATGTAAGTTTCCTCATTTGTAAAAACTAATAAATAGTTTAATAGTACTTCCTTAACTTTATAAACATATAGTACTTTCTAGGTGCAAAGTGCTAAACAAATACAGGCATACCTCATTTTATTGTACTTTGCTTTATTACATTTTTACAGATGTTGAGATTTTTACAAATTGAAAGCAAGATGTTGAGATTTTTTACAAATTGAAAGCAAGACCCTCTACCAGCAAAAAGATCACAATTTGCTTTACTGTGATGGTCTGGAATGCAGCCAATATCTCTGAAGTATGCCTTTACTTGTTATTACTACGTAAGCTGGTTCATTGTGCATTTTTAATTTACACCTATTATCTTGTGGTCTTGTGGACATGCTCATCAACCCAGCTTTCCTACATTTATATTTTTCTAATCCTTTTGTTTATTGTTATAGTGGCTCAGAATCACTGATTTCTGCAAGGGACCATTTAATGAGCCCTGGAAAAAATGGAAGTGTTGTAAACCAAACCAGGAGATATGTTCACAATCAGGCATATGCAGTTCAAGACATAGGCTTAGACTTTAAGATAAAATAAGATACACCAGGAAAGGTGGGAACTGTGTTTTTGAGAGAAGTAGGGAGTAGAGCTTAAGAATCTGAATCCTGTCTACGGCCATGCTACCCTGAATAAGCCCGATCCTGTCTGACCTTGGATGCTAAGCAGGGTCAGGCCTGGTTAGTACTTGGATGGTAGACCACCTAGGAAGACAGGTGTTGTAGGTGTAAAAAATAAAAAATAAGAGATTGTAAACTGACAAGGTCCTTGCAATCTGTGAGATCAACCAAGTGTTGCCTTGCCTAAAAATAAATAAAAAAATAAAAGAATCTGAATCCTGGTTCTACTTTAGCTCTGTGGACTTTTTAAGTGAGTAATCCTTCCGGGCTCTTAGTGTCTTCATCTGAAAAGTGGAGATGATGACAGTACTTATGACGTAAGATTATTATAAACTTGAGATAGAATGTGTGAAGAACTTAAGAACAGTGTCTGGCACATTGTAAACACTCAGTAAATATTAACTATTAAAATTATTGCAAACTGATAAGTGGTTAACAGCAGGTGGGAAGGTAAAGTAAGAGTAAACACTGAATATTAATTTCATTAGTTCTGTATTTTCTCATAAAACTTCTCTCTCCTTAAGTCCTAACTCTAGACTGAAATACATTTTCTTTTCCTATGAAATATTCCTGTCTTGGACATATATATATTTTTAACAGCATCAGTTCAAACTATTTGAAGCCAAAAAGTAAAGCTACTGATCATTGCCTTAAGGTGGACTATTTTTGTACTTTATTTTATACAAAAGAGTAACCATGTTTCCAATTTGTATAACCTAAATATTTGTTATTCACTTCCCTGCTGGTATAATAGGGAGTAGGGGATAGGGAATAAAGAGGAAGGCAGCATTTAAAGCTTGGCTTCACAGCATTAGGGCCTAGTGACACAGGTCTTTCAGAATGTTTGCATGGACAGGCAACATTCATTGACAAAGTTTGCATGAACTGAATTTGCTTTTTAACATTCTCTGCTTTCCTCCATGACATCCGGAGACCTCATGGTTTCTCTTAATTGCAAAGAACAAGAGCCTCTGCTGCTGTTGTGCTACAAAACCCATCCTTGGCTTTGAGATTATAAATTGATTGTATGTTGGCCACATTTACCCCAGGATGTTTTTAGTTCAGCCTTCAGGGATTTGAAATCCTAGTTGCTAACATTTAAAAATCAAGAGATTTCAAACAAATATCCAGCTTTAGGGTTCCTCTTGGGAGAAAAAAACAAACAAACAAACATAGACTATCTCAGAACACTGGACCCACATTCCTGAGGGCAACAATCTGCTAGATCTGAACAGCTGCTCCCTTCAGTTACAGCATGGAGACTCCAATTTGCCACACTCCTTATCCTTCCCCATTGTCTTCCACCAGGCCGTTATCACTTGTTTGCTTTACTTTTCTGGACCCTGTAGACTTTTGTCTGCATACCCTATCTAGATCTTTCCTGCCACCCATCAAAATTCACTTCGTCTGCCTTAAGCCCCTCATCAGTTTTTGAAAGCAATAACTAGGTAATCTGATAAGTTTATAGGTATTTTTACATGGAGATAGTATTTAACAGGTGACTCTGCAAATGGAAATTACAGGAACCACGGGATTAGAATCAGGATGGCAACTGTCCATTCCACTTTTTCTGCTATCCTGACGTAGCTATGCTTCAGTCCTCAAGCAAACCTAAGGAATTGTTTTTTTGTAGAATGAACACCAGCCTCTATGTGCATCTACTTAAATAATACTTTTATAGATCACCCTAGTTCCAAAGGACCAAAAGCTACTAAGGGCTATTCTGACTCCCAATTTCCTCGGAATCCTCAGGATATCCGGCCTGACGGCATTTCCTCTCACCTGATTTGGGGGCCCGTTTTACGATGGGCAGTCGCGCCCAAGGAGCGCGCGCATCCAGCATTAGCTCATTTCTCAGGGGCGTTTCCAGAAGGCCGGCCTGGCGCGCGCACCGGGCGCAATCGGCCTCATTCTAATCAATGCTCCCCGCCGCTGGGCGGGGCGCGGCGCGGCAGTCCAGGGGCGCTGCCTCTCTGAAAGCTTTGTCTGAGAATTCGCACACGGCTGGGGAGGCACCCTGGATTCGTCTGGCCCTGGCTGGGAAGACGCTGGTACTCGGGACGCGCTACGCTGGCAGAGGGGAGTCTTGGGCGCGCAGGATTAGCCGTATCCCGTTTAGAGCCTCTAGTGGGTGGGGAGAGCCCCTACACCTTCTGTTCGCCTGAGCACTCCGAGCCCAGCCCCACCGACCGCAGCAGTTTCGGACCGGCTGTGTGGAGAGCCCGGGCTCCCCAACTGCGGTTTCCACATGGTCTGGGAACAGCCGCCACGACCCCAGGGAAGCTGCTCTCGGCTCCTGGGACCGCCGCCCGAGGCCGAAGGCCAATCATACTGCAGCTAGGTCTTGCGATTGGACGGCAGTGAGTGCCGATTGGCTACCGCTAAGGCTTTCGGCCTCCCTCCCTTCCCCTTTTACCCAACTCCAGCTCCAAAGCTTCAGGCCAATGAGAAAGCACTTTATAGACGCCCTCCTTTTGCTTTCTTCTTCTCCCCACCTTGGCGAGGGAGGAGACATTCTGACTGGCCAGATGTCATCGGAAGCCCCCTTCCGCTCACCAATCACCGAGGGAGGTACACTCTCAGCGGAGTTTTGGGCCAATTGCAAAGCGGACGCGGAGCCCAGGCGTGCCGTTTCACCAGCGAGTCTGCGTTTCACCGTCAACTGTTCAAGCGTTTTCATGAGGGCCGGCGACTCTGATTGGCCACTTATAGCCATTGTCGAATTTCTCCTCTAGCCAGCCAGAGAACACAGCGAACCCACCTTCTTCTGATTCGGGTATCTTCGGCATTTTTCGTTCTTCGGGCGTGGATTTCCAGGAACACATTCTAATTGGTGCCTCAGGTCCCTCGGCTTTTTTCCGAGAGGAGCCGCAAACAGACGACATCCGTGATTGGCTCCGCCGGGCTTCGGCTCTCCAGCCGAAGCGGGCGAGCGTGGGGCTCGGTAGGCGATTCCCAGACTCCTGTTACGCGGGCGGCGGGGCGCTGGGCGGTGTAAGGCTGGGTTGGGGAGGAAGGAGGCGGAGGACGAGTAGGAGGGGGGAGGGGGAGTGGGGAAGAGCTAAGCGGCTGCGCAGAAAACGCTCCTCACACAGAGCAGCCTCTGACCCGGGCGAATGCGGGCTTGTGCTGCCGCCGCCGCCGCCGCCGCCGCCGCCGCCGCCCGGGCCGAGTGACAAAGGAAGGAAGGAAGCAAGGAGGAGCCGGCCCCACAGCCGCTGACAGGGCTCCGGGCTGGGGGCAAAGCGCGGACACTTCCTGAGCAGGCACCGAGCGGAGGCGAGGGGCGGGAGGGCGGCCGCGCTGGTGCCGTGGACGGGGGAGGGGGCCCCGAGGGACGGAAGCGGTTGCTGGGTTCCCATGTCCCCGGCGTATGGGGAGCAGTCGAGGAGCCGCTGCTTGGAGTCTGAGGGAAGCTGCCTCTGCCACCGCCGCCGCCATGGCCGCTGGATCCAGCCATCGCCTGCAGCTGCTCCTGGCGCAATGAGGAGAGGAGCCACCGCCACCACCCGCCTCTGACTGACTCGCGACTCTGCCGCGCTCCAGTTCGTCGGGCCCCCGCGGTCAGCCAGCCGGATCCCGCCGCTGTAGGATCCGCAGCGTTTCCCAGCGCATCTCGGAGCCACCCCCTCCCTCTCCCTCCCTCCTTCCCATCCCCCTTCTTTTCAAGCGTGAGACTCGTGATCCTTCCGCCGCTTCCCTTCTTCATTGACTCGGAAAAAAAATCCCCGAGGAAAAGATAATATTCACAGTACTTATTTTGAATCAAGTATTTGCCCCCGTTTCGCGTGATATATATATACATATATATATTTTTAGGATTTCTCCCTCCCTTTTTCCCCTCCAAGGAAAGGGAGGGGAAAGAATTGTATTTTTTTCCCCAGCTCCAAATCATCTACATGTTAAATATCCATACTGATCTGTCTTGAAGGAGAAATACATCGCTCGTTTTTTTATAGCTATACAAAAGGAGTGAAAAGCCAAGAAGACTGTCTTTTTCTTGTGGGAGAACTTAATGCTGCATTTATCATTAACCTAACACCCCAACATAAAACAAAAGGAAGAAGAGGAGGAAGGAAAGAAAAGAAGGTGATTCGGAAAGAGTGATCATGTCAGGGCGGCCCAGAACCACCTCCTTTGCGGAGAGCTGCAAGCCAGTGCAGCAGCCTTCAGCTTTTGGCAGCATGAAAGTTAGCAGTGAGTATTGATTTTATTTTACACCTCTTCTTCACCTCACTCGTAAAATAACAACCCTTGAAATAGCAGAATCTTGAAATCTTAGATCCCCTGATATAAAACGATCAGATACTGGAAAAAGGCAAAAAACTGTCTTCAGTCAAGGATGAGGCAGTTCCCTCTTTTCTCCTCCCATAACCCCTCCTCCGGTCTCATTAACCTTGAATTGAGAGAAAATGTTCTTTATTTGGATGATTTGATTTCAACTATATTTCTTATCTTACACTTTCCTTGTTGGTAGTCAGCTTTGTCAAGTGCCTGAGTATTTCCATGTTAAAATAGTGATGGAAGTGTTTGCTTGCTCATCCTTTTGGATACAGAGGACAAGGCTTAATTCTTAAACCATTATGTACGTTTGCTCAGTGTACATTTTTTGGAATGAGGGATATTTTAGTTAACTCAGGTTGCAGGGGTTATCATAGTTTTGTATAGTTAATAGAGTGAGTGTCACAGTGTCCTAACGTTCTTACGTGTGTGACTGACTACAAAGTATTCTTAATCCCGAGTTGAACTTGCTCAGTAACCAGCATTCACATTGGGAGGCGAGCATTGATTCCTTCCTTTACTGGGGGCGAGTGGGAGGTAATACTCAGTAGCAGTAGTATCTCTACATGCATTGTTTTAAATTGGATAAGTGGTTTAATATGTTATCTCAACCTTACCGTTTTGACATTACCAATCTACCACTATATAATTTATGTTTAATCACAAGGTAACTTGGAGGTAGGTTCAAATTTTGATTGAAGTTTGTATTGTCATGTTACCAAGTACTAAATTGAAAGTTAATTGTTACCGACTTATTTAAGTTCAGTTTTGGGGTGCTATGTTACATTCAGTACTTGTTAAATGATCTAGAGTCCATTACCTTCTTCGGAGTATTTAAAATACTCTGGCATTTGTTTCCTGTCACATTTAGATAAAACTATTAATTTAGTTACGAGAATATGGATTTAGACCTTTCTGTCATAGTTTTTGCCGAAGGCTGTGGTCCTGAATATAATAGAGATATTTCGGCTGTGTTCAGGGTTGTTGCTAGTCTGTACTTTTGTACCAGATTTGTGCCATAAAGTCTGTGTGCCATAAAGTCTGTGTTTGGTAAACTAAGTATCCAATGTTCCAGTGTATCTATTTTGAATATTTTTATGTGCTATTTAATGACAGCTAATTTAAACATAACTTCCAGAATTTGACAAAAGTAACTTTTCTTATTCCTCGAGAAAGGGGCATCATAAGGGCAAAGGAAAACTATTTTGTTGCATAGGAGAAAATCGAAGAACTGAGATTAAAAATAAGTGTATGCTGTTATGTGAAGTTGATTATATTCTTAAGTAATATAAAATGATTTTAATTGAACTTGGGATTTAAATTTATGTTGGTTTTTGGAACTTACCTGAAACAGGATAGTTTAAGGTAATAGCTGAAAGAGATTATTTTTGAAAGTTAAATTGTTTTTTTTTGGTGGTTAGCTAGTACAGAATGAAGGGTATGTGAAGAGGGAAGCTGATGATGCATCTTTCAGGGAAGGGTCAAGCTTTCTAAGCACTTCATGGAGTCATTTGAAAAGAATATTTTAAAATTCTGGGGTAATTTTCAGCTATGATGAAGCAAATCTTATAATAGCTACTTAAGAGCCTCTTGTGGTACTGGAGTGTTTGCTTTCCAGCTTGGTAATATAATTTAAAAACCACTCGAAATCAATTTTAGGTAATTAATTTATTAAATCTATTTTAGAGAGCAAAATGAAATAACTTATAATGTTAAAATTTTGGACTTTTCATTTTGTTTCCAGGATTTTTTTGAAAATGACTCCTTAATTCTTGATAGTATGGATATTGACTGGTGGGGTAACTCTCATGAAGGGTGTAGGTCAAAATGTTAAATTTTCAATCACCATATAGATCAATTTAACATTTAAAAAGTTGGAGTTCAGTGCTAATTGTTTTTGACAACTTTGACTTTAAGGACATTTTAGAAGAAGGGGGAAACTTTAAACATTTGTTACAGTGCTAGTACTCAAAGCGACCCTGTTCAAAAGAGAGATATATGATCAATTGTAGACCTTGGCCTCAAAAGCTTTTGATTTAGTTGTGGAAGCAGGTTATGGTACAGAATATAAAAACAATACTGTGATGTTTGTAAGATTATAAATAGAAATAGAATGCTTTGTTCAGAGGGACAAAGAATAAAGAGGTGAGGCAGATAGATGGGTTGGAGAGGGAAGACTTACTGCAGAGGTGTGTCTTACTAAGACAGGTAGGTGTTAATGGAGGAAATAACTTTAAGTGATATAGGATTTTAGATGGAAGGAATGGACAGAGGCACAGAGATGATGATTTTTGGATGACAGGTAAATAAATTTTTTTTGTATTTACTAAGCAAGTTGGTAAATCTGAATTAAAGGGCCTCAATTGGACCAGTAACAAGAGATGGAATTTGAGAAATGTGTTAATATTAACAGACGGAAGGTTGAGGGGGCTTGAAAGGGTTTGGTTGGGATTCAGCAGAGATTGGAATTCATCATAGATTGCTGAACCAAGATATTTAAAGATGATTTGGGCAATCGAGCTGATTAATTAGAGTAGAAACGTTAGAGCCCTCTTAGGGAGGTAGTAGGTATGTTGTAAATCATGAAGGAATATAAAATGAATGTGAAAATGGGATGAAAAGAACACATTTGAGAGAACAGTGTGAAGAGCTGGCAGGGTTTTGGATTGGATGGAAAAGGGGGGGGGAATATTTGGGAAGGAGTCAGGAGTTAAAAATAAATTCTGATGTTATTGGTCTGGAAGACTTGACCGCCAAGTTATATTGTTGATTGTAATGGGAAAGTTGAGAAAGTGCTGAGATGAGAGGGTGGATGAGTTCACTTTTAAAAAATTTAATATACAATAGGTTCCCTTGAAATTTAGCAGACAGCATTTGGTTACTGGCAATGATATTTAACTTTTCAGCCTATTAAAATTGCACAGTTCCTAATTTTTCTGCACTTAAAAATGTTGAAATTATTTTTTGGAGTAGTAAACTGTTTTTGTTTAAATGTTTTCCAGTAAAGCCCTAAAAAAGAAAATAATTTTTTATGTAGATTAAAAATCCTCACACTTGAAACCTAGTTATAATAGTTCCACGATAATATGTTTGAAAACAATGGAAATATTTTATTTTGCTGTGACCTAAACTGTGACTTAAAAATTTCAGGTATTTTACATAGCTCTTAGTCTTTGGTACAACTTAAAACTTATTTTTCGTAGATATGATTATTCTCAGGTAAACCTTGCATTTAAAATAATGGTAATAATAATAACAGACTTCACTTGGTTTGTGAAGACTTAAGCTGAAATTAAAAGTTGACTTTATAACTAAAGTAGTTTTTGCCTTTTTGTTGAGGTACGCATTCATCACAAGTTTAAATCAATATATTTGAACTATTTCTTTTTATTTACTATAGGGAAGTCAACATTTCTTTTTAGTTCATATCCAGAGTCAAATGTTATTAAATAAATGTTAATAGCTATATGGTTCCTTCTGTAGAATCACGTAATATTATACTCAAAATAGAGAAAGTAAGGGACTGCCTGGTGATTTTGGTTAAAATATTATTAGTAAATCCTTTTTGCATACTATTTGTGAAAATTTAGCTAATCATCTAAGCTTACATAAAAGATTTGGAAAGAAGAAAAAAGTCAAGTATCACTTATTTCCTAATAGAAAACTTTTTCAGATCAAAATATTTTTTTTTGGTGAAGAGAAAATAATTATTAGTAGTTACATACTGTTGTACAGTATTTAGTCCTGTGGGGATTAAAACCAACAAGTAGATGGCAATTTAGAGTTCTTCTGTTCTCAAGGGAGTTTAATGTCTTTGTGACATCCAAAAATTAGGTTATTAGAATTTAGCCAATTTCTAGATTATTCATGTTGATGTGGAAGAGAGCTCATGTGAGGCTGAAAACCATAACCTTATTTTCATTAAGTTTTCATTTCTTTCCCAACCAGACCTTTCCAGAGTTGTTAAAACACTAAGACCTTCATATGCGAATTGCATGCTCTTTTGTTGCGTGTACTTGTAGAAGGCTAATTATGCAATGACTATGAGGCACAGTTATTAGGAAAAAAACATCTAGGTAACCCACAGGTTTACAAATCAATTTATGGTTAGAAAATGAGGTGACATCTCATTTCACTAGCATAGTTCAACTGAATATTAGTACTTGCACCCTGTTCTGTCTGTCTGTCCCCCTCGTTTTGGAGTTGAGTTGCAACCATGAGATACTGTTTTGGTGACCAGCAGCTAGGCTGGGGAAGCCAGAGTTTTTCCAAGTATCAGCAGATTCTGAGACTGTTGTGTGTGCTTAAATGTCTAGAGACATGTATGTGCTGACCCTGGTGCCACAGTTCCATACATTTTAATAAACATTTGTTAGAGTGCTGGTGTGCTTATTTTAATAAAACTCAAAGGATTGTGAGACAGGGATGGAGATAGAGAGGTGTTAAGGTTGTGTTGTCTCTAGTGATGCTCCACCCTACAATGGAGACTGGAAGGGTAGAGTGTGTGGGTGTGACAGAAGCATATGCTAGTACTAACAGGACCAACCTGATTTCCCGGATATTGAACTACTAAGAACATAATCACCTTGAGTAAATGAACTTGTTGAAACGTTTAACATATTTTCTAGCATTTTTTTTTTTTTGGAGGGAATGTGTGAAAAGGGAATCTTGCATGATTTCAAAATTAGAAATATGATTTCATGGTTCATTGGTTTTAAAGTAGAGGTTGCAGTCTTTGCTCCTGTCTTAGGTTGTACAAATCTTTCTTGATTATATAAATGTCTTCAAAATTGGTTGAATGTGCTGTAGAAATGTATATTTATATAAAGACCTGTGTAAATAGAATAGCACGGAAAAACTGATGGTAGAGTTAAAGGAGAACAATTTAATTGTTTTCTTCAAAGTTTCCTACCATTAAATTGATTTTAAAAAGGGATATTTATTCTATTCTAATTATTATTAAGCAAGTTTTTATACTAGTTTTTAAAAAATGAGTAAATACTCAGTAAATAATGGACCTTCAGCAAATTATTTCAGTATATACTTATCTAATGTAATTTGGTCTGGTACAAGATACAAAGATAGAACTTGGTTGTTTCGGAGTCTTAGTTTGCATTTCCCCTTCCCACTTTGGGTATATTTTGGGGAGAAGGATTTACTTTCAAAGAGTATAAAAGTTAAAAATTTGTAAATGGTGGAATCTTATATTTTTATATTAATAGCTTTCTTAGAAGCGTTTGGTTTGATCAGATTGAGACAGTGATGTAGTTTTTATTTATTATTATTATTATTGTTATTTTTTATTTTTAACAACTAATTGTGCCAAAGCAGCTTTTCCTTTTGTCTCCAGAGTACCATGGCCAACAATGGCACAGATAGGAACCCTTAACATGTTCTTTTATTAACATAGTCTGGAGTTGTTAATTTCTTAATTGTCCTTTCAAATCAATTTAATAATAAAAAGTAAACATTTTTAACAAAGGAGGAACTATTTTTCTAGAAACTTGTATTTTAGATGATGATATAATTTAAATGAATGTACAGGTTTGAATAGGCATGCCCTAAAAGCCAGAACAGTGGTAGCTGTGTAGGTAAAAATATTAGTAACATTGTTACAAAGTTGTAAGGTTAGTACTCCATTTTTAAAATTACCATTAATTGTATCATGTTGAAATCCTTGGCTCGGAAAACTAAAAATAAATAGGTTGCTTTAATAGAAGGTGGCCATGAATAATAATGTGATATGCCTATTGAATGTTTCCTGTGTACAAAGTACTCTGCCATATTCTTCATATGCAATATCTCCTTTTAATCATTACAGCTCTACAAAGTTGCTAATACTGTTATCTACATTTTATAGATGAAGCAAATGAAGTTCATTCAGAGAGGTGAAACACCCTGTCCAAGATTACCTGACCAGAAAGTTGCTCTGCTAGAATTTAAACCCAGGCATTCTGATTCTAGAGCCCTTGCTCTTTATTGTATGTTACTGAGAATAGATTGTTATTACCTTAACACTTGGATTCCAGAGATAAGCTAAAGTGCCTTTTGCTTTTAGGATAGTCTTTCATTGATAATTAAGCCGTGACTGTGTAAGACTTTCATTATTAGTACTGCTTTTGAAGTTAGTTTCAGGCATGCTTGTTAGCAAATACAGTACTTAAATACTAAAAGTTATATTGGGAGAAATTCCTTAACTCTTTTAAGATTTCAGGGAAAAGTCTTAAGATGAACATTGAAAGCAAAATATTAGAGCTTATGCCAGCACAAGAAGAAAAATAAGCAATATATGGTATTTTTGTGTTTAATGTTTAGTCTGGTTTTTATTGAAAAGTTTTGATTGTTTATAAGTAAATCTGTTGTGTTTATATTTCTAAGTAATGTCAGAATGTGCTTCTCCAAATAGCCGTTATTAAGGATTATTATTTCTATCTCTTCCTATAGGCTGTTTAGCATTCTGATTGTTCTAGTCCTCCTTTTAATATTTGACAATAAACTTCATGACCAATTAATCAAGTATCTATTGGACATTTATGTCTGGAACTATGAGCCTTTAGGTTTTTATTGTTGTTTTTAAGAATAAAGGTATGCGTCAGTGTAGAATTAAAATTGGGTTATTTGGAACATCATCTTTAGGAAATTGGTTGGTATTTGACAATCAGTAAGTAAATCAGGAAAGGCTCTGGACAGCTGAAATCTCCAGACAAATGGTGCATCCATTTGCCCATAGATTTGTTTTTAGGCTTTTATTTAGACTTATTATTAACACATAGTTCTAATTCGTTCAGTTGTCGGGTTTTCTTAAACTGCAAATTATGAGAGAATGAATGAATGCTGATACTCAGCATCACACCAACTAAAAAGAATGGACAGACGATTCAGGAAAACAAGCATATTGGGATTACTTAGTGTAGGCTTAAACAGTTCCAGGGGAAATCACTCTGGTAATTGTTAAAAATGTTGACTTAGAGAAGGTTGAATTATACTAATCTCACTGGCTTTTAAAAGGGCAGAAGTCATAAAAGTCTCCTCTAGATAGCTGGGGTTCTGTCATAACTTCTCAGTACATCAAGCATTCTCTAATTTGTTGGTCACTGAAGTAATGAGGAAGAGATCTAGGTCATCTCATCTCTGTCTGGTTGACAACTTTGGTTGGATTTCAGTGATATAGATAAAGGTACTAAAGTCATCAGTATGCTAGTCCACAATATTGTTTCCAACTCTTTCTTCCCTTGTCCATCTACATTTATTACTCAGCCACAGCATTTTATCTGATTTAAGGTTTGTTGTTTTATTTTTATTTTTCTCTGGTATATATTGAGTTGCTGTATGGATTTTGACCTGCCCATATCTTCTGTTTGTGGAATGCTTGAAGGTACTGCATAGTCATTTAAGCTTTCTTACGAATTATAATTACCTATTGTAGAGTAACTTACCAAATACACATGAGGCCTATATAATGAGAATTGAAAAGATGGGTATCTTAATTGTTGATCTTAATTGTTGAAGAAAAAGGACAGTCATGGCAAAGTACTTTTTTCTCTTTCGGAGGTCTAAGGAATTCTTAGGGGCTTAATTGGCTAATACAACTAAGAAGGTTGTATGTGTTAGATTTCTAAGGAACGCTAACCTATCTTTTAAAAATGTGACTGCTTCTACTTCCCCTTATTCCTTAAAATCAGTTCTTTTAAATTAACCACTTTCGTCATGACTTGTATTAAAGTTATTTGAGTCAAATTACTACTAGACTTTTGAGTTTGTAGAGGTCGCACTTGAATAATTGGAGGTATTGGAATTATACTTGGCATCAGCCTGACAGTATTGCTGATGCATTTGCTGTCCCGTTGGAATTTCGGAGCTTCCACAGTATACACATTATTATTTAAGCTCTGAAGGGAAGGGGGATGCTTTGAGTTGGTAGGGTTTTAATATTAATATTTAATTATATGTATATGTCACATTTACCTAATATTTAGTAATCACCATAACATTATTTGGATACTGTTTGATAGACAATTATGTGGTTATATATTTTGCTTTAAGAAATGGAATATATTCATATGATTTAAAATTTAAAAGATATTCAGTGACATCTTTCTCATGTTCCTACTCTGTAACTATCAGTTCCCTCTCCTGGAGACAGCCAACATACCTATTTCTTATGTATTCTTCCATAGATATTCTGAATCTTTACAAGTTATTTCTATTGTGGAATTATATTTTGTGCATATATACATAAATTAACACTAGCTTTAGCATAAGAATGTTAGAATTAAAACAAACTTTAAATCAGTTAATATAGAAAATTGCTATTGTTTTTATCATTAAATCTATATGTTTAGAATACTAAATCCTTATTTTTCTGAATGTGAGTTAGATGGGGAGTAAGAGCGAAGATGAGAGAATGCTTCTCTTGGCAATAAGAGGTAAAATGCTAATAGTCATAACCAATGAACACTTAGTAGCACATTAAAAATATTTCTCACTGTGTCTTTGAAATGATTTATAATGTCAAGTAGATATATCTGTGTTCTTGCTGGAAGTAGTTATTTCATGGTAAAGAAAAAGACAAAGGGTAATTTGTTTTTTCTTCTAACTTTCCATTTTTCTAATATCTTAGATGAAAAAAACCTGTTCTCTTGAGAGATCAGAGGTGCAGAGTACGTCAATGTTAAGGAAGCCTGTGCCTTTTACCTCTTTAAAAGTGCACAGTTTCATTCTGCTTGTAAACCAAGCATTCCTTAGTCATTTAAAAAAATACATATATTTTTATTTTTATAAAGTAATACATTCATATTATTTAAAGAAATCAAATATTGCAAAAACTCTTATTTTGGAAGCTAATCTTTTGTCCCCCATTTTTATTTCTCAGAGGCAGCCTTAACTGTGACAGCTGTTTCTTCTAGTTTTTGTCATCCTTTAATTAGTATACTCTTTGTCTATTTCTTAAAATTATTTTTATATTTTTTAATTGTCTTCTCACGATGGTAGATGCTATTTATTGGCATCTTCTCCTTTTTGCTATCATGCTAATACAATTATGCCACTATTTTTAGTTAAATTATTATTTACTTAAATTATAATTTAAATGATTAATACTCAGTATCTAGATAATAAGCATTATTCTTAGCAGAAGCAGGTAGTGTACAGTGATCACATTTCCTTTTAAAAACAGCTTTATTGAGATATAATTTTACATACTGTAAAATTCATCCATTTAAAGTTGATAGTTCAGTGGATTTTAGTATATTCATAGTCATGCAACCATTACAGTTTAATTTTAGAACATTTTTTATTACTCCCAAAAGAAACCTGGTATCCATTAGCAGTCATTCTCCATATTCCCCTTTCCAGGCTCTAGTAACCACTAATCCATTCTCTTTATGTATTTGCTTATTCTCTATATTTCCTAGAACTGGAATCATATAATGTGGCCTTTTGTGACTGGCTTTTTTTACTTACTATAACATCTTCTAGGTTCATCAATAGTATAGCGTTTATCGATACTTCCTTTTTACTGTGGAATTATATTTCACTGTATGGAAATAATAATGTTTGTTTATCTATTCATCAGTTGATGGACATTTGGATTGCTATCTGCTTTTTGGCTAGTGTGAAATGTTGCTATGAACAATTGTGAACAAGTTTTTGTGTGGACATTGTTTCATGTCTTTTGGGCCTAAGAGTGGAATTGTTAGATTGTATGGTAATTTTGTTCAATATTTTAAGGAACTCTAAACTGTTTCCAAAGTGGCAATCATGTTTTCTTTGCTTTTTATTTAAAAAAAATACTTTATTGTTGCCATTTTTTTTCTTGCATTGCTTGCAATTATAATTTTGTTTGTTTCCTCAAATTTTACCAAGTATTTTCTAGGTCCTGCCCCACCCTCTGTTCTTTTCCTAGAGTTTCCTTTTTCCTAGAGTCCTCATTCTGCTGCTGGATCTGGCTTGGTTGTTCTCCAGGGCTCGCTGTACAGCTGTCATCCTCTGGTTTCCTTCATTGCTCTTTAGTGTCCACTCTCCTATTTCTTGGATCCCGTGTCTTTGTATCACTGAGTAGTTCTTATCTAACATTATCTCATGACATCAGCCAGCATTAACTGCTTGGTAAATGTATCTGGAAAAGTTGTCAGTTGTTTGTTTTTCTCCACATTTGCTCCAAAAGGGTAGTTAAGAAGCTGATACACTTTTTTTGGCAGATACCTTTTCAGTATTTAAACACTGAGGCATAGCTGTTTGAGAGGGTTACTCTGTAGAGTAATGATCAAGTGATTATCATGCCAACATGAAGCAACAATATGAATCAAGTACAGAAATCTGAAGAGTACTAATATGAAGCAATTGTTTAAACTCAAACTATTCAATAGAAATATAATGCAAGCCACAAATGTGAGACATGTATGTAATTAAAAAATTTCCAGGGGCCACATTAAAAAGAATAAAAAGACACAGGTGAACTTAATATATTTTATTTAACCCAGCGTATCCAAAATATTTCAACATGTAATCAAATATAAAATTTACTAATGAGATATTTTACTTTTTTGGGGGGGGGGTATGAAATCTTCACAACCTAGTGGGTATTTTACATTTATATAGCACATCCTGATTTGGAATAGTCACATTTTAAGTACTCAGTAGCCACATATAGCTAGTGGTTATTGTCTTGGACAGTGCAGGTTTAAAATATTGTCTAGGAATTAATGTGTAATATTGTTGTCAGTCTGTTTAATCATACAGTCTGTGCACAAGTGTATGTGGTTTAAAAACACTTCATTGATTTGTCTCATTGCTCTGTTTTGCTTTTGATCACATCTTCAGTTTATTTTGAAATTTTATACCACATTAAAGGAGGTTGAGACATTTATGTTCTTTAGAAAGGTGCTTGCTATAGGAAGTGAATGACTTTTCTCTCATTTTAGCACAACTGTTAAAATGTATATTGAAATTCTTAATGGTATGCTTGTTACATGTCATGGTCATGATTGTCCTGGTCCTGAAGGAATTTTATTAGTCTAAATATTTTTTTGTCATACATTCTCCCCTCTTGCTGTTTCAAAGACCTGCCCAGCTTTCAGAGTTTCAGATGCCACTCCCACTACTTAGTCTTCCATCCCTTCCTCCCAAGGCATGAAATTCCCTTGTATGTAACTCTTGTAGCACTCTTCTGTTCTCCTGGTACATGCTAGTTGACTTATTTTGTCTCTCCCTAGAGAGACATTATAAATTCCAGTATGGCAAAAAAAAAAAAAAAGGTTTTACTCACCTTTGTAGTTTTTTGTAATGTGGAGCACAGTGCTTTCTATATTGTGTCACTTAATACATATTTGAATTGAAATCAATTTGTTAGGGTAGTTACATGAATACTGTACATGGTGGTTACATGAGGTAGAGTTTTCAGGTAACCAAACTATCACTGATGTTTCTAAGAACACTTAAGTTTTGATATAAGAAATTATAAAGTTAAACTGGGTTTTTGTTTAAATATGAAGGAGCAATAATAAGAAAGGATAATTAAATTGACTAGCTGATACATGCCCCCTCCTGCACATTGCATAGATGAACTCCATGTTCCAGAAGGGAAGGTTTCAGGGAATACTTGGTGAATAAAAATGTTTTTTGAGTGAGCTTTGATATATATTTAGGTATGTATAGCTTTATATCTATTTTTTTGACATTATAAGGCCGGAACGAGAACCACCCTGTCTTTAATCAGGTCTAGTGAGCTTAGACAAGTATTAACTTTATAGCTTCAGTTTCATTATTTGGAAGTGGTGATAATAATACTTAACCTTTCTGGGTGATGGTAAAGTTTAAAGGAATTAATTATTCATTTAAAGTCCTTGGCAGTGTTTGGCATACAATAATTTTAGCTGCTGTTATTAATAGTAATAAAACTAATAAAGGCTTTGGTATAGATTGTTACCTCTCTATAACCTGTTGTTTTTTTTTTTTTTAATGGGTGTGTGTAGGGTGGTTATAAAGAAAGCCTTGAAATCTTTTTTATAAAATTTATTTGAGGAAAAAATCATCACCAGGTGCTGTTTTTAAAAATTGGGGTAAAATTGACTTATGACATTATATTAGTTTGAGTTATACAACATAATATTTTGATATTTATATACGCTACAAAGTAATACATCTGCCACCATACAAAGTTACAAATTTTTTTACCCTCTGATAGGAACTTTCAAGATTTATTCTCTTGATAACTTTCAAATGTGCACTATAATGTTATTGACGATAATTGCCATGCTGCCAGTTACATGCCCGTGACTTATTTATTTTATATCTTGAAGTTTGTAACTCCTGACCCCCATCACTCATTTCGTCCAACCCCCTTTCCTCTGGCAACGATCAATCCGGTCTCTCTATCTGTGAGTTTTGTTTGTTTATTTGTTTTGTTTTTTAGATTCCACATATAAGTAAAATCATATGGTATGTGTTTTTCTCTGACTTATTCCACTTAGCATAATGCCCTCAAAGTCCATCCATGTTGCTGCAAATGACAAGATTTCATTCTTTTTTATGGCTGAATCACAATTCCATTGTATACTTATACCACACTTTCTTTATTCATTCATCCATCAGCGGACACTTAGGTTGTGTCCATTTCTTGGCCATTATAAATAGTGCTACAGTGAACATAGGGGCGCATATATTTTTTTGAATTAGTGCTTTCTTTGAATAAATACCCAGAAATGGAATTGCTGGATCATATGGCAGTTCTGTTTTTAATTTTTTAGGAAACTTCATACTGTTTTCCTTAGTGGCTGCACAAATTTACTTTTCCATCAACAATGCATGAGGGTTCCCTTTTCTCCACATCTTCTCTAACATTTGTTAATTTCTTATCTTTTTTGATAGTAGCCATTCTAACAATTATGAGGTGATACTTTGTTGTGGTTTTGATTTGCATTTCCATCTAATTAGTGATGTTGAGAATCTTTTTCATTTGTGTGTTGGCCATCTGTATGTCTTCTTTGGAAAAATGTCTATTTAGATCCTCTGCCAAATTAAAATTTTTTTTTTAAACTGATAAATTGTCTGAGTTCTTTATATATTTTGGATATTAACCCCTTATTGGATATATGATTTGCAAATATTTTCTCCCATTCAGTAGGTTGTATTTATATTGTTGATGATTTCCTTTGCTGGGCAGAATCTTTTTAGTTTGATGTCCACTTGTTTATTTTTGCTGCTGTTGCCTTTCCTTTTGGAGACAGTTCCAAAAATTTATCACCAAGAGCGATGTCCAAGAGCTTACCACCAATTTTCTTCTAGGAGTTTTATGGTTTCAGGTCTTACATTCCCCAGATGCCTTTTAAAAAGTAGTGGAGATTCCATCTTGAATATATTTCATAGGGTATTAAGAAAGTTAAAGTTCTTATTAGGAATGTGGTACTTTTTTCAGTGAATACTAGTTGTAATCAGCAGATGTTAGCCTTGTACCATAAAGTTGTTGTTTTTAATGTGAGATATGTATTTTAAGTAGATCTGATGTCTGTGTAGTCAGTCTTTATAGACTGAATATTTTTATCCTGAAAACTATTTTTAGGTGAGTCTCTTTGCAGTAGCAGTTTGGTTTGCATTTACCATTACTTATTAATTTAACTGTGATGGGCACACCAGATTGCTATGGAAGGTGAAGATCTCCTGCCCCTCCCCCACCCCCCAACTTGAATCTCTGCAGTTTTGTTCAGTAGGGTTAAAGGGTCTGAGGTGCCCCTGAAAATTTGGAGAATTATTTAGAACCGCTTAAAAACACATGGCTTTTAACTGTGAATTGAGTTAAGCAGATTACTGTATTTTTTTCCCTTTAGTTTTTCCTCCTCAATTTTGAGGACGTGGGGGCATAAGCTTCTTTCCTTCTCTGAAAATTTTCTTTTCCCTTCTTTTTAATTTCCTGCTTTGAAATAACCAAGATCCTTGGGTCCTCTAAGAACATCTAACAGTTTTCACAGCATGAGACAGAGTGATTTTCATTGGAAATCTTTTCTTATAAAAGTAAAATACTCTTTGTCCTTGCCAGGACATTTTTAAAAGAGTAGCTAGCGGCACCTCACTGCTTTGTCACAAACTAAGGTGAGGGAGAAGAAGAATGAGTCACAGGTTTCTTCTTTCTCCCACTTAGCTCTTTATGGGCACCAAACTTAGCTTCTAGTAGAATGAGGGTTTATTGCTATTATTATTTTATTTTTTTAGGGAACCTGGTATTCCCAAACAAGTGGTGAATATTTTCTTTATTCATTAGATGGACGTTTGGGTTATTTCCACCTTTTTCCTGTTCTGAATAGTGCTGCTGAGAATATTTGTGTGCCAATTTTTGTTTGAACACTTGTCAGTTTTCTTGGGTATTTACCAAGGAATGGAATTGCTGATCATGATAATTTTTATATTTAATTTACTGAAACAGTTTTCCACAGTGGTTGCACCATTTTAGACTCTCATCAGCCGTGTATGAGGGTTCCAGTTTTTCCATATCCTCTCCAACACTTGTTATCTTACATTTTTTTGATAATGGCCATCCTGGTTGGTGTGAACTGATATCTGTCTCATTGTGATTTGGACTTGCATTTCACTAATGACTGGTAATGTTGAGCATCTTTTCATGGTCATTTGTATATCATCTTTGGAGAAAAGTCTATTCATTTCCTTTGCTTATTTTTAAATTGGATTGTCTTTTTGTTGTTGAGTCAGAAGGATTCTTTATATATTCTGAATGCTAGGTTCTTATCAGATACATGATAGAAAATACATTCTCCCATTCTGAGGGTTGTTTTTGATTCTCTTGATAGTGTTCTTTAATGCAAAGAGGTTTTAAATTTTTATGAAATTGAATATACTTTCTCTTTTTCCTCCTTGTGCTTTTGGTATCATCTGAAAAAGCATTCCCAAATCCAAAGTCATGAAGATTTACCCAGAAGTTTTCTTCTAAGGATTTTATAGTCTTCTTATATTTAGTTCCCTGATCCAATTTGAGTTACTTTTTGTATATGGTGTAAGCGGTAATGGTCCAGTTGTCCAAGTTCCATTTGTTGAAGAGCCTGTTCTTTTCTCATTGAATGGTATTGACTCCCTTGTTGATAATCAGTTTGACGATAGATACTTGGGTTTATTTGTGGACTCTCAATTCTTTTCCATTGATCTATATTTTTGTCTTTATGCCACTAGTACAGTACACTGTCTGTTTTGTTGTAGCTTTGTAGTATGTTTTGAATTGGGAAGTTTAAGTAGTCCTACTTAATTTTTTTTTAATGATATATTTATTATTCTTATTCAGAATTCTTTGCAATTTGTTGAACTTCTATATTGCTTTGGATAATGTTCACATTTTAATAATATTGTCTTCTGATCCATGAACATGGAATGTTTTTCCATTTTTTTAAGTATTTTTAATTTCCCTTGGTAATGTTATGTAGTTTTCAAGTCTTATACCTAAGTGATACTTTATGCTATTGTAAATTGAAAAATTTTAATGCTTCTGGAAACTGAATTGTTTCTTAACAGATTGGTTATTGCTAGTGTTTAAAAATATACAGCTGATTTTTGTGTATTCTGTAACTGCTGAATTTGTTGCATGGTTATTTAAGTGAGAAAATATACCATGAGTTCATACCAATGTTTCCAAAGCTGATTTTGGGATTTAGGATTTCCCCATCAATTTTTTAAGCTTTATATTATAGTTTTCTTTTATGCTGAAATGTTGAGAGTACTGAATTACTTGCTTTATTACATACACACACACACACACATATGTATATATTAGTATTGTTATTTTGAGGTTGCAAAATTGTTGCTGAAAACAATTTAATAATTTTTGCAATTAATATAAATTCATTAAAAATGATTTCTCTGTGAAGTTAAGCCACTCATTTGATATATAGTTAGATTCATGTATTCATTTTGCTGTCAGTTTTTGCCAATCTATTTTGATTTGATTTGATTTGATTTTGTTTTATAATTATGTAAAATATTTACATGATTCTGAAAAACAAAACTATATATAATATGAGGTATAATCAGAAAAGTCTTTTCTCCTCTTTCTCTCTCATAGATAACCATTTTTATTAGCTTTTGGTTATTTAAAAAAAATAAGTGTATGTGTACTTACATTTCTCCTTAGATAAAACTTATACTTTGTTTTCACCTTGTGTTTTTTTTATTTAACGAAAATCCTAGAAATCACTCATAGTATATGGAGCTCTTCTTTATTGCTTTTAATATTTACAGAGCACTGATTTTTTTATTCAAGCAATTCTATATTGATGGACATAGAGGTGTTACATAGGGAAATTTTGATGGGACCAAAGTGCCTGGTTCTTCTGGCACTGAAACTTTTAAGTATTTTATTTTTCATTTTTATTATAAAGATATTATTTTACTACAAATACGCAAACAGTATAGTATATAAACAATAAAAAGTCTGAAGTTTCCTCTGATTCTATTTACCTACTTTTTCTCTGTACCCATCTCCAGAAATTACTACTGGTAGGTTAGTTCAAGACATTTTTCTAGGCAGGTACATCATTTATATATACTGCTACAATGTGTTTTTTTTTTTTTAACAAAATTGGGAGCATATCATGAATATTCTGCATCTTGATTTTTAAATGAAATATCAATTGGACTTGAGATTTGGATAATGAAAAAAGATCTTGAGCATAAATAAGACTTAAAAGTGATTTTGAGACTTTTCTTGTTCCGTTTCATTAATACTAGGTAATATATTTTATATATATATGTGTATAACTTTCTAAATTTTCTGTATCATAATTACCACCCTAAAATCCAGAAAGTAGTGTGTGTAGCTGTATTCCTCTCTACTTTCCTCTTAGATTCAAACTTATATTCGGAAAGAAAGTGAGAATAATTTTCTTGTTGTAATATATTGAGGCTTAATAGTAAAGGTTAATCTAGATAAAGTCAGGATATCTATTAACAACTAGAGTTTAATGTGTAAGCTCCATAAAAACAGGATAAAACCTTGACTGTCTTTTTCACCACTGGGCCCCCAGCACCTAGGACAGCAGCTGGTTCCCTATTTTTCCCCCACTCTATTTTTGTTTTATTTTTTTACATATAAAAATGGATCATGCTATGCAAACTGTTCTGTTCTTTTTTTGCACTTGTTAATTGGACATTTTCCTTGTCAATACTTTATGCTTTTAAATGAATGTATTAATGGAGATACTATGTGTTACATCATAAAGTAGTTTATAGACTTTAATTTGAATCCTTTTCCCCCTTAGACTTTGGCGCTAGTGTTTTGTTTTTAAAATATTAGTAGAAGATACTAATTTGGGGGTTATAATGGAATTAATGCATATTACTCCTCTTTTTAAAGTGTGTTACATAGCAAACATGTTTATATAGAATGGCAGTACATGTAATGTGCTCTAATGAAATCTGATATATGCATATTCTGACAGTGGATGTTGGAGTAATTCACTTTACAATATTTTGACAAGGAATCTACATAAGGAGAAATAAAAATAGTTAACATATGAGAGTGTTCAATTTAGTATAAATGACAAAGCACAAAAATAATACGAGACCAAAAACACCCTTACTCCTCAGTCACACTGACAAGAGTTTGGAAATATAATACTTAGTTGGTGATAGGGTTTTGGAAGATGTGTTGCTGAAGAAAAATGAATTCGTATATTCTTTCTGGAGGGCAGTTTGGCAGAGTTTAAGTTCTACATCTGGGGCTTTAAGGGGAAAAAAAAAGTAAGGATATGCTTACAAATTTAAATATACACGAATGTTTATGAAAATTTTAATTCTGGGCCTAATAACAAAAATACCACTTAATTCTTCTACCATGTTATACATTACATTTATTTAATCTTTTCTACATTTCTATGATATTTATGCAATAGGATTAAAAATGATGATGGAAGAATATTAAACATGGAAATACATTTATAAGAATGATTGAAAACAACACATTGCAAAGGCATATGTGCAGTGTGATTGCATTGACTGCAACAATATATAGAAAGAAAACAGAATATTCCCCCCAAATATTTATACTTGTAATCCAGTTATACTTATAACCCTATTCAAATGTTTTATTCATTTTACTATATTTTTTAGTTTTTCTGCAGTGAACATATATTGTCTAACATTTGCAAAAGGATTTATTTCAGGATTCCTGAAGAGTAAATTTCCTAAGCACCTTTAATTAGAGTTCCATTAGTAACAATTTAAATCTAAAAAGTAACTTGTGGTGAACAGATAAAATAGAGATTAAAATGAAGCAGTCTTTGATTTTGCTAATTTGATGGTGTTTCTGGGTAATAGAAATGGAAAAAGAATAGAAAGTTAAGTTTAAGTATCTCAAAATGGAAGCATGACAATGGCAGAACAACAAAATCTTTTAAGTGTTAATTTTGTGGTTGTTGGCAATGAAGCTTTGTCACAAAGGAGGAAGGAGGAAAGGAAGGAATAAGAAAGAAAAAACAGAGAGAAAAAGGACTTGGCATATTTTCATGGTATTATAATCAGGTATTTCCTTTTTTTCGGTATGAATTTGGTAACTCATTAATGTTTTACGTTCTTAAGAATTAGCTTCTCAGAAAGATCTTCTGAGTCTATCTTGCTCCTGCCCTTTTCAAGAATTGAGAAAATTAGTTCATCAGGTTGCTGCTTATGAATCTGCTCTGTGTAGATTCATCTTTAAGACCTTGTTTAAAATGTTTTTCTCAGTGAAGCCTTCTTTGACTCTTTATTTTAAAAATTGCAGTTGCTGCCCCTGACCCTGCACTTGCCATTTCCCCTTTCTACATTTTAAAAAACATTTATTACCTTGTAATATATACTTACTTTATTTCTGCCCTTCCTGCCTCCCTTTCTTTAAGATATAAACTCCAGCGAGTGCATAGATTTTTGTTTCTTTAGTTCACTGTATATTCCTAGAGCTCAAAACAATACATGGCACTTAATGAGATTTTATTGAATATTTTTGAATAATCAATAACAGTGGGCACTCAGTATTTGTGGGATGATGGAATGTTCTGCTTGGTCGATGGAGGTGAAATTTAAGTGTTTACAGAAGATTATAGATCCATAGTTGTTTTTGTAGTATGGCTGCTTCACTGTAGGTCTAGTAACAAAATTAAATTTATATACAAGTTGGAATATCAATTTATTTCTGCATAATCACAGACCATGGATTTATTTAATTATTAATTTAATTTTTATGTTATTGTTACTATTGCTAAATGAATACCAAAAAGATTAAGTTAAGTAGGGGGGAAAACCTTTTATCTTGCTCTGAGATTCTAGCCTTTTTGATCCTGGTGAAGGAGCTGGACTAAGGTGTAAGAACTCTCCTGTTCTCTCTTTAACTTTAAGATTAATCCCAGGGACTTTGTATTTTTAGGTGTATTTCTCAGGAAGTAAGAATTGTAAGGAAGTTAGTTGGATGAAACTTGCTGTATGATTGCTTTTTAAAAATCAAAACTGTTGTTGAATGTTAATTAGCACCACAGCTTTGTGTGAAGGCTTTTAGACTTGAGTGATAATGGGACTCATTTATTAGAGTGTTAGATGTTCTAAGGTCTCCACATTTATTCATCCAATACTTACTACTAACTGCATGCTAAGCATTCTGCTAGATACCTGAGGATACAAAAGTCAAGTATGACAGATTCAGTCATAAAGAGATGGTAAAAAAAAATATGTTTCACAGTGCTTCTCCTAGGCTTGGATTTCCCAAAAGGCAGGAGAATTTATTTCCTTGGGTATTTTGGGGTTTGATTTAATTTAAATTGAAAGTGAGAATGAGCCATTAACTATTGAGAAGATGTAGAATCACAGCATAATTTTAAAATAAATTTCCCATTGAGCTAGAATTTGTATGTTTGTATGTCTTTTTGAAGGAATTAGCATTTATTGAATATTATATCTTACACTCTTTATATGTTGTATTCTTTTAACACAGTCCTTATAACAATCCTGAGAAGTAGGAATTATGGTGAATATTTTATAAATAAGAAACTTAGGTTTCAGAGAGGTTAAGTAATTTGCTTAAAGTTCATAGCTTGTCGTGAATTTTAAACTTGGTCTATTGAAGCTGAAGTCCATAAACTTTTTATGAAATTTCTGAAGGAAGCTGATACTATTGTTCATTTGTTTTTAATTTGATTGTAGATAGTGTTAAATAACAAGATATACAGAATTTAAAAGTTGTCTTGCAAATTTTTTTCCCTTTTAATTGAATCTCTGGCTTTTGAGTCCAAGTATTCCAAAACAAAAATACTCTTTTTTTCTTATTTAAAAAGTAAAATATGTTCATTTTGGAAAGAAATACAAAATTGGGGGAAGAGAAGAGAAAAAGAAAGAACGGGGTGGGGAGATAATCCTGTTGTTTTACTTAACCAAAATTGTTAACGTTTTGGTGTACAGGTGGTATTTAACAAAATGGTTTGAGTTCCAGAGTTTGTGAGACCTGGAGTCAAATCTGGGTCTCCTGTGTAACGGTTTTGTGAGTTGAGGTTTTCATGGTTTGGGGGCAAATTACTTACGTGCCTAAAATTCCTGGTACATCCTAGTTCTTTGCACATAGATGTGTTATCTTTTACTGAAATAAATCATCAAAAATTACAACTGCTTTTTTTGACCTCATATATAAAAGATATCTTTCCATGTACAACATTTTTTAGATCAAGTAATAACTACTCCTCACAATGGGATGCTATAATGTATTCAATCATCTCCTTCTTAGTAGACATTTGTTTTTAGTTTTCACTTTTGCAGTTATAAATGATGCTTCGGTGAATATTCTCGTAGCAGGCTTTTGCATATGTTTTTATCCCATCAGGATAGAGTTGGATATTGAGAAGTATGTACACTTTTAAGATTTCTGATCCATGTTTTTGGATGCCTTCTAGAGAAGTTGTTACTATTTATATTCTTAACAATAATTTATATAGCAGCTTCGAATAGTAATAAATTTGAGGATTACTTTTCAACACGCATATTGACCCCTGTGTAGTATACTGCTTTCCCATTAGTTTTCATGTCCTCATTCCTATTTTAGAGGATATTGTCTTTTCCTTAATGAAAGGAAAGAGCTCTTCATATGTGAATACTATGAAACTATTGTTGTATGTTGCAAGTATTTTCCCCCAACTTGTCAATTTTTTTGTGTGTAAATTTGCTTTGTTTATTTTTGGATGTGTGGAAGTTTAAAACATTTATATTAAAATACATGTTGATCAGTCTTCTTGCTTTAGAGTTGTGCTTTGAGAACCTTGCCCCTACTCAAACTGTATATATAAATGGCAATTCTTGGATTTTTTGGTCTCTGGACCTCTTTATACTCTTAAAAACTATTGAGGACCCTGGAGAGCTCTTTTTCATGTGGGTTACATCTGTACACATTTGCCACATTAGAAATTAAAACTGAGAAATTTATAAATGTTTATTAACTTATTAAGAAACAATAAGTCCTTTATATGTTAATATAATGTTTTAATGAAAAATATTTTCCCAAATAAAAAATTATTGATAAATTTTACATTTTTGTCATCTTTTTGAATTAATAGAAGAATTCTCAAATCTGCCTCTGCATTTAAGCTCTTGAGATAGCTATCACGGATGTCTTGCCTTTGGAAAACACTATTGTATGAAAAAGCAAGAATGAAAAAGCAAATGTTATTGTTATGCAGATATTTTTGGTCTCTGGGCCCCCTGAAAGGATCCAGAGATCTAGACTACACTTTGAGAACTGCTAATATAAGTATTCACTTACATTTTCCTCTTGTATTTTAATGATAATTTAAATCTGGAATGAATTTGAGTGTAACTTTTCAAATATCCTACCACCATTATTTGCCATCATCTTTTTTTTGAAAAATCCATTTTCATGTAAATCACTGACTAGGATGACACTGTACAACTATTTACCTTTTCACTGGGTGAGCTTAACTATTCATTGAAAGTAGTAGTTTTAGCAATCTTCGCTTAATGTTGTATCTCTTTTTTGGTATGTTCTCTTAGATTCCTGATGCATCCCCCTAACCCCAGTTTCACAATATACTGTCCTAAAAACAAAGATTTTTCATTCATGTAAATTGTGGCATTTTGCTTTAAAAATAGTTTCCTCACCAGTTATGAAAGTGATGTATGATCATTGTAGGAAATTTAAAATGTATGTACAAACATAAACAAGAAAAGAATATTATGCCACTTTGAATACACAGAGCCCTGATGATATGCTATTATTGCTGTACAGTGATTTTAGTATTGAAAATGCTGGCAAGTTGAACTCCACGTAATAAATTGTATGTCTTTTGAGGTATTAGTTAGCTTCTTGGAGTCCCTCTCTCACCAGACTTATGTTTATTACTCTTTATGTGTTCCTAGGTGCATTGGATAAAAAGAACAAGACACGATGTCCTGTCACTAAGTTTGCAGGTTAATGAAGAAATGTACATGTTATGTGATAAGTATTATAGCCATAAGCAATTATGAATATTATGAGATAGCCTAAACAAGAAATTGTTTAGAGATGATGAGAGGAGTAAAGAGAAAGGAGGGGATTTGAAAAGATTAAGATTTTATAATATTCCTGGGTCAAAAGGAAGGAGTCAAGAATTACTCCTGGCTATTTTGTTGAAAGATGGAGAGGATAGTGTTTACTAAAATAGGGACTATACCCCACTCCTAAGAAAATAAACTCCCTGTACATCTACACTTTTCAAGGCTCTATTTTTTAGTTTTCCAAGATCAGTTCAGTCGTGACTATGTTGTTTGAAGTGCCTGGAAATATTCAGGTGGAAATATGTGGGAAGCATTGGAAAGCTGCCAGGAGAGTTATGTGGGCTACAGAGTAAGAGGTGTAGCATAAGTGGTGGAATGCAGGTTAAGATCACCTTTTGAGAACTTTTAACAGAATAGAACAATGCCAGGGACCCTCCAACATTTGAGGGACAGGCGGAGGGAAATGGTCCAGCAAAAAGTAGTAAGAAGAGAAAACAGAGAAAACACAAGAGTGGTGGTTTAGAAGGTAACTGACCAGAATTTAAAAGAGGAGGGTAAGGGAGAAAGGGATCTGAAATGTTAAATTTGCTTAAAAGGATAAATAAGACTTGCAGATTGTTCATTCGATTTAGGAATTAGGAGGCATTGATAACTTTAGCAAAAACAACTGGGAAGCTGGGTACAGAGTTATAGGAAAGAAGATAGAAGTAAGGAAGTGAAAATAAGGAGTATTGGCTACTCTTTGAGAAGCCTGCCTGTTAAGCTGGGGGAGTGCAAGTTGGAAGTGAACAAAAACAAGGATTTGAGAATGTTTATATTCTAAAGAAGAGAGAATAAGATAGGACTGAGAGATGGGGAAATATCATTTGGGGAAAATTTTTCTTAGAGGTTTTTGGAAATACTATTTCTTGAAGTGGTTATATAATCTCTGAAGTGGTTCTGTAATTATGTCTGTAATCTATTTTTGGATTAGCACTAAAAAGTATTTGAAAATGAGAGAAGAGGGTAAAAGATTACTTAGAATTATGGTATGGGATATTTTACTTGGAGTAAGAGAAAGTGTGTGTGTGTGTGTGTGTGTGTGTGTGTGTGTGTCTGTGTGTGTGTGTGTGTGTCTGTGTCTGTGTGTGTGTGTAGGAAGGTAGGAGTTATTGTAGACTATTTTAGGGCAGGCAATTAATGTAACCTGGTGAGGCTCTTGAATATTGCAGGCTTAGTATCAAAACTACTGGGCAACCTGTAATTTAACCCAGGGCAGTACTCAGAGGGCAGGAAGTTGAAGATTGTGCCATGGTCTGAGAAAGCCTGTATTCACCTTTTTGTTTGAGACTTGTATTCTTAAAAAAAGAGATAGAAATTATCTAGGATATTTGGTAACAATCAATTTAGTCATTCTTTTCTTCTATCAATTAAATTGTACTACTATTAAACATTTTAAAGTCCTGTTGAAAATCTGTACCTTTTTGATACAGTAAAATGTTAATGGATACTCCTTTTGTGTACCTTTTGTGAATGTAACAATACATTTGTAAAGTAATCCTGGCCATTGAACTTCTCTAATACCCATAGACCTCCTTTGTAAAGAAGAGCATATATTTTGTTTAAAAATAGTAAACTAAATTGTTTTGTTCTGAGAATTCCTCTGGATGTGTTAATGGTGTTTTAATGCTACTAAACCCATATAGGAATTTTCACTTGCTTAAAATTCATAAAAGAAGATTTTACTTTTATTCATAACTGGTTTAGTGAAAAGACCATGTGAAATTCAGGAGTGAATTTAAAAAATTAATAAGGTTTCATTTCCTTCTATATTAAGTATCTCCTATTTGCAAGTCTCTCCAAATGAACTCATGAGCCCCTTGGTTTTTGTCTTGCATATGAAATTACCCTCTCAGCAATAGGTAGAACTTGTTGGCATTGGCAATGACAGGTCAGTGATTTGACCATGAAAGCAGTGCTAGTTTTTCATTGAGAGGAAGAGATGAAATATGTTAGATGCCTGAGAAAACTTATACTATCTGTGGGAGGTATTGAATTAGTTTTGTTAGTTTTTTTTTTACTTACTGAGTAAGGTTTGATTACCTTGTGTTAAAAAGGTGCTCTATGATAAAGTGCTTCTAAAAATTAAGTGTCACAATAGTAACAGATGGAAAATTTAGAACTGCCTGGAGAATTTCCTTACTAAAGAGGAAAAAAAATCCTAAAAACTCCAATTTCAGGTAGTTGCTATCATGTGATAGTTGTCAAAGACACATTATGTTATCAAAAATCGCATTTATGTTTATAATGGTTTTAAGTTGCTGTAATTTTAGGGGAAAAGGTACTGGTGGCTTCATACGTATTTTTAGATCCCTAATCACAGAGTAATTATAGGAATCTAATGGTTAGGGTTTTTTTTTTTTCTCTCTTTAAGTTTTAGATGTTTATAAAACGTAAACCACACTGAACAAATTAGTATTTGATGACATAATTCCAGCTTTCACACCAGATTAATGAATGGCCTTTTCCTGTCATCACTACTGTCATTAGGGTATGTTAGCTTTTGCCATTTAACAAACCACTCCAAAACCTCCTTTATTATTGCCTTTGAGTCTTTGGGTCAGTTGGTTGTTCTGTCTGGGCCAGGATTAAGTGATCTTATATGGGATTGCTCATATTTCTTCCTTGGTAGTTAGGCTAAACTAGCTTGTCTAGAGTGGTTTTACTCTGTCTGATGGTTGGCTGGGTGTCAGAGCAGAGCATATTTCCAAGACAGAGGTATGGAAGCATGCAGGAGTTCTTGAGGCCTAGGCTCAAAACTGGCAAACTGAAAATCTGCCTTTCTGTTGGCCAAGTCATGTCATCAGTCCAGTTCAGATTCAAGAGATGAGGAAAGACTCTAAAGTGACATTACAAAGGGTGTAAATATAGGGAGACCCGAAAAATCGAGGAACTTTTTGCAATCAGTTTTTTACATTTAGCATAGTGCTTATTTCAGTTACCCATTTATATACTCTTTTGAACCTTTATTGGTGATAAAGCACATATCCACTCCGTCAAGTAACTGTGCTTACACCTACAACAGCTTTTATCTTATTTCCTTCACAGTTACAGGTCCCCACATAATGCATATTGGTTTCCCTAATTAAACAGTTGCGCTTTGTCCTATTAACCACTCTTGTTAACAAAAGTGGAAGAGATGCCTAAAAGTGCCCTCTGTTATCTATTTTAATCTAATTAAATTTTTCTGCCTTTCTTTGACAGTTTTTATAATAATCTGGTTGCTCACAGTCTGAACAGGTTTATTTCCCAGTGTTCTCTTCTCAGGCTTGCTTACTAATTTTGTTGCTGCCATTTAAAAAAGGAATAGACATGGAATTGATATAATAACAACAACAACAAAAACACTTTAAAGTGTATATATAGCTCAGTAGCATTTACATTCACAATGTGCAGCCACCACTTTTATCAAGTTCCAAAACATTTTTATCACCTCAAAAGAAAAATCTGTACACATTAGCTGCCCATTCCCTTCTCCCACAAGCCCCTGGCAACCACCAATCTGCTATCCGTCCCTATGGATTTACCTTTTCTGGGTTTTCTTTTGTTTTTAACAACTCTGCATCTGTTTATGTTCTTTCTACCTGGAGGATCCTAAATCCTGTTAGATCTTTTCAATGTTTGGCCCACTAATTTCTTCCTCACAAAGATTGTATCCTAGTTTAATTTAGCTCTACAGTAAACCTTTAGCACTCCACTCCACTGAAACGGCTCTTCTGCTTCTCAGATTCTTACCTTTCATCTTTCCTACAGGGTGTTTCCCCCTTGAGAGAGGGGGTGTGGTGAGGTGGTGGTACAGATGGGAATGTGGGCAGAGCTTTCCTCTCAAAGTTAAAATTTTTACCTTAGGCCTTTGTATTTTACTCTACCCACCTTCCTTCTCCCTTGGGTGATCTTAACTACTACTGTGACTAAATCTGTATCTAGCTCAGTTCTCTCAGTATCCAGACCTACTGGAATTACTTCCTGAATATTTCAAAACTGCTTTAAACTGAACATGTTAAAACTGCAATAATTTTCTCTCCTCAACCCCTCTCTCCTTCCTTAAACAGGATAAAACCTCAATATTATTCTTCCTTGTATTCCCTTATCTTGGTAAATGGCACCATCATTCATTGGGGATCCCTGGGTTTGTTCTCAGGAGTCAGAGGTGTTTCATCCTTATACCTAATTCTCCACCTCTGGTCATTCTTTAAGTCTATCCCAGCCCCTAAATATCTGTGGAATCTGTTCTTGTTCATTTCTATAGACCTACTTTAGGACTTTATCACTCTTTGCCTATAAAGGGTTCACAAATTTATAGCCCACAGGCCAAATACACTCAACTGCTGGTTTTCGTAGAATCAGGTTTTATGGAAATACAGCCTTGCTCATTAATTTAGCTATTCATTATCTATAGCTGTTTTTATGCTACAAAGGCATACTTGTGTAGTTGAAACAGACCGTATGGCCTCGAAGGCCTAAAATCTTATACTGTCTTGACCTTTACAGGAAAACTTTGCCTACCCTTGGGCTGTCATTGATTTTGTCTCTAGCATAATTTATTTAGCTTCTTTCTCACCTAGGTAAGTATTCAGAAGTCTGATTATATATCCTCTTGCATGAATCATTTCTTTACTATTTATTTTTTACGTTATAAAGTTTGAAACCCTTTTCATGCATAAAGTCCCTGGCTACCTCACTTGGCTTACTTTCTCATTCAGAAGGCATCTCGATCTATCTGGTATGTGCTTTTGCCTCTATCTGGTATGTGCTTTTGCCTCTGCCTGAAATGTTATCCTCCCTCTTCTCTTTCTTGTAAATTTCTCTCTTCTCAAAATGTAGCATAGATGTTGTTTACCTAAGAAGTCTTCCACGTTCCAGATTATTCCCTGTTCCTTGCTTCCTTCATATCTTTTACACCATTGTGTTCTTTATGTACCCATTGTAGTTCTGTCCATTTAATAGTGTTCCCCTAGTCGACTTTAAAACCAATGCTGGGCCATGCCTGGAGCCGGGTGCTGAGTACTCCTTCAAGAAATGTTTGTTGACTGAATGAATCGATTGCTTTTGCTTTAGACTTCCTTACTAGTCTGTCAGGACAGGAATTATGTCTCAAACAACTTTTATATCCTCTGATTATATATAGGAAAATGTTAGATCTATAGTAGACAGATTATATATTAATAATTATAGTAAATTACTTATTTGTCATCTAGATAAAGAGAAGAGTCATAGAAATTCTTTTAGGGGAAAGTGGACATTCATCAAAGTGAAACAGTCTAGCTAAGCCTATTAAAAAGAGACTTGATTTACCCTAATTACTAACTTTCTCCCTTCTCATATATAGGTATTTTTCTCCCTCTTCTGTACTTGGTAATTTGACTGAGTATTTTGTGCCATTAAGCATTATATGATCTGTTCTTCATAGTACATATATAAGGAACAGCTTAGATGGAGTTGATACATTATTATAGGACATTCATTTTAAAGTACTGAGTTAGTGTGAGTGTAAATAGGAACAGAAATGAAGTGTTACTCTTGCCATTAGCTTTTAGCTATGTATACCCTTTTTTTTTTTTAAATGGATTAACTTGCCTGTTTGTGGTACCTTGGTGCCAGCCCTGGTAGGATTCCTAGCAGTAGAAGTAGTAGTAGTTGTTGTCATTGAAACCTGTCTAGTGCTTTTTATGTGCCAGCCACTGTTCCAAGTAAGCACAATACATAAATTAACTCATTTATAACCTATGAGCTATATGCTGTTATCCTTATTTTACAGACGAGAAGCCTGAGGCACAGGGAAGTGAAATAAAATTGGCTAAGATAAAATAGGTAGTAGGGTGTAGAGCCAGAATTTAACCCCAGCTGTCTGACTCCAGACTACACTCTGTTGAGCACTACGCTGGACTATCTCTTAATGGATCCTGTAATGTTTTGAGCACACAGTTCTTGTATTCATTGCATTCCTGTCTAAAACAGAAACTCTGGGATTTTGAATCGGTGGGGATAGGAGGAAAAAGTGGTTAAAGATAAGTGTTTTTTTTTTTAAAAGAGATACACCATTTTATATTTATCATGCATGATTAGTTGTATAACTCCTTTTTTAGCACCATTTTGTTTTTACCTTTTACTGGAAGTTGAGGCGCATGGGTTTGGTTTTCTTTTGCCTTAACTATGTGTATACATTAGATGCTCACTAATTATTGGCTTTAAGAGAATTATGAGACAATAGAGGTAAATGTATTATAATTGGAAAGCTATATATGTTTGTGTGTGTGTGTGTGTGTGTGTGTGTGTGTGTGTGTGTGTGTGTGTATGTAGGTAGATATAATGCAACATAACACTGTGTGGTTCTAGAAAGTGCAACTGTATTTAGCAATGGGGATATATAGTCCTTAAACCTGGAAGTATGTTAATAATTGTGCTAATGAAAAGGAAATCATCATTGGAACTGGTTGGTCTTTTGGCAGGCTTAAAAAAACATGAGAGGTATAACTTATATACAGTAGATTGCATAAAGCCTAAGTTACAACTCAGTGACTATACTACCACTCAGATCAAGCTAAGAATAGAACATTTTTATCAGCATTCCAGAAGGCTCTCTTGTGGCCTCTTCTAGTCAATAAATACCCTATACTTCACCTTGCTTTAGTTTTTAAAATAGTATTTATTACTACTTGACATATATTAGTTTGTCTTTGCTACTAGAGTGTAAACTTCATGGGGACAGGGACTTGGTTTTGCTCACTATTTTGTTCCATTGCTCAGCACAGCACCTGACATAGTAAATGCTTAACAACTATTTGATAACTATAACTAATTGAAAAACACTTGACTTCTGCTGTATACGATGTATTAGGTGCTGAGGATAAATGGTAAATCTTAGTTTTCTAGATTGAGACTTTTGACATTCAGAATGATACTTAGACCAATTTTAAGACACGGAAATTGACCCATGATGGCATTGGTTCAATGTGTGTGCTGGTCTTTGCTCACATGAATGTTAGGAAATATGGGAAATTTGCTACCTGTAAGAGATAATGGCAGCCTATCTATTGGATTGCCTTCTTGAGAGTATCTGATTTCTTATAGTTATCTCAATTCTTAACTTACACTCTTGATGATCTTTTTGACTACCTCAAACAAGTTGCAAAAGACTAAATGTTCTTGTGGGGAGAGAATTTTGATAGAAAAGGTATTGGTTTATTTGATCAGGTAAGACAGTTTAGCTGTTGTTTGTATCACCTTAATTAAAACAATGAAAATTTTGTTTGTCTTAATTAGGTTTAAGATGAAAGGAATCTGGTTTAGAAATTGTTTTAGTTGAAACTTATATTTCTATAGTGGGGAAAGAAATTTTGAGCTGAAAGTGACTGTAGTATTCTGGTTCATGCTCTTTCCTGTCTGTCAAGTTTAACTCTCTCATTTTATATTTGAGGAAGCAGGGAAGGGAAGGTGTAGGTAGGGGTGGTACAAAGAAGTTATATTATATGCTAATTTAGTATAAAGAAGCAATAAGACCAGATTGTTTAACTCGAAAGTTCCTGGCTGTTTTGCATCATGTTGACAGTAGAATCACTTGGAAAGTTTTATAAACATACACATGTTAGGGTCCTATTCACAAAGGTTTTTACTTTTACTAGATTTGGGATTGGGCTAGGCATGTATAATAAGATGACAAAAGCAAAGCTAAATAAAAACTCAAACCACTCTGTTCTTTCATATTTTTAATAATGAATAAAATTTCCAAGAGAAACACACTCAAATGACTTAGAACCATTGTGCTGTAATGCCCTCCCCCACTTTTTTAAACTTAATGCATTTGTTTCCTAGAGTAGTTTCAGGTTTACAGAAAATGCAGAGAATTTTTATATACTTCCTCACCCCCAACCACAGTTACCTCTATTTTTAATATCTTGTATTGTATGGCACATTTGTTAAAATTAATGAACCAGTATTGACAGATTGTTATTAACTAAAGTCCATAGTTGATTATTCATAATTGATATTAAATGCTACTCTTTGTGTTGGATAGTACTGTGTTTTTTGACAAATGCATGTCATGTATCCATCATTATAATATCATACAGAATAATTTCACTGCCCTAGAAATTCTCTGTGTTCCACCTATTCATTCCTACTCTCCTCCTATCCCTGGCAACTACTAATCTTTTTACTATGTATCTCTATAGTTTTGTCTTTTCAAAATGTCACATAACTGGAATCATACTGTGTGTATAACTTACTTTAGACTTCCTTCTTTGATTTACCAATATGCATTTAAGATTTCACTATATCTTTTTGTGGCTTGATAGCTCATTTCTTCATATTGCTGAATATTATTCTCCTGTATGAATATAATAAGGTTTGTTTTATCCTTTCACATATTGAAAGACATCTAGGTTGTCTCCACATTTTGGCAAATTACAGTGAAGCTACTGTAAACATTTTTTGAGTAGGTTTTTGAGTAGACGTGTTTTAAACTCAGTTGTGTAAATATCGATGATTGGAATTGCTGAATTGTATAGTAAGAGTGTGTTTAGTTTTGTAGGAAACTGCCAAACTGACTTTCAAAGTGACTGTATGATTTTGCATTCCTACCAGCAATTAGTGAGAGTTCCTTTTGCTTCATATCTTCATCAGTGTTTTGGATTTTAGCTGTCCTAATAGTAATTTCTTAATGACATGTGATGTTGGGTGTCTTTTCACATGCTTATTTGTCATCTGTATATCTTCTTTGGTGAGTTGTCTGTTCAAATCTTTTGCTTATTTTTAATGGGGTTTTCTTATTTTTGATTTTTAAGAGTTTTTAGTATATTTTGGATACAAGTCATTTATGAGATGTATGTTTTACAGATATTTTCTGTCAGTCTGTGGCTTGTCTTTTCATTCTCTGAACAGTGTCTTTTTGCACAGCAAAAGTTTTAAATTTTAATTAAGTTCATCTTAACAATTTTTCTTTCACAGATAGTGGTTTGGTGTTGAATCTAAAAAGTTATCACCAAACACAATTCACCTAGGTTTTCTCCCATTATCTTTTAGAAGTTTTATAGTTTTGCATTTTACTTTAGGTCTGTGATTTATTTGGGGTTAATTTTTGTGAAAGATATATTCAGTTTCTAGTCTTTTTTTTCATGTAGATCTCTAGTTAATGTAGCACAACTTTTTGAAAAGATGGTCATGACTTTTTGATGTTCTCCTCTTTCAGTGGAGCATGTGCAAGTATGAATTATGATAATTAAATTAAGAAACCTGAGATTATTATCATTATCTTTTTTTTATGTTATGTCTTCAAAATCTGTTATGTATTACAGCACATCTGAGTTCATTCTTAACCATTTTCAAGTGTTCAGTAGCTTCACTTCATGTAGTTAGTGACTATTGTAATGGATAACACAGATGGGGACAGGTCAGTGTGACTCCAGGAAGAGGAATAATCATTGTACTTTAGAATGGTTAGGAAAGTGAGAGAGGAGATGGTACTTGAGTTTATTTTACTCATTCATTCATTCATTCATTCACCCAAGAAATTTTGAGCTCTTACTCTATACAAAAACTGTGATGAAAAATGCAGAAATGTCTTATCACCTTGTGGACAGTTCATTTAGTGGTTACTTATACAATTATTTAATTAGAATAGGTTGCTTAAGAACTAGACTTAAGAATTAAATATTCTTAAGTGTATTTATTGTGTATTGATTTACAAATTATGATAAGTGCTTTGACGAAAAAATGGTTATTACGAGAGGATACTAACAGAGGAAAATTACTTTAGATGGGATGATTGGCATAGAGAAGGCATTGCTGAGGAAGTGACATTTAAGAGGAGACCTAAAGGATAAAAAGGAGTGTGGTAGAAAAAGAACATTCTTGGCAAAGGGAAATATATGAGTCCTGAGAAGTCAGAGAGCTTTGCGTATTCAATAAATGGAAGGTACCTAGTATGATAGCAAGGGGGCAGAGCGGCATGAAATGAGACCCAAACTAGATCTTGCAGAATCTTGTAGAACATTTTGAGGCCTTTAATTAGGGAAATGAGACAGATGAATGTAACTTTGAAGTGGGAGGTGGAAAATAGGGGTCTCTAAGGGTTGAAAGAGTGAACTGGGCTATAGGAATAAATATGAGAACCAACAACTCTCAAATGATATTTTAAATACCATGTATTTAAAGTTCTAGGAATGCATACATATGATAATTTGAAGAGAGTATAGAGGCAGAAAAGAAAGGGGGTCTAGGACAAATCTCAGAAAAACTCCAATATTGTTTAGAGGTCGGTGAAAGAGGACCCAGTATAGGAGGGCCTCAGATAATATGCATATTTTTTTTTTTTTTTTGGCGGGGGTGGTGGGCAGGATGTGAACCAAAGATTTTGAAAGGGCAAGGAGAACATTCTTTTGAGATGTGTGGAGGTATTGAGTAACATCAGCTTTTGTGGGATTTATGAAAGTAGTATTTTTGGGGGAGTTATGTTTTCCTTCAGGCCAGAAGATGGAGTTTGCTGATGACAGTAGGAATACAGAGGGCTTTCTAGAAAGAGTATGATTGAAGAGCAATATATAGAGTAGATGGGAGATGAGAGTTAGTTGCAGATAGACTTGCATTTCTGGTGAAGCCTTAGGTGTGATAGATTTAGTCCTTAAAGTCTCTTGTAGGCTGGAGGGATCTCTAGCCTTAACCATGTGATTTAGATGGTTTCATATAGTTTGTTGGGTGAGGAGCAAAGTTTTGGCTAGGTAAGTAGGATTTGGTGGTTTCTGGTTGTGCTATTGTGAGGCTCTGGGTTGGCTTCTTCAGTTCTTTTATCTGTTAAATAGTAATAATACTTCGTTGATTGTTCTGTGATTTAAATGAACAATCACAGAGTAGTTTATAAAATTTGAATCTGAGTACAGATATAACCTTTTAGGAAATCTTTTAAACATATATCAGAATAAAGGCATGATTTATCCAGTTTATTTTCTTGTCACTTTTTCTGTATCGAATTTAAGAATCAATGCTTAATTGAAGAGTAAACACTGACTATGAATGAAGTACTCAATTTATCTCTTTGTAATGCTGATGATACTCAATTTTTGAAAGAAGGATAAATCATTCAACAAGTAGACATTTGCCATCATTTTAGAACTTCAGGCAAATATATTGAAAAAATTTCACATGATAATTGTAGAGAATTTAGAAATTTCAAAGAGGTACAAAAAATAAAATAAGAATGTACTTGTACTTTCACTATCCAGAGAATATTCCTGTTTGCTTTTTGGGAAGTACTGGGTCAAAGAGTAGGGTTTCGTTGTTGTTACTTCAACTTTTAAGGAACTTACATAAATACTTAATTAAAACAGGATCTAATATTTAAGAATCAATATACATGTATATATTTGTGGATATGATGTTTATTTCTCTATACCAACAGTGATTGATTTGTGTATTGATTTGGAGACCTCCTTGCAATAACAAATCCTTACAGGGTCTCTTTGTTTCATAAATTAACTACTGCTGGAGATTATAAACCTTCAGTTTTCTTCCACACCTTATCTTGCACTGCTCTTGAGAAATATTTCTTATTTATTCAGTGACCTTGTTTTCTAACATCCTTGCTTGATATCAAGGAACAATTTTAAGGCTTGTTAACAGTTTTAAGATAGTAATCCTCAGACACTGAGATTAGAAGTATAAACTGTAAAACCTTTCTAGAACTCAGTTGTCAGAGCTACAGTCAGATTTAAGGATGCCTAGTTTTACTGTATCTTTGTTAACCTTGAGTTCTTACTTTTTATTTTTGGCTAATTTGCTAGGTAAAATATGGTAGGTATATTTGGGGGTAGGAGGAATGACTGAAATAAGTTCTTTCTTTTCCGTCTTGTAACTGAATAAAAATTGAAAGGTGAGAACTAGGCCGTAAAACCCAGTGTTTGAAATTTATCTTCTTCATGTGGCTGAAACGGATCTCAAAAGTAGGCTGAAAATGCAGAAAGGTCACTCCCCCCAAGATATCCATGTCAAATTTCAGTTACCTGTGAGTGTTATCTTATTTGGGAAAAGGGATTTTGCAAATTGCAATTAAATTGAGGATCTTGAAATGAGATTATTTTAGATTATGGGTGGAATCTGAATCAAACTGATGATATCCTTACAAGAGATACACAGAAGAAAACAGACACACAGAGGAGAGAGCTATTGGAATGATGCGTTCCTCAGGCCACAAGGCAAGCAATGTGGACAGCTACCACGGTAGAAGAACTTGCAAGGAGTGGATTCTCTCCTACAGCCTGCAGAGGGAGTACAGCCCTGCTGACATCTTGATTCCAGACTTGTCTCCGGCACTGAGAGAATAATTTCTGTTAATTTAAGCAACCCAGTTCATGGTAATTTGTTAATGCAGCTGCAGGAAACTAATAGAAAGACCAAAATAATTTTCCTTTTTTATCTTTCTATTGTTTTATGACCTTATTTTTTGGACTCTTGTATTTATTTAATGTTAAGTTCTGTTGCACTGAACTTTTGGAAGTAATTTTTTTCCAGCTCTTTAGGTTGTTTCCTTCCATATACAGTTCTTGGTTTGGCTTTGTGTGTTTTTCCTGTAATGTGTTTGTGTCAGTTTTTTTCATCTTTCTTATGGTTAAACTGGGTAACAATGTTAGTTTTGATACAGCTTTCATCAGTGAATTATTTCTCTTTTTCACATCTTGGATATCTTTGTTAAGAATGTGGCTGTTGTTTTTAATCCACTCTTCTGTAACCTTGAGTACTGAGGTAAATAGAGAAAAGTCCTCTGGCTGGTGCAATTCTTTCTGAACATCTTTTCCACCATCAAACCAGTGTACATTCCACTTTTGTGGGCTTTTTTTTTTTTTTTTTGTCCTTCAACTTAGTACACTAACATGGAAGATGTTGCCCGTTCTGCCTTTGTTGGGGTTCATAGGTGATATATAGGAACCTTTTGGGGGGTAAAAAATCTTAGCTGTAGACTTCCTGGACTCCTCCCCTACCTTGCCACCCCTCTCTATAGCTACCTACAACATTTTCAAGTTCCGTGTTTTACCGTATTGAAGAGTATCATAGAGAATTTTTAGTATTTTTTGTTGTTGTTGTTGACCATTTTCCTTCAGAATTGCTTATAGAATTATAAGCAGTGTTATGAGCCATGCCATGTAGCTTGTGGCTTCAACATTTTCTGGGTCCCCCCCACCCTTGGTTCCTCTCTTTTGTAGTTTTATAGCACAAGCTTGTTCTATTCATTGTTTAGTTGCTGCTGGTAAGTTTTGGATAATTAAAAAGAAGAGGTTTTTTTTTTTTTTTTTGCTAGTAAGGGAGATATAATGATACTGATTCATTCCACTCTCTCAATTTGCAAGGTAAAATTTTTAATTAAAATAACATAGGTGTTTTATTTTCACTGATAGTCATTGTTTTTCTAAATATGGCGTGGCAAGATGTTTAATTTTATTATCTGCTTAATTAGAAACTGTTCACTTCTCAGTGACTTCAGTTTTATTTAAAATATCTAAGAAGTCATACTATTTATCTGATTTTGCTTATAAAGCCAATGTGGGGAAGGTAGTGGATCAGTTCTTCAAATAACTTTTCAAGCTACAGTGAATATGTACTGAAGTATCAGACAAGAAGTCATTTAATTAAACGTAGTGATACTAAAATGGCTTACAAAGCTGCATAATGATACAGCTCCTGGCCTCTTCTCCAACCTCCCTCTCCTCTTATTTCTCACTCTGCTTTAATCACTTTACCCCCTACCCTTTCAGAGAGGATGTATTTTTATTTTATTTTTAACAGCTTTATTAAAATACAGTCTGCATACCATAAAGTTCACTCATCTAAAATGTACAACTCAGTTTTATTTCTGTTATATTTACAGGATTCTACAGCCACCACCATAATCTACTTTTAGAACATTTCATCATCCCAAAAAGAAATCTCTAACTCATTAGCAGTCACTCCCCACCTACCGCCCCAGCACTAGGCAACCACTAATTTACCTTCTATCTCCATTAATTTGCTTATTGTGGACATCTCATATAAATAGGATCATGCAATATGTGGTCTTCTGTGACTGGCTGCTGTCTTTTATTCACATATTTTGTTAAACTTCTTTAAGGTCTTTCTTTTTTTTTATCATGCCTTTATTATCTTTTCCCAGCTCAATTGTCCCTTCCTCTCCTCCACACTTTTTCAGATTTCAACTGAAATATCACTTTCTGAAACCCTGATCAGATTCTAGATCCTCCATTATAGGCTCATTACATCCTGTAAGTCTCTTTTATATGCTCTTACTTCAATTATATAGCTGGACAATTATTTGTATAAATAATATTTGCTTTTCTCACTATGCTCTTGGTCCAGAAAGGCTAGGAGTTTGTTATTTATTCTTGATTTTTCATAGTCTAGAAAGAAAGAAATACTTGGATGAATACATTCAGGTGCTCAACCCAGTGGTAGAGGGAAGGATTTTCAGAAAAGAGAGGGATGGTATGTATGTGTGTTATCAATTATTAATGTAGTAACACTACTACTCATAGTCAAAAATATAAGATGAAAAATTAGAAAATTAGTGGTTAATTAGGCTTTGTAGACATTTATTGAACAGATACTTAAGAATTGTGTATTATATTCTCCCAGAAATATGAATCTGAAAATTTCTTGTTATAGGAAAACTTAAGACTGTCACTGTCAGGTTAATTTCTGGAGTCCATGTATATTGTTGGCTAGATTATCTGGAATATTTACCCTACCCAAGAAGTTGAATGACCTAAGTATGATCTCTTTTTTATTTGGAATCAGACAGTTCAGTTTTCCAAGAATATTTGTAAATTATGGGTTCAATTGTCTATATGGGACACAATTTATCTCAGGCTGGTGTTGCTTCACTTGCTTTCATGGATATATCAATGAAGTTGGCAGGTTTGGTACTGTTCTTGGCCTCTGAGGTCCACCATTTCTTCTCTTTCTTGTCATAGTGCTTGGATTGTTAGGTACATTTGTTTTCTTCTCCTTTAATGTTTACTTTGCCCCTTTTTGGGTAGTGCAGGTACCTGGGATAAAGGTAAGTGACTATGGGTTGTTTGTTTGTGGTCTTAAGATAGAGAAAAGATTATTTTTCTTCTTGATGAAATTTAAAGTAACATTTTAAAAGTAAATAAGTTGGATGGCTTTCTGTTGATCTTGTTGATCTACAAGGTCATCAGTAACACATGACTGTTTGTCATATCAGATCTTTGAAGACATAAACTCTGTGTATTCTTGTGGATCTCTTCTATTGGGTAGGTAGTTTCAGTTTTGATACTGGAAAGTGTGAGAAAATAAGATGGCTCTACAGATGTTTACTTGACAGCTAACTTTTATTTCAGTGTATTTCATGTATTCATGTATCTCTGTGTATCAAATGGCAAAACTGAAGCAGTTCTACTTTAGGAACATCATGAGAAGCCAGTGTACTTTCCAAAAAACAATGATAGTGGAAAAAATAGAAGGCACCACGAAAAGAGGAAGACCAAATATGAGATGGATTGACAACATGAAAAAACTGTAAGCATGAATCTGCAGGAGCTGAGCAGAGCTGTTGAGGACAGGACATTGTGGACTTCATTCATAGAGTTGCTTGGAGTTGGAATTATGACCCAGTGGAATGGGTCATAACAATTTTATCTGTGGAACATGAGAATAGAGGGCTGTATTGATGGAATCTTGGAGGGACTCAACTCAGAAAAGTCTTCAAGAAATCTTGGTCCTGTTATTTGCATAGGTTCTTGCCAGAAATGTTTTTAAAGATTTTAGAATTTTATTTCTACACATGAGTTAATTTTATAATCTGGGCATCCATTAGTACCTTCTCCCATTTGGCTTTTTCTTTGAAGCAGATCTGAAATCTTACTAATCTGATATATTACTAATAGAGTCCAAACCTGGAGTTAGAACAGCTGTTTTAATTTGCCTTTTGTATTCGTTTGTGATCTTGAATATGTCCCAACCTCTTAGGGCCTCAGTTTCCTCATCTGTGAGGTAGAGGTAATTTCACTGGATTAAGATTAAGTGAGGTATTATGCAAAAATAATTAGTATAGTACCTGGCTCTATTAAGTTATAGGAGATAATGAACCAAGATTTTGAATAAATAGTGAATCCAGATTCCATTAATATATTCTCTTTGAATGAAAAGTCTGTGAAGGAAGGGGCCTCATTTGTTTTACTCTTTTTGAAAATTTTTTTTGTGACTCTGTTTCCTAGCACAGTACCTGTTTGGTACATTGATAGTGCTTATTAAGCATGTGATGAGTTAATCACTAACAACATATATTTAAACCAAAAATTCTATTGTATCTTTTTTTCCTTTTTTATTCTCAAGATCTTTGAAACTTTCTCTCACTGAGCCTACTGTGTGACATTAATATGAGAAAATACTTACAAAACAGAAAGGATGTACATAGCATATATACATGTGAGGATTAATGGTTTACAAAGTCACACAGAGATATTTATTAAAGTACAAGTACTCAAAGTATAGGATCCCTTTACTTCATTTAAATGGAACTTATTTTTCCACTGATTTTCTTTTAAAAAGGAGTATGTGTTCCAGTACTTCTGCAGATTGTGGAGCTCTGGTATAAAGGGAAGTTAGCCAGCAGTTACTATTAGCAGATTTAATGCTGGTGCAGTCATGATTTATCATTAGGTCAAATAGGTAAAAGTAGAAGATGACAAAGATCATCTGCAAAGGCCAAGATTAGACGTGTAGGTATTTCCTAAGGGTGAAAGTTCTTTTTCAAGACACGGTGTTTCTTACCTTTAAGTACTCTAGGCTTCTGATACTGAGTAATGAGTCAGCTGTGTGGAAGTACTCTTACCTGGCATTGGGCCCCAGCATGCTCTTCGATGACCCACTAGCAAGAGGATCAACCATACTTCTTAAGCAGTAGCAATTGAAGCCAAGTCTTATAGACCCACTATGAGTGTAGGACTGTGTCATTCCAAAGGCCTTTGCTTAATAGAACAATGTTAGCATCTCTCCCAGAAAAGCTTTGTGGGGAGAAATACTAAGTGAACTCTGCTTTGTGAATTGACCTAGTTAGTCTGTCAGTAGCGCTCTTCTTTCATGAGAGATGGGCCTGGGATTTGCCCTGTTTGAATGACATTGCTAGGATCTCTGAAGTCTGTTTTTGTGGGGAGAGCATTGGAGCTGTTAAGCCAATTTTTAGAGGGAGGAAGAGAGGGGCAAATATGGATTTCTTTCCAAGTAATTAAAATCAGTTGGGATAATGTTACTTTATATATTTTGCTCTTAGGCATATTCCTTATTAACTATAAACATAGCATGATTACTCATTAAAAACTAATTGACCACTGTTTGAAAACGTGTGGGGTCCCCTGCAGAAATGAAATAAATGACAGAGATCTTACTTATTACCAGACTATGTTATTTTTCATAAAGAGATTCTTTCCATTCCTGCAAAAGTGGCAGCTGTGGTTAACCAGTGGATTTTTTTCCTTTGTATTCTGATCTGTTCAAGTGCTTAAATATTTGCTATCAGTTCACTGATTTGATTTTCCTCATGTGGGAACTCTAGCTCTCCTTTTATTCATTTTAGATGATTTGTTGTTCTGTTAGCCTTTCATTTCAGGCTAAATTAAAAGGTATTTTTGCTTTTATAGGTAACGGTGCTTAAAATGTGTGATTATATTAGACTGTTATTTTTATGGATTTATTTTGAAATACATATAAATGGCGTGATTTGCTTCCATTTTTATAGGCATTGGAAACTATACTAAACTTGGGAATTGGATGACTTGGATTGTAGTTTTCAATATTACTGACCTTGAGCAATTTTACTTACTTCGTGAACTTCAGTTCTTTCTCAATTTAGTATTGGCTCTACCTCCTTCATAGGACTATTGCCTGCTTAAAATGAGGTAATGGGTCTAAACATGTTTGTAAACTAATAAGTGCACCACAGATATATTATTTGTGATGATGACAGGTGATGATAGTGTGGTGATAAGGATTGGTCCAGAGAAAATTATCAAATCAGTGAACTTTGTATTTTCTTCTCAGTCTTTTGCATGATTTGACCCTTTTGAGAGGTGATTTCAAGGTTGTTTGTCATCTTATAGGAAGAGTTAGAGGTACTAATTAGTGACTTTCAGACCTTTAGCAGTTTTCAAAGTATAGTGGAATCCTGAAGGAATTTGTTCACTTATAAATTAAAAAATATTTTACAGCCTGTTATGTGCATAGGCATAAAATGAGCCTATGGCAGTAAACATGGGATATGATTGCTGCCCGCATGGATTGGATAGTCATTGTGTCGATGTAAAAATCGTGCAAACCTTTAAAGAATTTTTATGAGTTTATTTGAGCCAAAACTGATGACAGTTGCTGGAAAGCAAGATCTCAGTGCTTCTGAGAATAACTGTTTTTCAGTTTCTTTTATTCATTTGAAATTAAGGAGGGAAAATATAAGGAAGATTACATGAAGGTAGGGGACTAGATTCCAGGATTTTTAGGATTACGTTCTCTCTTGAGGGCGCTTACACCTTGGATGGATATCATTTCTGGCATTTCAAAGGTGTGTTAACTTAGATGCACAAGAACAATGGACAGGGCTTGCTTTACAACCTTTCACAAAAGAAGTCACAGACCTGGAGTGTGACTACCCATCATGACCTACCTGGTTAGGAATTTATGAGTTATAGCTGTCCCCCTACCCCTTTTCAACCACGTTGTTAAATTGTAATTGGTAAAATATATAGGACCAACCTAGAGTAAGCAAGTTGTCTGGAAGAAAACAAATCCCATCCTACCCTTTTCCCTCTATCTTTGAAAGTTAACAACCTTTTAGTTTTATAACTTAAAACAGCACGTAAAGATGGAAGTTTGTATGCCTTGCTACAGGAAAAGTGGTTTGGATTTAGGGGTGGGGGATAACTTTGGTGCATAGTTCAGGGGAAAGATTGAATACTCAGTTACATTGTGGGTATTTGGATTGTGTTAGAAGGCAATATTGAGGATCAAGGGGATGTTTGGCAGGCCAAACACAAAACTAATTCACTAAAATTTTTTTGTAGAGTGTTAATTTTAATATTATGCTCACTAAAGACTAGAATAAAATATATCAGCTTTGTGAGAGCCATTTTCGGGCTTTCTTCAGAATTAGTGGCTGCTTAAGACTAAAGTTGCCAGAAATATGACCACTGGATCAGTGAATCATTGTATTTTTAAAAATATATATTTTTAATAAGTGTTGACCATTTTACTCTTTCCATGCATGTATAGTGTACGATTTCTTTGATAATATGGTAAACTTTCTCATTAAGAAAAATTTAAATATACTGCCTGCTCTCCCCCACACAAAATTTGTAGATCAAGTGGATAAGCATGTTTAAGATTTAAAGGTTGTAATGTAAATTTCTAAAAGCCAAAGCTCTTTACACATACACTGCAAGCCTTTTAGATTTTCATGGGAAATAAACCTGTTTCTAAAATATATCTTGATATTATTTCAAGTGAGGGCTTAAGACCAAGTGAAATATTTATCCATTTTGGGCTTGGTTTGATTTTATTTCAGTTCACTGGAGTTAGAAAAAAAAAAAAAGAAAAATATTCTTGATTCCAATTTATGGTTTATAAGTAAAATAATATTTAAGTTCAGGCTGTTAAAAATTAGCATAGTTTATTCTGGTTTTTGGTTTGTTTGGTTTAAAGTAAAGTTTGAATTTCGAGAGAGGGTAAAAAATGAGTTCAGTTAAAATTAGTTCAAAAGGAGTATGGATATTTCAATGTAAAAGATTGGGTATCTATCTAATAGATACTTGCATCAGAACCTTCTGTAAAATATTTGAAATTTTCGGTTTGAGGGAAATAGGAACTTGACTTTAGGACCTCAACTCCTGTGTTCTTTTTATGGCATAGTTGTAAAGCAGTGTAGTTGGGTACAGATTTTATGGTTAATGGACAGATCTGAATCTCACGAGTTCAAGCCCTGTGTTCTTTTTATGGCATGGCTGTAAAGCAGTGTAGTTAGTTGAGTGCAGGTTTTACGGTTAATGAACATATCTGATTCTAGCGAGTACAGTTTATTTATTGGAGGGGTTACCATGGGCAAATTACCAAACTTTTTTGAACACCTTAGTTGCTTCCATTTGTTAAATGATTAACATGAATACCTTACGAGGTAGTTGTGGGAATTAAATGGTACTGTGGTCTTTCTCAGAGTATGGTAGCTGAAACTGCATTAAGAATAATTGATGGGGAGATGCTTATTGAAAATACAGTTTCCTGAGCCCCACTACAGAGCCAGAGTCTCTTTAGGATTAAAATTCTGGAATCGTCATTTTTAGTAAACTCTCCCAGATAATTCTTAGGTCTACTGTGAGTGCTGCTTACAAACTTTAAAATGGTACTCTGGGAATATACTTGCATATATATTTATAGAAATAGAACTTCAGACATCAGAGTGTCCCTTCCCCAATTCTTATCCATTACTGCATAGTGATGCTCTAAACACACTAGAATTATTTGAAAAGGGGTTATGACACAGTAATTCTCCTACCTGTAAATAAATTCAAATTGAGTCATTTGTTTTGGCTGCTTGTTGCCATATTTTCAGTAAGCCCTCTATTCTGTTTTACTAATTGTAAGGCTTTTCTCTATACCTTATCCCTAAAGATTTCTATCTGACCAAGCAAGTATATAAGAAGCAAAATTTTGCTTAATGTTTAGCATGAAGTAGTCAGTTCCCAATCCTAACAATTCTGCTTGAATGATTCTTACATAAATTCAACAGTAAACATTTGTGAGCACTTGCATTTTGCTGAACTCTAATAAGCACTAGGGTCATGTAAATGATTTGGATAATGTCTAGCTTTCCTAAGAGCTAGTAGTCAAGTGAGAGCTCAAACTCTTAATAATTATAAAACATGTGATAAGCACTGTGGTAAGGGCAGTTAAAAGAGCATAGCAGTGTAGATCTTTTTCTCTTGTTTTCATTTCCAATAATTCAAAGTTCAGAGAAATTATAATTTATTGAGTACCCAATATGTGGTATACACTTGAAAAAAAAAAACCCACTGCTTAACCTGTTACTTAATCATCACAACAACCCTATATAGTAAGTAGCAGCTTATCTCCAATTTATAGATATTAAGTGATAGAATGTGTGATTAAAACCTTGGTATAACTTCAGAGCACATAATATACCATTATGCCTCTCTCTAATGATAAAAACTTGACTGACTTTTTTTTTTTTCTTAACTGGAATTTTACAATTCTTCGGAATTGATGCTTTTTAATTCTTTTGGCATGATGTCTTTCTGTGACTCAGAATGCGATATTATTATGCTCTCAAGGACTGGAGTCTTTTCTGTCTGATCTTTATCTTCTGCCACTGTTTTCCTACATCTAGAAGTGATATACAGGGGAACAGCTTCAAAAGCCAGCCAGGTATGACATGTCTATTTTATTTTCTCTGCCTCTCCTTTTGTTTACTCTTCCTATCCCTAAAGAAATCTTAGTAATTGTTTTGTTTGTTTGTTTTTCCAGTCCTTTAGGTAGAATTATGTGGAGATAAATGGTATCTAAGGGAAAAGGCTGTGCTAGAAAGATTTTTATCATATCGAAGTTAATAGAAATTGCCCTAATTTTTTTTTCTTTTTTGTCATGCTACTGACCATTAGGATTGAGTTGACTGATTCAGCTGCTTGGTTGGTATTCCCTTATTTATTTATTTATTTTTAAATATGAGCAGTTGCAGTCTGGCTAGAGCTTCCACATCATGGAGTAGGACACCTATTTCATGACAAGAATAAGTTTATTTTAAATTTTACGTAACTGATTCTGTGGACCTCAATTGCTTTTTCTTTCTTTTGCTTATTAATTTTTATGTTGTTTTCATGTTTTTAAGCTGTTTTGGCATTTTGGGGAGAACATCTTGTTTTAATATAAGTTACTTAGCCAGAAGTTACTTAGTTGTTTGAACTTTGATTTAAAAACCTGAACATTTGACAGTGGTCAATGTTGACATTTTGGACAGCCTTAATCATGCCTGAAAATAAGGTTCTTGGTTCTTTTGAGTAATTTATATGATAATTCCTTTTCAATAGAGTGTTTGTTGTTAAACATCCATAAAAATAGTAGCTATCTGGTATTTCTCTTCCTGCTAGAGAAACAATTGCTATTTTCTCTACTAATACTATTGTTAGGTAAAAAAACTTCAAAAAAAATTGTATCATTTTTGTGGTCACAGTTGGTGTGGTGTGTTCTTTCTTTGGGTTTTATTACAGATTTTAAACTTTCTGTTATTTCTACATGGAGACCTTATTCTTGAGTTAAAGGAAGATTTTTATAGAGGCAATCATAACTGATCAGTTTGTATCAGTAGTATGGCTTATTAACATCTCTAAAAATCTCAGTTAAAAGGTGTCGCAATTGTTACTTTTTCTCTGCTCATGAATCTTAAGGAACATTAAATGACCAACGTATGTTCAACTCAAGATAAGAATGTCTGTGTCAGATATCTTCTAAATATTTAAACATGCTTGAAGTGGCCTTTCATTTTTGGATGCTCACTCTCTATTTTGGATGTGGACTGTGTTACATTCATCTCAGGGTGTATTGATCTGAGGGTTGACTTAAGAAGACTTAAAAAAGATAGCCCACAAGGTGTTGCTTACAGGTAGAAAACTGTGTTTGAGAGATTGAAAACTAGGTCGCACATACCGTTTTGGGATATGCCTAAGACTTTTGTAAAAATTGTGTTCTATATTTAATAGCCTTCAGTAGAAGATGGTTTGTTCTGTTACATGCCATCTTTCCATTGCTTCATGAGGAGTCTACTGTGATTTATAGATTTAAGATTTATTGTGCTAAAGAGTAGGGGATTTAATTCTGTGTTATAGTCACAATAGGAAATTAACACCACTTGAGTGAATTTTAATTGAAATAGAGAAGCCCAGGAGTCCTCTGGTCAGAGAGAGAGCCTGGAGCCTTGCTGTTACCACTGTTCTGCTGAGAGACAGTGGCTTTTTTTTGGAGATCAATTTTATTGTAATTGCTGTGAGACTCACTGTATCATGCATTCTGGGAAGTTTAGTAATGGGCAGAGTGGTGACTTATTTTAAAAAATGAGGCAGATTTGTTATGATTTCTAGCCTTTCAGGAGTATTTTGGTCTCTTGGTAGCAGTGCTTAAAATGCTATTCTCTTTCTAAGATCCAATCTAATCTCTAGTAGCAAATGTTAAATTGAACATCACAGAATCAATTGTTTTACATTTTTGTTTTCCATCTGCTTTTCTTTGGGATAAGTTTCAAAATCCGACGTTGCCAAAATAGCTTTAGAAATAGCTTTTTAGTTATTAATAAGTGAATAATTGAGGCCTGAAAAATGTGAAAGATTATTCATTCTCTTACTACGTATTACTCTTTTTACATCATATTTTCAGAAACATTCACTGCTTTGGGGTAGGTAATAGTATATGTTAGTCTTTCAACTGTATTAGGAAGGTTGTAAAATGTAGCAGAAGCGTGAGGCAAGTGAAGAGTTCTGCTAAAGCTTTATGATATCAGATAAATTAATTTCTTTTAGCCTTAATTTCTTCATTTGCATAGTAAACACATTATATCCCTACATTTATTATACATGTTAGAGTAGATGAAACAATGAATTGGAAAGTTTTTTGTATAGTGAAATTTTGTACAGCTGTTATTTTCTTGCTAAGTCGGCAAATTGCAATGCCAAATGGTGACATGCTTTTCCTTGGCACACTAGCTGCTGACTGTCCTGTGTGTTACTAATGTTCATGCCAAGTCATCCCCAGTGTTATCTTGCCATTTTTTTTTTTTTACAGCTCTGCTATTTTAGATCTCTGATGGGGCAGTCCAAAGAGATTGATGATTTCTGAATAAAAGTTTAGGATGCTTGAAGTAGAAAGCCTGAGAGCCATTCAGTATTCCTTCCTAGTATACCTAAGGATTTCATATTAATAGAGTATAGCCTATAAGAGTTCTCAGCAATTTTTCTAACTGCTGGAAAGGGAATAGAGTAAATCTATTAATTTCTGCTAAAATATGGGTAGTTTTTTTACTAGAAGTACAAGAAGGTGGAAGGATTGGCCCTTGTCTACATCCAGTTGCAGTTTCAAGTTAAGAGGCTTCGAGTCTTTCAAGGATAGCATCTGTAGAACCTATCTCTGTTTATTTTTCTAATTTGCTTTTAATGTTTTTGCAGAATTATCTTAGTTGTGGATTTTCTGATATGCAAATCACGATGCTGGGATAGACATTCCCAGGTATAGCAGTTGAGGCTGAAGAGATGCCAAAACCCAGGGTCGAGATGGATAGCTTTCATAACTGGTTTTTGAGATTCTGAAACCATTTCCCTGAAATGTGACTTTGTCTTAGAAATGCAGCCTCAGAGGAGGCAAGAGGGGAAAAATATCACACATACTTATGTTGCTTAAATTCTCTTATTGGAGCAAGTACTAAGCTGTGACTGCTATTTTTTTTTACTTTATTGAAATATGGTTATACAGTAGAAAAGCATAATTTTTGGTTATATCCCACACAGCTTTTGTCTCAGTTAAAATCATATAGAGTATAACAGTCATTTAAAAACCTATTAATTTATCTTAATTAAAAAATAATGATGTTTTGTTTTGTGAATTAAGCTTGTGAAATTTTGCAAACAACTTGTTCAGTGGAGTTAGTAATTCATAGTTCTTGATTTTTTTTTGAGATATGGTCTTAACTAGGATGATCTAGGGAGGAGTCAGACTGTTTGAAATCAAATCTGCTTTTTATTTTCTTTGGGACAGTTGGATTATAAGAAAATGCATTCACTACCTTACATTCTAATCTTTCTGGATCTAACCTTTCTAGATCTCTTTAGAGTTTAAGTTCAGAAGACTGAGTCTGTCTTTAGGGGTGCAATAATATAGGCAAAGACAGGTTTATTTTAGAAATGAAAATGAAAATAACTTATAGTAAGGCTTGTAGTCCACCTGAAAATTTGTAGTTAAGATTAACATGGTCAGAAACAGAAGTAATATTGAATAGTTTTTGGGAGTGGAGCATGTTTTAGTACTCAGATTAGATTAAACTAATTTTTTTATCAAGTATATTTAAGATTTATTTCACTAGGAAGTGAAATGTGAAGGGAGTGTTTGAAAGCTTTTGAGAACTGCTAAATGAGTGTTGGCTTGTGCTGGGGTTTGTATACATTTAAAGCATATGTAAAACTGTTGTAATAAAAATGATTGTGTTGACAAGATTTGAGTTATTCTTTCTACAAGTGGTGTTGGATTTGTGCTAACTTAATTATATCTGTTGGTGTGTTTCACCTGGAAACTAAAGATATCTATATTCAAGGTAGTTGGCCATAAAATATTATATAGACTGCCTACTATTGACTTTTTGTCTATAGTAATACCTCTGTGAGTTTAAATGGCTATAAATATTGGTTGTAATCTGCCACTAACATTTAGATATTCATTTATCTGACAGTTTTATATTTGGTAGGGGAAAAACACTCAAACCATTGGAAAATTAGATGACAATTTTTATCTTTTTATATGTGAAGTACAAAGAATACTTTATCATCTTGGTTTTGTATCTAGAGTTAAATATTACATTACTCTTTTATTATGTTAGTATGAATTTATTTAGTATCTTAAAAATAAAATTGACATAATGGAAGAATAGCAGAAGATAAAAAGAAAAAGTGCAGTTTAGTCAGTGAGTTTACGGGCTTTCATTTTACTGAGAATCGTCTTTAGATTTGTCAGGGAAGAGAGACTTCACAGATTGTAGGCACTGAAATCTGTATGAATTCTGAAATCGATAAAAGAACAATTTAAAGCTTTTAAAAATCAGGTTCTAGGTAACACAGAATGGTTTAGAATAGTTTTAAGAATTCAGAAGAAAAAGGTGATTATGAACTATGCCTAGTCAAGAAAGAGACAGCTCTTGAGCTTGAATTGAAGAGTCTGGATTGTGATGGGTGTGGGAGGGCACAAAAAAGGTAAGGACAGGGTTATGACTGGCCAGACTCCCCAGAGCCAGTCAGTGAGCTACTTATGAAATGAGGCTCTGTTCAGAACAGGTTTGATTTTTCTTTTAAGTTTTATATCTCTTACCCCCATTTTAATTGTTTCCATGTACCTTTTCTCTATCTGACCTTTCTCTGAGAGGTATTTCACTATTTTTAAAAATAGAAATAAGATATGGAAAAGGAAAAACTCAAAGCAAAAACTAAAGGCAGAATGGTCTGCATAGATTCGGCATGTTTAGATGTTTTCAGTTGCCCATGTTTTCAAGTAAAATAAGGAAGCTTTGAAGAAAAACTAGGGCTTTCAGAGTTGGTCAGATAAACGTTCTAATCCTTCTGGGTCCACATTTCTTCCAATTATGTTTAAATAGGAACAATACTATCAACTTTATGGTGTTGTTTTCATTAAATAGAGTCACATGAATAAACTAAGAATGTTGCCAGGTCTATAGAATGGCTGAATAAATAAATGGTGGTTAAAAAAATTACTTAAAATCGGAACAAATAGTTGAAGCCATTCTATATAATAAACTAAGATGAGCATTTGAAAATAGTTGTGACAAAGAATATAGTTTATTTTGTGTACTTCGGCAATTTTCTCTGTTTAATTCTTTATAGTTCTCATGTATTTATTTATTTTTTAAATCTTTAGGAGACAAGGATGGCAGTAAGGTGACTACAGTGGTGGCAACTCCTGGGCAGGGCCCAGACAGGCCACAAGAAGTCAGCTATACAGACACTAAAGTAATTGGAAATGGGTCATTTGGTGTGGTATATCAAGCTAAACTTTGTGATTCAGGAGAACTGGTTGCCATCAAGAAAGTATTACAGGACAAGAGATTTAAGGTAAGACCTTTGGTGTTTCATGTATTTTGTTGCTGTCAATACTTGTAAATAATTCTTTTTTTCAGGTTTTCTTTGTTTGTTTTTTTCTTAAAATTATATTGGTGCATATTTTTGTTCAGTTTAACCACTATAGTTGCTTTGTTTTCCATTGCGTATTGGGTAGAGTTAAAATTTACTGAAAATCACAGTGTTATTTTTGAACCACTGCTATGAGTGATTCATGTATTTAAAATGCTTAAAAGATAGATTAACATTTCTTAATTTATACTTTTAAATGAAAAAGCGACCTCTCCTTGCCTTCGGTCTCACTGGTATAGGAGACCAGAGAATCACTGCCTATAGTGTATAACCATTTGATACAGTTGACTATGCTTTCTTTCTTGAAAAATTTCCTTTGAATCTGTGATTCAGCACCATCATTTTCCCCCTTTTAACTCAAGCTATCTCCATGGTTCATTTTATTTTCATTTCTTATAACATTTCCTTAGGGGATCCTATGCAGGGTTATGGCTATATAATGGTATAGTGGAAAATCATAAAACCTGGACTGTAATCATGGCCCTACCATTAATAAGCCATACATTTCTGTTCTTGTCTCTGCTCCTCTCACTTTTGCAGTATTTTTCTGAGAGTTTCCCATGTATTAGAAACTATGCTAAACATTAAGGACTATAAAAATAAGAGGTGATTACTGCTGTGAAATAGTGTCTAGTGTCTGTATGCTCTAGAATGTCTCATTCTAAAAAGGTTTTTTGTTTGTTTGTTTGTTTTTTTAAAATCTAATGTTTTTGTCTTTAGTTTTCACTCTCTTCCAAACACTAGTCCCATGTTGCCAGATACTCAACTGGATCTTGATATTTGAATGTTGTTGCACTGTTATCTCAAATTGGCAAGGCTTCTTAGGCAACCCTGACTTAACTTTTAAGACCCAATGGAAATAATTTCTGTTTGTTCTTATTTTTTTTTTCCTTCTAATAGTTTTATTCACCTTCTCATTAAGACTGTTCCATTCTCTTATACTTCCCATCCTCTCATACCTCATGTCTAATCATTATCAAACTTGATGTTTTTCCCCTCTGCCTTGTTGATCTATTTTTTCTTTCCTTTTCTCATAATCACTGTTCAAGTAGGACCCTTATTATTTGGCTTAACCAGTAGTAAGACTCTACCTCTGGTCTTCTTACTCTCAATCCCTTTCATATAGCAACACTAGAGTAATCCCACAGTTCACTTTGGTCATGTTGTTTCTCCGACACACAAATCTTCTGTGGTTCCTCATAGTCTTGAAAATAAAGCCTGCCCAGTTCATTTGTGCATTTAGGAGCTTCCATAGTTTTGACTCCTCTCTCAATACTCAGGGTTTCCAACCCCCGCTGTATCACTATCCTTTAAATATACTGATCTTCATGGCCTCTGTGCTTTCATTCAGTTTCCCATATCACTTCCATTCTTCTGCTATCTAACTCCTGCAGGTGTATAGAGACCCTTGTTGGATTCTTCCTTTATGAAATTTCCCAGATAATTTCAGCCAGCCATATGAATCTTGCTATTCTAAATTCCTTGAACGCTAGGAAATTGCAAATATTTTCATCACAAGGACTTTATTTTTATTTGGTGTGTCTTCTGGATACCCACATAGTGGGGATTTTTTTGATTAATTGTTGAGGATAGCAAATACTTTACAAATCCTTATTATATGCTCAGTGATCTACTAAGGTTTTTACGTGAGTAGTTTTATTTGAGAATTACTCTTAGCACTGTGAGATTGGTACTGTTATTATTCAGATTAGGACACCTATGCACAAAAGGATTATAAATTAACTTGTCCAGGGTTGCACAGTTAGCATGAGGATAAATGGTCAAGTAATTTGAATCCAAGCAATCTGACTCCGGAGAGCTTTATTACATTTTTTATTACTGAATCAGAGGTATTTGAGTTCCTCTTTTTCTTGCCTTAACTTTAAATTTTTCCCTTTAGCATAGTTAGGTTATTCATTTGAAATACAGTTTTGTTTATCAGTTTCTGTATGTTCCCTCTTTGGGACTTTACCCACATTCTTTCAATCTGTGAAACACTAACATGGTTCCAAAAGTCAGAAATATACATTCCCTGTCATTCCTGGTCTTGTGTCCACTCACTCCCTGTAGATGACCAGTCTCATTATGTTCTAGTTTATTTTTCCTGGGCTTCTTTGCACAAATGCGCAGTTAAATGTAATCTCTTGGTTTCTTTCTCACACAACAGGCAACTTATTAGAGATTCTCTTTTGTACTTTGCCTTTTCTCTTAACTATAGTTCCTAGGAATCACTGTATATCAGTTCAGAAGTTTTTCTTATCCTCTTTTTTAAGTAAATAGTATTGCAACATTGATTGAACCATTTTTCTGTGTATGAATATTTAATTTCTTTTCAGTATTTTGTAAATCTCCAAGAGTGCTATTATGAAAAACATTGTACAAGGTTTTTTTTTAACAAAATAAATGTGTATCTTCAGGATAGATTAAGAGAAATAGGACTTCTGAGTTGAAACGTAAACACATATGCAGTTTGCATTCTCTCTAGTAATGTGTGTGCCTGTTTCCCCACAGCCTTGACAACATGTATTGCTTTACTTTTTCAATTTTTGCCAGTCTGATAGGTGAGAAATAATATCTCATTGTCGTTTTAATTTACAGTCTTATTATTATGAATGTAGTTTTAACATCTTTTCATCTGTTCAGTGTCCATTTTATTTGTGAATGTGTGTGAATTTCCCCCTTTTTTGGTCTTTTTCTTTGAACTCTAAAGAGTTTATTATGGATTCAGTCTTTATCTCTTATATATGCAGTATTTTTGCTTTATTATTTGCTTTGTATTCTCATTTTTTTGCCATGTAAAATTACCCCCAAGAGTAATTATCCCTGCATTGATAGTCATGTAAACTATATCTAAGACACTGAAGGTCTTTTTTTTTTAAAGGAATTTTCTGGTATAATAAGCTTCATTTCGTTAGGGTTTTACTTAAAATTTGAATGCTTTTTTTTTTTTCTTCTTGTGACTCATCATATTGTGACAGATTACTTAGAGTAAAATTAAATTATCTCACTTGGCCAGTTTGGAAGTGCTTGTGATAGCAGATGCTATTGTGCTGTTGTAGGGGTGAAGTCCAGCTAGGTTCCTTATGTATAAGATCTTTGATATTGATTGAGATCTTTGATATTAGAGCTGGGAGGAGATAAATCCATCCCCCAAACTACGGATGGTTGTTAGGCTAGCTTTTCCAATTTGAAAATTAGTAAGTTGCATTTTAAATAAATTAGTGATCTTAGCTTTATTAACTATTAATTTCAGTTCTCCTTTGAACTAAGTCATATGTTTCAGATCTCCTGCTTGGTTTCACTTGTTCTTTAGTTGGGATTTGGGGGTGGAGATGTGAAGTGTCACTGTTCTGTTGTGAATGGAGGGCCCAGAAATAAACTCATACATATATATGGTCAATTAATTTACAACAAAGAAGACAAGAAATACAAAGCGGGAAAGGACAGTCTTCAATAAATGCTATTGGGAAACCTGGACAGCCACGTGCAAAAGAATGAAACCAGACCATTACTTTATACCCTACACCAAAATTAACTCAAAATGGATTAAAGACTTGAACATAAGACCTGAAACCATAAAACAACTAGAAGAAAAGATAGACAGTAAGTTCTTTGACATAAATTTTGACAGTGAATTTCTGAATCTGACACCAAAAGCAAAAATAAGTGAGACTATATCATATTAAAAAGCTCTGCACAGCAAAGGAAACTGTCAACAAAATGAAAAGGCAATCTACTGAATGCAAGAAAATATTTGTAAATCATATCTGATAGGGGGCTAATATCTAAAATATATAAAGAACTTATAGAACTCAATAGCAAAGACAAACAATCCAATTAAAAAATTGGTAAACTATCTGAATAGACATTTTTCCAAAGAAGGCATATACATGCCCAGTAGGTACATGAAAAGATGGCTCTATATCATTAGACATCAGAGAAATGCAAATTAAAACCATAAGATATTACCTCACATCAGTTAGAATTGCTATTATCAAAAGGGCAAATAACACGTGTTGGCAAAGATATGTGTGTATATGTGAATATATATTTGAAAATCTTAACATTTGTGACAACATGAGTGGACTGCAGTGGCATTATGCTAAATAAGTCATTCAGAGAAAGACATACTCTACATGTGGAATCTAAAGAACAGCAATAACAAACACAAACTTTATAGATGCAGAGAACAGATTGGTGATTGCCAGAGATGGGGAATGGTGAGTGAAATAAATGGGTGAAAGAGGTCAAAAGATAAAAAGTAAAAATAGTATAAGGTATAATGTGCTTTAAAGTTTTGTCACTTTTTTTTTTACTTTACTATTCTTTAGTGTTTATACCTTTTCAAATTTCTGTATACTTTAGGTAAATTTCAAAGAAGCATTTAGCATCAGTTAGATTTGCCCTTTTGACTAGTTTCAATAAAACCTTTTTAATTTTTGTGGATGGGCATTACTTGATTCTTTTTTAATAATAGCCTTATTGGGATATAATAACTGTACCATAAATTTCACCTTTTTATACTCAACAATTCATTGGTTTTACTATAGTCGTCACAGTGTTGTATCTGTCACTATCTCATTCCAGAATATTTTCCTCACCTCAAAAAAAAAAAATCTGTATTTATTAATAGTCAGTTCTTTTCCTCCCCTTCTCCCAGGCCCTGGCAACCATTTAATCTATTTTCTGTTTCTAATGATTTCCCCATTCTGGACATATCATATAAATAGGATCATAATATTCTGATCTTTTCTATGTCTGGCTTCTTTGATTAAAAGTAATGTTTTCAAGGTTCTTCCATGTTGTACTGTGTCTCAGTTCTCTATTTCTTTTTAGGGACAAATAATATTTCACTGTATGGATATGTAACATTTTTATCTATTCATCAGTTGATGAATATTTGAGTAGTTTCCATTTTTTTGTCTGATTTGAATGATGCTACTGTGAACATTTGCATTCAAGTTTTTGTGGGGACTTTCCCTCCCCCCAGTCCCTCCCCCCAGTCCCTCCCCCTACCCAGTCCCCCCAGTTCTCTTGGGTATATACTTAGAAATATGGTAGGTCATGTGGTGACTGATTAACATTTTGAAGAAATTTTACAAACCCACAAACAAAATTATCACCATTGTCATTTCTCCACATCGTTGCCAGTATTTGTTATCTGCTCTTGATTATACCTATCTTAGGGTGAAATGGTATCTCCTTGTCTTCATTTGTATTTCCTGCTGGCTAATGAGGTTGAGCAATCTTTCATGTGTTTATGGCCATTTGCATATGTTCATCGGAGAAATGTCTGTTGAATTCTTTTCCCACTGATTTTTTTAAATTAAAAATTTACTTTTTTAAAATTAATGGACTATTTTTGAGCAGTTCTTGTTTTACATAAAAATAAGTGGAAAGTACAGTGTTTTCATATATATACACTCCCCTCCTCCTCAGTTTCCCCTATTATTAACAATGTAGAGTTGTTAGAATTAAGCCAATATTGACACATTATCAGTAAATTATAGTTAACAGTTTGCATTATGGTTCAATCTTTGTGTTGTATAGTCTGTGGGTTTTGACAAAATTATAGACATGTATCCATCATTACGGTTTTGTGCAGAATAGTTTCACTACCTTGAAAATTCCCTGTGCTCAACCTATTCATCTCTCCCCCAACCATTGGGAACTGCTAACTCTTTAAAAAACTTGTTTCAGTAGTTTTGCCTCTTCTAGATTGTCATATTGTTGGAATAAGAATAATTGAAATCATATACTAATATAGTATTTTCACATTAGCTTCTTTCATTTAGTGTGCCTACATAACTTTTCATGGCATGATTACTAATTTCTTCTTTGGCACCAAAAAATCCATTGCATGCATGCATGCAACACAGTTTTGCTTATCCATGAACTATTGAAAGACATCTCGATTGCTTCCATGTTTTTGCAATTATGAATAAAGCTGCTGCTCTAAACATTAATGTGCATGTTTTATGTGTATATGAATTTTCAACTCATTGGGTAAATACCAGGTAGCACAATTGCTAGATTATGTGGTAAGCATATGCAAGAAAACTGCCAGACTACCTTCCAAAGTGACTGTGAAAAATAATTTTGTATTCTCACCAGCAGTGAATGAGAGTTCCTGTTGCTTCACATCCTCACCAGCATTTGTTATTGTGTTTTGGATTTTACTCATTCTAATATAGGAGTGTACTCATTTTTGTTATAATTTGCAGTTTTCTGATGTTATATGATGTTGAGCATCTTTCCATAAGCTTATTTGCCATCCATATACTTTTGGTGAGATGTTCATTCAAGTCTTTTGCCCTTTTTAATGGTTTTCTTTCTTCTGAGAGTTCTTTGTATATTTGGAATAAAAATGTTTCATCAGATATGTGTTTTACAGAGATTTTCTCTCAGTCTATGACTTATCTTTTCATTAGTGTCTTAGAGCAGAAGTTTTAAATTTTAATTAAACGTCCAACTTAACCTGTTTTTCTCTTATGGATTGTGCTTTTGGTGTTGCATCTGAAAAGTCACCGCCAAACTCAACACCTAGATTTTCTGTTATTTTCTAGTTATCTTATAGATTGTTTTTTACATTTAGGTCTGTGATCTGTCTTGGGTTAATTTTTGTGAAAAGTATCTAGATTCATTTCTTTGCATGTGGTTGTCTAGTAATATTTGTTGAAAAGATTATCCTTTCTCCATCAAAATGTCTTTGTTCCTTTGTTAAAGTTCAGTTGACCATACATATTTGGTGGCTATTTCTGGGCTCTCTTTTCTGTTTTCAGTGATCTATTTGTTTGTTCTTTCTCCAATATCATCATATCATCATCTTTTATTGCAGCTTTATATAAGGTTTGAAGTCAGTCATTCTCAGTCCTTTGACTGTTCTTCAATATTGTGTTGACTATTTGATGCCATTAAATAACTTGCTGGGATTTTGATAGCATTAAATCTATAGATCAAGTTGGGAAGAACTGGCATCTCGACAGTATTGAGCTTTTCTATTCACGTGTGTGAAATATGTTTCTGTTTATTTAGATCTTTAATTTCTTTCCTTAGAGTTTTATAATATTTCTCATGTAAATCTTTTACATATTTTGTTTGATTTATATCTATATATTTCACTTTTTTGGGGGGTGATGCTATTGTAAATTGTATTGTGTTTTAAATTTCAAATTCTAATTAATTGTTCATTACTGGTATATAAGTACTGGTATATTTGACTTATACCTTAATTTTGTATCATGCAAAATCGCTTATTTATTCCAGAAGAGTTTTTTTGTTGTTGATGTCTTTGAGATTTTTTTACATAGACAATCATGTCATCTGTGAACAGAGACAATTTATTTCTTCTTTCCCAAACTATGTACTATCCACTCACCTATCTACCTACTTACCTACCTATCTATCCATCCATCCATCTATCATCTAATTGCATCCAAGACAATGTTGAATAGGAGTGGTGAGAAGACTCTTTCTTGCTTTGTTTCTAATTTTAGCAGGAAAATACCTAGTTTCTACCCCATTAAGTATAATGTTGGCTGTAGATTTTCTTTATCAGGTTGAGGGTGTATCCCTCTATTCCTAGTTTGCTAAGAATTTTTATCATGAGTGGATGTTAAATTTTATAAAATTTTTTTCTACATCTATAGATGTGATCGGATGACATTTTCTCTTAGCCAGTTGGTGTGATGGATTATATTAATTGACTGTAAATGTTGAGCTAGCCTTGCATACCTGGAGTAAATCTTACTTGGTCATGGTATATATTCTTTTTATGCATTGTTGGATTCAATTTTTAAAAATATTTTGCTTAATATATTTACATATATGTTCATCATAGATACTGGTCTGTAGTTTTTCTTTCTTGTAATGTCATTGTCTGGTTTTGGTATTAGGGTAATGCCGACCTCATAGAATGAAATAGGAGATATTTCCTCTGCTTCTGTCTTCTAGAAGAGACTGAAAAGAATTGATATCATTTCTTTCTTAAATGGAATTCACCAGTGAATTCCAGCTGAGTGTGGTTCTTTCTATTTTTGAAGATGATTAAATATTGATTCAAAAATTTTTAATGGATGTACAGGCGTTCATTATCAAATTGTGTGTGTTCTGGTAGATTGTGTTTTTAAGGAATTTGTCCATTTACTCTAGGTTATCAGATTTGTGGGCACAGAATTCATCGTTATATTCTTTTGTTCTTTTAATGTTCATGAGATCTGTGGTGATGGTTCCTCTTTGATTTTTTTTTATTAGTAATTTATGTTTTCTATTTTTCTAGGTTAATCTGGCTAGAGGTTGGTCAGTTTTACTGATCTTATCAAAGAACAAGCTTTTAATTTTGCTGATGTATTTTGCTATTGATTTCTGTTTCCAATTTCATCTCTATTTATTATTTCTTCTGATTTCTTTGGGTCTAATTTGTTCTTTTTAGTTTTTTAAGATATGAACTTAGATTATTGATTTTGGATTTTCTTTTTATCTAATATATTTAATCATTGCTGTAAATTTCCCTCTAAGCACTGCTTTCACTGCATCTTATAAAATTTAATTTGGCTCAGAATATTTTGTATTTTATTCTGAGACTTCTTTGACTTATATTATTTAGAAGTATATTGTTTAAGCTCTAAATATTTGGGAGATTTTCTAGCCATAGTATAGTTATTGATTTCTAGTTTAATTTCATTGTGGTGTGAGAGCATACTTTTATGATGTTTATTTTAAAATTGCTAAAGTATGTTTTATAGCCCAGAAATGGGTCTGTCTTGGTGGATGTTCTATTTGAGCTTGAAAAGAATGTGTATTGTTACTGGGTAAGGTTTTCTATAAATGTTAATTAGATCTATTGATTAATAGTGTCATTCAGTTTAACAATGTCCTTATTTTCTGCTTTCTCTATTTATCCATAACTGATTAAGGGGTGTTGCATTTCCCAACTATAATAGTGGATTTGTCTATTTTTCTCTTTTTTGCAATTCTTTTAGGTTTTGCCTGTGAAATATTTTGATGCTCTGTTAAGCACAAACATATTAAGAATTGTTATGTATCCTTGGAAAATTGATCCCTCTTTCTTTATGTAATACCCTTCTTTATCCCTGGTAATTATTCTTGATCTGAAGTTTACTTTGTCTGAAATGAATATAACTACTCCAGCTTTCTTTGGATTATCTTTATATTTTTCTCTATCACTTTAGTTTTTGTTTTATAAAAAAAATACATATCATTAACTTTATCATTTTAACTTTTTTTTTGCTAAAGTCTCCCTCCCCCCACTTTCATTGATGTATAATTTACAAATAAAATCACATAAATTGAAAGTGTACAATGTGGTGATATGATATATGTATTCATGGTGAAATGATTGCTTCAATAGATTAATTAACATATCTATTATCTTTTGTGTGTGTGGCAAGAACACTTAATATCTACTCTTTTAGCAAATTTCAAGTTTACAATGCAGTATTAGGGTTTCCATACTGTAATTCGATCCCCAGAGCTTCTTCATTTTATGACTGAAGACTTGTACACTTAGACTAGGAGCTTTTCATTTTTAAATTCCCAAGCCCCTTGTAACCGTCATCTCTGCTTTTTGTTTCTATAAGTGTAACTTTTTTAAAGGATTCCACATATAAGTGAGCTAATGCTAATTGTTTTCTTTGACACTCAGAAATTTTTAAAGTTTGACGTAGTCCCATTTTCTGATTTTGCTTTAGTTTGTGCTTTTCAGTTTCACTGAAAGAAGGAAATCCTATCACTTGCCACAACATGGATGAACCTCAAGGATATTATGCTAAGCAAAATAATCCAGTCACCAAAGGTCAACTCCACTGCCCTATAGCTTTCCTTCTATCTTTTCTTTTAGGACTTTTATAGCTTTAGGTTTTAAAAATCTTTAATTCATTTTTAGTCAGTTTTTGTGTATGGTGTAAGGTAAGGGTCTATCTTCATTCTTTTGCTAGAGGATAATTCCGTTTTCCCAGCACTGTTTGCTTAAGAGATTATCCTTTCCCCATTGTATAGTCGTGGTACCTTTGCTGAAAATCACTGGGCTGTATACATAAGGATTTATTTCTGATTTCTCTATATTGTTCTTTTGGTCTCTACATCTGTCTTTATGCTACTTCCATACTGTCTTGATTATTGTTGCTTTGTAGTTTGTTTTTAAATTAGGTAGTGTGAAGTTTCTAACTGCTTCTTTCTCAAGATTGTTTTGATTATTTGGGGATTCTTGAGATCATATATAAGTTTTAGAATTTTGGTTTTTCTTTTACTACAAAAAATACCATTGGACTTTGATGGGGATTGCATTGAATCTGTAGATGGCTTTGGGTAGTATGGGCATTTTAATGATATTAAGTCTTCCAGTCTGTGAGCATGGGATGCCTTTCCACTCTGCTTTCTTCTGATGGCATTTTATAGTTTTCAGTGTGCAAGTCCTTTCACCTACTCAGTTAGATTTTTTTTTCTAAGTATTCTATCCTTTTTTGGTGCTATATTAAATGAGATTGCTTTCTTTTTTGATTGGTTATTGTTAGTGTATAGAAATACAACTGATTTTTGAATGCACATTTTGTATTCTGAAACTGTTGAAATCACTTCTTAGTTCGAACAGGCTTTTATTCTTTAGGGTTTTCTGCATAGAAGATCATCTTATTTGAGAACAGAAGTAATTTTACTAATTGTTTTCCAATTTGGATGCCTGTTATTGTTATTTCTCTTGTCTAATTGTTTTAAGGTTTCAAGTACTATGTTGAATAGTAGTGGCAGGAGTAGGATTCTTGCCTGGTTTCTGATCTTAGGGGAAAGCTTTTAGTTTCTCACCATTGAATATGTTAATTTGGGGCTTTTAATATATCTTTTATTGTGTTGAGGTAGTTTCCTACTGTTTCTGGTTTGTTGAGCACTCTTGAAAGAGTTGAATTTTTTTAAATGCCTTTCTGCCTCAGTTGAGATGATCATTTGATTTTAATGTGGTGCATTACATTGATTGATTTTCATATGTAGAACCATCCTTGCATTCCAGGTATAAATCCTTACATTGCAAGTTTAACCCTTGATCATGGTGTATAATCCTTTCAAGTGTTTTTGAGTTTGGTTTGCTGGTATTTTGTTGAGGATTTTTGTATCAGTATTTATTAGGTGTGTTGGTATGTAGTTTTCTAGTTGTGTCTATCTTGTCTTTTCTGTCTTTATAGTGAATTTCTTGTAGATTACATATAGTTGAGCCTTATTCAACTTATTTTTAAAATTCTAGTTTTCAAATTGAGGTATAATTGACATATAACATTATATAAGTGTAACTTTTTAAAGTCAACTTGCTGCTCTGTCTTTAATGTGATTTATACCATTGCTGTTTAAAGAGATTATTGACATAATTCGATCATATTTTTACATTTGTTACTGTTTCTAATCATTGTCTTTGTTTTTCTTTTGTCTTCCTCTCTTTTTCTGCCTTCCTGTTTTCAATTGAATATTTAACATAATTCAATTTTTTCTCCTTGTTATATCTGTTATAACTTTCTTAAAAACTTTTTTTAGTGATTGTACTCTAGTTTACAGTATACATTTAACAACTTTTGAAGTCCACTTTCAAGTTAAAAATGTAATACTTCATGAATGTGCAAGCGCCTTATGACAGAGTATTTCCAATTCCTCCTTCCCATTTCATATAAGATTGCTGTATTTAACTTCATTAATCCATAAGCTATAATCACTGAATACAGTGTTGCTATTATTTTGAATAAACTTTTCTGTTAGATCAATTAAGAATAAGGAAGATACTATATATTTTGCTTTCATCATTATTTCTCTTTCCTCTTTTTATAACGTAGATCCTAGTTTCTTACCTAGGCCATTTTCTTTCCTGAAGAATTTAACACTTTTTGGATGGCAGGTCTACTGTTGTTGATACATTCCATTGGTTTTTGTTTTTCGAAAAAGTCTTTATTCCTCTTTCACATTTGAAGGATAGTTTTACTAGATACAGAATTCTAGATGGGTGGCATTTTTTTTAAAAAAAAAAACATTTTAAATATTTTACCTTTCTCTTGCTTGCATGACTTTTGAAGAGATATTCAATGTAATTCTTATCTTTGCTTATCTACAGGTGAGGCTTCCTTTCCTTTGTCTGATTTCTTTCAGTATTTCCCTTTTTTCCTTTGATCTTTTGCATTTTGAATATGATATGCCTAGTTGTATATTTTATGTTTTCTGAGCTTCCTACATCTGTGGTTTGGTGTCTGGCATAATTTGGGGGAAATTCTCAATTATGTTTCAAATGCCTTTTCTGTATTTTGTTTTGTTTTGTTTTGTTTTTCCCTCTTTGTAGTATTCGCATTATGCATCCTACAGTTCTTGGATATTCTGTTCTGTCTTTTTTTTCCTTTTTGCATTTCAGTTTTGGAAGTTTTGACTGGCATTCTTTCAAGTGCACGGACTCGTTCCTTGACCATGTCCAGTGTATTGATGAGCCCCATCTAAAGCATTGTTAATTTCTGTTACAGTGGTTTTGGTTTCTAATAGTTCCTTTGAATCTTAGAGTTTTCTTTTCTCTTTGCTTACATTACCCATGTATTCTTGTGTGTTATTCACTTTTCCCATTAGTGTCCTTAGCATATTAATCAGTTTTAAATTCCTGGTCTGCTAGATGGAAAACTAGATTAAGTTGGAATTGGGTATGTCCTTCCCCACACTTACAAGTCTAGAGTAGACTAGACTTGGGTATTTTCTTTCCTCGAGTTAAGTTAGTTCTAGGAGAATCATTTTCCATGAGGGCAGGTCTTATGAAGAACAGATGCTCTGGGCTTATTATAAAATGGCTACTTTTTCCCTCCTACTTCTAGCAGAGAACCTAGTAGGGTTCCTGAAGGCAAAACTGAAGAAAGTGTGGGACCCCTTCTAAAGTTTTTAACTCTTGAACTTGTTCACACTGTACCTCCATCAGTTACAGTTTTAGTTTTCCTGTACTGGCTCCACAGGCAATTTCTGCTCCTGTGTTACTGCTCCAGTAAGCTGTGATTCTGTGTATCTGCCTGTCTTTTTCTAGTTTTTAGGGCAGCAGGTTCCTCTGTGACCTCAGTTTTCTGATGGGTTTAAGAAGAGTTTTTAATTTTCATTTTTTCCAGCTCTTTTCTTATTATGAAGATAGGAGGGAAGATTTTCAAGCTCCTTGCAGGCTGGACTGGAGACCAGAAGTTCTTCCTTTGATCATTTTAAAATTAATTTATTTGTCTTTTTATTGTTTAATAGAGTTATTTTTTCTGGATACAGATCCATTTTCAGATACATGTTTTCTCCAATCTGTGGGCTGTCTCTTTGTAGTGTACTTTGAGGCACAAATGATTTTCATTTTGATGAAGTCTAATTTTTCTATTTTTTTTTCTTTTGTTCTTTGTGCTGTTGGTGTTAGATCTAAGAAACTTTGGCTGACCCAAGATTACAAAGATTTACTCTATGTAATTTCTTCTAAGAGTTTTGTAGTTTAAGTTCTTACATTTAGGACTATGATCTGTTTGGAATCAGTTTCTGTCTGGTGTAGAGGGTCCAACTTAAGTCTTTTTGCAGATGGATACCTTACCATGCCACTAACAAAACTTCATTGACTTTTCTAGTTATAGGATCAAGTGTAAACTGAGGCTAGACAACTCATTCTGTATTAACTGTGCACAAAGAACTAAATTAGATATTGTGTAGCTCACAAGAAAGAATACAATATAATCTTTGCATTGATATTTATAATCTATATACGATAAGACAAACATTGGAATGTGGAGTAGTAAGCAGATCATGTATTTTGTTATCAGATTTGGGAGTTCATGATTTGTATATTAGAATATCTTCCTGTAGATTATCCTCAAGTTGTGGTTCTATAAAGTTTAGACAACCCGCATGGTTTATAGTCAGAGTCACTGTTTGAGCTAGATACAACTAAATTGAACTTTAGGGCTTATTGAAAAGAATATTTATTTGGTCTTTGCCACGTAATACTTGACTCCTGGTCATGCTTCCATATTGAGTAGGAAAATGAAGTTTTCTTGGGGGAGGAGGCATGGGACTTTTCAGTTGTGTAGGTAAGTTCTTTCACATAAATGTGTCCTACAAAGCTTTATTAAGGTAATTGTATCTTCCTGAATTCTATCATTGACATACCTTCTTAAGAATATTTTTTCATTGACATACTTAAGTATATGTCAGAGAAAGAATTTAGAGATACATTAAACTATTATCCATGTAGGGTTACTTTCATTAAGATGTTAACTCCAGGTAAAGATTTGTTTTAAACAAAGTCACCTTAGGTTTGGAGGAATTAAAGGGAGGTTTTAGTTTTCTCATCACTGTTTTAATGTGTTAACAGGGAGGAAGAGATGAATGCTTTTATATGTGTATATAACTTTTTGATGGGCTAGAGCCTGGCTAAAGTGTGATATTTTCAGACCTGCATCATTGCCCTGTGAGTATAGGATAGGGCCCCTTTGACCAGTTCTTAATCTTCATCTGGAGAGTGATTTAAGAGAAAGTAGTATATCGCAGTTTTATTTTCCTGAATGGGAAGTCTTTTATGTGTGTTGAGAGGAATAGGGCTTCATTTAGGTGCTTATTTGTCTCTGTAGTTTCCCCTTTATTTTTCTGACGGGTAGTGACATTTCTGACAACAAAATGCATCATTGTAATGTATCTTTTTTGTCAGTAGGTGTATTATGTCCTCTTGCCAAATATTCAACAGTGGATTATTGAGTATTTCCAATGGGCTGGACTTTGTATCTAGGTTTTGGGGATACAACAGTGGACAAAAATCTATGCCATTTCTAAGCTTATTTTTTAATGGGGAAGATGGACAGTAGTGAATAAATACAGGAAATAGATACAATATGTTAGATGGTTTCTTGCTATGTAGAAAAAAAAAATAAGATAGGGGAGAAGAAATTCTAGGAGTGAGTATTGAGGCGACTGTGCCACTTGAAGAAACAGTCGATGTTGGTGAGAGGGACTAGATATTCAGGTATTTAGGAGAAGATAGTTCCAGATGGAGGGACTAGCAAATAGAGACCCTGACAGGGGTGCCTGAAGTAGAGGAACAGTTGGATGGTTAGTATGGTAAAGGAATGAGTAAGTTGCAAGTAGTAAGGTTAGCTTAGTGAGGAGAGTGGAGTGTGGATGGATGGAGCAGTTGGTAGAAGCCTTGTTTTGGATTTGGTTTTAACTCTATTCAGAGTGGGGAGCCACTGGAGGTTTGCCATGATCTGCCTTACATTTTAAAATGTAAGATCATTCTGCCTGCTTTGTTGAGCATAGATGGAAGGTAAACAGGGCGATGCTGAGAGACCATTTAGGAAGCTATTTAGAAATTTAGGCAAGAAATTCTTAAAATGCCTTGCGTTAGAGAGGTGGTGAGAAATGATCAGCTTCTGGAGATAACATACACACACACACACACACACACAGTTTTTTATATTGAGATAATTGTAGGTATACATGAGATTATAAGAAGTAGTAGAGATCTCATGTACCCTTTACCCAGTTTCTCTCAATTATAACACCTTACAAAAGTAGTACAATATCACAACTAGGATATTGACATTAATACAATTCACCAGTCTTGTACAGACTTCCCAGATATCCTTATACTCCTTTTATGTATATATGTTCATATGTGTGTGTTTAGTTCTGTTCAATTTTATTGCATGTGTAAGTTTGTTTATTCATTAGCACAGTTAAGACATAGAACAGTTCCATCATCACAGAGATTCTTGTATACAGTGGTGCCTAACCTTTTGGCACCAGGGACCAGTGATGAGAATCTAATGTCCAGTGATCTGAGGTGAGCCGAGGTGTGGTGATGCTAGTGCTGAGGAGCGCTGCAAATACAAATGAATCTTCATTTACTCACCTGCTGCTCCCCTCCTGCTGTCTGCAGCTCCAGGGGTTTGGGGACCCCTGCTCTTATTGTCTTTTTATAACCACACCCATTTCTTTCCTCATCCTTCCACTCCTAACTCCCAGTTTAACCCCTTGCAGCAACCAGTAGTTTGCCCCCATTTTTATAATTTTGTTATTTCAAGAATGTCACTAAATTGGAGATTCTTGGACCTATTTCCAATGTGGTGGTGGTGAGGAGGTTCCTCTCACACCAGCAGGGTGTCTAAGAATTCAACTCAGTTCTGACATTATACACCTGGAGGTAGCATCAGATTCCACAAGTTAAGGTTTTAGTCCTACCATACTGTCCCCCATGTTCCCTACACACTTCAAATGCCAGCCATAAGCCCATACTCTTAACCTCTGCTAGCTGTCTATAGATTGAAGGTTCCAATGACCTTCATTTTGGGTTCAGTTAATTTGCTAGAACAGCTCTTTACTCACTAGATTACCAACTTATTTCAAAGGCTATTAAAGAATATGAATCAACAGCTAGATACACAGAATGAGGTCCTGAAGGAAGGAACTTCTGTGTTCCTGAAGGTTGGAGCCCAGCAAGGTGGCATGTGGAAGCATTCTGGTTTCCCAGCATGGAAGCTCTCTGAAAAAAAGAGGACCAAGTAGCCGGTCTCCTGGGTTTTTATAGAGGCTTCGTTACATAGTCATGATTGACTAAGACATTGGCCATTGGCAAGAACTCAAGCTCCAGCCCCTCTCCCCTACTACTCCAGGTCAGAGGTGGGACTGGATGCTCCAAACCTCTAATCACATGGTTATTCTTTTGGCAACCAGAGAGAGAGGGAGAGGTGAGGGAGGGTATACCATATTTATGTAACTTTTATTATAGTATATTGTTAAAATTGTTCTGTTATCATTTTTTATTATAAATCTCTTATGCAATTTATAAATTAAACCTTATCAAAGTTATATATGTTTAGGGGAAAAACATCGTATATGTAGGATTCAGTATTATTCTAGGTTTCAGGCATCCACTGGGGTCTTGGAACTGCTGTACCACAGTTTATTTATCCATTCACCCATGTTAAGACATCTGACAGCCATTCTGAATAAAACTTGTGTGAACATTCATCTACAGGTTTTTATGTGAACATAAATTTCCATTTTTATGGGATAAATGCCCAAGAGTGCAATTGCTGTGGGATCTTGGATATGTTTTGAAGGTGGAGCCAATAGCCTTTCTTGACAGATTGAATGTGAGGTCATAGAGAAAGAGTAATCTACATTTCCAATTTCAAATTTTTGCCTTGTGCAACTGAAAGAATAGAAATGTCAACAATTGAGAAAGGAAAGGTTATATATATAGATGGAGCAGGTTTAAGATCAGGAATTTTGCTCATGTCAAGTCTAGATGTATATTAGATACAGAATTGTCAAGTAAGTAGCTGGCTAAAAGATTTCGGAGTACACAGGAGAGATCTGGTCTGGGAATATAAAATTGAGAGATGAGGAAGAACTAGCAAAAGAAACTATGAATTTGACCAAATAGGAAGGAGAGAAACCAAGATAATTTGTTGTCCCAGAACACAATTAGAGACAGCATTTCAAGGAGTGACCAACCAACCTGTTTGTGTGGAAACCATAGTTATAGCACATAGGCGTATTCTGTGTAGTAGCCAAGAATTTAGTTGGGTTGTATTCTAATGGTATATAGGATGATGCCCCCATTTCTAGTTTTTTCTTAGTAGAAAAAAAAAAGGAGTTTTAGTTTTTGTATATGTATTTAGAAAACTAATGATCCTAGAGAGGAACTGAATCTAGCTTGTGTACATATTCTTTCATGAAAAATCTTTTAAATATCAGGCAAAAATGTTTTTTTTTGCTATTCAAAATTCACATTTTTTGATACTTCTAATAGTACTTAACATCTGTCATGTAGTTGTGAACTTGCCTTATTTTGAATTATGACTGCTTTTATTACTGAGGTCCTGCTTTATTGTGATTATGTTCTCCCAAGCGTATAATAATAAATGAAAGTTGTTGGAATTGAGTTACATTTCATTAAGAGCATGGGTTTAGGAATCTGACACCTGGGTTTAAATCTTGCTTCTGCTTTTTGCTAGCAAATTCCTTACCCTCTCTATGCCTTCAACCTCTCTGTAAGTGGGGATAATAATGTTGCCTATTTGATTGGTTAGTGGAGAGGATTAAATGAATTCATGAAAATAAAGCTCTTAGCACATGCTTGGCTCTTGGTTCTCAGTAGCTATAATTGTTGGCACTGTCATTGTTATGCTAATAATAATGAGCTATTATTATATTGACTTCCAAAGATACAGGGTTAAAGGAGCGCTGCATTTAAATTAGAGTTGATTCATATGCTGGGGCCTCTGAAAACTAAGTGGTTAAGAACCTGGTTTATATTTACTTCAGCAGCCCTTACTAGCTGACAGAAAATAAAAGACCTTTAAGCTCTCCAGACATCCTTTCTGTTGTTTCCCTTTCTCTTCCCTTTTCAATACTGGGCAAGTTATTTGTGTGGGTGATTGGGAAAATTAGCATACATAAATCCTGTTCATTTTTTATAAAATTGGGGTTTCTTTGAAGAAAATGTTAAGCCTGCCTGAGCAGTATATATTTTATAACTATAATTTACAGTAGATTTTTATATACTAATTACAGTGATGTAAAAGAAAAATGTTATAAATTTCCAAAACACTGGTCAATAAATTAATATTAGAAAATCCACTGTGTATATGATGTATATGCATTAAGTCTGAAAGAGACTGACTATAGGGAACTTACTTTCCTTGGCTTCTAGAGCAGGAAATGGCAAACTGTATGTCTGTCACCTTTTTTTTTTTTTTTTGGTAAATAAAGTTTTATTGGAACATAGCCATTCTCATCTCTTTACATATTGTTCTTGATTATTTTCCACTGTTAACTGCAGAGTGGAGTAGTTGCAACAGAGACAATGACCTACAAGCCTAAGAGAAAATATTTGTCAACCCTTCTTTTAGGGTATTATCTTTGTGGCTCTTCTTTTGCAGCTTTACTTATTCTCAGTCTCTTGTATTATTCCTTTTCATTTGCCTGCCTAAATTTTGGTATTCTCCAGGATCCTTCTCCTGACTATCTTACCTGTCTTGGGACTTAATGTGACACCACTGTCTAGGGTTATACTGCCTAATTAGTTTCTTTTTAGTGTCCTTTGTAGAGTTTTCTGCTACTGGAGACTCTAGTCACTTTTTTCTTATTTAACAGGCAATTTTACCTATTTCTGTGGCTTCAAGAACCATCCAGACTTCTTGCTAGAGGATAAGATGAACATATCAGATTGTTTTGTGCACCTTTCCACTTCCGTGTTCTTCAGTCATTTCAAACTGAATGTGTCCCAAACTGAACTCATTCCTTCCTACTTCCAAAACAGCTTCCTAGACCAGTGAACTCTATTGCCATATTAGTAGTTACATGAATCAGAAGTTTAATAGTTATCACTCCCGTTCTTGCAGTTCCAAATCAATAGCAGTAGGTGATCAAAAAACTGTTTATCTGCCTCTCAGAGCCATTCTTTTCCTCTCATTTTCACTGTTTCTTACTTTAGTGTAGGTCCTCGTTTAATTTATCTTTCCCAACCTTTAGTAATTTTTTTTTGTACCCATTGATCTTCCCAAATCAACTCTTGCTTAGAATACATCAGTGGTTCTTTATTGCTTGTAATATTCAAACTTTTTTAGCAATGTGTTTAAGACTTTCCACCTGACCCCTTTACAGAATTTTTCATAATAACATTTTTTTCTTTTAGCTCTTGTCCCCATTTACCTATAGCATTTCTGAATGAGCTAGACTTTTCATATGTTTTGCCTACTAGAATATCAAATCTTGAAGATTTATGAATTTTTGCATACTCAGAGCCCTGGATCTGACACATAGTTGGCTTCAAAATATTTGTTGTGTACATGGAGTTATTTTGAGGTGATATTCCAGCCAATTGTGAGGTTTGGGGAGGGCATCTGAATTTACTGTGAAATCAAAGGTTTAGTGATGGATTAAACACTTCCAGTATTATTCTGATTACTAAGGATAGGTGGTGGAATTTTGGATAATACTCTTTTTTTTTTTAATTAAATGTATCTTTGGAAAATAGTCTGTGGAGCAAACTTTTGAAGTGAATATGAATACTGTTTTACTAAATTTTATGAAATGGAGCTTTTTCTCCAGTGGGGGGAAAGATCTCCTAGTAGAATGAAATTTGGAAGAATAAATGATGATAGACAGCCGTATGCTGCCTCATGTTTGTTACTTCACCTAAGAGTTTACTTTTCTTTTGTCTAACTTTACATAAGGGTACCCTTTTGGGAATCCCTTGACTCTGTGCTTTTAGCTTTCAAAAGGATTTTTCATCCTTTCTCTTTTTTTAATGTGACGTATGAAATGATGTAAAAATTAACAAAAGCCTCTATGTCTAGTTTAGAGGTAGGTACGTATTAATAGTTATTGGTAAAACAAAAGGATAATTTTTTTTCTTTAAATGTTCCTTTTAAGTTTTCTGGTAGTGGTCTGATATTTCATCTTTAGTAGTTTTTTTTTTTTTTTAAGATTAGAATCATTAGTTAGAAGCTAGTTTACATGTGCTTTATCTTTTTTATATTAGGAAGAAATGCCTTTATAGATAGGTTATTAACTACAAGGCATTTCAAAATTTTAACCATGATCCTATAGTGACATATATTTTTACATTATAGCCCAGTACATGGAAAAATAAAACAAGTTTAATGGAAAAGTTCTTATTTTTACTATGTTTCAAGTTCTGTTATATTCTATATTCTATTATGTTCTGGTTGCCTTCCCCAACCCTACGTAGTGCTGATTGGTCAGGTCCACAGTTTGGAAAATACTGGTGTATAGCAAGTTTTAACGTAGAAGCAATTACAGAAACAGGGAATTTACTCTGTGAAAAACAAAGTAACCTGCTTTGAGAGCGTCATGGGTAATATAGAAAGATACAAAATTCAGCCTTTGCTCTAAGGCACTTATGATAAGCTAGTTGGACAAGGATGTGTGTGTGTATGTGTGTGTGTGTGTGTGTGTCTCTACAATGACTATAAAATAATATCTGATTTCTATAAGCTGCTTTTTGAGAAGTGTTCTATTATATATAGCACCATTGAACTCTGGTTGTAAAAATAAAACCAAGAAAGTATATAATAAATTACAAAATGTTTGTGGGTGCTATAGAAATATAGAGATTAGAAAAGATTAGTTTGAGTTGGAGCAGCTAAGGATGGTCTTGTGAAAGAGGTGGAAATTAAATAGGAATTTAAAGGATGGGTAGATTGTATGTAGGTAGGAGGGAGGGTTGAGACATTCCAGTGATTTTAAATGTGATCAGTGGCTTACAATTGGGAATGAAATAAAATATACAGAAAGAGTGAGACATGGGATCTAGTTATGCTCACATTGGTCATGAATGGAAGATAAGATTAAGTTAAAACGGAGGGACTAGATTATGAAGCAGTTAGACTTTATCAGGTAGGAAATGGGGATATTTCTCTCTCTCACTTAAAATTTATTTTGTCAGCTAATAATATTGCCACTCCGTATCTCTTTTGGTTTCCATTTGCATGTATGTCTTTTCCTATCCTTTTATTTTCAAGCTATTTGTGTCTTTGACTCTAAAGTGTGTCTGCTATTCAGAGAACATAGTTGGAGCTTGCTTTCTTATCCAGCCTGACAATCTCTGCCTTAGATTGTATGCTTAGTTAATCACATTTGGTGTAGTTTTGATATGGTTGGAATTACCTGTTACGTGTTGCTCTGTTTCTCTCTCTCATGTTTTTGTTCCTCTGTTCTCATTTATCGCTTTTTCTTGTGCTAAACAAATATTTTTTAGTGTACCATTTTAGGTCCAGTGTCAATTTTTAACATTAAAGTAATTATTTTCTTAGTGGCTGCCTTAGGAATTACAGTATGTATTTCAATTTATCATAGTGTGCTTCTGGTTATATAAACTTAATTCCAGGCACCTTTTCTCCAAGATATCTTCATTTTCTCTTTCTTTCTTTCTGCTTTTATTGTCATGTGTATTATATGTATTTATATTGTAAACCTAATAACATACTGTTATCATAATTTATTTATACAATTTATGTCTTTGATGAAATTAAGAGAAGAAAAATATATGCAGTCTTTTACATTTTCCTATTTATATTTACCATTTCTGGGGTTCTCACTTCTCATGGATTTGAATTGCCTCCTGATGTCATTTCTTTTTAGCTACTTGAGTATTTCATAAAGACAGACCTTCTACTAGAGAATATTCTTTTTTTTTTTTTAATCTGGAAATGTCTTCATTTTTTTTTCACATTTGAAGAAATATGTATCTGTATACAGCATTCTTGGTTGACATTTTTATTCAACATTTTTAATATTTTTAATTGTCTTTTGTCCTCCATTAGTCTGGTATTTAGTCATCTGTTAATTGTATTGTTTTCCCCATGTGTATGCTGAATCATTTTTCTGTTATTGCTTTCATGAATTTTTTCTTTGTGGCTTCAGTTCAAAAGTGGTGTGCCTAATTGTGAGTCTCTGTGTGTATCCTTGTTGAGGGTCATTAAGCTTAGGTTAGCTAAGCTTTATGGTTCAGTAGACTAGTGTTTTTCATTAGATTTGAGAAGTTTTCAGAGATTATTCAAATACCTTCTCCTTTTTTTCCTTTTTCTCTTTGTTGGGTACTGCCTTTATATATATGTTGATAGGTGTGATGTTATCCTACAGCAGGTCTCTGAGACCCTATTTATTTTTCTGCAGCCTTTATTTTCTCTTTGTTCTTTCAATTCGATAATTTGTATTTCTCTATTTTCAAGTTCACAGATTTTTTAAAAAATGCCATTTCAAATCCTATTTTGAGGTCATAGTGGCTCTTTCACTTCTTTTATTATACTTTCCAACTCTAGTATTTCCAAGTTTTAAAAGTTAGTATTTCTTAATTGAAATTATCTATTTGTTATGTAGTTGTCATCTTATTTTTCTTTAATTTTAAAAATAGGATTTCCTTTCATTCTTTAAACATAATTATTTATGTAATTCTGTATGAAATTTTTTCCCAGCTTTACTGTGATACAGTTGACATGTAACATTATGTAAGTTTAAAGTATATAACATTGATTTGATGCACTTTACATGTTGGGAAATGATTACCACTATAGCATTAGCTAACATATCACATCTTGTAATTACCTTTTCTTTCTTGTGATGAGAACATTTAAGACCTACACTCTTAGCAACTTACAAATATACAATACAATATTATGAACTATAGTCACTATATATATATAGTCACCATACTATACATGAGATACTCAAAACTTATTTATGTTATAACTAGAATTTTGTACTCTTTGACTAACATCTCCCCTTTCCCCATCCCCCAGCCCTTGGTAACCACCCCTTTTGTTTGTTTGTATGAATTCAGCTTTTTTAGATTACTCAGAGAAATGATATTATACAATATTTGTCTTTCTCTCTTTTTCTTATTTCACTTAGCATAATGCCTTCAAGTTCTTTCCATGTTGTTGCAAATAGCAGGATGTCCTTATTTTATTTCTCATGGTCGAATAATATTTCTCTCTCTCTCTCTCTCTCTCTCTCTCTCTCTCTCTCTCTCTCTCTCTCTCTTACACACACACACACACACACACACACACACACACACACACACAGTCATGTGCCTCAAATTACATTTTAGTCAATGGGGGACTGCATATATGACAATGGTCTCATAAAATTATAATGAAGCTGGAATTTTTCTAGTGATGTCATGGCACAATGCAATATTTGAGTGTTTGTGGTGATACTGGTGTAAACAAACAGTATACTGCCAGTTATATGAAAGTATAGTCCACAAAATTATAGCCATAGGCTACCATCTATGTTTGTGTAAGTATACTCTGATGTTCATACAATGACAGAATCACCTAACGATGCATTTCTCGGAATGTATTCCTGTCAAGTGGCATGGGACTATATACATACATACCCCATATTTTCTTTATCTATTCATTTGTTGATAGACAAGTTTTTTCAATGTCTTGGCTATTCTGAATAATGCTGCAGTGAACATGGGAGTAGCTCTTCAAGACAGTGATTTCATTTCCTTTGGATATATACCTAGAAGTGTCATTGCCAGATCAGCTGGTAGTTCTCTTTTTAATACTTTGAGGAACCTCCACACTGTTTTCCTTAATAGCAGCAACCATTTTCATTCCCACTAACAGTACATGAGGATTTTCTTCTCTCACCAACGTCCTCACCAACACGTTATCTCTTGTCTTTTTGACAATGGCCATTCTAATAGATGTGACATGCTCTCTCATTGTCTTGATTTGCAGCTCCTTGAGGAGTAGGATGTTGAGCATTTTTTCCTGTACTTGTTGGCTATTCATATTTGTTTTATTTGGGTCCTTTGCCTTTTTTTTTTTTTAATTGGCCTCTTTGTGGGCTTTTTGTTTTTATTTTTTTATTTTTTAGGCGAGATAACCCTTGGTTGACCTCATAGATTATTGCAAGGACCTTGTCAGCTTACAATCTCTTTATTTATTTATTTTTTTTATGCCTACAGCACCTTGTCTTCCCAGGTGGTCTCCCATCCAAGTACTAACCAGGCCCGACCCTGCTTAGCTTCCGAGATCAGACAGGATCGAGCTTGTTCAGGAAAGCATGGCTGTAGACTTTTTTTTTTTAACTATTGAGTTATATGAATTATTTGTGTATTTTGCGTCTTGACCCCTTATCAGACATGATTTTCAAATATTTTCTCCCATTCAATAAGATTTCCTTTTCATTTTGTTGATGGTCTTTGCTGTGCTAAACCTTTTTAGTTTGATGGAGTCCCTCTTTATTTTTGCTTTTAACACCTTTGCTTTTGGTGTCAAATCTAAAAAAAATCATTGCCAAGACCAATATCAGGAAGCTTACTCTCTCTGTTTTCTTCTAGAATTTTTATAGTTTTTATGTTCTTTGTACCTAATAGCTGCTTTTTATTCTTGTGTGCTAAGTCTGACAGTTATGTCTACCCAGAGTCAATTTCTATTGGCTGCTTTTTTTTTTTAAAACCTGATTATCATACATAGATTTTTTTCCTGTTGTTTGCACGCCTCACAATTTTTTTGGACAATTGGGTGTTTTAAATAATATATTATAGCAACTCTGGATTCTGATTTTTTAAATTCTCCTGAAGGTTATTATTTCGAGGGGTTTCTTTTTTATGTGTGACTCACCTGCATCTAATCTATAGAATATTTCTTCACAGTTTGAAGCCCCTGAATTCTATGTTAAATTTCTTATTCTGATTTTAATTTTTTTTTTTTTTTGCCTGATTTCTTAGAGGTTGACTCTTTGTCTGCATAGCTTAGTGGTCAACCAGCAATTGGTTAGAAATTGTGCTCAACCATCCTGAGTTTATGAAGCTGCCATCATTTTTTAATGATTCTGTACATGGCTTGGTGAGTACATTCAAAATTCAGGCTTTTTTTAAATTGGTCTCAGCTTTCTTCAAGGCCCTCTTTGGTCTCCCGGGCATGTATACACAGCCTTTCATCCAGAAATATATTGAGAACTGATTGAGCTCCTCTATGCCTCTCTCATTGCCTGGGTCTCCCTGTTGAATTTCTTAGTGTTTTGCCAGTCTTGTCATTTTCCTCAGCTGAGACTGCATCCTCAGGGTAGCAGAGCTATGGGCTTTTTCATTTTGTTTTCTATCGAATTTGCTATTTTTACTGCCAGTGCCACTAGACATGGATTTTTGTTCTCTATTCCAAATGTTGGTAGCCTGCCCTGGAAGCAAAATTTCTGGTTTTATGGTCAACCCTACTGTGGTAAAACTATGTCAACTGTTTGAGCTGGGTGGTGATAGTGGGGGATGGTGGCATTCCTTGACAAGAAGGCCTCTGGTCCCCACTGTCCTAACTCCAATATCTAGCAGCAGTCTGTGAATCAATGCTTTTCTATTTGTTGTTGCATTTGGCCACTTTCCAGAGCTCTGAAATGGTTATTTTCTACAATGTAGTACTTTTTATTGATATTTTGGGGGAGTAAATTTGTCAATCTCTTCATTTCACTGTAACTGGAAATCTCGCCTCTTTTTGAATTTTCTAACTTCTTAGGCCTTTCCCTGTCTCCTGGCCCCATTTTAATTCACCCTAGTCATGCTTTTGTCATATTTTTTTTCCTACTGAAATCACTGTTACAAGAGTCAGAAGGATCCTGCGTTTGCCATACTCAAATGTCAGTTTTCTGTTTTCATCTTTTTCAACCTTTCAGCAGCTTTTGACGTAAATGGTCACTCCCTCTTTCTGAAAACTCTTTTTCTACTTGGCTTCTAAAATAACAATCTTATGTTTTGCAGTTCACTGTATTAACTCCTCTGTGTGATAAACTCCTTTTCATACCTATGACTTTTTTAATCTAAATTTTTTACCTAGGTGATAGATACCATTGGATCCCTTGCTTTAAGTCCCCAAAGTGCAGCTGACCTCCAGATGAATATTTTTAGCCCCATCTTCTACATTGAGCCTCAGTATTTTCATTGGCTATCTAAGAAGGATTTTAAACTTAATAGGTGGAAAATAGAACTTCTGGTCCACTCTCTTCCTCAAATTTATTCTGTCAGTCTTAGAATGATCTTTTAAAAAGGTGAATCAAATTATATCATTTTCCTGGTAAACCTTACTGGCTTTCCTTTACATTTAGTGCGAAATTCATTTACTTATAATGAGTTTATATGACATACCCCCACCCCCCCACTGCCTACCTCTCTGAACTTGTCTCCCCGTCTCTTGGTTCACTTAGCATTCTGCATTATCCTAAGAGCTATCTCTTGAATATGCCAAGCCCATCCCTGGGCATTTACATTTAGAATTTCCTATAACTACAGTGTTCTTTCCCTATATCTTCATGTGGTTCTCATATTTGTGCCATTCAGGTTTGTGTTCAGATTTTACCTCTTTTGTATTAGTCATTAGTGAACTAATAAAGATTGACTCAGCAAAAATGTCTAGACTTGGAATAGTTGTATATTTAAATACATCTCGGGCATGAACTTTGTCTATATTGGATTGATTAATAACATAAATATTGCTCTATAAAATTTATGTTTTGTATCTTTTAGGAAATTTTAAAATGTGAAAACTTAAACCTTTTTAAAAGAAAATAATATAAACAGAATAGTAAGGGTAGATGAATATTTAGGTCCATGTACTTGGCATCACTTATGTATTCTTTTTACACAACTTATGTTATCTGGGAATTTAATAGTTATATGTTACTTTGGTTAATGAGTCTGGAAAAATAGCATATTTTAACATAGTTGGCTATGTTTAAAAAAAGTCAGTCATAATATCTGTATATCATGAGAGGAATGAATCTTAGCTTACTAGCAGTTTCTCTCTCAAAACCAACTACCTAGATGAGAATCATAAAGTATAGATATACTTCCAGAAAGAGCTTTCATTTGAAAGAGAAATGGATACAGTTTTGAAATTGGTAAAGCTTTCTGGGTACTTCTCTACACCAGTCAAAACTTAGAGTCTGACTTCAATTATCTTTGTTTACAGCAATTATACTACACTAGGTTTGTTTATTGCTTCAGGTATAAATATTTTATAACAGTTAACAGAATGAATGGTTGAAATCTTATAAAGAATTTTAAATATCACTGTATATATGAGCCCAGCTTTCATGGTCAGTTTAAAGGAACAGAGGGAGACTCCGCTTGAGTTTCCAGTTTCCCTGAGAAGACATGCTAGAAAAATCATAATAGCATATTGGAAGTTTCTAGAAAGAGGAAGAACATTTCCTTATTTCTAGTATTATCTTCTAAGAACTGGAGCCCACTGTACTCTACTACAGTTCTGCTTATTCGACTCTTCATTCTCTATGCATCCCCCACTCTTCTTTTTTTGGCCTTTTCCCCCTAACCTTAATAGCATTTGCATTCTCGATTCCCAAGTATATATGTTTTGTAGCTCTTCTAAATCATTATTTTAACTGAAATTTTATATTTTCTGTTCACACAGCTGGTATTTTAGTGTTCTTTCTCTGTGTTGTGTAATTTGGCCTTTACTGACCAGGTATATTGTTGGAATTTATATTCTTTGTTAATATATACTTTTAAAATGCATTACTGTAAAATTTACGGTGTTAGGAGGTTATTATATTATTTGATTTTTTCTTTTCATGAAGAATATATATAACTTTGAAACTCCCCAAAGGGGAAATTATTTGTGTGGTCTATAAATTTATCAGAGTATACAGTTTCTAGTATATCATGTTTTAACTCTCTAAAACTTAGCAACCGAGCCCTTCTAATGGGGTTAATGCTCAGATTTTTCACTGTATCTTAGAACACAATAGGGCTTGTCAGAGTTTTCTTAGCACCCAAATTTATTTGTTTGGTGAAATTTGATTTTTATTATAGTTGTAAAAATTATACTACTAATATTTCATTTTAGATATCTCTTATAGACCAGTGCTTCTCAAACTGTTTGTGGTAAAGTACCATTTAAAAATTTTCCAATTTATCAAGGACTGATATTTTTATAAAATAACAATACAAATGAATTACTAAAAAAGTAAAATTTTAAGAAATACAAAATATAGGTCCCACCTCTTATTATTATAAGATTCATTGAGGTAAAATTGTCAAGTTTCTATGAAAAATTCTGAACACTTATTTTCAATTTGATTTGCAGAGCAGTAGTAAATAAATAGTTAATGGACTAGTAATGAATAGTTTACAGGTCAGCACTGGTCTGCTGACCATACTTTTTAGAAACATATCTATAGTCTGCCATTTGTAGTGTTTTATGTTAATTTAGAAGCATTAGTCAATATGATGAGTAGCAGCTATCCTTAAAAAATATTTTTGTGTTTCCTTTTCAGAACCGAGAGCTCCAAATCATGAGAAAGCTAGATCACTGTAACATAGTCCGATTGCGTTATTTCTTCTACTCAAGTGGTGAGAAGGTAGGTCATGCAGAAAGCATATACTGAATATTGTTATAGACTTGTTATTCTAATAGAAATATTCCTCCCTCCCCCAAGTGAATCAGTTTTGCTAATTGAATGGAAAAGAATTTCACAGGCCCTAGTGATTCTGAGCTCATTGATTATCATTAGTTATATCAGGAAAATGTTAATGAAATGATAAAGGGAATGAATTTTTAATAATTTTCTTTTTTTAATCTGTCGGTTCTAAAGCAAATTTATATATATAGATATAGATGTAGATATAGATATATAGACATTTATATATATACATCTATATCTATATATATATATATATATATATATATAAAACTTTCTATGTTCCTTATGTGCTTCTGGAGTACCATGTTAGTTGGTTCACTTGTTTATTGGAGGGAAGAAAATGATGATGTTTTGTTAAGTTGAAGTATTGTAGGGAAAATGGAAGTAGGAGGACTTTGCTAGAACCAGAATAAAACTTAAATATTGGAGGAAAGTTTAACCTATCTTTAGCTAGGGAAAGTTAGAAAATGTATAGTATTTCAGAGGTTGTTATAAGGGATCACTATTTATGATATCATTTAAGTCTGTGAAAGCAAAGGATAATTAAAGAAGACTTTATGCTGTGAATCCCCCCTTTTCTCTGCCCCATCAGTCTTTCTCTTCAGAAGATATAAGAATTAATGTTATTGTGCTCACTGGAATTAGCATAGAAAATCAGTTTCTCCGTTTTACAGTGATCTTTTCTTTCTGTCTGTTCATTGTCCCTTCTTCCAACTTCCAAACTTCTCTTTAAATTTTTCCCTTATTGGTTTTAGGTCGGGGAGCAGGGCCAATAACAAACTACTTAATCTTTTTGGCTAAATAAATATGACTTTGAATAAGTTAATTTGATATTTCAGACCTCAGATATCATGCACATATTATCTCAAGTTCTTAAATCCATAATGTCTCTTGATTTCTAACCCAGTGTTCTTTTTCCTTCACATACTATTTACCAGTGTTTAATTATTTTTCATTAAATTTTACTTAGATTATTTTCTTAGAATTTTTTTTTTTCATGACGGAGCCTATTATATGGAAAGGTACCTATATATTAAGTCAGGATTGTGATATACATTCCTACAGATATAATTGGTGTGTGTGTGTGTATGTATGTATGCGGTGTTCAGTGTGTCATAGCTAATGTTTTGACAACTACATTAGCCCTTTAGTGACATTTGTTTTTCAGGTGCCTCCATTCCTTCTTAAGTCTACATGATGCTGGTATTAGGGACTTTAAACTGAACCTCATAAGTGTTTGAGCTCTTTTGTTTCTAAAGCCAATTACTTGGTGCATGCTAGGTTTTCTTTTTAACCTAGTAAATTGCCTGTTATATTTTTTATCTGTTTTAGCATGTGTTTACTTTTTCCTGCCCTTTCTCAAATAAAATTATGGAGCATCTGTTATGTTCACAGCACTCTTATAATGGAATTTTGCATCCTCATGGCTTTTTGTTATTAGATACTAGACATTATAATACCCTAGGGAGGAAAGTAAAGGTCAGAATTATTTGTTCCATGAATCACTGGATTGCATTCAGATTTATTTGCAAAAGTCTCCTTACAAAGCCCTAAATATTTGTCTCTTAACTAATTTATATTGCTTTCCCTATATACCAGATACTGTTTTAGTGCTTTACAAATATCACCTTATTTAACTCTTATGAAGATAAAAGGCAAAAAAGAGGAAAATATCAAACCTTTTGAATGTAAGGCTCTATTTGTGGCAGCACCTAAAGGCTTACCTGTCTGGTTTTGGTTTGTGGAAGCCCGCATCACAGTCTGCCCTCCTCACTTAAACCTGCCTTTGGAGTGACAGTGGACTGACTGTTATCAGTAAATCTCAGAGGATGATTTTCCTCCCTGCTGTTGTCCAGTACTACTTATTTATCTTAAACAAATAAAGAGCAATTGAGAAGTCCTAAAGGGAGATTAACCAGAAGGACAGTGAACCTTTGTCTATTATAAAAAAGGAATATACTTTTTAATATATTAACTATCTCAGAACTTTCTCTTGAGGATTGTAAATTTTACAAAGTGTAAAAAACAAGCCTTTTAATTTTGGGTAGCTCCATTAAAAAAAAAAACAGAAAAGTTGTGATATATTGCTGAAAATAATGATCCTTCCTTATCAAAAAAAAGGAAGATTTTCTGAAGATAGCAGAAATACATAGGCTCAGGACCTCCCATAATACTCCAGCTGCCAAAAAGACAATTTCTTCTTGGCCTATTCATGATCACTGCTTCCTTTTTTCCAAATTGTTCTGCCAGGACCAACCTATCACCATGAGACCAGATAGTAAACTAATAGGTCCCATATGAGAAGGGTTCTGCTCTAGGATTCAGAGTTGAGGTTTTGTTACTATCAGTTCTGACTCTCCAAGAGTAAGTTATAGTGTATAAACTCAGAACTGCTGTTTAGAAAGGGATCTAAATGTCTTATGAAATCTTAGAAATCCTTAAAGACAATTTCTCTCTGAATATGACAGTCCTATATTAGGTAGATATTTTACTAATAAACATGTATTGCCTGTGTGCATATATTAGAAGAGTTTTGGGGAAGGAAATAATAAGTTAATAGTTTGAGATGCCTCTGAGACATGCAAATAGAGATGCCCAGTTGACAGATATAGTATGACTTCATAGTTTGGGGCTGCACACTAAATGAAGGGATGACATTGACAAGGTTGGGTAGTTAGGGTATATAGCCATGTGATAGAGCTCTCAGCAGTTTGGGAAGAAGGGATAAGAGAGTATATTGTTTGAGATCAGGACAGTAAAGAGCCCTCGGTTTGCCAGTATTGCCATCTGGTCTTAGAATATGTTGAAGGATGAGAGCAGCTTTGTTTGAGAAACCAGTACCTTTGGGTAGGATCCAGGTTTGTCTAGGGCAAGAAAGTTAAAAAAAAAAAAAAAAAAGTCCTCTGTGAAGATATTGGGACTTGAGAAACTCCATGAGGAGTTTCTTTTTGGGGTTTCAGAGAGCTCACGGGAAGCTCCAGCAGATCAATTGTAGGAACATGAGCCTAAAGGTGTCTTGAGGAGGCAATTAGGGGATCAAGCTAGGGACATTGTAAGGATAAGAAAGAGAAGAAGGGTTCAAAGTTTCAGGATTATAGGGATGAAAGACTTGGTTAGGTTCCATGGATGAATTCAAGTGTATATGGGAATATTTTGTGATCCTTTCATCGTCATCATCTCTATCATTTTTACTCTTCTAAGCCTTTTCTCCCCTTTCTCTTCAGTCTCTCTACTGTCTGGGTTCCTGACCCTTTCACTCTAGGCTCTGGGTCTCTATCTTTCTGTCTCTGGGCTTCTGCCCGTCTCCTTTGGTCTGTGTCACCCTCAGATTTATTTTCTCTTGTTATCTGGTGTATGGCTGGCTGGCTGTGTCTCACTGGACCCCCAGTTGGCTGTTTCCTATATGGATCTATCAACCTCTTTCTCTGGGTTTATATATCCCTCTTTTGTTGGGTTTCTACCCATCTTACTCTCTTTCTTTGAATATCTGATCCTTTTAAAATCTTTGTATGGATTATCACCTATCCTGAGCCTTCCTCATTCTGTTTCTTGGTATCTCTTTCCTCTTGAGCTTCTTCTACTCCCTTTTTCGAAAATCTTAAATAGAAAAAATTTCATTCACAGTGCTGACTTTTAACTTCAGTCCTACATATATTATATATACATGTTTTATATAGTTGTAGGAATAATGATTTGTAACCTTATTAAATATTTAAGATTTCATAAAATCTTTCCCTTGTTGCCTCATAATATTTGTAGTTATTGGTTACATACTATTCCATTGAGTTGTACTACATAATGCTCTTAACTATTCTCCCATTGTTATTTTTAATTTTAGGATTACAGCTAAACTACCCCAGGGCCTCCTCATAATTTTTGACCATTAGTGCTTTTTAGCTCTGGGTGATGTTAAACTAGGATAGCTGTAATATTTGGCAGATATTTCCACAGACCATGGTTGACTGATATGTCTGTTTTGATGACCTTCTATTTATTGTGCTCTACCCTGCCATTTTAAAGACTTTTCTTTAGGGATTATAAATAATCAGCTTTTAGCCTATACTTGGAAGAAGGAGTAGCCAGTATAACTAGGAGGAGGAATTAAGCAGGACAGACACTAAAGTAGTGACCTAATTAGTCTTAGTCATAGTCTTCTAGTTGGAATCATTAATGTTTGCTATAGTAACGGGAGCATCATGTAGTTAATTAGTATACTCTAGGTTACCTAGTAGCTTTTAGTAACTGATTTAGTATAGAGTAGTAGCACTTTTTCTCCTTGATTAGAGAAAAATGGGATTTTTGAATGTTTTGAAAGACTGGGCCTATAATACTTTAGTAAATAGCAAGTATCAAAATGAATGGTTATTCTTTTCACTATCAGTATTTGGCAGTAGAAACACCTTTTCCCCTAAATGAAATTTTATGAAGAGCCCTTGTTCTAAAGATAGGACAGATAAAAAGCAAAATGTTCCAGTTGAAACTGGAGTGTGGGACCAGCTGATACTGCCTTCCCTGAGTTGCTTACCTCTGTAGAACCATAGACCTCTGAAAGATGTAGTGTGTAAACCACATTGTGCCTTTACAGGTGTCTTAACTTTTATTTAAATCAATTAATAGTTTTAAGAGAAATTTCTATAAGTAACCTTACTAGTAATAATATTTTACCTGTGGTTTGTCATAGATCGATTACTTTAATAAAGAGAAAGCTTTCCTTAAATAAAACTCTTCCTCTGTATGTGAGACAGTATATAAAGCAAGAATGGTAAATTGATTTTATTCTTCATACCAACTTTGTTCTTTTGGTACTAACAGTGTGGAGGGCTGTGAGCAGAAGGAGAAGATTATACCGCTGCTTCTGGAATCGTGGAGAGTGCAGTGATTGATTATGCCTGTGTGCTGCTAGTCCTGGGGAGGGAAGGGTAGGGGGTGAATCTATTCTGAAAAGTAAAGAGCACTGACATTGTAGCTAGAAATATTTGGGTTTGCATCCCAGTTCTGCCTTTGATAGCAGTTTGACTGCAAGATTTTTACTTTTGTACTCCTTTTTCCCTTTCCCATCTGTACAATAAGGATTTTGTAAGGAAAAAAATGCATTAATGCTTATTAAGTTCTTACCGTGGCACCTGACATGTAATTAACACAATAAACATTAACTTACTACATATTTTTATAAATTATTGTTTAATAATAGCAGATATATTGCACTTGCTCTGTGTCAGACATTACTCTATACGCCCTTTACATGTTCTTTATAACTCACTTAAACCTCACAGCAACCCAGTGAAGAATGGGTACTGTTATTGTCTCCGTTTATAAAAGAAAGTTGAGTTAATCACAGTTAACAATATCTACAGCTACTGAGTAGCAAAGTTAGGAGTCAACTCTAGGTAGTCCGTCTCCAGAGCTTGTATAGTTTGCTCTACTATTTAGCATAGAATGTAAATTTCTCCAGAAGCAGCGTATTAGACATGTAATATTTTAAAATATCTTAGTAATAATGACTGTTGAACAAGGGGAGGTTTGTACAGTTCTTTGGAGAACTTTAAGAGGAGATAATAAATGGCCTTTTGCTATCTGATAATAATATTAGTAGCAGTTATAATAGTAGCCAAAACTCATATAGTGCTTACTATATGACAAGCACCAATTTAAATACTTTTATTCTTTTTCGGGGAAAGAGTGTGAAGAAGATTGTTTTTAATTCTTTAAATTTTAGAACTTACCATTGAAACTATCTGGTCCTGAATTTTTGAGGAATTTTTTGATTATGGATTCAATCTTACTTGTTACATAGGTTTATTGAGATTTTGTATTGCATCTTAAGTTGTAGAGTACTTGGTGTGTTTCTAGGAATTTATCTGTTTATTCTCACTTATCTAATTTATTTGACATGTAGTTGTTTTTAGTATGCTTTTATCATCCTTTTTTATTTCTATAAGGTCAGTAGTAATGTCCTCAGTGTCATTTCTGACTTTGGTTATTTGTATCTTCTCTTTTTTCTTTGCCAGTCTAGCAAAAGATTTTTCAATTTTATTGATTTTTTCAAAGAACCAGCTTTTGGTTTCCTTAAATCTACTGGTTTTTGTTGTTGTTGTTGTTGTTGTTGTTGTTGTTCTCTATTTTATTTATCTCTGGTCTAATCTTTATTATTTCCTTCCTCTGCTAGCTTTAGTTTTAGTTTCCTCTTCTAGTTTTTGGGGTGTAAAGTTAGGATATTGATTTGAGATCTTTCTTAATGTAGGCATTTACAGATTTCCCTCTGAGTGCTGCTTCCATTACTCTCATAGTTTTGGTATGTTGTATTTTTGTTTTCATTGACCTCTTAAGTATTTTCTAACTTTTTTTTGTTCAAGAGTGTGTTTAATTTCCTCTTTGACCTGTGTTGGTTGTTTAGACTATATTGTTTAATCCTCACACATTTGTGATTTGTTTTCTTTTGTTTTCCTTTTGTTATTGATTTCAAGTTTCATTCTGTTGTGGTTGAAATAGTTCATAAAATTTCAGTCTTTTTAAATTTATTGAAATTTACAGCCTATCATGCACAATATCCAATTTGCTCTTGAAAAGAATGTATATTCTTCTGTTTGGGGGTAGAGTGTTTTATATATATATATTTGTTAGGTCTAACTGGTTTATAATGTTCAGGTCCCTATTTCTTTATTGCTCTTCTAGCTAGGTGTTCTGTCCATTACTGAAAGTGGTGTGTTAAAGTCTTTATTGTAGAATTGTCTATTTTTTCCTTCAATTCTATCAATATTTGCTTTCTGCATATATGGGACTCTTGTTTAGTGCATGTATGTATATAATAGTTATATCTATCTTGATAAATTAACCCTTTTATCAAGACATCATGTCTTGGGTGCCACTGCCCTGACTAGAACATTCAGTCAATGCCAAGAAGAAATGAAAGCAGATATCCGTGTCCTGTTCCTGATTTTAAGGGAAAAAGTATTTAGTCTTTTATTTTTAAGTATGATGTTAGCTGTGAATATCATCTATCAATAGAAGGGAAGTTCCCTTCTGTTTCTAGTTTGTTGAGCATTTTTATCACGAAAGCTTGTTGGTTTTTTACCAAATGTTTTTTCTCCTTCTGTTGAAATCTTCATGTGGTTTTTGTCTTTTCTTTTATTAATAAAGTGTTTTATATTAACTTTTGGAATGCTAAACCTACCTTGTATTTCTGGAATTCATCTCTTTTGATCATGGTGTGTATTTTTATGTTGCTGGATTTTATTTTTTTTAGAGGCTTTCGCTTCTATATTCATAAGGGATATTGATTAGTAGTATCCTCCCCGACCCCACGACTTTGTCTGTTTTTTGGTATTAGGGTTTTATTGGCCTTATAGAATGAGTTGGGAAGTGTTTTCCCTCTTCTATGTTTTTGAAGATTTTGTGAAGAATTGGTATTAATACTTCTTTGAAAGTTTGGTAGATTTCTCCAATGAAGCATTTATACCTGGTCGCTCTTTGTAGGAGGATTTTAAATGACTAATTCAATTTCTTTGTTTCTTTGTGTGTATTTATATGTTCTATTTCTTCTTTTGTCCATTTTGGTAATTTGTTCATTTTATCTGAGTTATATATTGACATTAAGTTATTCATACTTTGTTCCTTTAAATTCTTTTTTATTTTTGTAAGGTCAGTTATGATGTTCTTTCTTTCATTCCTGGTTTTGATAATTTGAGGGTTTTTTTTTTTTTTTGGTCAGTCTAGCTAAAGGTTTGTCAATTTTGTTGATTTTTTTTTTTTTTAGTGAGCCAACTTTTGACTTTATTGACTTTTTTTCTCTAGTTGCTTTTCTGTTCTTTAATTCATTTACTTCTGTTCCAGTCTTTATTTCCTTCTTGCAGCTTGCTGTGGGTTTATTTTGCTCTTTTTGATGCAGGACAGGGCAAGTTCTCCCAAGTGGCCTTGCACCGAGAGAAAAGTGTTCTTGACTGACAGCAGGAAAGATTTCAAGGGCACGCTAGAGTTAGAGTCAAAAGGAAAGTTTATTAGAGAGGGGGTAACACTCCATAAACAGCATGATCTCTTCTCACAGACAAAGAATGGGAGAGCCTAAGAGAGACTCAGAGGGACAGATTAAAAACAAGTGAGAGGGACTGAGAAAAAGACACTAAGAGGGACAGAGAAGAAGACACATAAAGAGACCCCGAGTGTTTAGAGAATTCAATTTATATATCATTCTTAGTTTCTGTGAATTATAGTTTAAAGAGTCTGTTTACTCCATTTATTTTGATGATATGGCATACAGTGTGAAAGAATAAGAGTATATAGCAAAAAAGGAATGGGTATGTAGCAAGAAAGGCTTACTAGCAATTCCAAGCCTTTGATCCATAGGTTCCCCATGGTTTTAGCTTTAGGGAATAAATGATTTTATTTATTTTGTGTAGGCTGAGACTTGAAGACTGTTTTTCTGTTTTCCCTTTACCCATTTATGGTATGGGTAAATGGTTTGTTAGTAATCCCAGCAGAAATCTTATGTTCTGCGGGTTTCCTGTGGTCTGGCAGTTGGGCTAATCAGTACACTTCAGTCTCTGAATATAGTTTGCTTTAAATTTTACTTCTCTTGCCTCCTCCCTACATTTTTTCTCCTCTAGTTTATTAAGGTAGAAGAAGTTAAAGTTGTTGATATGCCATCTTCTTAATGTTACCTAATGATCGGAGGTTATGCTTTAAGTTCCCATACCCAGTTATATTTTTATCCTTAACCACTGGATGTGTGAGTGGCTTGGATGCTGTTATAGTTCAGGGAGTTGAACCAGCGGCTCATAGCTTGGAATTTCTCCTGTGATTCCTCCTCAGAGGGTACAGCTTTGGGCATTTGTAATCTTTTTGACTTCTAGGGAAGAATGTGATTTTACTTCCTGAGAATTGCTTATGGCTCAGAAGAGTAGCTTATTATTCATTCTGTGTTTATTAAGAGGTTGTGTATAAGCCTTTTGTGCCAGAGGTGCTTCTGTTGTGTGTTGATGTATCAACTGAGGAAATGCTTCAAGTCTGTTCCACATTCTGCTCGGCCTAGCACCTGTGCATATCCTTACTGACCTCTAGAGATGATCCCAAGTAGCCTCTTTTGACTATCTCTTTCCTTGGTTCTCTGTATTAAACTTCTGTGTCTTGTCTTTTTGCTTGTGTCATGGACCTACCAACCTTCTCTTAATTGCTCTCCAAAGAGATCTCCATTGTTTTAGACAATGCCCAAAGGCATAGAGTTCGCCCTAGTGTGTTACAAATAAAGTCATTCTCTTGGTGAGCACATATCCTGCCCTTCTCTCTGGACAGAAAGAACCTCTGTTTCCCTGTGAGTGAAAATTTGCTTTTCCCAGAGTAACCTCCCCACCTTTATGAGTAGGTACTGGAAGAGGGGCAATGGCAGCCCTTGATCTTCACATCTTGCCTCTTCCAGCGTGGGAGCTCTGCCTGATGAGCAGTTGAGGGAGGATGAGTCTCACAGAATCCCTACCTACTATATCTGGAGTAAAGCTCTGACTTACTAGTGGGGATTGGTTAGGAAAAGGGGATGCAATCCTCTGTGCCCAGCTGGAATACATCTGATACAAAATGAGACACAGCCTGTTCCTACTGGGGTGAAACCTATCTAGAGTAGATTGCCAGGTAAAGGTTCCCAAACATGGTGGTAGGATGGCAGGGTAAGGGATCGGTGGATCTTTGCTATTCTTACTGAGATTGATTTCTTCATTTGCTGTATGCCCTTAAAACAATTCCAGTTGCTTTTATTAACCAGTTAAATCACTTGCTAGTTAAATTTTTGCTTTTCTGAGATCTTCTGAGCTCCTTACTCTACCAATGCAGAAATCCTGCTTCCCCTCGACCCCCTTATTATTTTCTACACTTTGCTTATAGACTGCTTATTGAAATTTCTGTGGTATATAGAAAAGGAATAAAATAGAGGCTTCCACCTATAGTGGGCACATACCATAGTGTAAAAGGATAGACTCAAAAGAAATGGTTGAGAATATACTGAATATCTTCTGTCTTTTGCTTGTATACCTTATCAGTAAAGAATTCTAAGCAAGCACAATAATTACTACCACTTTGCTATGTATTTTAGTATATTTGAAAACATAAACCAAAGTAAATATTTTAAAACAAATATTATGCCCTATATATGATAATTTTTATCAAATTCAAATTCTTAGAGATACTCTTTTGGTTAATGTAGAGATTATATAATGCTTTAACTCATGAATACAAATACTTAATATTCTTTTAATATCTCGTGATTTATAAAGTGCTTTTTTCTGTGTATTTTATATTTTTTTCTCATTTAATTATCAGTGCTATATAATAGGTAATAGTATTTTATAAATTTTATCATTGGGAAAATTGAAGTCTAGCGTGATTAAAGAATTTGCTCAGTGTCTCATAATTAGTAACCATGGGAGCCACTTTAAAACATAGATTCTTCTGTAGTCTGTATTCTTTCCAACCACCCATTTTCTCTTAATTCTTAAAGTTTGCTTCATTTCAGTTTACTGGGGCTATATAGTGTTTTAGGTACAAAGACAAAATATAAGGTCTATCTAAATGAGTTTGAGAAGACCAAGAAGAGCAATATATACAATATGCTACAGAATGATACATGGAGTAAGTCTTATTTTTACTATGAACAGAAGTGAGGTATAGAGGAAAATAATAAATTACCCAGAAGACCAGCAAAGGAATTACATAGAGGTGATGCTGATCTAGGGTTTTGAAGACTAAAATAGAGGCTATTTAGATAATAGAGTAGGTGTGTATCAATATCAAAGCACAGGATGTTTGAAAGGCTTGGTGGAGTTAAACAGCATAGTTTTGTGTAGTGGTATTACAGGTATTTTGAAATTTCTGGTATATAAAGTATGGCAGTATGGGGATAGTAATGGGAGGTGAGGGTAGAGAAGTAGAAACGGGTTCATAAGTGATTGTTTTGGTCAAGGTCACCTTTCTATATGAAAAGTACTTTATGTTGTTATTTTTTAATTAAATGAAATCTCAAGTTATAGAAATTACACACACACAAACACACACACAAGCAAAGTTATAGCTAAGTGTATACATAGTCCCTCTTTATGCACAAGGTGATATGTTCCAAGACCCCCAGTGGATACCTAAAACCACAGATACTACTGAACCCTCTATATACCATACTATTTGTTTGTTTGTTTCTTTCTTTTTTTCTTTTATACATACCTTTCACTTGAAGCACTTTACTGCTTCTCTTTGGCATATCTAAATTGCCAGCATCACTACCCTTGCGCTTTGGGGCCATTAGTAAGTAAAATAAGGGTTACTTGAACACATGCACTTTCATACTATGACAATTGATCAAATAACTGAGACAGCTACTAAGTGACTTAACAACAGCCAGGTAGCCTATACAGAATAGGTATGCTGAATAAAGTAGTGATTCTCATCCTGGGTGGGACAGAGCAAGATTGCACAAGATTTCATCACTTTACTCAGAACAGCATGCAACTTAAAACTTAATTATTGTTTATTTCTGGAATTTTCTATATAATATTTTAAGACCACAGTTAAACCGGAGTAACTAAAACTGCAGAAAGTAAAACCATGGATAAGGGGGAGACTACAGTACATGTTCAAGTTTAAAAACTATAACTCCCCCCCACTTTTTCTTCGTCACTTTCTTTACTGTGTGAAAATCACTGATAGCATGGAATTTTATTCACTGAGATAAAGAGGTGGCATAAGTAAGCCCAATTTTATATCTTCCTTAAAACTTTATGTTGATTTCTATCAAAATGTTCTATTCCTTGTTTATATGAAACTTTTTTGATGAAATGCTGACATTTTCAGTGGAATGTGACCTAGACTATATAGGTATTACAAAATTCTTGAAGTGGGTGAATTATCAAGACCTCTTCATAAATTATAAATGTTACAGCATATGAGATGATAATTATCATCTGCTTGAAAATATGAATCTAGGAGTTTATTTTGAATATGAATTACCAACTTTGTTTTTATGTTATTTTAGTATTTTATGAGACTAAAATTTTACATGCATATTGTTAAAAAAAAAAATGAAATAACAGAGGGCAATATTTCGCCCCCCTTAAACTCCCAAATTTCTCTTCATAGAGGTCAGTTTCTTATATGTATATATGAGCACATGTATTATATGTTAATGTGATAGCACACATATTATTTTGGAACATGTTCATCCTCTTTCCCAGCAGTATAACAGTATGCCTTTTTATATCTATGTGCATGGACCCTGCAACCATTTTACCCTATTATTAACATATTAGTATAGTACATTTATTACAATTATTGAATCAGTAATGATACATTATTATTAACTAAAGTCCATAGTTTATTCAGACTTTTTTAGGTTTTACCCAATGTCTTTTCCATGGTCCCATGTAGGCTACTACATTATTATGTTGTTATATCTCTTTGGCTAATCTTGGTTGTGGCAATTTCTCAGACTTTCTTTGTTTTCAATGACCTCATCAGTTTTGAGAAGTGCTAGGTAGATATTTTGTAGGATGCCTCACTATTAGAATTTGTCTGATATTTATATGTAATAAACTGGGGCTATTTTTACCATATCAAGGATACATCCTGTCAACATGATTTGTGACTGTTATTAATCTTGATTACGTGGCTAAACTAGTATTTTTCAGTTTTTTTAATTGTTAAGTTACTCTCCCCCTCCCCTGCCTCTTTTCCATGCTGTATCCTTTGGAAGGAAGTCACTGCACAGCCCATACTTAAGGAAGGAGTTGTATTTCTTAAGGACAGAGTGACTACAATAATTATTTGGATTTCTTTTGCATGAGAGATTGCCACATTTACAAATCTGTTTAATTATTTATATCAATGTGAACTTTTGTATTTTTTTATACTTTGGGTTATAATCTAATACTTTAATCAAATTTTTACAGCTTTGACCATTGGGAGCTCTTTTCAGGTATCTGTGCCCCTTTGATATACCCCCATTAATGTGGGCTTTTGTTTTGTTTTTGAGTATGTCTTTACTGTTTGGAATGTAGATTATTTTTCATTTCTTGCTATTCACAAATCTTTAGCCATCTTTTTTGTACCATGTGCACATATATATATACATACATACATACATACATACATACATACACACAGAATTGTTTTCATAGACTCAGTTCCTAGAATGGCATAGCTCAGTAGAATGGGTGTCTGTATGTCTTCACTTTGGGATGACTGTATTAGCCCATTGACTTCCCAAAAGATTGCAAGAGTTAGGCCTTTCACCAGAAGTGTGTAATGGTGCATAATGCACCATGGCCTTGTTTCAATACTTAGTTTTCTCAGATTGAATTTTCCAACTTCATAGGTGAAAATTGTTATTTTTAGGACATGGTTCCATAGTTTAATTGTTAGTACGTCTGCTTTACATGCAGAAAGTCCGGGGTTCGTGGAGCCATGATCCATGGTCTACAACCATGCCACCCTGAACAAGCCCAATGTCTGATCTTGGAAGCTAAGCAAGGCCAGGCCTAGTTAGTGCTTAGATGGGGAGACCACCTAGGAAGACCAAGTGCTGTAGGCATACAAAAATAAAATAAAATTGTTATTTTTTTATACTTCTTTAATTATAAATGAAGTTGAGCATCTTTGTACGTTTTTGTTGGCCATTTGTATGACCATCTGTTGTCCATGCCCCTTTTTATTTTTTCTGTTGGGATGTTAGTCTTTTTTTTTATTGACTTCACGAGCTATTTGTATTTTAAATAAAAACAAATTAGCTCTTTGTCATATATAAGCAACTTTTTTTGCCAAATTGCCATTAAAAAATTTTTTTTTAAGTAGTATAAAAGTTTACATTTTTCTGTAATTAAATTGCCATTGTTTTCCTTAATAGCTTACAGATATTTTGTCCTTTAGGATTTACAAACACACATTTTGGGGGACACATTTATTTATTTATTTATTTATTCATTATTTATTTGTGTGTGTGTGCGTGTGTGTGTCTTAACTTTAGTCACTTTGATATTTATTTTGTTTGAAGGTATGAGATAAAGATGAAATTTGGTATAATCACTGTTATATGCTAGGTGCTTATCTTCCTTTCCTCATTCCCTCCCCCAGTCTCCAAGCTAAAGTATTATTCCTATCTTATCCCATCTTGGCACACACATCAGAGAAAAGTCATTTATTTTTAAGTAATTTTTTTTTTTGTTTTTCACTGGTCCAAGTTCCTTAATTCTGAGGAGAACCCTGGATTACAATAATACTTTATTGGATGTCTTATTACTGGGCTCTCTGATATATGCTGCTTTGTATCACATCAAATTTTTAGAATTATAACATGATTCTATTTCAGACTGCAGCCTCAAGCAGTTTTGTTTTTTTGAGCTCAAAAATCACTTGGGGATAAGAGCATCATAGTAGTATCTGTTTTTCAAATGTAGGATAGAGTTATTCCAGCTCTTGTTAAGTTGTTGTTAGGTGTGATCAATATTTTGTCACACATATTTTAAATTTCTTACTCAATGAATGGTTCATAGAGGAGTGATTATCATCAGAGAGTAGTTTATTATTAAAAGTGATAACAAGGAAAATGAACTATTGAGAGAAATACTCCCTAAATTGTATATCATATAATTTTTTGAAGATTTCTGAATAAGATATACTTTGTATGTTGCAGTTTCTTTTTAAAGGATTTGTAATAGTGACTCCTTAGCAAATTTATTGGAAGCCTAGTACTTGTTCTTTGAAATTAGTACTTTATCATTATATTAGTAGACTTGTCAGTATGTCTGTTTAAATTATACTTCTATGTGTTGTATTTTTTTATTTGGCTTTTAAAATCTATAGCTAATCTTGAGTATAATGAGACACCTCCAGTGTCTCACTCAGAAAATGAAGACAGTCAAAATGACAGCTTTTTAATGTCAAAGAAACATCTACACATACCTGCAAAACGGATAGACCTCTTCTATGTTTCTAAAGAATATTGCAAGTTTTTGATGATTAATGGAGTAAATAGTTTATTTGAGCAAAAATATAGGCTTATGTTAATCTGCAATATAATTTGAACCCTCATATTTCTCATAGTAAATTGGAACATTCAACCTATTAGCAGATGTGGTTTCATTAACCCTTCTTTGATGTGCTTTGCTTTGTTAATATTATGAATAAAATACACTGACTGAAAATGGCTATATTCAATATGTCAAATGAAGCCTGAAGTACAAAGTAGAGTGGAATTATTTCTACTGTAATCTAATATTGCATTGTTTTTCATTAACTGCATCTTAACATATCTCCTTTTGAGTTCTCTTAAGTTACACCTATCATTTGTTTTTCAGATGAAATACTGTCAAGTCTTTTATTCTACGTACTAACTTGATATTTTGATTTTAATCATATGGCTTTATATTTATCTTTGTTAAATTTTATATTATGAGTTTGGCTTAGCATTCTAGACTATTATAATTCTTTAAATTTTTTGTTCTTTCATTTTAAGCTATTCTCCCCAGGTTTGTGTCAGTCTCAGGTAGTTGTGTTGAAGTTGGAAATTATAAACTGGCTACCAAATTCAACCTCTGATGTGTTTTGTTTGGCTAGCACATTCTGATAATTATTGTTTTCAATTAGAATGCTTTTAGTTTACTTCCTTTGCTATCTGACTTACCAACTACTGCCCCTTACTGCATTGCATTGTGGCTTTACACATTTTCATTTGTTGCTTAACCATTGAAGTCATTTACATTTTCAGCTCCTAGTAAATGAAATCATTTAGGAAAACAGTGATTGGGACAAATGAAGGACAGAGCTAATAGCCCTACAACTAGAAACCTTCCTTGACCTTGGCATTTATTTTTTAATCTTTTTATTCTTCATTTTTGTTATGCTTTTTTAGCAAATGAATTAAATTGTAATACAGTGTTAAACACATCTCCAGGTCATTCATAAATATATCATGATTAATTTTGTCATGATTTATTGAAATCAAGAAACCTTGTAATCAAATAATAGTTTATAAAAAAGTGTTGCTTTGACATCTGTGTTAATGACCTTTCTAACACCTGAGACTCACCATTCCTTGAATTCTACTTAACAAGCAATCCCTTTGACACCAGTTTAGCATTCTATTTATTTCTCATTATTGGACCTCACTTTCACTTGGAACTGATCATTGTCTAAATCTTGATCTCTAAAATTTTAAGATAAGTCTTCAGCATTATTCTTGCTACCTTCGGTTTTACATATGACCTCATCTCTTTACCAAAATAGGGTCCTCAGAGATACACTCATTTTACCTACAGTTCTCCCTAACACCTAATCACTTATTTTAGATGTACAGGAAGGAAAAAAGTATTACCCTTTTCTTTCTAAAGATGGTAATAGTTAAAATTTTAGTAGTATGTGCCAGGTAATGTGCTTAAAGAACTTTATATGAATTATTTCTTATAATCTTATGATAGTCTTTTAAAGTAGATACCATTATTAGCACTGTTTTACAGGAAACTGAGGCTTAGAGAGGTTAAGTAACTGCTCATGGTCATATAACTAGTAGTAGCAGAGTTAGGACTTCTCTTTAGTTTTATGTGACTCATGTTAACCTTGTCTCTTAATATTACTCTACATAACTTCTCTGTGTTCTTGTTCCTCTCTTGTGATGTTCTTGAACCTTGCTTTGTCAGTTATTCTTTTTTTACAGCTTTATTCTATCCATTCAGCCTACAAATAATTTTGGGTCTCTCTTAGCCACTAAAGATACAGACAAAAAGCACATCAACAATTTTTCTTTGTGCTTTCCCTCAAGGTGCCAGCTCCTAGCTCTCTCCTTATTTTCAACACTACGGATTTTGTAAGAATTAATTAAATTAACTGCCTCCTGTTTCTCACCTGCCATTTCATGAATCGTGATATATTATTATATCAACGACTGCAGTCCTTATCCCTCTTGCCATTGAAATTCAGCTTTGGATCTCTTGATGATAGTCTTTTCCTTGCTTTTTTATGCCTTTGGCTCTTTTTCTTAGTCTTTGCTAAGTTATTTCTAATGCTATATGCTGTGTTTTTCAGGATTCCATAGTCGCTTTCCCCACTCTCTTTTTGTACACACTCTTCTCTAGGTGAGTGAGTCTGTTCTCATAGTTTCAGCTATTGTTTAAATCTCTAGCTGTACTTTACTCTTATTTTCTGAGTTTTGACTTGACTTGTATTTCCAACCACCTATGGAATATAGACACCTAAAATGTTCTGTGATTCATTAAATAAAAGTTTAACAAATTTTCTCTCTCACACCTTTTTGTTCTCCATGTTTTCTCTGTCTTGTTACTAGCCTAGTTGCCCAAGTTTAGAGACTGTAAAATTAATCCCAACTTCTTTGTTTCTCAGGATCTCTATTATTCCTATATCTAACTTGCCAATATTCCTGTTCCCACCCAATTCCCCTTTTTAAAAGTCCTATTGCCTATGCCCTTCTCTAGGCTTTAGATTCTTCTAAGTTTCCAGGTGCTCAGTTTTCATTCTCACCTTCCCAACTTTCCCCCTCTCCATACCCACTTTTCATAGTACTGTTTGAGTTAAAACAGACCTTTCAGGCTATCACCTTAATTTTTAAAATAATACCTATTGCTTGTGAACTTAAATTTATTCAGCAAATATTTGCAGAGTACCTATTTTGAGCTAGGCACTATTCGCAGTGGGGATAGAGCAATGAACAAAACAGATAAAAATCTTTTATGGAGTTCAGTCTAGTCGGGAAGTAAACAAAAAGTAAATTATGTGGTTAAAAGTGGTATCATGTGAAAAGATTAAGTGGAGAAGTTGAGAGTATGGGGTACAGGAATTGAGCTGCATTGTAAATGGTGTGATTTAGGGAAAGTGAAACTTGAGCAAAGATTCAAAGGAGTTGAAGCAAGTGAACAATGTGTATAGCTGGTATTAGAGCATTCATTAGACTGTAAAAGGGTAAAGAGGGTAGCAGGGAAACCCTGTAGGAGTATATTGCTATAATTTAGGTTAGAGGTGATAATGACTCAGATCAGGGTTGTAGCAGTGAAGGTGGTAAGATGTGGATGGATACTGGATAAATTTTTAAAGGTGAAACCATTAGTATTACACACACACACACACACAGATTTGCAGAATGTGTGTATGTGTGTGAGGGAAAGAGGGGAGTGGGATATTAATGATTATTCTAAGGTTTTTAGTTTGGACAATATCAAGTAGACAATTGAATAAACTAGTGTGGAGTTAAAGGCAGAAGTCCAGGATATGTATGAATTTGGAAGTCGTTAGTTTATAGTAATTGAGCTGTTAAACTGGTTAAGATGATCAAGGGAGTGAGCTCACATAAAGAACAGAGTACTGATGACTGAACCTTAGGATTCTCCATTTACTTAAGAAATAAAGAATAGAAAAAAACAAAAATGGAGAGCAAGAAGTTGTCTTTAAGGCAGGATGAAAACCAGAAGAATAAAGTTTTCTATAATAGGGGTCTCCAACCCGCCGGCCACAGACCAGTACTGGTTTGTGGCCTGTTAGGACCCGGGCTGCATAGCAGGAGGTGAACAGGGGCAGGCGAGCAAGCAAAGCTTCATCTGTATTTGCAGCCACTCCCCAGCGCTAGCATTACCACCTCAGCTCCTCCTCAGATCATCAGGCATTGGATTCTCATAGGAGCACTGGTCTCTGGTGCCAAAAAGGTTGAGGACCACTGTTCTCTAACCCAAGTGAAGCAGGTGTTTCAAAGAAGGGAACATGATCAACTATGTCAAATGGTAGTACTAAGCCAAGTAGAAGACAGAGGTTAAGATGATGACTAAAAGTTGGCATTAGAAGCAGCAGCAAGGGAGATTACTGATTTTAGTGAATAATTCTGTGTAGTAGTGGTGGTTAAATTCTCCTGGAGTAAGTTTTAAAGAGAGTAAGACAATACAGGTATTGGGAAAAGTCAGTTTAGACACCTCCTTTCAGGAATTTTACTCTAAAGGAGGCCAAAAATATTGTGATAATTAGTGTAGTTAGTTTTTTAATGATAGGAGAAATAACAGCAAGTTTGTTTACTGATTATAATGCTCCCACAGAGAACAAGTGATGGAGAAAGAAAATTACCGAAAAAATGATTGTGAATAGAAAAAAACAGAAGGAAAAACAGAATAATATCTTTTTATTATTTTTTTTACAAATAACAAGGTTTGTCTTAGAGAGGAGCTTAATCAGCTTTTTATCTAGAAAACTGAAGGAAGAGTGTATGGAAATAGATGCTGGCAGGTGGGTACATGCATTGGTGCAACCAAGGTCATCAGATGAGGGTGAGAATGGAAGAAGAGGTATTAGAGATTGAAGAGGAGAGAAGAAATCAAGTAGTTTGAAAAAGTGAATAGACTAGGAAAATGTAGTATGTTTGCTAGGCTCATTGAATTTCTGGAAGATGAATTTAATGTGAATTCAGGTTTGGAGCCATATACATCTCTTGAGTTCAGAAATGGAATGGATGGAAAGCTGCACTTAACCAGGCTTGTGGTTTATCAGACAAGTATGACAGTAGGAGAATGGTAAATGCTAGAGCAGACTCGGCAGTTTTTATCATAAATTTACATTAATCATAGTAAATATTTTTGGTTTTGCAGGCTCAGTGGTCTCTGTCACAACTATTCAAATCTGCCATTGTAGTCCAAAAGTAGCCATAGACCATATTTAAGTGAATGAGCGAGCATCACTGTGTTCTGATAAAACTTTATTTATAAAAACAGGCAGCATGCCTTTGCTTTATTTTACTGACTCCCATGTTAGAGAGTGAGGGTAATGATAAATTATAGAATTTAAGCTGAATATGGAGAGCAAAGAGGAGAGAACATGAAAGAGTGAGTGATAGTGAAAAGGTAGTAGGGTCAATGGCGTGCTATCTCATTAAACTGTTTTCTGAGCTCTGCTATACTCTTTGACCCCACATCTTGAATATGGTTTTCTCTCTGCCTGAAGTGTTCCTTTCATACTCAGTTTAGATGTCATCTCTTTTATATCTGCACTCTTACTTCCTCTACAGTGGCTACTCACATACATTAAATACATTTAGTGTATTTCAGCATACACTAAATGTTCAATAAATGCTGAAAATTGAAAAATTTCACTTGTAGGTAAGATAATTTCAAATTGGAAGATTATGAAGCTTGTTTACCTGAAGATTTTCCCACTCAGTAGCCAATTCTACTCTTGAACACAGTGATTCTCAACTTTGTTTTCTGCTTCAGTTTACTTATCTGGTATTGTTCACATGTTCAGGATAAGGTTAGCACTTTGTTCCTCTTTCCTACTTGGTACTTAGTTGGAATTCCCTTCTTTCTCTCCAATGATCTTGGATTGGTGTCTTAATGCTGCTGAGAATGGATGTTTAAACATGTGACCTGCAATAAACTTGTGAGTATGGTAACTTACTGCCTTATAAGTTATTCTTTTTCTTTCAGTTAATTATAGAAGACAAGTGGTTGTTCTAAGTATAGACTATTAGATAACTACAGTCTTTGGTAAAGGTGAGAAAAATTTTGAAGAATATCTAGTCCAACTTTTACATATAGTTGAAGAAACTGAAGCCTAGAGAGATGCACACATTAGTTAGCAGCAGAGGTAGGGCTAAAAATGCACATTTTTAGCTCCAAATTCAATACTCACTTTACTACCATGACACCTTTCCTGATAGGATATGAGGGCATTGATTCTCAAACTAGAAAATATGAAATTTTGTGACAGGTGATATCTTTTAAAATATATAACCTGAATAATAGTTTAAATATGATTACGAATCTTAACGATATTGAAATTACTATGTGTTTTCCATGAAATTACTAGTAAAAAGGTGTGGTAGATTGTTTTATTGTTACAGTTATATTCTGAATTAATGTTGTATAATTAAAATTGAACACATTAATCTTTTTTTAAAATCTGAATATGTGAATTTATAGAGCATTCTTATTTGAGTATTTAAAAACTGGTTTCTAACCTTTTTTTTTTTTTCCTTTATTTGTTTTTAACAAACTTTTCAGAAAGATGAGGTCTATCTTAATCTGGTGCTGGATTATGTCCCGGAAACAGTATACAGAGTCGCCAGACACTATAGTCGAGCCAAACAGACGCTCCCAGTGATCTATGTCAAGGTATGTAAAAATGGACCAATTTCCCATTTTGGAAAGTACTTATCATCAGCCAGGGAGAAGGTTGGGTGTGTTTTAACTATAATATCAAATCTATTACTGAGGGGAAAAAGCTGCACAGTAGTTATTAATTGCTAGAGCTTCATTAAATTCTTACACAGTTTTAAAGTACAAAAGCCTTTACCTTTTAAACTTTCATGACTCAGGTATTAAAGATACTTGTCACCTTTCTGACAAGTTAATTTTTCCATGGACAATTATGGACTTTAATTTTGGTAGCCTTGACACCTTTTAATTTAATTTCTGATACCTTTATTTGCCACAGACTGAAATAAGAGCAGACATAGAAAACAAAATTATATAGTTGTAAGTATTATTAAAGTCAATGTTTTATTGCCATTTATATGTACATTATATCTGTAGCTGAAGTTAAAACTTTTGATAATTTTGTATATGCATAGACTATCAAGGTGTTATTTAATTTTTGGTACCTAATATCAGTGTCATCTTGTTTATTTGATAGAACTCATGACAGAGTGGCTGGAAATTTATCCAGCATAATTGTGAATAAACATCAGTGACTGTATTTGCAGTATGTCCTATACATAGTTTTAAAATTTGTTAGAATCAGGATCCAAGTAAGGTTCATACATTACAATTGGCTGTTGTGCTTCTAATGTTTCTTTTAATCTGTAACACCGCTCTCGCTCTCCTGCTTGCTCTCTTTAATTTGGTTGCTAAAGAAAGAAACTGGGTCATTTGCTGTATAATTTTTTTGGTCTGGATTTTGCTGATTGGATTGCTGTACCCTAGTGCAGCGTATTACTGACCTCTGTTTCCTGTAATAGAGGTGATTAGGTGAATTTTTGTAGGAATCAAGACTGCTTCATATATAGCATTAAGTGCTTTCCTAAGGAAAAACATAATGTCTTTCTTTTTGTGATACCTATAGCCATTGATGATAATTGCCTAAATCCATTAATTAATCAAATGTTACAAAATATTGATAATGTTATTATTCCTTCTTAAATTATAAGCTACAATAGTTCCATAAACAGAAACTTTCCCATGTCAGCTATTTGATTTTTCTGGGCTACCATTTATATTAGAAAGACAAGATATATTTTTGATTATTTTCCTGTGTTTACCAAAATTTATAATAGTTGGTTCCATAGCATCCTCTAAAGGTGACCAGTGAGGTTTTTGTTTTTGTTGTTGTGTTTGTTTAAAAGCTTCTTGCATGAGTTTTATTAATCTTCGATAGCTTCCTTGCTTTCTAGCATGACAGTATTCCAGTTTCATCTTATACATTTCTTTCTCAGACTTGGAATGAGCCTTTTCTTCAAGGAGAGCTTATTCTTTTAGTGGGAAATGGTATTTAGAGGCCAGTGTCTGGATATTAGGGGTACTAATAGTTCTAATTACCATAGTGTTGGTTATTATTTTTAGATCATTTTAGTGAACAGAACTAGGAAACATGTGGATAACTTTTTCAAAGATAAAATGCATCTTTTTTTTTCCTTTTCAAAAATAAATACAGTATGAGTTCATATTGATGTTTCTAATTAAATATTGGGGGGGGCTTAATAATCTTTCACCCGTATTGCCTTTTTTACACTAAAAATTCCATTTTTCAATGATACCTTAATTTCTTGTTCTATCCCACACTCACAATAGTCTTGGGATAACACTACCAACATCAGCTGAAAATAATTTATAATCTTTTTGCAACTTTTTTTATCCTCATGGTATATCCCATTAGATATGAACAGTCAAATTTCTCTATTTTAAAGAAACATTAAATAATTCCTTGATGGGTGATTATGCCTCAGTAAGCTTTGTTTCATTTTACTTTTATTGTAGATTGTGTTTTAAATTTTTTAAGTTAATTGTACTTTAACTTTACATCAAAATAGAAAATATTTACATAGTTTCAAAGGAGAATCTACAAAACAAGGTATATACAGTTAAGTAAGTTTAGGTTTTATCCTCATTTTCTCTACCCTGTTCTTTCCCTTCCCAAGTTAAATAGTTGAAGTTTGCCCTACCATTTTTTAAATAAGCAAATATATATAATTATTTTATCCCTCATCTCCTTTTTAGGTAAATGGTTACATAATATATATATTTTCTCTACCATGTTAAATTAAAAATATGTTCTGGCTATCATTCTCTATTATAGATAAATAGATATAGCTATTTTGCCTTTCTTTTTACAACTGCATATTAGTCTGTTGCATGGCTGTATCCTAATTTATTTGTTTCACCCTTCAGTTGTTTTGATTTTATTTGTTTAATATTACAGATGACATAGTAAAGAACCTTGTGCACATTTGTCTGTATTTTTGACAGCATATATTGGTTGAGATCTTTGGCATCTGTATATTTTAGAAAATAAGTTTATTATGCATATCAAAGTTGGCATACATAGAAAAATATAGCACTCCCTTTTCCCCTGTGTGAAAAGAGAATGTTTTTTTTCATATAACCACAGTCCTTCCAGAGTCAGAGCTATTGGCCTTGGACATTATTCTTTGAGGACACAAATCTATTTTATGTTTAAGGGTCTGGAATTGACAAGTTGATTTCATTCACTTATTCATTCTGCACAATTTTATGAAAAGTATTGTGTGTGTGTGTGTGTGTGTGTGTGTGTGTGTGTGTGTGTGTGTATGTATGAGATAGAGAGAGAGAGAGAGAGAGAGAGAGAGAGAGAGAGAGAGAGAGAGAGAAATATTGAATTGGGAGATGGAAATAAAAGTGATAAATACACATAACTTTTGGCATACATGTTACCAAAATGGCAACTATAGTTCTTTGTGAATTTTTGATTTTCACTTTTTCTGAGGGAGTTGAGTATGTTCTTTGACTTTATTCCTTCAAACCTCTTTCTTCACCCCTTTTATAGTACTGGTCACTTTGTAATTGATGATAGTTAGATATAAGTTTTTGAGCACCTTTGCTTTTCTGATGCATCTTTTATAACTAAGTAGGTTTTAAAATACAATTTTAAAACATATACCTGGCAAATTATCGTTGTAAACTTGAATTTTTTTAATTGAAAAGAGATGTTTATGGACAAGATCTGGGTATACAAGAGAGCTGGATGCATTTTTTGCATTGTGAACAAAATTGTTACTCCATTATTTGTTTTAAAAAGGTTTACTAGTGCAAAGAGGACATTGGACTTGAGTTAGATTTGATAACTTTGTAATGGTGTTCATTCAAATTATGTTCAAACTGTTAATTTGGCCTCAGTTACCTCTTGTAAAAAAAAATTAGGATAAATATATATCTCACAGAGTGATTGCATTAATAAATGATGAAACAGTTTGATAGTACATGTTAAGTAAATCTCAAATTTTAAAATGTGTTAAATATCTCTGAGTTTTTCAATGTTTATCATTCTGATATTTTACTTAGTGATAAGCTATATAACAATTATAGTTTTACACTTTTAGTTAATAGAATAAGAATATGGCAAAATAAAGAAATAGTAATTAAAAGAAGTGTAATTATCCAAGCCACTACAGAATATTAAGTATGTGATATTGGCCAAATTGCTTAACCTCTGTGCCTCAGTTATTTTATACGTAAAATAGAAATAATTGTAGTACCTACTATGTAAGGTTAAAATGAAATCATACATACAAAGCACTTAGAATAGTGCCTGGCACATGATCAGTATTTTTCTTGTTATTGTTATCCTTCTAATATAACAAGCCACTCAATTAGCCTATAAATATACTTTTATAGAGTCAAACAAAAAACGATATAAAATTGCATACATGGAGATACATCTTTCAAATTAATGAATACAAGGGGAAAAAACACACTTTAACCTTATTAAACTCTTAAGCATTTCTAACAAAAAACAAACAAAACAAAACATTTTTTCCCACTAATTGTTGCTCACCTAGACATTAGTGTCTTGACACAGAGTTAAAGTCTCTCCTTTAGTATATCACTGTCTATAAACTCAATTTCTTAGGGGAACTTACTTTCTTAGTGGTAGTGAATTAAACTCTTAGAGCTCTGAGAGTAAGCTTAGGACTTGGAGATTGATTCTATGAACAATGATACATTAATATAATTATGAAGCTTAAAATCTACTAAATTTCTTAATTCTAACTTTGTCAAGAAAATACTGACCTAAATGAGGATCTTATCTATACATTTATATCATACTTCATTTTAAAGAAAGCTTAGACTTTTTCAGCTTTGGTTCATTATAATAAGGATGTACTGAAATTCAACTGTCTTCAGTTTTCATAGTGCTTGTTTGAAGGAAGGTAGGTCCCATGTTAACTTTAATTAACTATGTCCTAAAAGTAACATTTAAAATGGTGCCTTATTTCACCTATAACTTTTGACTCCCCCCCCCCCCAGTCTTAACTACTATTAGCCTACAGTTGACTAGAAGTCTTACTGGTAACATAAAACAGTTGATTAACACATATTTTATATGATATATGTATTATATACTGTATTCTTACAATAAACTAAGCTAGAGAAAAGTACCATTATAATTAAGAAGATCGTAAGGAAAGTACACTTTACTATATCATTTATTGATACTATAAGTTTATGTCATTTGTTTACAAGATAAATCATCAGGCTTTCAGTACCTACATCAATATTGTTTTATATGATACAAAACACTGTAGACATATGTATTACTAACATTAGACATTAAAAATGAAAATATAAAAATAAATGAAAATAAAATGTGAGAAAATTTATATTTACAGGTAGAATGATTCATGCACTGGTAGCAAAGAAGCAGCAATATGATAGCTTTATGGTAGCCTGGTGTAATTGATAATGCTGTTGCTTTACAGTAGTAAGAAAATATCCCCCCAAAATTCCAGTATATTTGTTGGGGAAAATCCACATGTAAGTAGACCTACACTGTTTAAACCTGTGTTGTTCAGGGTCAACTGTTCTCACTTTCTTCATAAATTCTCTCTCTTCCCTGGTCAGGAGTCTTATTTTTATTTCCATGCAGATGCAGTTTCAGTGTTGTTTTTCTTTTAAAATGAAATAAATATTCTTTTAAGTTAATGTCAGTAGTTAGCTAGGATCTGTTTTTAAATGGCGTTTTAAAGTCTATATATTTCTGAAGGATAACAGGAAATTTAATGATGCTGTTAATAGGGTTACTGATTCTTGATAGATCATTGATTATAGATTTTCTCAGTTCACATGTGAATTTTTCCAGGCCTGTGTATTAGTAAACTCTGGGGCTAACGTCTCAGAAAATTATTATTCTAAAGAAGAAACGGCAAATATTTTTTTTAGTGATGAACTTAAAAAACAAAAGACTTGGCTTTTGGTCTAAACTTCACTGCTTATTAGTCACATAATTTGCAATCTCTCTCTGAGCTTTTTATCTTTTTGGAAAAACAAAACAAAACAAAACACCCAATCATAGCAGGCTTGTTGTGAGATGTTAGTAAAGTAAAAAATTATGACATGTTGTAAAATTTACTTTTTTAAGATATTAAAGGGTGTGATAAATATAACATGGGGTTAATGAAACTTTAATTAGCTAATTAATACAAACATGACATAAAACTTGTTAAAGGACGATTAAGTGCTAATAATCTCCAGCATTTCACCTGTTTGTTAATCTGTTACTTTATTTACTGCCTAAGGATGCTAATTTGTTTGGTATAGAAAGTATTCAATTAATTTTTACTATTTATTCCAGTTGTATATGTATCAGCTGTTCCGAAGTTTAGCCTATATTCATTCCTTTGGAATCTGCCATCGGGATATTAAACCACAGAACCTCTTGTTGGACCCCGATACAGCTGTCTTAAAACTCTGTGACTTTGGAAGGTAAGCTAACTCTCTTCTCCCTTTTTTCCCTCCTCCTATTTCACCCCTCCAACTCATAATGCTCTTTTTAAATATATTTCATTTATAATGTCAGTTTAAAAATGCTGTATTCCTTATTCAAAGACTATAAACTAATGCAGTTTTTTGTGAAGGTAGTTTTGGTAAATTTTGTCAGAATTAGAAATGCATATAATTTTTCACCCAGCAATTGAACTCCTAGGAATTATTCCTTTAGAAACAGACATTTTTAAAATAGTGTATATGCAGGGATTTTATCATAGCATTGTTTATAAATGTCTGTCAGTAGGAAAATGACCGTATAAATTATGGTACATACACATATAATGTAATATATGCAGCTGTGAAAAAAAGCATGAGGTAGCTTTCTATGAATTGAAAAGGAATGATCTCTAAAAAATACTTAATTAAAAAAGCAAGGTCAAAACTGTATATGTAGTATTCTTTGTGTTTTAAAAACAGTGTAGTCATGTGTATACAGATATATGTATGGCTTATTTCTGGAATGATATATAATAAATCCATAACATTGATTGCCTCTAGGAAGGGGATATTGGAAGTATAGTATAGATAGGAAACTTTTTCATTGATTGTACTTTTGTATTGTTTGAATTTTTATTATGTGTGTATATTCCTTTTTCAATAAGAACTAATTTTTTTAAAATATTATTGTACATTACTGTGTATCTTTTTAAACTCCAAGTTAATCTCAATTTAGAGATAAGGCAAAAGCTCTAGTAGCAGTATATTCTTCCTTTTCCACTATAATTTGGTTTCTTAGTCTTCCTTTTTTTTTTTCCCTGCAAATTCCAGTGCACTTTCTGTTTTCTTAAACTCATTCCTTGGTAACATTGTGTAATGAGACTTCATCCTTTCCATCTCCATGGTATTCAGGTTCTTGTGCCTCTGTGGTCTGACCTTTCAGCATGAAGTCAAGCCTAAATCCCCAAGTAACTCAGGCAATTAACCTCTCTTCTCTCTGATGTAATCACCTAGAGTAATCACACTCCTCTCACTCCCTGAGACATCTCCACATAACTTGGATTGTCTCCAAATTTTTTTCATTCTCACAAATTCTTACTTTTCAACTCAGCTCTTTATAGATATTGACTCACACTTGCAAATAGCCGTATTCTTACCTCTTTGTAATACTTTTATATCTACCCACAGTTTAAAGTTTAGGTTTAATATAGGATATATTTTCTATACGCTGTCTATTGAGAGTTTTAACAAGCATATCTGCTCTGTCATGAGTTAACTATTCTCAGTCTCACAAGGATGTCTTCTTTCAGACCATTTCCTTTTTTACAGTTTCCTAATTTCAGACACCTATTACAGGATCCAACTCATTTTGCAGGAAGGGGTGAAAGATATTACATCAAAACTCTTATTTGATGTTTGGAACAAAGTGCTACTATTATTATATGTAGGACAAATTGTCCAAATTAGATGAGTTTTATTTTTATGGGATGTACTCCCCACTGAGAGTGACTGATTGGTATAGACTGTAAAAAGACTATGAGACATCAAGTTTAGTAGTTTCTGCTTTTACTGTAATGTCAACACTGTTGTTATGGTTCATTTTATTGGGACATAGAAGTCACTTTGTTCTTATATATTTCAAACAGGGATTTCACTTGTATAATAGCTCATTTTTAATAATAGCTCTGATAACAAAGTTGCCTTTTTGGTTTTTAACAGTTGGTTTTGGCAAGTAGAGTTTGAAATATACTTTAGATCCGTAGTGCCAGGTTGGTGGTGATTTGAAGAAAACAGTGTTATTCCCTTGTTAGTAATTTTTTTACTGGATGAAGAGGAACCTGGAAATAGGTGAAGTGCTGGTTGAGCTTTAGGACCATATGTGACTACCATATTAGATGCTCTCAACCCTCAAAGGGCAATAAGTTACAGCCAGCCTCACCTGAAGAGGTAACTTCATTTAGTAGTGAAGAAATCATTAGACTGTGAAGTTTCTTTATATGATACCTTCTTTATATTATACTGAATTTCTGAGTACATAATTGGAATGTGTCTTGTTAATAAAATCCTTCGTAAAGTAGAAAGGTTTTATCAGTTATACTGAAAAAGTATCTTAATTTTCATGCAGCCTAAAAATAGGGATATATATTTATTAATTTATAAAATGGTTGGTGTGTGTTAGTACTTGTGGAGAATGCTAATAAGTAAACTGCCTCTCACCTTCAAAAACTTGTAATGAAGGAAAAATAAGTTAAGGTCAAGAGTTTTCATGGACCAGGAATAAGTAGAAGAAAAGAAAGTCTAGACTTTGAACACCTTGTGACCACTTTCATCTATCTCTGATTTTCCCATACCTTTACCTCAGAATTCTCTTAACCTTCTTTTATTACTTACTTTTTTATTATTTTGATTTTGTTTTTCATATTCATTTCCTGTATTTATGTCTGCTATTCTAGGTCAAAATAGTTTTCTTCTATAGCAGTTTATTTATTTTGATAATGTGTCGTCAAGATATCTTGAGAGATATCACAAAAGCAACTAATTTTAATTTATATTAATATTAAAATATATGCCACAAAATTTTGTAAGGAAAGTGGGATTAAGAGAACATGTAATTAATCTTAGGACAAAGAGTTAAGAATTCATAAGCTATGAATCATCTCTACCCTAAAGGAGCGTGTCTTGTTTTAATTGGGTAATGGATGTTTGGACAGTTAACAAATTGACAAAGATGGGAAAAATAAAGTAGATTGGTATATAAGCCTTGAGATATTCACTCTGAGTCAGAAGTCAGATTATGAAAAAGTGGCTCAATTTCTTACCCTTAAAAAAATGGGTGAAAAGTATTCATTCTTATAATCTATTACTATGCTTGTTGGTGGGTAGAGGTATCATTTTTCTTCTTTGTATTTTAGAGGTAGAATTTAGGGAACACAGAGAAGAGGGTGAGAAGGAATTCAGCATTTATCCTCTTGTGACTTTTTAGCTCTTTTTTCCTTAGGGTGACAGTTGACAAATGCAGTCTTTAAAAGTTGCTGTTATTTTTTAAATTAATGTTGTGTTAAAATTTTAAGTTTCTTTTGTCAGAAATAATCATAGTTCATGTTTTCTTTTTCATGTTTTATGATTGGAATTATATGCATCTTAGATAAACATTCAGTGTTGTGAATAATAGCAGTTTAGGTTCTTTTAAGGTTTAAATTTAGTTTAAAGAATCTCTGCTTTTTATTTATTTATTTTTTATTAGTGCAAAGCAGCTGGTCCGAGGAGAACCCAATGTTTCGTATATCTGTTCTCGGTACTATAGGGCACCAGAGTTGATCTTTGGAGCCACTGATTATACCTCTAGTATAGGTAAGTACTGAATCTGAATGTAATGGCTATCAATTATTGTCTTGTTTTTAGTAATTTACTACTATTAATCTATACTTTTACTTAAATATAAAGATAGGTATGCCCTGAAATACATTTCTTTTTGACGATCGATATGCAAAAATGTGTAAAATGTAAAAAAAAAAAAATTGCCATTTAGAATTTGAAATATATTTACTATCCTATTTTGAGATTTCTTGGATTACTAGAACAATAAAGCTAATCCTTTGTGACTGCTTTCTTTATGATTACATTTGTTTTTGACTTTCAAATAAATCCTTTTCTTTTCTTATTTTTTTTTTAATTTCCCTGAAATACTTCTGAGCATGATCACCAGTTGGAGAATTTGCATCCATTAAGTTTATGATGAAAGTAATGAGATATGACCATATTGCTGACATTATGCCATCTCAATTGGTAATTTAATTTTAATTCAGGTCAAAAAATAATTCTAACTTTTTCGTTAGTATTTTGGCTAACTCCAAAATACTAACGAAAAAGTTAGTATTATTTTGTAGAATTCTTCACAAAAATCAGTCATAGAAGAAATTGCATGGAGATAATTTACTCAGTCTTCATTGACTATCTCTTTTACCCCATTTTTGCCCACAAGTAGGAGTGAACATGGAGAGTATGATCAGCTAGATATGGACAGGAAGCTAATAAAAGAGTTACAGCCTTAGGCAAGGTGTGAGTGGAGATCACAATTATTTTATTGTTAACATATCATTTCTGAAGATAATTCCTTAGTCCAAAAACAGAAACAAAAGCATACAAATAACAGACAGACAAACAAAAGCCCCTGGTAATAGAAAACTAAGAAAAAGCAGAACTTGGACAATTTGTGTCTTTTGATACAAGTAGAAATTCTCCAATATGAACAAACACCACTAAACAGAAACACATCACCATTGTTATTTTGTCAAAGGACAAAATGCTAAGGGGACAGCAGTTTTGCCCACCATTTCTTTTGTACCACCAGTGCAAATGTGAATACAGTGAAAAAGGCAGATAACATCTTAGTATTTTTAGGAAAATAATTGCTTTGCCCTTCAGAACTCTGAAAACATCCTGGAGGCACAGGGCTCTGTAGACCATACTTGAGATCTGCTGTACTAGAGGAGAAAAAGTATAATTCTGTTGGAGGTTGGGGGAGAGGTATAGATAGATATGGGGGTTAGTGGGGAGATACACTCCAAGTTTCACCATGTCTACATTATAGGATGTATGTTAAGGAACAAACGAGAAAATAGAAAATGATATTTTGATTGGAGTAGAACTGGATTTGAGGTCCAGGTTTATTACTACTTAGCTAAGCTGTAAAGTGGAGATTACTAACAGTTCTGCCTACCTTTCTGAATGGCTGTGAGGATTAAATAAAATGTTAGTGAATGTACTATAGAAATGTAAAGTAGTATTTTTTGTGTGATATTTTTAACTCAAAAGCAAATTTTACCAAAAGCACATTTTAGCCCATTATCTTTAGAGATGTCATTTGGTTTTCTAAGTGCTTTATATTTTATTCAGATACATGCTGCTGATCACCTGCACACCAGATACTAAGATAAGTTGTGCCTAAGTAAATGCAGTTTACTTCTTTTAAAAAAAGTTATAACCACATCATCTGACACATTAAGGCATCTTTATATAAAATTTTGACCCTTTTAAGAATGCATTACTTATGCAAATGTCCGTGTGCCTAGCAGCTTTTTGGAATCTTCTCATGAAGGAAAGCATAGTCTGTTTTCTCTATTAGGAGCCAATTCTCTGGCAGGGTTTTAAGACCCTGCTTTCCAGCTTGGCATGGCTAAAGCCAAGATTCTGACTTCTGATTTTCTAGACTTAGGATTCACTATATGCTACTTGTTTAACTCTGGGACCTTCTGAACCCAAATAAGCCTAGATATGGCCTCCCTTTTTTGACTTAGAATAATTACCTCTTAAAACTTTGGAAGATTTGTAAACAGACAAAAACAAAGGTATATAGATGTGTACTAATACAGGTACATTTTAGAAGTATTTTAAACAATGATGTTTAAAGTGAAAGAGTAGCTGGTTCTGACTAAATTATTATCATATTCGGATGTAACTAGAGCTAAGACTTGACTAATGGCTCTGCTGTATTGTCTTATTGAGAAATTGAAGGCTGAAACAAATAGCTTCTTTAGGATAAGAAATTAAGCTTACAGACCTTTGAAGAAACGTTATTCTGTGATAATGAGGCAGTTATTCAAGTTACTGGTATCTTGATTGGGAATTGAAGTTGGGTTCCAGGCCTGCCTCGGTTATTCACTAGCTTGATCTTGGACAAATCACTGAACTTTATTGTCCCTTAATTTCTTTATCTGTGAAGTATGTTAAACTAGATGGTCTTGAAAGGTTGCTTTTACCATGAATTAGAGTTAAGTGGGAAACAGAATACTGTTTTGGCTTAAACTCCAAACAACCAGAAAATTCAATATGCCAGAGCACTTATTTTTTCATGCCTTCTGTTCAGTTCTGTTTTGTTCTGTTTGAAGAATATCATCCATTTGTTCTGTGGAGTAAGAAAAGAAGATATTTTGGTATCTCCTAGAAAAATCAATGATAAATATCTTTGTTTTAGTAATTTTCCTAAGTTAACATGTATTGAAGACCACTAGTATATTTGTCACCTGAATCTTTTTATTATTAATCTTCCATGACAACCACTAAGCAATAGTATTCTTAGAGTGTTACTCCTTGTCTCCCATATTTGTAGCTTATATTAATCCTGCCTAAGAAAGTGTTTCCCATGGTTTGTTTTTTTGTTTGGTGTGTGTGTGTGTGTGTGTGTGTGTGTGTGTGTGTGTGTGTGTGTGTGTGTGTGTGTGTGTTTTAATGAAACTGTAATTATTACCCTGCAAATTTTTCATCTGTGTCTTCTGAGATGAAATTTTTCTTTTATAGAGGCAAGAAGTGAGTGCATATTTATTACCTTTCATCTAGTTAGCTAGGTAAAGGGATGTTTTTAAATCTAGATCAAAATAAAGCATTTACATTAATAAGGCAATACATCTTTTCCACTTGATTTTAGGCATTAGTATTACTATTGGCCTTAAGTAAAGTAAGGATTTCCTAGCAGTTTTTCATATTTGCTTCATTTAGCAATTACCTAATATGTCAAGGATGGCTTTTTCAATCTATGTTTGCAAAATAAGTGTCTTCATTGTCATTATTTGGAACTAGACAAATTTAACTTGAATTTCTTAAATGAATCTTATTATTTTTCTAGGTTGAGTAAAACTAGTCACTGGAGCAGGGGTTTCCAGTCCCTCTCGATAGCACATCTTACCACACGAGAGCACTTAAAATATTTTTTGTCTTCTTGCCATTCCACTATTCTCCTTCCCTACTGGTAGATGAGAAAGGCCAGAAGTGATTTATGTTCATCTCCCTAAAGCACTTGATTGTTCATTTAAAAAAATAAATAAATAAAAAACAACCCAGCAATCTTTCTAGAAACTGAAAGTTAGCTTTTCCTTATAGGAAGTCTTACTCATGGGCTATAAATGAATGACCATATCATTTATCTTCTCATTGGTAATACTTTTACAAGAAAGAGAAAGAGGGTGTTATTAGTAATTATCCCAGGACAATAGTTCTAAATGAGGACTATTTATGGGTAAGCAATAATGTATGCTTTAAAATTATTTTTACATTTATTAAATTAATACATTATTAACATTTATTAATTAAATATTTTTAGGTTTTTTTTCCCCTCAGGGATTGAGGTTTCCACTTTGACTTAAAAGTGAATTATTTTCCAGTTTGTGAAATTAAGTATATTCTATCCTCACATCATTTAAAAATGATATGTAATATATTTAAGTACATTTTTCTATCAATGTTACAACATAAAAGTCAAACCATTTAAAGTTCTAAAATTGTTTCACAGAATTTGCATTGGCTTACAATTCTCTATACAGGAGATTAAGCCCTTGGTTGTTGCTACTCTGTAAGTACCTGCTAATTGCAGGAATTGTGTCACTTTGACTTATTTTTAAGTGTGGCAAGTATATAATCATGCCCTATGTTTTGGTACTAGAATTCCCCTGTCTTGGTTGTTGAAGACTTGAACACCTGATATTTGATAATTAAATGGACTTTACCTCTTATTGGATTATTATTGGCCTTGTTTCATTTTTAGTAAATTTAACACTTAATTTGAAAATGGATTAAAAATAGTTTGATGACTTTTTCCTCTGTTTTGGAATGGGCAATCTTTTGATTGTGATATTTATTCTCTGATCAAAGTAAAATTATAAAATATATACAGATATTTTTCAACTTAACTTTAGCTAAACAGTATTGATAAGCTTTTGTTTTCTCTTCAGATGTATGGTCTGCAGGCTGTGTGCTGGCCGAGCTGTTACTAGGACAACCAATATTTCCAGGGGACAGTGGTGTGGATCAGTTGGTGGAAATAATCAAGGTAAGAAAGTTGAATTGGAATTTTTTAACTGGAAATAATATTGTTGTTATTCTAAGAATGCATACATGTACACAACCATGAAAAACTTAAATGGGGAGAGTGATCCCAGATCACATAGCAAATTCAGCTATAGAGGAAGTGTAAGCACACAGCCTTTCAGCTTCTAATTGAGTTATTCTACTGTTGTATGATCCTAGAAAAGCCATTTTGGATATCTGATGCAAAACAAACAAACAAACAAAAACTTAAAAGCTGCAAGATCACTAAAATGTATATAAACTGAATAAGAGCACAAGCTATGTCTATTTTTGCTCACTTGTATTCTCGGCTCCTAATACTTTATTCAGTATATAAATACAAAATGGAAGCATGAATATCTATATGTATGAATAGACCACAGAGAGAAGTAGATTTTTGACTCATAGGTTTAATATAACTGTATGTATTAGGTCTGTTAACACTATTATTAACACCATTTTCAGAATATTATCTTGGAATTAGTATTGTTCTTAAGAACAGTAGGGGTGGGATTTTAATTGAGTTTTTAAATGTATTTTTTAAAGTTTTTAATATTTGAGATCTTATCCCCCCCCCTTTTTAAAAAATCTAATGTCTTTATATTTAGGCCACTAGATTGGTTCGTTCTAAGGTTATAGTTTGGCCAAAGCAACAATACCTACAGTCTTTTGGGCGTTATTCTTTATTTTCCAAATGTTTAATAGAAGTATAAAATTGAAAATATTCATGGAGGCCATGTAGTCCAATTCTCCATCCAAGGCAAAAACCTTCTTCTATATTCCTGACAGAAGGTTTTCTAGTGTTTTCTTTAATAGTTCCTGCCATTAGATTGCTAATTAGGGATGTAGACCGTTCTGTCTCTGGACAGCTTGAATTTAGTTTTGATTGTACTGAGCCATAACTTTTTGGTAGCCGTTACCAGTTATACACAGGGCTGTGATTAAGTTATTTTAAAATCTGTGTACTTAAGTTTATAAAAAATATGTTGCTTTTGATAAAGTGATTTTGCTAGATGTGGTTTGCAAGTGTGGTTGAAAAAAATCAATGTGTGATCAAGAATTTTCCTTATTATCCATATAATTTCTTATTGTTTGCACCTGAGACAACTATATATTTGCAATCTTTTTTTTTCCTTTTTGGTAACCATCTTTTAGTTTCAAATTGAACGTTTAACTTTTGTTCATCAGATCTACTTCCTTCCTGGTTCCCACACTACCCTCTCAGATCTCAGATCTAAATTCAGATATTTTGAATTTTTTTCCCCAAAAGTCTACATATTTCCCATTATTCAAATTAATGTTCTGATATAGGGGTTGGCAAACTTTTTCTGTAAAGGGCTAGATAAAATATTTGGGGCTTTGTGGGCTAAAATGCAAATCAAGGCTATCATTGAGATATATATTAACAAAAGAGAAAACAAATTTCCATAGATTGTTATATGGATGAAATTCAAAATATAATAACTGTACACTTTGTTTTTGATAATATAGCCTAATAATTAGTAGAATGGAGTTCTTTTGCGGGGGCTCTCACATTTCTCTTAATTGGAGTTCAAAGTTCATGTTCCCTATCATCACATTGATTGCAAATGATTATCTATAAAGTCAATTCTTAGTTCATGGGCCCTACAGAAACAGATTGGGCCATAGTTTGCTGACCTCTGCTGTCGTGCAACCATTGAGCATGTCTTCTGTCCCCACACTTTCACTTGATGAACTTAAGCTCACTATACAATTCTCTGGGTACATTCCCATTCTGTTAGTCATATATGTTTAGCTTATTTGAATTGTGTCATTTCTCAACTAAATATAGTTTAGCATTGTTGTTAATTTTAATCAATTCATCCATGATACAAATGAAATTGCTCTGAAGCCAAGTACACATCTATATTAAGTTCATATCTCATACTTGCCACTCACTTGATCTTATAAAACTTTATGTTGAACTTTTGTTACCACTTTTTGTTCAGTCCTTGTAATACAGTTTTTTGCCAATATTGATTTGTGCTTATTTATTAGATTTTAGTAGAAACTGTTAGTTTGTGATTGATGGTTTAAGACTTTATTTTCATTCAGGGCTTACTTTTCGCAAATTGGTTTGTGATCCATTTGTAGCAGTAGACCAATTCTAAAACACTCTTTCATTTATGTGTTTTCTTGTCATCTTGCATTTATCTGTAAGGAACAGAGTCATCACCCTACTATACTATAGTTCCAAGTCACCGTCTATAGATATTTTGAAAGTGATATGAGATCATGGAATTAGCACCCCAGGGCAATTTGGAATAATCAGCTTCTTTTTGGAATAATCAGGTCCCTTTTACATTCCTAAGTGTAACTGCTCAGGATAGATAAAATATCAGTACTAGCTTCCCATCCATTTGGTGAGCTGATGTTGTACATTACACTGAGGTTAATAGACATTTTGTCATGAGGGTGTGTGTGTGTGTGTGTGTGTGTGTGTGTGTGTGTGTGTGTGTGATATAGCTCTAAATCTTAATGAATGGTGGTTAGTAAACATTGTAGGGGTTATATGCGTGTTTAATCTAGATCTAAATCTTGTTGATTCTGTACATCTGTTCCTTAAATATTGAAAATATGTGATGCTTCGTTGAAATAAAATTTATAGCTAATTCTGATTTAACTGTTACAGTTTTTGTGATTTAAGTTGTAAATCAGAAAAGAGCAATTGTGTAGGTTAGCTTTCGAAGTTAAATGTTATTAAGACATTTTATTTTTTAAACAGATTCTGTTACTACTGCTAATCAGTGCTTCAGGAATTGATTTGAATTTACCATGAAAGTGGTCTCAGGTTCCCAATTCAATTCTTGATTTTTTTGAGATAATAGTCATGAACTATTAGTCCTTACCTTATGGTAACTAGGGAATCCACGTTAATTTTCTGCTCTTTTTCCATTTTTCTTTGGAAAAACTTATGGCGATTCCTCTGGAATATCTGGGTAGCTAACACACCCCTATAAAATAGACTCTTCCCTCTGAATTGAGTTTATGCAAAAAATTAAACAATCTTATAGCAAACAATGAGTTTTATATGTGGTAGACTTGCCTCATTATTTTATTAACTCTATGAGCAAGGACTTTGTTTTATTGTTATGTTTTAATAACCATGGGCACCAAAATAGTTTTTCATAAAGACTTGAATTAAGCTGCTAGACATGGGGCCCCAGCTCCTGGGCCACAGATGGGTACCAGTCTGTGGCCTGTTAGGAACTGGGCAAGAGTTGAGCAGGAGGTGAGCAGCAGGCAAACTAGCGAAGTTTCATCTTTATTTGTAGCCGCTCCCCAGCGCTAGTATCACTCATCTTTATTTGTAGCCGCTCCCCAGCGCTAGTATCACTGCCTCAGCTCTACCTCAGATCATCAGGCATTAGATTCTCATAGGGGTACTGGTCCCTGGTGCCAGAAAGGTTGGAGATTGCTGGTCAACCATTGTTTATTCATGAATTTGGAATTACCTGGAAATTAATAAGAAAAGGTAGTATGATGGTTGTATATGTTTATTAAGTTTTATTGGCTCAGGTGTTCATGCCAGTATTTATTGCATGAGTAACACAGTTTTATAAACTGAACTAACATTATTTCATTCTAGCTAAGTTTTTAAAATCTCTTCCCTCCCTGCCCTCTAATAAGACTTTTGCAAAATATTGAGAATAAGCTAATAGTATAAAGCAGGACAGAACTGAAAGTCATGAAAAATCATTTCTAAGTATGAAGAGCACTTAATTTTCTGAGGTTGATTTCATGCAAAGGATTATCAGTTCAACATTTCATTATGCCAGTTAACTTATGAATATTAAAAAAATGCTTGGATTTTTAAAATCATTTTTTAAAAGAAATTGTATTAAGGACTTCTCAGGTAATAAGATTTTGTTTCTTAAAATTGTCCTTAACATACTAGTTAAAATAATACCAAAAATTATCTAATGTAGTTTCAGATACCTGGTTAAAAAAATAAGACTTTTTGGGAGAACTTCTACCAAGAATTTCACAAACATCAGTTTAGTGATATAGCATTGTCATTTTGGACCTCTGCTATCAGTCACACCAATGGGGTTACTTAGAAAAAAGAGTCTTCTGAATGCTTGGAGAAGGTAACATTTTTATGATGTTTACTTTTTAAATAATTATATATGTTATAATTTTATATGCTCAATGCAGAATACTGAGAAAACACACATACAAATACAAAGAACAAAAGCAATTTCTTACTACTCATGAAAAATAACTTCTATAAATATTTTTATAGATTTTTCTATGCATATATGTTTAAACAAAAATGCCATCTGTTTTATAGACTTTAAACTATATTGTATTTCTCACATAAAGTATATTTTGACTTTTAAAATGATTGCTTAATTTTGTTGTATGATTATATTCTGAATTTCATAATTGATTCTGAGAATAATATCATTAAAGTTAAGTGATATATTACTGCCTTTGAAAATAAATTATATGCAGTATTTAGCTGCTGAAGATTTGATCACTAATTCTCTTATATAAATGACAAATACCCACCAAATTCCCCAGATGGATTGAAGTAGAAGCAGTCTAGCGATGTTCTGGACCTAGGAATGCTGCAAGTTTTACTAATAGATTCTTTTTCCCCTCTAAATTTTAAAAATTTCATGTAAGGAAAGGTGAGCTTCAGTCCAGAACACAATTTCTGAATTAAAATATCACAAAAACTAAAAGTTTGAAAGAAACCAACCATTTTGTAGAATTTCAAGTTTCAAATGTATTAATGTTCATGGAGATATGCTTTAATTTATTCCATGAACATTTACTTATGCTTAATAATAAATTGACCATAACTTTCTGATGGAAGAGTTTTAGGGCAGAGTTAGTCGCATCATTTGATGATAGAATTTCTGTATAGCTTGTATGGTTTTAGGGACTAGCCTTTACAACTTAGATTTATCTCTTAGAAGAAACATGACAAACATATAGATGCTTAAATTATTGCAATAATAAAATTGTTATAAGGCAATTAGGGTTACTTAATTTCGTTATAAAACAACTTCATAAACTATTGTTTAATTTTTTCAGCAATAATTACTCAACTTGGATATCTGTGTAGATAACTCTTATATAGCTAAAAGCTAGTAAAATCTTATCTCTAGCAGAAATTAAAAAAAATTGTAAGTAAAAACAATATGATTCAAATTATTTTTTAATTATGTTATTACAGCTAAGTAGATGGACTTCATTTCTTATGCTGCTTATCAATGGAAAGAGTTTTTGAAGGAAATAGATTTAGCAGTGGAGAGTGAGATCAAGGGGGAAGGGAAAGGAGACAATTTTTACTTGTTTACCGTTCTGTGATACTGATTTTTTTTAACAATCGTGTATATGTTTTGCAATTAGGGAAACTATGAAAAAATAGATGCTTTCAATTGTTTTGTGCTAGAATCTTGTTAGTAAACAAAAACTTTTAAGTAAAGTTGAGAGAGCCACATTTTGTTATAAATATTTGTCTAAATACTTGTTTTCCTGGTCTGCCAGTTTAACTGATGGCCGGCTCCTCAGAAATGTACATTTTCAGATACTGAGAAACTACTGCTAATCATAAAGATGCTACTTAGTGAGGCCTTAACTCTGTACGAGGTACTGCGCTAATAAGCACTTTATGTACATTACCACATTTTATCCTTATATTAATCCTAGGAAGATGATGTTGATGATTACCACTACCATCGTATTTAGGAAGAAATCCTTTTTGGTAGAAATCCTTTCTGATTCATCTTTAGCTAAATTGATACCCTCTATTCATGAGCAAGGAAAGGGGCTATAGAAGTAACTAACACCCTTGAACATGTTTGTGTCTTTCCACAGTGCCAGGTTTATTGAGTGGAACCTTCTCAGATAAACCAGTCAGGTATCCATGCAGGTTAACACACAATACACACAGAGGGGAAGTACAGAGTCTTATGTGACAGGGCATGGGGATGAAAGTCCTTATCATCTCCAAAGCGAGTTTTGTTGGCTGGAGGTATTAATAGTACACGTCAGTCAGTGTTAAGCCACCGGCTGTGATGGGCAGAAGGTCAGTGTTCATCTCTCAGCATACCCATTTCCTGATCTCTCAGTTCAGGTTTGAGCATCATCTGTATGAGGTGTTCAGGTTATATCGCTCTTATAAGGTAGACTCTATGTTTATTGGCTCCTGTAGTTGGGGGCTAAGACTGCTGATGTTTCTGTAGTTTGGGGTATTGTGGTCACACCCTAAGAGAGTTACCATTATTTGCCAGTTGACATTACTGCCACAGCTCCTATGGATTCCATTTGGTAAAGTCCAAAAAGTCCTCAATTCTTTATGCTATGTACATCTATTCATGAGTTTTGTAGATCTGGGAAAAACAATATGCTATCCTTAATATCAGCTTAATAACCAGAACCCATTAATTCATATTTATTATAGTAATTTTTAATTTATATTTATGTTAGTAATCTTTAAAAGTGACCATAAATTAAAGGAAACAGCACCTAAATCTTATTGTAATGAATATTCCTATCAGTTTGACATATCTTTGGACTAGGTTTAATTTTACTTCATCTAAAGCAATCAAGGTTATAACAGTGGAATTCTTTGCTTTTAGATACAACTCAACATTATTTTCACCATCTTTGCTGAGCAAACATTTTAGATTTTTGGTTATCTCCATATCATGGTTTCTTCAGCACCTGTGTGCTTATAGTCTCCTGTTTTAACATTTTTACTATCAAATAGTCTCAAACAGAGGGCTAAGATATTAATTTAATCAGAGTTTAATAAGAATAAAATATTTTTCTTAAGTTTTTTAATCAATGAAATATTTTTGCTAACATACATTGGGAGTTTAATCATATGTTACCTGGTGATATTCTGTTCTCATAGAGTTCTTGTGTTATTAAGAGACTTCAAAGGACAACATATTAAACTTCTGCCCTCTTTTCCCACTCCCCAGAATGTGTACATACACCCATAACACATTGTGTTACAGATTTTTACTTGCAATATATATTATATGTACTATATAAACAATATTTGATTGCTTAATTCAAGGGTTCCCAGCCCCCAGGCCACGGACTGTTTTGTTTTGTTTTGTTTTTGCGAGGGATAACAATTTATTTTTACAAAGGATCCAACAAGCAAATTTGTTTCCAGGAAAGGTAGAGATTTGTACTGACTACGGTGCAGCTACCAACAGAGTATACATGGCCTTGGCCACTTTGCACCTAGTAGCAGGTCAGACTTGCCATGGCTTAGCACATTACAAAACACTGTTAGGAACGGGGCCACACAGCAGTAGGTGAATTAGCAAAGTTTCATCTGTATTTGCAACTGCTCCCTAGTGCTAGCATCTCCAACTCAGCTCCATCTCAGATCATCAAGCATTGGATTCTCATATGAGCTTCAGTCCCTGGTGCCAGAAAGATCAGGGACCACTGGAATTTATTCTTATATTATTTAAATTTCTCATGTTTATTAATGATGAGAGAAGCAACTTTTAATAGCTTTTGGGTCATGGACCACTTTGAAAATCTGTTCATAGCAATAGACTCTCCTCTATAAAATAGATACATGCCAGAATTTTACATAATATTTGGATATCCTTGGGCTTTCTGAAGCTCATCCAGGAACCCTAGGTCAAGAATTAAGCTTTAAAGGCTGCAAGCAGCTGAATTGCTGAAGTTTGGCGACCTCTGGTGTTGAGCTGTTAAAAAGCAAGGTTATGAAAAAATATTTGTATTTATTGTAAACACTTGTAAAATACTTGTATTGTTTTTACCAGATTCTTGGCTTTATTTCTTTGAAGAAATAAATCATAATTCATGATCTGATATTTATCAGTGTGTTGGTAAATTTTTAGTTAAATGAAGTAAAAAAGTGTTAAACGTGGATGTGACAGGACACAAAGGAGGTGATTGATTATACTCATAAGGGATGAACAGCATGTCCAAAAGAATGTGCAGGCTGATCTCTGAATCTTTGGATTTTTCTACCCCTCACTCCCAAGTGATTTAATGGTGGACGAAAGAATATTTTTGTTTCTTTGTTTGTTTGTTTTGCAATAAATAGGTCTTATTCTAATAAATCACTGAGAATACGTACTCTTCCCAGTGGTGTGATAATTTTTAACATCTCCCCCAACCTTTTTTGTTGTGTGATATTATACTTACAAAAAAGTACACAAAACATTTATGCAGTTTTTAGGAAATCGAGGAATAAGGTTTTTTTTTTTTTTTGAAATATATCCTTAGTCTGAAAGTCTGAAAAAATATTATTTTTCTATCTCTTGAAATTTAAGGGAACCCTAAAACTTGTTTTGTGTTTGAAATGATAAGATCCATGTCAAAACTTATTTTTTATCTATAAAATGAAAAGGTACAATTATACTATTTCAACATTTCCAAATATGATGTATAATTTAGCAGGAGTAAATCGAGTAGGAATATACTCTGAACCTAATAAACTTAATTTAAAACCTAAAGATATACTCGAAAGTAGAAGTAGGATAGTCTATTAAAATGCCTTATGTTTGTGGTATTGATACATTCAGAATCTTTGCACTTTATTATCTGTCATTTGTTTACTTTTAGCCTTTAAGTTTGCCATCATCCATTATCTAACCTTTAGTCTCTGTTACTGCTCACTTGTTAACAGTTATCCAAATCAGGCTGTTCTCTACTTCATACCTAGTATGCGGAATTCTGATTCATTTGTTTTCTAGATTCCTTAAATAAGATCAACTCCTGTTGCTCCTTCTAGAACCCTTTCCAGAATCCCTTCCTCTCCCCAGTGCAATATAGCACTTTCACTTCACACATATTTCTGTGCTTATTTTATTATACTGGTTTTAAATGATTATAGTTGATTTATGTATAAGTCTCTCTGCCCTTGAGCTCCTTGAGGATGGGAACTCAGTAAATATTTTGAATGAGTGAATGGTTTAAGAAGCTTAAAAAATATCTTAAGTGCTTCCATTAGGTTTTACCTAGCATTCTTATATTCCTTGGCATCTTAAATCATACCTTTGTTTTCTTAAAGACATATATATTTAAGAATTCTGATTTTAAGGTTTGATAGACTGATACTTTTAATGCTAGCCTTAAAATAGCAACATTAGAAGAATAAACATCTGGTTGTATTTAGTATGGTTAAAGCATCACAAATTACATAATGGACTGTTGTTTTACTTTTTAAATAACTTGGTAGAGATGTAATTTACATGTAATAAAATGAGCCATTTTAAGTGTACAGCTTAATGAGTTTTGACAAACATATAACTACCATCCTGGTTAAGATCGAGGGCATTTCCATCACCCCAAAAATGTTTCTGTATGTAGCCTAGAGTGACCAAATATCCCAGTGTGCCCGGAAATGAGGGGTTTACTTGGATAGTCTCAGGGCAAACCGGTATATAGTTTATCACTCTTTTCATTCTCCTTTCCAGTCAGTCTCCCATCTTCTGTCTCAGGTGACCATTGGTTTGCTTTCTGTCACTACATATTAGTTATTTCTATTCTAGATTTTCATATGAATGTAGTTATATAGTATGTTTCTTTTGTAACTGGTATTTTTTGTTCAATATCATGTTTTTGAGATTCACCCATGTTGTTTGCGTTTACCATCTATTTACTCTGTTTTATGCTGAATTGTTTTCTATTATATGAATATATCCCAATTTGTTTATCCATCTGTAGATAGACGGTTTGACTTGTTTTTGTTTTTTTTACTGTAATAGGTAAAGCTTCTATGAATGTTTGCTTACAACTATTTTTGGGTCTCCAGAAATATATTTATATTTCTCTTCAATAAAGAAGTAGAGCTGAAATTGCTAGTTATATATAAGTGCATATTAACTTTATAAGAAATTTACCAAACTGTTCACCAAAGCAGTTTTTTTACTCCCACCAACAACATATGAGAGTTCCAGTGTTCTGCATTCTCATCAACACATAGTATTCACAGTATTTTAAGTTTAGTCTTAAAATTACTTTTATCATGAGGAAAAGTCCCTCTTTATTTTTGTTTCCTTGTCCTGAGGTCTACATAATCTGATATCAATGTAGGCACTCTATCTTATGATTATTGTTTTTGTATAGGTATATCTTTTTGCATCCTTACGTATGAGTCTTTATATTTAAAGTTCGTTACAGACAGTATATACTTAGACCTTGTTTTTATTGAGTCTGACAGTTTCTACCTTTTAACTGGAGCATTTAGATCATTTACGTTCAGTGTAATTATCAATATGCTTAGGTTTAAGTATTCCACCTTGTCGTTTCTCTTTTTATTGTTCCATTTTTTCCCTTTTACTGCCACCTTATGGATATAATGAGTATTTTTCCCTGTTGGCCTTTTGAAGCTATACCTCCTTGCATTTTTTTACAGGTTGTTCTAGGATTGAAAATTGACATCTTTATCACAGTCTACAAATAATATCACTTAACATACAGAATAAGAATCTTACAACCGTAGATTTCCATTTCCCTTTCCTGTCATTTGTGCTCTTGTTATTATTTTGCTTTAAACACTCAGTTGCTTCTAGGAAATTTAAAAACAATGGAGAAATATCATACATTTAGCCAGATATTTACCATATTTGGTGCTCAGTTAGTCCTTTAGATAAGAATGTGCATTTGGAATCCTTTTCTTTCATCCTGAAGTGCTTTCTTTTAGTGAAAATCTCTTGGTGACAAACTCTTTCAGCTTTAATTTGCCTAATAATGTCTTTTGAAGGACAGTTTAACTGGATATAGGTTTTCTTGGTTTCAAGCTTTTTTCATTCTTTTTTTAGGAAGATCGCTATTCTGGTTTGCATTCCTTCTGATAAGTCAGCTGTCATTATTGTTATAAGGTACCTGAATATAATGAGTCTCTTTTTGTTTTGGGAAAGATTTTTCCTTTATCAGTGGCTTTTATTGGTTGGTCGTGACTTAGTATGGTATTTTTTAAATTTATACCGCTTGGGGTTCATTGAGCTTCTCATTGAATTCTTATCCAGTAGTTTTTCTGCATCTGTTCCCCAACTACCCCCTCCCCTTTTCAGACTTCAGTCATATATATATACTTTTTTAGCCTTTTGTACCTTCTTGCTTCAGCTTTGATTATTTTTCTTGCTTTTTTTTTTAAGATCACTAATTGTCTTTTGTGATATCTAAACTGCTATTAGATTTCCAATGAAGTTTCCATATCACATGCAGTATTTTTCACTGTACAATTACTGTAAGATTTTTTTTTTTTATCTTTCATATCTCATCACTGTTTTAAAATTCTTATTTTCTAATTCTGTCACCTCTGTCCTTTCTGGATCTGTGTCGACTGATTTTTTTTTCTCTTGCTTCTGGGTCATATTTTCCTTTTTCTTTAAAAAGTATTTTGTTTTTCAGTTTTCTAGTTGTTAACACCTGGAGGTCAATTCTATTATCAGTTACTTCATAATGACCAGAAGCTTTTTTTTTTTTTTTTAAGTAATGCAAGTCTTTACAGGGCATTCAAAATTTATTAAGCTGCTGATGCAGAGTTATACAGAATTGCACTACTTTATATAAGGCTTTTAGTTTACATTTGACCACCTTAATATAGTAATAGCTCTCTGTTAGATATGTACAGTATTTATATCCAAAGCAATTCAATAACAATAATAGTTTCTGTAACCTAGGCCTTGCTATTAAAAATTTTTGCAATAATATTACTTACAACATACATATTCATAGTACTTGCCCATCGTTTTACATTCCAACCAAAATTCTACACATGTAAAACAATCACTAACAAATACTAAATTTGTGTATTTGATATTGCAAATATACTTAAGCACGAGTAAGCATGAGATTTACATTAAGAACCTACAGCTAAGGAAAACTGAAAGTGACTTATCAAAACCGCTGTCATTAAAATAATTTTTACAAAAATTTATAAAATAATTTTGAGATTTGTTACAGTCTTTGATCGTGTTAAGCTAACTAGATACCTATATTTCTTCATATTATTTTTTTGCCTAAAATCTATTATAATAACAGTTCAAGATATTATTTTTACTTAAATTTTTTTTTAAGTTATTAGAAGTCTAACTTTTTAAAAAACTTTTAAATACAGCCTCATGACCTTATTATATACATAACATATCTTGCATGACTCAAAAGGATTCAGGTTTTGTTTTATGGTATAATCAATGGAGTTTAAGAAAGTGGTTTTTAAAAACTATTTTAAAAAATTTTTGTTTCTGCTCTTAATATTGGGTAAACTACTTTAGGGAGTCAGCTATACATGTATTTGAATCCCATATTTACCACTGACAAACTAACTTTGAGAAGTCAATTTTCCTCAGTTAACTGTAAGTTTCTTTTAAGTATAAAGTAGAGTAATAGAGGATTTGTAAACTTTAAATGAGAAAAGAAAATTAATTTACATAGCACAGAGCTTTTACATACTGGATGCTCAATAAATAGTTCTTCTCATTGTCCTCTCCTTTTCCTCACTAATATATCTTTTAAAAAGAGAACTTATATATGCCATCTCTACTTACTCAGTTCCGATAATTATGGTCTGCTTACTCTTCTCATGACTGATCTTAACCATGGTCAGAAAGGAAGTCTCCATGGGTAGCTGCAGTGAATATCTGTTGGGTTTAATTTACCTGGGCTCATTGTGTCATATGATACCTGCTTCTCTGCCTTTTAAATGTTCCCATTTCTTATTCTTAAAAACATGGTATCATTGTGGGACCTCTTCCAATTTTTGGATTTCTGTCTCAGTCTTCTTTTTAAACTTCCTTTTTTCAAAATATTTGTGTACTATGGGTTCCCATCTTTAGCACTCTTCTCCTAAAGCATGCTTCACCCATTATACACAATGTCACAACCTGTACGTCAGAAGCTCCCAAAGTCCTTTTTTTCCAGTCTCAACCTCTTTTCTAGATGATATACTTAGTATTACCACTTGGTGGAGAACTCCTCTGGGTTCTCGAATGTCTTAAATATTGTTTACTTTTCTGCCTCTTTCCTTCGTGCTTAATAGCATCAACATTTTTCACAACTTTCAAAAAATTCAACCAAGTTCAATAAACAGATTCTTTGATATCGTCTCCTAAAATTGGTTTGCCACTAATAGGATTTAAATGATGTCCTAACTCTGCCACTGATTAGTTCTGACCTCTGAAAAGTTGCTCCTTTGGGGCCTCAGTTTTTCTCATCTCTTAAATGTTTGGATTAGATCAGAGGTTGCTAACTAAGGCCCAGGAGCCAAATACAATCTGCTGCCTATACTTACAAATAAATTTTTGTTTATAGCTGCTTTATGCTGCTGTGACAGAGTTGAATAGTGACAGAAGCTCTGTGGCCACAGAGCCTAAAGTATTTACTTTCTTGCCCTTTGCAGAAAAAGTTTTCGGACCCATGGACTAGGGGACCTCCCATCTAGCTTCTATCTCTGTTAGCCAGCCTAGGGAGAACCTGATTTTAAGATGAAAGAATAATAAAAAGAATGAAAAAAAATGATTTTAGTAGTTGAATATTTGGCAAGAGAAATTAAACATAGAACAAACTACAACATCAGAATCTCTGTTTCCCCATCTAATAACCTTAGTAATTGAAGAACAAAGGAATAGGAAAATCTCTATTACCACTTCGTAGTGACAGGCTAATTTATTTGGTTAAATTGCTTTTAAATAATTGATAGTGAATAGATCAATGATTTCATTTACTAGTCAGTAATTAAGCTTAAGTCACAAATATTCATATTTTGAAAGTAAAGAACACAGTTAAACTCTGACCACCAGAATGATAGTGTATGGTAAGTATATAAAGTTTTTAACAGACTGCCAGAGTGTTTTCTGAAGTGCTTTACCATTCCACTAGCAGTTTCATTTGCTCCAAATCCTCACCAAGACTTGATATACACAGTCTTTTTAACTTTAGCCTTCTTAGTAAGTGTGTAGGTAGTGTCTTAACAGTTTTAATTAGCATTTCCATAATTATTAATGATGTTGAACATCTTCTCATGTGCTTATTTGCCATTTCTGTCTTTTTTAGTAGTGTCTGGTCATATCTTTTGCCTATTTTTATTGAGTTGTCTTATTTTTGAATTTTAATAGTCCTTTGTAGAATGTATATTTTTCGAATGTTTTCTCTTGGTCTAGTAGGGCTTTGTTTTCTTAAAAGTGTCTTTTGAAGAACAACGCTTAAGATTTTGATTAAGGTCTGAAAGTTTTAATGAAGTCTAGAGAATTAGAATCAATGGGAAAAAAAAATACTGCATTTCTTACTTTGCCCTGACTATTCACTGGTTGCCACTACAAATCAAATATGTATCATTACATTCCACTCGTTTAGTGCAACTATCCTTGATTTGTAAATGGCCTAATATTTTTTTAGCAAACTTATTTTCTACCAGCCCCCCTAGAGTTATAATGATGAGTAATGTATGTCATTTTTTTTTAATTTCTCATTTTCAGTATTTAGTGTTTCTTCCTATTCGTCCTTCTTGTACAGACATGTCTGTGTACTTTCCTTTGCTCTGTGCCTACTGCAGCTCTAGAAGCAATGAAGTGCTCAATATATTTTTATTCTGTATTACAGTTATACTTTTTTTCATACACAAATATATAAGTTCATCATACAAGAAATCTTTTTTTTTTTATCCTCTTTATTACACAGGGGACAACACTAAGTATTTAGTGATTGAATGAAATTATTGATGACTGTTTGAGTAGGGTTCTCCTGATTAATTTTTTAGTGATAAAACCTTTGGCTATACTTTACTAAATGAATAAAAGGTATTCTAATTTCAGATACCATCATTGCAATAGATTGTTTTCTAGATAGAATGAAGATACCTGATTTTTACTTGAATTTTTTTTTGTGATCTTTTTTTACAACTCTGACTTAACATTATTATTGTAAAAGTCTGTGCAGGGTAGTATAGCATGGGTCTGTAGTCAGTTAAAAATTAAGTCTTTGCCAAAGTCTACTCTGTTTGAGTTATATATTTTAAATCTTTGGAATTCCCTTTCCAATGAAACCAATACATTGAAACAAAGACTACATATGTAAGTGTATTGGAAAATATGGCAATAACTTGCTTTCTTTATCTAGGTCCTGGGGACACCAACAAGGGAGCAAATTAGAGAAATGAACCCAAACTATACAGAATTCAAATTTCCTCAAATTAAGGCACATCCTTGGACTAAGGTGAGTCAAATAGAGTTTTTATAAAAGCACATTAACCAATAGTTAACTAAAACTTGATTTCTCGCTATTCTTAAACTAAACTATTTTGATACTAGATAGCTTCCTGAGTATACAGGACACAGCAGTTCTGCATGTAGAGATAGTAGGAATTGTTGTACTTCAGTGTTTCATTGACTAGTTTTATGAACCCCACTCATTTTCTGTAGACAGTTTCCAGTATGGATTTTTATTTGTAGGGTGAGGACAGTGTACCTATATCATTAAAGCATAGAATTTCATTAGGAGCAAAATTCATATATAAATTTTGACTACTTAGAATCCAGAAATTAATTTTTTTACATAATTAGAGTGCTACTTAGTTCAGTATACAGCATGTGGAAACATATATTTTATGTTTTTTTTAAACTATTAATATATAGATATAGATGATATAGTGTGTTTTCTTCTCTTACTTTCTTACTAATAATTTGGGAGCAGAAATAAAAGGCAGATTTGATCTTGCTAGGCATATACATTGAAAGCAATTGATACTGAACAGGCTGTCACTAGCTATTGGAGAAAGTGTCACCTAAGCATTAGATGGAACCAGTTCAAATAACATAAGTAACTAATTTACCAGAAGACTTTTTATTTTTTGCTTTAATACTTAATTCAATTGATTTTAAGAGAAAGTTTATTAAAAAGTGAGGTTTTTTTTTAAAATCATAGTTTGATTTGTGAGATTAAGTGTTCAGAGGGAGAAAAAAATATCAGTAGGGTTTATCTAGACTGAATCTCTAGCTTCTTCATTTTATAGATTTAGAAACTCTGGCCAAAGACACTGACTTATCCCAGATTAAATAGGTGGCTGTGACAAAGCCAGTAAACTTCCATTCGTGCTTGGGCGCATGTGCGTGTGTGTGTGTGTGTGTGTGTGTGTGTGCGTGATGCCAGATCTTTTAAACTTCTAGTTATGTGCCATGCACCCCCTCCTATTTACTTATATTTCATTACATATTTTTGTATATAATGCAGAGACTTTCTATGTTTAAAAATGTACATATAATAGTTTGTTTTGAATGTTGGTAAGTTCATTTAATTATAGAGCTTTTAAATTGCAATGAAGTAATTTAGGAATATAAGTGAAATAATTTACATTCCCAGATTCAGAGTATGTCTCTTTCTCTCTCTAAATTGTGTTATGATTCTGATTGCTTTTTTCTTAAGTTCTCATAATCTCATTACTTATTTTTACTTTAGAAAAGTCATCATTACTCTTTTTATATTAGTTAGAATTAAAGACCTCATTAATATTTTAGTGCTAGAGTTATAGACTAGCTTTCACTGACCAAGATGTTGCCCCCTCCCTCTCCTTATTAAATTTATAACAAACACTAAATATCCTGAGATAAACCATTCTTTGATCTTTGTACTTACAGATTTTTTAAATCTGGGTCAGAAGATATTTAGGGTTCCTCACTTGGCTGTAAACTCAGAGAATCCCAGGTGGCCTCTTTGGATTTAGAGGTGGAGTTGCAGTTTGAATCTAGTAAAGTTATTTCAAGTTAAAGTGCTTATAAGTAAGTGCTTTGTAGTTTACTGTGATTTCAGCCATGTTAAGGAAAAGCAAAAAACAAAGAGAATTCTGTCTATTGAATAAAAACAGGGAAATAGTCCAAAACACAAACATTAGGTGAGAAGAGTATAGGTGATTTTATTTTCTTTGTTCTGCTTTTCCATATTTTTATTTTTTAAAAATAAGCATGTTATTTTTATGATGCAAGAAAAATAACACTCTTTGATATAATCTTGTTCATCAGTTTCTGACCAGTATAATGCTGAAATTGAGATCATGAAACCTATTTAAGGGTCCCCATACCCATTTTTTTTTTTTTAAATCAAGACTGCAACCAGTATATGTCATATTCTGCATTCTTCCCCTGGATTATATCTCTTCAATTCAAGTATTAGCCAGATGAAATGTAAGAAATAATTGATTATAATTAAAATGCAGCCAGAAGATTTGTGGTAACTTTATATGCTTTACACCTTCCTTTGCCCTGTGGATTCCTGATGTTTTTATATCTTAGACTAATGTTTTTAAAACTTGGATAATGTATATAAAGCCCCTTTATTTGTTTTCATAGGTTTCCATTTCTATACAATGTGTAGAATGACTCAATTCTCTCACTATTTTGTGTGCTCAAACTACTGTGAACTCTTCATTCATATAGTGTCCCTTGACATAATTTGGTTTTTACTTGGTACAAATGCATTTATTATTACATAAATATACTTATGTTAATTTCTCATTAGTGCACACAACTAGATTGACATTATTGTGGTTGTAAACACAAAAGCAAATTCAGACCCAGAAATTTTATGACACTACTGTGTCATCTAAGACAGTGATCCCAACCTTTTCGGCACTAGGGACCCATGCTTCTGAGAATCTAATGCCTGATGATCTGCAGTGGAGCTGAAGTGGTGATACTAGGTGGGGAGTGGCTGCAAATACAGATGAAGCTTAGCTCACTGGCTGGCTGTTCACCTCCTGTTGTATGGCCTGATTCCTGACAGACCACGGCCCAGGGGTTGGGAACCCTTGATCTAAAGAAATCAGGATGATCCACTATGTACTTATAGATTTTTTAAAAAATACATTATGAAAATATAAAGATTTAAATTTCTAGAGGAAACTCAGTAAGTTTCCTTTCCCGTCCATTATGATAATAGATACCAACTTGAGAAATGTTCTTTTATGCTTGGCAACCAGCAGAGCTTTTTTTTTTTCTTTCTTTCTTTATTTTAATTTTTTTCTTAAGTACACAATATACTCTAAAGAGAAGAGTTCCTTGCCCTTGGATGGCAGGTAAACAGTATGGAAGCAAAAGCTATTTGCCTTTATTGCTGTATTCTGTTAGAATGCCTTTTAGCCCCATTTCCTGAGGCCGTGAGCATATGAACTCTGATTTCCTGTGCTGCAGTGTCGTACAGCTATATTACCACAACTGGGAGCTGGTGTTCTCAAAAAAGTAGGTAGACATAAAGATCAAGGGAGAGAATGTCTTTCATGAAAACGTTGTGGTGAGGGATTCAGATTTGTAGGAAAGGTAAACAAAAACAAAAGCATAGGATGATCCCAGTGTAGTATGTGGCAGGAATCTTGAGAATTTAGAAATCCAGTAAGTTGCCCTGGACTCTTACTTAATTGCCAGAGCAATGTAATTTATTGATAAAGCACTTGTGGTTTAAGTAGGAAATGAAATGGGTGCTAATGTTTTCGAACACAGATCATTCTTGGGAGTTGGAGTGGGAGTGAGGAGGATAAAGACCTCTGTATTGGAGTATACTGTACACTTCAAAGAATAAAAGCCAGATGGGAAGCAAAAGGAACTGATGCAAAAGTAGATTGAGAATTAAGTAGAGGTGGAAATTGGAAGAAGAAAAGCTTAAATTTTGCATTTAGAACATGGAGGTATGGTTAAATGACAGTTAAGTGTGAAGTGAGGATCTAGTTTAACCACTGTTCCTACTCTTTATGTCTCAGGTTTTTTCTTTTGTAATATAGCAATTAACTGTTTTGTTTTGTTTTGTTTTGTTTTCTATGGATTCTTTTGAAAATAGAAAGTATGCATATAAAGGATTATTATTTTATTTTAGTTTTGAATAAATGTAAAGATTTTACCTCCAATACAATTCTGTGATTTGTCCTATCTCTACTGCCCTGACTTTAAGCCATTATCATATCATAGAATTATTAAAACAACCTCCTACCTCCTAACTAGTTTCCCTCCTTCAGTTAGTTTCACATTCTTCACATTCTCATTGCCATCAAAGTTAGCTTTCTTAAAAGCACATGTGATACTGTCACTCTTATTTAAAATTCTTATGATTCCTCATTGCCTTTAGGAAAATTTGACATATATATAATGACAAGGGTGATCATATGTCCCAATTTATGCTTGTCCAGTATAATTATGAATTGCAAGTTCTTTGACTTTCAGGCATCCCAGTTTGGATGACAGATTATACATTCACTTTGTTCCTAATCGTTTATACCTTTCCTTTCCAGCAAAACAAGGGATTTTATTTAGTTCCTGTCATGGTCCTAAGCTTTCCTGAAGCATCTAGTTGATAGAACCTGGTCTCTTTCCCAAGTTCTGCAGCTTCTCCACCCTTAAATTTATATAGTTAGGCAATAAATTTTTAGAAGTTAGTGTTTTGTTAGGGATTTATAATAAGGTTATATTGTAGTAGATAGGAGTTTTCCTCCCATTTTGAGTACCTGATTATGCTTACCTTTTGTTTAAAGTTCTTTAAGTCAAGTATTCTCCCTTTGTCCCAGTGGTAATTAATCCTATGAAGTCAGGTAACTTCTTTGTATTCTTTCAGGTAAATGAAATTCATAAGTGATATAACCGGTTAATGAAAGGAAGTAGATTAGAATCCCAAGGGCCCTGATGTCTTCCAATTGGATTAGAGCTGTTTAATATGTTAACTCATATGTGAGTGTTGTCCTGCTTGTAGCTCACTTTAAAGAGATTCTGCAGTCATGCTCCATTTTTCAGTCTAATCAAACTGTTCTCCTAATTGATCCCCAGAGAAGCCACATTCATTTCTGCTTCTTGCTACTATCTTTTGTTCATACTTAGAATGTTCTTCTTTTTCTCTGCTTACCAAGTCTTGATCTTTTCTCAAGACCTCAAATCTCACTTTTTCCAAGAAATATTTTCTAATTATCTGAGCTCTCCATGATTATTTCTACCACATAATTCCTGTAAGTACCTACCAAGTTATACCATGTGTATTATAGTAGTTCCTAATTTCTCTTTCATTTTGGTATTAACAAAATGGATATCCATTACCTTAAAATGTATATTGCTAAATTTTTGGCATACATGACAATTTATTTAATAGTTAAGTGTCTCTAGGATAGGTAGAACCACAGATCATTGGATAAGTATCCCAGAAAGCATTTTCCACAAAAATCAATCTTTACATACTTAATTTTTTAGAACATTGTCCACATGCTTCAAAATGAATGAATAGTAATATTTCTAGCTAGCTAACAGAGTAAGCAGAAAATTGAGTTCTGAGATCATTTCAGCTTCAAAGGAACCAGACTAGACTGAATAAATGTATTTATTATTCTCTATTCTTAAAGCTAAACAGTTATATTTATTTTTTTAAAGACTTCAGAATCTTACAATTTTGAGCCTTAAAATACAAGATTTTTCACTTAGTAAGCTTACCTGTCTGTTCTAACTATAGTTTAGCATAAAATGCATGCAGAGGGGATTAGAGAGCACAAAACAAAAATTGCTCCATTCTATCTACCTCTTTTAGTCTCTGCCCTACTCATTTTGCTTACATGTATTCGGGGAGGGCAGGGAGAACTGTGTTGAGAATTTTTATTGGTTCAGATTGCCATTTGTCTGTTTTGTTCTGTTGTTTAAGTATTGAAGTAGTTTCTCTTCTGCCCTGAACATTTCACTAATCCATTATCATTTGTCTCATGAAAATACTATGCCCTCTATTGAATTTTCTACCTACATCTTTATTAGTGCTAGAATAATCACTTCTCCTTTTCTAATATCCAGTTTCGTATGTTGAGTAGACTCCGTCACTTTTCTATTTATACTGCCAATACTCCCATTTCTTTGCTGGAAACTAGGTTGCTAGGGTGGCTAATTCATATATGAGAGGAATAATATAAAAGAGAAAGAATACTAAGACCTAGTTTTAAGATCATTTGTGGGGAACAGGATAGGATTGGTGTGGATTTAAAAAAAAGGCAAAAATCTATTTTTAATTTACCATTTGTTCTTTAAAACCTATGTCCCCTATGTAACCAGTGCTATACTAAATACCATAAAGGATGCAAAAGAAGTAACATGTATAGACTTTGTCCTTAAAAAACTTATAAGTGATATAACTGATTCTATTGAAGCACATACTGAATTACATATGATAATATATAACCATGTACTTGATTGTGTGCTATAGGTATTCAAAGATATTTCACATGCTGTAGGTTATTATAAGACTATCTCCATCGAGAATGGTAGTGGGAAAAGGAAGCCTCCTAAAAGGTGATAGAAGGAAGCGAGTACAGAGGCTGTTGAAGGAGAATTTGGATTTGGTTAGGTGTAGATAAGGTTAGGAATTGTTGTAGCCTAGGGGACTATCCCTTGAGATGAGGAGGAAATAATTCCATATTCTTAGGAAGGTCAACCTACTATAATAACTATATCATGAACAATAAGAAATTAAATTGGATAATTGGACATGTTGTAAATTGCATTTCTGTGTAAACCTGTAGTACTGTTTTATCATTGAATGATGTTAGAGGGAGAAATTACATTGCATGGTTAAGTGTTGATATCAAACCATATACTTCTTACATGTAGTAGAACTCAGGAAAACTGAGTAAGATTTTTAATTTATTTAGATGAAATTTTCATTTATTTAGATGAAATTTATTTAGGTAACTCTGTTGTGGCTAAGGGAAGGATGTTTGTGTTTCTTAACTTTTTACTGTATGAGCATTTAAATAGACTTAAGGTTTTGTTAATCATGATAATTAACTATCTAACAAATTCATAGCATTCTTTCACATTTAGTCCTGTATTTAGGTTTACAAATTGCAAATAATTTAAATGATTAATAGGTTACTTGAGAGCCAGTATTGGGTTGCCCTTTAGGAGTTTTCATGGTTTATCAGTTTTTAACATGAGGTGCTTGTATATTTTGTATATAACCAGAGAACAGTGTCTGTGTTGTACAGTATCATAATGAAAACTAGGAAGGAATAGCTGTTCACAAGAGGCAAAGCACTTGTTCTGTGTTCTGCTGAGATTGATTACCATTGCCTATAGGCATTTTACATTACTCTGGTTGGCTGTTTAATACAGTAGAATTGTTGAGAGCTGATGCTATGAGAATCAGCCATAAGCCTTGATACAGTATGGTATATATGACTTTGTAAATGGCTTAAGATTCAGTCATAACAGTTAGCTCCAGGTTAAAATTTGATATTTAATGGCAAAAGTTTCTTCTGGGACATGTCAGGGGAAAATTGCCTCTGTCATTTTTGAGTTATACAAATGCAAATTTATTTTGAATAATTCTTTATTTAAGAACTCATTTGCATTTGTTCAATACCACAGAAACTTTCTTTTTGAAAAATTATTTTTTCGATTAGTTTCTTCTATGGGCTAGTATTTGTGATGAGAGTTTGTTTCAACTTAAAAACTGCTGCACAGGTGAGGTAGTATTTGAATCACTTAAAAGTTCATGTCAGTGTTTTGGTTCTTTTCAGTTTTTCCTTTCTCTTTGCTTTCTTTCGATTCCTTATTTATTTATTTATTGCTTTGTTCTGTTTTGTTTTATTTATTTACTTCTGTTTTTAGTTTTTACAGGGAGTGTTTTGGGCTCTTCATGGCCTTGCTAACATACTTGGCTGGCCATATTTAGTCTGCGCACTAATTGTTAGTTGGCCCTGTTGAGTCTTACTTTGTGCTCTCAGTTTTTTCAGTCTGGTTTTATACTTTGCCCACCTAGTTGTGTTTTAGTCCATGAAAGATTTTTATTCTAATGGGCCGGATTTTAATCCGTGTACTAAATTTTAGTCTGCAGACTAAAAGTAATCCGCGGATTATTTATTTAATTCCCCCACTGGAAACTATCCTAAAAGAATGTTAAATTCTCTTAGAATAGCCGAGGGAATTCACAGCTATTGGTGAGTTCTGCCATTGTTTGTTCTCAATACCTAGACATAATAGCCTTACTACCTTCTTTGTGTATTTGGCTCCCTTGTGCCTAAGTGTTGGAGTACATTACTATGCATGTCACCTATAACTGTGACTGTCCCTTAGTTGTATTGTTTATTGTATATATTTTTGTTTAGCTTTTGGTGGGAGAATTGGGCATATTTGAAGATGGAACTGCGTTGAATTTGTAGTGCTCAGAGATGTAGGATTTTTTTGTTCAGTGAGTTTTTCCAAAAAAGAAAGAATGTTCTATATTTTTCCGAAGCAATGGGTGCAAGGGTATGAGGGGGCAAAGCCCACAATAGAAAATGTAAGTATATACCCGCACTCCTGAGGTGATATGTATTTCCTGAAGAGTCCTAAGATAATGAGAATGTCAGCAAATATCTTTTAGCAGGGAAGTCAATCCACAATGGAGAATAATCCGCGGTGGCCTGATTCTTCTTAGTTCACACAAATTGAAAATACCTGGCTTGTAGTAATATAAATTAAATATATTTATTACTTTCTTCTCATCACTAATAATTTAGCAAAAAAAAAAAAATGTTTATACTGTGTAACCGGAATACATTAATAGGGAAAAATTAGCATATTGGGAATTCATATCTTTAAAAGCAATCTTAATATACCCCCTCCCAGCCTTGTCAGTGGACAATGAATCCAGGTCATAGAACACCAAACACTTTACTTTGGGAACTTTACTTCTAGATTTCATTTTGATTTTAACTTTTTTTGGTTTTGTATTTTTTTGATAAATGCACTGGCATTGGAACATAATAAACTAAAATTAAAATGTTTCTTTACTGTGCCTCACCATTGCGCAATCAAAAAATTTTTTTGCATACACTGTGGTGAAATAATTTTTAAAACTTGGACTTGCTACTGTGGAGACTGATGTTTAAAGTTTATAACTGTATAAACATTTTCTATGTCCCCCCCCACACCATGGATTTCTTATAACATTGGATATATTTTTCCTTGCTGGACTATTCTCTTTTGGATTGACTTCCCCTGTTTGGATTATTTCACTGCATTATCATCTTTAGGATTCGTCAGGAACAGGACATTTCACCTCAGGAGTGCGGGTATGTACTTAATTTTTTTTTTCCCCAAATTTCAGGGCAGGTCTATAAAATTAGGGGGAGAACTTTTTTTGAAAGGCTAAACAGTTATTTGTTCTTGAAATGTAATAGTAAAAAGCAGTGTAGGTAGCTCTGATTTGTTTCCATTCACTGTATCATAGAGGTTTTGCTAATGGTATATGTAGATTGTCAGTCCTCTTAAGTGATTTATTGACATCTAGACTGAAGTTTAGGGATTGTGGGTTTTGAAAATTATTATTTTTAGAAGAATAAATATTGATGAAGATCCATAGAACCAAAGGTTCTGAAAGTTAAGCAATTTAAATGAGTAAGGAATGAAGCAGCAGCAGAAACTTCTTTATTAAAAGTCAAATTTCAGTAGTTATTGGTTTGCTTTCCTTTAGACACAAAGATAATTCAGAAGACCTGTTTTCTAGTTTTACCTGGAAGTTGCATGCTACCACACCTTGTATTTATGGTCAGAAATCTGAATTTTAGGAGACACTGGTTTTTGACTCTCAGATAATTTTTCACTTTTAACCTTTATACATAAAATACTGAGCCAAACTTTTCTCATCAGGAATCTCTCAGAAGGTTTAAAGTAATAATTAATGCTTTTTTAAAAGGCAGGTTTAGTCTTGATGTTAATGTAAGCTCTTGGAGTAAATTCTTTTCTTTATAGTTTAACTCTTTTATCCCATGAGTTAGGATTCCTTTGCAAAATAGGCTCATATGTGTCTTAGTACCAACATGGATGGTCGCTTGTACCCTGTATGATACCAAAGAGATGTGAATGACTTTTTTTTTAGGTCAGATATAAACTTACAATACTGGTTTATTAATAATTTTAATTTAAAAAATCATTACTATTACATGAAATTTTAAAATTTAAAATACATTCACAGTCCAGCTACCATACATTTGAATGTTAGCAGAAGAGACTGATTTCTACTTTTAATTCTAACTTATGTTCTCCCATATTGGTGCAGAAGCATTTTTGACTAGCTAGCAAAATAAATCTGTATTCTGTCAAAAAATGCAAATTGCCCTCAGGAATAAAATATGTCATTTTTCTCTCTGATTATTTTCTTTTGTATATGAATTCGATTATGGACTTGGCTAGGGAGCAAGAGAGGGGAAAATGACCAAGAGCAGTGGAAGATCTAAGTATTTCAAATAATACAATAGTAAGGTTTTTCTTGACTGAGGCAAGTTAAATCGTTCAAAGAATAAAGATAAAGCAGTTTTTGACCTTACAGAGGGTTTTCTAACATAGCCAAGTAAATTGGCAAGGCCTTCAGTGTTCTGAAATAAATTCCTGAGATATTTCTCGAACCAGTTTCTTAATTTCCATGGGAAATATCTTTGTTAATAACAAACTTTATATAAAAACAAAAACTTAAAAAAAAAATAGATTTTCACTGTAGGAAGTACTCTTATAAATAGTCTCTTGAAATCTAATGAGCTCTGTAGTAGTAATTAATTACCTTCAGCCTATGTTACATGAGCCATCCTCATGAAGAAACATTAGCTTCCCAGGCTCCTCCATACATTTTCACAGTCTACATATTCTTTCCTCACTTGTGGGTATATTTCCCTCCATATATACACTTCTGCTTCTTTTTATGTCTGTTTATCTTCACCACAGCACTACCATACCTTCTATTTAATTCTTTGTTCTTTCTATGTAGAGATATATGTTTTATTTTTCTTTCATTTCAAAGCCTTTCTGCCCATCTACTTACATTTATTTCTATTTCCCTCTTTCTGCTTTTATTCTTTAACTGTCAAGAATTTAAAACAGTGTATTTTCATAGTTTTATGTCTTTATAAACATAGATGAGAAGAAAGCTTTCTTATTCCTTTAAGCAAATTAATTTGCATTTTGCCTCACTAGCCTTCAGTTGACTTTTTCTGTGAGTTTATGACTCTTAATGAAAAATACAATTTTCTCTCTCTGGTTAAAACCTTAAAATAGTCATTCAGCTGAGGGTAATCTGGTCACATTCATGATAAACAGTTACTTGTAAAATAATTTTGGACATTTTGTCAGATTCTGAGTATTCAGGAATTCCTTCAAATACTGATAGGTTCTGTTTATTATAGAGATAAAGCCAGATCATTAACATGTATAGACCTAGAGTAAATGATGTTTCTTTTGTAATACCAGATTGCCAAATTTGAACAATGCTGGCCTTTATCAACAGTTGTTCTGCTTAAAAAAGGCAGTCTTTTATCTACTACCACAGCAGTCAAAACTTCTAAAATTTTTTATATTCTTCTTGTGCTTGCCTCCAGAACCCCTCCCCACTTCTCTTGTGCCTGTCATATTTTGTGTGCATGTTTGATTGTACTGCTTTATGACTAGCATATATAGATTTCTTTTTCATTTCCCCTAGTTTTTTTTCTGAGCTTTTCTCATATAGTCTTTCATTAGCAGTTCACCCCAGTATGGTAAATCATGTGCAGTTAATTCTTTTCATTCTAGAAGGTTCCTTTCACAAATACTGAATTAACTCAGTACTCAGAGGATAAATTGCTAAATTTTTTAAAAATAAACATTAATTGTTCTTTCCATTTTTTTATACTGCAGGTCTTCCGACCCCGAACTCCACCAGAGGCAATTGCACTGTGTAGCCGTCTGCTGGAGTATACACCAACTGCCAGACTGACACCACTGGAAGCTTGTGCACATTCATTTTTTGATGAATTACGGGACCCAAATGTCAAACTACCAAATGGGCGAGACACACCCGCACTCTTCAACTTCACCACTCAAGGTAATTCTAAACCTTTAGCTCTTTGACCACTTCTGGGAAGGCTACATATGGCTGTGAAGGTACACTCTGTTAATTAAAATCTGTAGGACAAAAGTGGACATATGAAGTACTTATGCAGATGAGAAAGATCCTTTCTGACCATTTTTTGGGCCACTACGTATATGGTTTTGAACGAAATATCAGCAGATAAAACTTTTCAAATAGGCATCACTTCTTTAATTTTTAGCAGATTATAGTAAAGCTTGGCATATGAGAAGTTACAGAGATTTCACTAATATGACTACTATAGGTTTGTATCTGAAACTTGGAACGTGTAGCATTTCTTTGCTTCCCAAGGATTTATATCCAGTTTTTAAACCCTAGAAATAAATTTGTGTCTGTATTCATATAAATTTATATATCTCATAAATGAGGAGAACTGGAGTGCTCTAACTCTTTATTTTCTGGTACTTAAGGCCCCAAAGAGCAAACATTTTGAAACATTTAAAACTGTTAGGGCTAAAAGGACCAAGAGCTATCTATGGGCAGAGGGGGAAGTGGTCCCCAGCATTGTGTACACAATGATTTGTGTTAAGAGTGAGATGCATAGAACCAGCAATAAAGATCATTCAGATAAAAAATAAAATAAAATGTATAAGGGATAGAGAAATTCCTTTCTCTAGGGCTTGGCACTGTTGCTGCTGCTGAGAAAACATTAAAAAGAAAATCGAATTTGTACATTGCTGGTATCTAAAAGATTCAGGAATAGTCATTTCTTCGCCACTTTTGTGTTCACTTTACTTTTCTCTCCTCAGTGATTCATTTAATCAACAGAACTGCCTCTTAACGGTGTGATTTTCTTCTTAAACTGAACATTAAAAGAGTACCATTCCCCATAGGTTAAAAAAAAGAGAGAGCAATAAATAGTTGATTGATTGGTTAACTTATTCAAGCTAAAAAAATAGAAGAGGGATAATATAGCTTTCTATGACCAGGAAGTAGATATGTTTTCTTGAATCTAAGATGAATTTTCCCCCATATATTTAAAATTTTCTAAATTTGAGTGTGGACAGATGCATTGCCTATGCTATGATTTGGGGGCCCTGAGTTGCTGGTGAAATAGACTTGGATGATTTCTATTGACTATGGTCTTAAACTCTCAATATTATGTAACTACTAATAATGCTGATGTAGTCTTAAACTACATTCAGATACCCTGGGACTATTAACTGACTATTTAGGGCTGATCAGAGATCATTTTGGAATGTTGTTTTAGGTCCTGACTACATTATTTTAAGAAGAATATTAATAAATTGCAGGTAGGGTGTACAAAGTAGCAGAATTAAATATAAAGCCTGGAAAAGTGAAGACTTAAGGGATTCTCAAGAGCTGTCTAAAAATACCTCAAAGACTGTCTTCTAAGAAAGGGGTGGACATTTATTCTTTCTCCAGATTGCAACATTAAAAATAGCAGAAAATTAGAGAGCAATCCACATGTGGGCTTACTGCGAAGACCTGAGCCCCTGGCACAAATAGAGACTAAATAAAGTTATTAAAGAATTGATGAAGTTTTCAAGTTAACAGTGGAATAAGTTGTTTTGAAAATACTGATCTCTGTATCAGGAAAAAGTTGGATGATGTCAAATATTGCAGATAAGATTACTCCAATTTTGCAGAAGATTAGACTGGGAGATTCTTCTTGACTTCCTATAGAGCAAATATTCTAAGATTCCATGTCATATAAGCTTTAGAACTATTAAGAAAATTAATTTATTTTTAATTCTTATTGCTTTTGTTTTAATCAAAAGTAATACATGCAGGTTTAAAATAACAAAAGAAGTATAGAGAAAATTAGAATCATAACCCCAAAATATCACTTAGCATTCAAAATAATCACTGCATCATTTTATGATGAAGCTCTTTTTTCTAATGCATATACTGATAACCCTTAAATTTAAAGTGATCCTCTATTTTACAATTAAGAAGATCCCAGAAGGGTATTTTGGGTTAACTCACATATATTTAAAATTATATATTATATAAAGTTAATATGAATTTAGGAATTCTACATTTTTTACATCTCAAATATCATGAAATAATTTTATTCAAATTCTTTATATGCATCATGTACTACATATGTGTCTTTGTGATCAGTGGAGCTACTTTTTGAACCACCTGTCATGGATTTTAGGTTACATCACGTAAATTTTTTATATGAAACACTTGTTGAATCTATATGAGGCCACCATTGGAAATTCTACAAATACCCATTTACATAACACGATGTTGTTTTTTCTTTGGTACTTTTGATATATGTTTATTATCTGCACAATATAACCATTTATTGGATTGCTTTTTAAAGTGGTCTCTAAAAGGCTTTTTTATACAGTGACATCTAGTACCTTGGACTGTGGGGGATTAGCATCAAAAACTGAGTTAATGCTATTGCCCTTTTTTTTTTTTTCTTAACCATTCTCAGGTGACCTTAAGGTTTCTCAGACCAACAGTGATTGAGGACTTTTTCACACTATCTCCTCCAATGAGTACTTCATTTCTCACAATAAATGTCAAGAAAAACCCTTGTCAAATGAACAACTTGATAGAAACCAAATAACAATATATTTATTATGGATACATGTGGAGAATAATCCTCTTTAGATTCAGACACATATGGTACATACTCGTCTGTGTGTGTACCTGTATTGATTGAAACTGAGATACCACTTAAACCTTTTTTATCAGATTTAAAATTCCAGGATTCAATTTTAATTTTCACATGCAAAGGTTTTGCAGTACATTGCCCCTACTTTTCCGTGGTTTTGCTTTTCAGTGACCTGCAGTTATTTGTGGTTTGAAAATACCTACGTCATTCACCTCACTTCCTCTTATTACAGAGGCATTATATCATCTCGCATTATCACAGGAAGGTGAATATAGTACAATAAGATCTAGAGAGACCACTACTATTTTATTAGTAGTTATTGTTAATCTCTTACTGTGCCTAATTGGTCAAATAAACTTTATCATAGTTATGTATAGGGGAAAAAATAGTATATGTAGGGTTTGCTGTTATCTGTAATTCAGGCATCCATTGGGAGTCTTAGGATGTATCTCCTGCAATTAAGGGAGTGGAGGGGTGTTCTATAATTACATTTGTTTCTTTAGTCATTGGCTAATAATTTTCCATTATTACTAAAGAAAAAAATTTAAAAATTAAATGTTATTTTATAAATTCCTAAGCTATCTTAAAAACTTAGAAAAAATTCACATAACATAGGATGATCCACTTTAAAATAAACAGTTCAGTGGCATTTAGTATATTCACAATGTGCAACTACCACCTCTGTCATGTTCAAAAACATTTTAATTGCTCTTTAAAAAAAAAACTCCGTACCATTAAGCAGTCAATCCCCATTAATACTTCCTCTTTATGTCTCTGGATTTGCCTCTTAGGATATTTCATATAAATGGAATCATACAATATGTGACCTTTTGTGTCTGGCTTCTTTCAATTAGCGTAAGTTTTTCAGAGTTCATCCACGTAGTGCATGTATCAGTATTTCATCCCTGTTTATGGCCGAATAATATTTCACTGTATTATGTCTTAATCAGTGCAGGCTGCTATAGCAAAATACCATAGACTAGGCGGCTTAAATTTCTCATAGTTCTGGAGGCCGGAAAGTCCAAGATCAAGGTGCCAATAAATTTGCTGTCCGTTGAGGGCCTACTTCCTGGTGTGCAGTTGATTACCTTCCTACTATAACCTCTTATGATGGAAAAAGATCATCTCTCTTTTGTGTCTTTTTATAGGGCCATTAATCACATTCATGAGGGATCTGCCCTCATGACCTGGTTACCTCTCAAAGGCCCCACCTGCAAGTACCATCACATTGGGGACTAGGGCTTCAGCATAGGAATTTTAGGGAGACAAACATTCAGTCCATAACATATGAATATACCATATTTTATTTATTCGTTCATCTACTGATTGCCATTTGGTTTGTTTTCTACCTTTTGGCTATTGTTAATAGTGCTGCCATGACCATTTGTATACAAGTATTTGAATACTTGTTTTCAGTTTAGGGGGAGGTGGGTCTTGCTGAGTCATATGGTAATTCTTTGTTTAACTTTTTGAGGAACTGCCAAACTATTTTCCACAGTGGCTTGCACATTTTATATTCACACCAGCAATGTATAAGGATTCCAGTTTTTCTAATAAATTACATTCATAAAACATATTAACACGAAAGTAAATTGGCTTAGATTTTAGAATATGGTCTTGAAAATATTGGAAGGACTTTTGTGAAGGGCAGTTTTTACTGTTAATAGAATCAGCTACAGATAATGTCCTTAGAAGCCTCCAGAGTTGTTAGAAGCCTTCAGCATTGACACATGCCTTTTTAAAGTAAAGATTCAATTTAAAGAAAAATAATTAAATTCAAACTTTATTCATACGTATCTTATGTTTATGTTTTAAAAAAGGAATGAAGATTGTTTATTTTGATATTTCAAATAGTTATATTTGCCCAGAATATCAAACAAGAATATGTCTGAATGTGTGTATGTCTTTGAGGATTTGAAAAGTATGTGTATAGTTGGATGTAGTGTGTGTAGATACAGTATGCAATCTCTGTGGATATCAAGAGAAAAGGATGCATATGAGTCCTTGTGTCTATTCATATGGATCCTGTAAGTATATCCTTGAAATCATCTTTCATAAAACGAAGTGTATTAAATGGAAAGTACCATTTTCACATGCAAAGGTTTTGCAGTACATTGCTCCTACTTTTCCGTGGTTTTGCTTTTCAGTGACCTGCAGTTATTTGTGGTTTGAAAATACCTACGTCATTCACCTCACTTCCTCTTCCCTCCCCCCCCCGCCCCTTTTTATGTGTTAAAATGCCTTATCTTGCATTCATTCTGATGCTGTGCTGTAGTCACCTAATAGTACTTTTTCCTTGTCTTTCTATATCACTATTACACCTGCACAGTGTTTCTCTATAAGGACACAGCTGTCCAGAGAAGAGATGTTATCTGATATCATTCTATTTAACCCCTATATTCTGATTTTGGAACATTGTTTCCAAATGATGATTTTGTTTATTACTAAGGCAGAGATGTAACTATTGTACAGATGCAACTTTGAAGCACATATTAGTTAATAGTAATTAATGGATGATCAGAATAAAACTGGGTAATACAAAAGGTTTCTGAAGAAGGAGAACTAATCCTGCAACTGGTTGTATAGCTAGAAAGAGTCCACAGATAGGAAAATTGTGTGTGTGGTGGGGGGCGCGGGGGGCGTTGGGGTACAGTTAGTGAGGTTTTACTGTAGGCAGAATGGAACCTTCCTCCATCACGAATTTTCAGTGGTCTATACTAATTCTCACAAATGAAATAAAGATAATCCTTGCTCTTCATATAGTAAGTGCTTAATGAATATTTGAATGAGTGATACATGCCACTTTAAAGAAACAGTATTTTTTCATGCAACTAGTATTTATTGGACATTTCTAATGATTCGTCTAGTAGTTGTTACTGTGTTTTAATTAGTAAGGTAAACCTACCACATGGACAGAACTATGAAGGTTATAAACACTTGAATAAAATACAGTGTTGTGTTAAAGTAAAGCTTATAACAACGCTAAGTGAAATTTGATGTTTGTTACTGTACCATGAGTAATTAGCCATAAATGATAATTAGTGTTACTTTCATTACATTAGCAAGTATTTTTGAGATCATCTAGAAGAAGAAGAGGGGAGCAGATATGAACAGAAAACTTTAAAATCCTTCTGATGTCTGGGGTCCACAACTCAGGATACTATCAGATCTCTCATTTTTTTTGGCACTGGGGCTTCAGTGTCCTAGGACCCCTTGACTGACAGTATTATCTGCATCTAGACATTAGAAGCTATGACATACCTTTAGCACACTCCCTTTCTTTCTTTCCTCTGATCATTGAATTTCAAAGGTTGGACACAACTTAATCCAGCCTTGGGAAGCAAGTAGAATCAGGAGATCTTAACAGGGACTAATACATTTTTTTTAAATCTGCCTATTTGTTGTATATTCAAAGGCTGGACTATATTGGGAAATTGGTTGTTTTGTATGTTTACAGGTGAGTCTCCAGCAAACTCCAACACACATATTCCTGATCTCAATTTTGTACCTAATCTATGTGAAATTTTACGAAGTAAAATTGTTTTAGCAAGCATCCTCCTCCTGAGGGTATAGGATAGGATGAGGATTGGGCAGGATTGTGATTTAGTTTAAAGAGTTTTCTGTTCTTACCACTTGACTGGATTATCTGAAAGAAAGATATCTTTGTGGGGAGCAAAGGAGTGGTGGCATATTGGCTAGGCCAAAAGAAGGGAGAACTGCTTAAATAAGAGTTAATATTTGAGGCAGCCAGAGAGCATCATGCAAACTCAGGAGGACTGTGGACATCCTCAGGTACAGAGGCAAGAGTATCTGGACATGAGAAAGGTGAAAGCAGATGATGAAATAAAAAAGTGATTCCAGAAAGCAAATGAAAAAAGGACAATAAAGGGAAGAGAACACAAAAAGAAGTGGGAAAAGCATCAAAGAAGGAAATTTTTAAAAAGAACTTAGGAATGTGTCACAGAATAGAAAGAGAACAAGTTGGGGATAGGCAACAAAAGTGTTCTAGGAGCCCAGCTCATCAAAGGATTATGCTTCATTTAAAAGCAATAGACTGCTTGTAAGGTAACTTATTATTTATGATAATTAGCAGGTTCTATTATCTTTGTAGCAATGAATTTTAAACTGATTTTTTTGTTATAAAATAGTTATTCACATAAATATGGTCAGCCCTCCTGCTTATCTACCTTTCTGTGTCCTGGGCATTTTCTTCTAGCCTGCCTTATGCTCAGCCATATCTAAAGTTGACACAGTATTTCAACCACCTGCAGTAATGAAGTATCTTCCAATATTATTCTCAAATTACTATAAACCTTGATTTGGGACTTTCTGATTTTTAGACTACCTTATAATTTATAATAGCAAGGATAAATTTACGTAAGACTGAAACTCTTTATATGTAAGATATGAATCAAACCATAAAGTGAAACTGCTCTACTATGCAGTGCCCCTCCATTTTTTTTTTAACACTAAACTGTAAACCTTTTTATATGGCTATCACTGTTTTCTGTTGTGTTCTTTTGAGTGAAAATGGCTATGAAAGGTCTCTATAGCACAGTGAACTTGAGGAAATTTGTGTATAAATAAATGGCTTATTCTATTAAATAAAGAAGAGGTGGAGCTGTTCATGCTTATCAAAGGAATTGATGTCCGAATTATTCTTTAATATTTTATAAACTAGAAGAGTGAATATTTTAGGTAAGCAAGCTGTTCTAGGTATTGAAATGTTACAGAAGAAATGCACTGCAGGGAGAGGCTAAGAAAATTAGGTAAGCTTTAGTTCAGGCAACTAGAGTGGTAGTGACAAATAGTTGACTGTATTCCAGCTTTTAAGATCGAGATTATCAATTATCTATGAGAATTATTGTTGCTTTTCTTGAGATTATTTGGTACATTCTGTTTGTTGCTTCAGCCATGCTGGAAAGAATGTGGAATGACAGAATAAACAGTCAAAACTGAGAGCTTGACTTAAAGTTCTGAGTATAGTTTGGACATACACACTTCCAGAAGGTCAGAACACTGATGGTGTATGATAACCAAGGCAATAAAAATATGCAGTATTTGTTGTGTTGCAGCCTCTACAGAACTTTCCCAGGTGTAATCTGAAACTGGCCTCCATACTTGGAGAGCAGAAAGAAACCAAAGAAAATGTAGACCACTCCATATTGGTTGGTGGCACGTTAATAAGCAAGGGAAGGAGCTTTCCAGCCTTGTCCTGAGTGGCAGGCTGCAAGATGAGTAAATCTCAGCACCAGCCCATCAGATCTTTTGATAGAGGCCCTAACTGGTCGGGCACATACCCAATCCAGATAGTTTCAACACCATATTTCTATCTCAAGGCTTATTTCCTTGGACCAGCTTTTGGGAGCAGGGAAGGCAAGCAGAACACACATTCTAAAACACAGGGGAGGAGGTGAGTTATCTCCCATTTCCTGGGTCCAGCTGGAAGGTCACCTGCAGTCACATTTTTTTTGATGACCTTTGCAACAAGTATCTCATGAAAAGAAGTCAGACCTAAAGTCTAGTTGTCAATCTCTAACTTATAGACCTTTTTAATTGATTTTCTCAATTAAAAAAATAAGGTAGTAGGAGTAAAGAATATTCAAGAACACTTCCAGCTCCAAAATTCAGATTATAAAAATGAATTGACTCCAGACAGACAAAAGAAAATAAGAAATAAAGCTAAAAACCTAGACCATGCGAGAGGTAAGATATGTAAAATCATTGTATAAATGGATACAGAAAAATGGACTGACATCCCCAGAATTCAGAATACTGACAACATTATTTTTAAACACTCAAAAAGGTTATTATTAGTTAAAGAACTCGTAGTAATGCTACATTTATTAAACTTCTTCAAGAATGGAATCCTGAATATAAGATTTTTAAGTTATTAAAGCTTATTCTTTTTAATCACTAGAACTTTAAAAATATTAGCATTTTGCTAGATAACTTCTAAAATATAGTGCTACTGTAAATGTAGTACAGTGAATGCATTCAGACATTTGGAGGTGACTGGTATAAACTTTGATGCTCCCATTTGGGCAGTTCCAAGGCAAAGTAGTGATGGCTTTTACAACTATCATGTCATCTCACAGTGAAGCATCACGAGCATCACGAAGCAGCAGGATAAGCCTTGCAATGATTTATTTACTATTTGATATTTTAATTAGTTTAGTATTTGATTTTTCTGAATGAGTATGGTATATGTAGGAACTCAGTCAGAGATTTCTTAGGCACTTGGAAATTATTAGAGGAGAGAGGCAGTAATGGGGGGGGTTACTAGTTTATTTTTTTTTTAAAGTGTCTAAATAAGCAACATGAGAATATAGTAATATGTGAGATGAAGGTTGCACCATCTTAGCATCTGAATTACTGCTCAAAAAAAGTACACAAATGAAATGGGCACACCATTGTTTAACCTTTAAAAAACCTGTTTGTGAATGGAGAGAAATATCAGTTAACTATGTGGGCAATCAGTGGCAATTTTCACACATACATAAGAGGCTTGATGCACACAAAGAAAGTCTGATTCTTCTAGTGTCTCCTTCCTGGGGACCTGAAGGTTGAGCTCTCTCAATGCTAATGAAGAATATTCCCTTCTACCCTATGACTGACAGGTCTAGTCAAAACAGGGTTATTTCTTCCTTCTGGTTAACACATTGATTGTTGCTTTTAAATTTATCCTCAGCTTTTATACTATACAATTTCAACAGACAGTATATACCCTACTCCCTGCCCCCTATCCACTAAAAAGAAAACTGAGAAAGTTTCTTACCTGCTCCTTCTTATCATTAATTTTGGGAATCTTATATTTGGAAGAATAGAAATTTTAGATTAAGGTATGGATGAGTTTATCCAGTTTGTGTTTTCATGGAAATTTTACTTCTATGGTTTGCAGTATAAACAATAGAGCAAAATTTAGTTAAATGAATTTGATTAAGCTTTTCGGTTAATCGATATATCTATGTTGGTTGGTTGATATTTTTAAGTTTATTTTGCTTTTTTTTACATTGTATATTGTATATCTTAAAATGTTTGATTATGGAGCACATAATGATTGATAAAACATCAAAACGTTCTTACTCTTTCCTCATAAACTATTAGGTGGTTTTTTGATGAATAGTTTCATGGCATCTGCAGTTGTTTGAAAAACCCTTATCATGCATTAACTTTTCTACAACCTTCTGGAACCTGTTGCCATGTTTTGAACCATATCTCTGAGGTAACAGTCTTATCTCTTATCCTTCCTGCCTTCCAAAGCTAGACCCACTTCAATATTATGGACCTCCTTGTTCCCTTAATTATCTTCCTGCTCTCAAGCCTAGCATACATATTTAGGAAATAAATTCTAGCTTACTTTTCATTTTCAATCTCGTCTGTATTTCTTATTCTCTATATTCAAGAATACAAGCACTTCACTGATCCTGAAAAGTTCTGTTGCTTTGCTGTTTCTGACCTCCGTAATGCCATGATTTTTTACATTCTTTCACTACAGTTTGCGTTCACACTCATTGCTTCTATCCCCGTAATACTCACTGCTATAGATAGGGAGATTGGGAGTAGGTGGTGGTAATTGCAAACAAAAGACAATTACAACTATTTTAGACTAGTTGTGACAACCCCATAGAAATTCCCATAGTCTATCCCCACAAAAGGGACAGACTTGTGATGTAGAGAACAAGACTGTAACAAGAGTAAAAAGAGCCTTGCCTCATTCACAGAGGCAAAAGCTATGACAGTTAACAAGCTCTCTGAAGTAGAGCTTTATAGATAGAAAGCAATGGATCTTAAAGAATGCCTATAATTAAGGAAGAGAAGGACAATGGGGTGTAGAGGTAGGAAGGACATAAAGTATAAGTGATTGTCCAATTTAGAATTCCTTTACTTTTAGGCTGTTTGACTCAAAATAATTTACAGAAATGTCTTTCCCTACCCCTCCCCACCACCAGAAGGCCACTTACTAGCAACTCTAGGTTAAGAACCTGCTCTTCTTAATTGTTATATAGACTTCACTTACACTCTCCCTTGTGTCTTTAAATAAGGCAAAGCCCCCAGGATCCCATAGCTTTACTTCTTTTCTTCCCTCCTGTTTTCTTCACTTTTCCCCTTCTTTGTCTTCATTAGTTATCACTCTCTCCCTACCCAAAGTAGATGGAAAAGAAGAGGAAAAGAAGATTGCTTTTTTCAAGCCTTGCACCTGTGTGTGTGCATGAGTGTGTGTGTGTGTGTGTATGTGTGTGTGTGTGTTGTACCCTTACCCAAAATAAGACACAAATCCACGATGGCCCCTCAGTTGGACATACAGATACACAGAAAGATAAATAATTTGATAAAAGAGAGTAAACAAATAGGAAATGGGCAACATGGACCATAAGTAAAGTGACCACAGACCCTGATACTCAGTTTATTTTGAAGATGATCTTCAAAGTAGCTTTGTCAAAAGTCATATATCCAAGTCTCTGGTCATCTTTTCCATTTTTAGATTTTGTTTTAGATGTTGGGCACTTGGTCATGGAAATCTTTTAATTTAAAAGTATCCTGAATATCAGATTGAATGCCTTTCTTGCTATCTCATTTGTTTCGTTGTCTTTCTGTTTTCTATTTCTGTTGATCAGACAAAGACACTTATCTTTTTCTCTCTGTCCTGGGACCTAACACACTGTTTGGTGTTCATTATTGTTCAAAGGATGGGGGTGTAAGCAGGTAGATGGATAAATGATTTTAAAGAAGCCCTTCTATTTTTACAGATTTTGATCTTAATTGGGATGGTAAGTTTGACTTCGTTTTAGGTTACTGAGAGTAACTACCATATCCTTCATTCATTTTCAGTACTAGAACCATAAATTCATCAGCCGTGGCAATTGGAATTCTCTTGCTTTCCTAGGTATAAGATTGTAGATTAAAATTGAATTTAACTTGAAATAAAACAGCATAGGATTATTTTGTTTCTTAGAACCAAAAAAGCTACTAAAGCTGATTATGAGAAAACAGCATCTCTTTGAACCTCATCATTAGGGTAGTGGTTTTCTAACTGTCTGCCCAGGGAAGACTTAACTTGGTGATCTGACCTAAGTTTTCTCATTTATGGGAAAAAATAATGAATAATTTCTCTCAATTTTAAACTTTTCTGCCCATTCATTTTTCATAAATCTTGGTATCAGCTTATTGTCTTTTACCATAAATGGGTATCATTTAGTTTCTAATTTAGTATAAAACTTGAATATTTAGGTGCCAAGTTGAATAAGTTAGTATTAACAGGGACTTTGTACCAAAAAACATTTATAAGCTACTGCATTAAAACATTATTTCCCTTGCTGGGGGCTAGAGGGAGGGACAAATGGGAAGTGATTGCTTAAAGATTTCCCTTCAGGGTAATGAAAGTGTTTTGAAACTGGATAGAGATAATAATGGTTATACAAGATTGTGAATGTACTAAATGCCACTAAATTATATACTTTAACATGGTTAATTTTATGTTATGTGAATTATATTTTAATTAAACTATTTCCTAACTTTTTAAATTCCATGCCATAACTGAATTGTCAAAATGTGTGCTGTAGCTCAAAGAATAATGTCTTTTTGTTGCTAATATTGTTGTGTAATTATTCCTTCAGATCGCTATATTTATTAAAGTGAAAATGAACACTCACTGGTTAAATGCTGGAATAACAAGTATAAACCTGGGTTATCCTGAGCAGACTGGGAGAACAGCCGTATCACCTAAAGCTAACACCAGATGTTTATGTGTACAAACTCACCACCACTCCTAGTTATCTGTCTACATCATTAGGTCTAGTATCGTTTTAAAATTATTTCTTAAGACTCGTATGCAGGACTTGATTCTTTAAAGAAAGCTATTCTGTAAACAGCTGACAGAAACTTTCAACATGTAGGTAAAAAGCCTATTTCAAACTTTTAAAAGTAACAAAGCAAAATAAAATTGGTTACAAAGCAAAATAAAATTTAATAAAGACATTCTTCTTTTTAATAAAACCAATGAGACTTTAAACAGATGTTTGTTAAATCCTGTTTCCACTAGTGTTTGAATAGATCTTATCTGCATTGGCTTGTAAACAATCGGGTAGATTGTTCTGTGCATGCAGTGTGGGTGCATACCCGTAGACACACACAGACTATAATCATATTCTTTTTCTCTGATATCATCACCCTCAGTTCTTGTCTTTTTGTCAGAGTAGTTTGGGAGATTGACGTTAATGGACCATGAAAATAGATCTCATTAATATGCTTATTCTACAAAGTTTTGGCCAATACCTTTCTCCCGGTTATCTTTAGTTCTCAGACATGTTCTAATTTTAGCAGATAGTGTCTTTATTATGTATCACAGCATGTCCGTGGGCTTTCTCTGTAGTTCATGGATTTAGATTCAGATATAGGTTTATCACATCTTTTTCTGTTATACCAGTGTTTTTTACTGTGGTATTTTACGTTCATTGTTACCAATAAAGTAGTTCCACATACAAAGTTAAGAGTGAGTTTTAACTTATGTGTCTTCTTTTCTCTAGAACTGTCGAGTAATCCACCTCTAGCTACTATACTTATTCCTCCTCATGCTCGGATTCAAGCAGCTGCTTCAACTCCTACAAATGCCACAGCAGCCTCAGGTGAGAATGCATAAGACTCATATAGATAGATAGATAGATAGATAGATAGATAGATAGATAGATAGATAGATAGATAGATAGATAGATGTATAGATGTATGTATGTATATATATATTTTTAAAGACATGATTACCTCTATTTTATTTTATTTGATAACATGTGAACGTATAATACCTTCCAGGTGTCAAAAATAGCACAGACAAATGAATAAATGTGACTAAAATATTACTTTATTTTCAAAAAGCACAAAAGGACCTTATAAATACTTTTTCTTTAAGATGTAAGTATCTTCAGAATAACAGAGTAATGTTATTCTGTCCCCTTGTTTTTTTTTTAAAGTCATGCTTTCCTTATAAATTCTCGATATTATATATCAAATGAGATGCCAATAGCAGAAAGCAGTCTGTGCAAACTTTATTGAAGGTAATTCACTTTAGTTCCATCACCCTGAATATAAATTATATTAGTATACTGGAGGCAAATTGCTAAGAAGTATAAAATATAGATTGGAGAATTTAATCATTCAACAGCTAAAACTGTAGTGCAAATAAATTTAACTGAGATTTAGATTTGAATGTGATTAGGCCTTTTATCAAAAACAAAAAGCCCACATGGTCTCCCAAGGTAGAGTTCCATGTACTATTGTTCCCTTAGCCAGCTAATGGTGGGGCCTGATTTAGTGCGAATCACTGTCATTACAAATACTCTGAAAATACCCAGGCCTTGAGTATGAATTGAAAGTCCTCTGAAGAAAGGCTGGATGCTATTTAAAGTGAAGTTAGAAATACAATAGGTAGCAGAATCAGGCTCAGAATTTGGTTCCTTTTTTTTTTTTCTTACAAAAATTAGATGACAGGAGCTGACTTCATTAAATCATCTATTACATTAAACTAAATTGACTCAGACCCATTTTTGCCTAAGGGCAATTATGCTGCAGGAGATAAAATCTTTCATTATTACTTCCCAGCATTCAACAGTAAGGTCAAAATCCATCTGTTGTCTGACACAGACTTGTTTGTTCCTATCCAATCTTAATCCTTTAGAGCATTGCTAATAAAGATGAAAAACATTTCATTCTAGTCCATGTTCTACCCTCATTCCAAAAGAAGTCTAAAAAGAAAAGTCTCTTCTCTCAGAACATACTACCCTGAGAAAGTCATTTGAACTTTATTAGTTTTAGTATTGTCTTACTAGTTTTTTCATTTCTATAAAATGAGGGACAGTGCTCTCCTACAGTAATTTTGTGAAAACCAAATGTATCTGAAATGTGCTTTAAATTTTTTAAATGTAAAATATAGGATTAAAAAAAAACTATGGCCTATTTATTTAGAAGGAAGACAGAATTGCTTAGACAAGCTGTTAATAAACTGAGTAAACTACTGGTCCAGGTTGGATGACATTGATTATTCAAAACTTGAAATAGACCCAAACCCTGAACTAAATGCATTTATTTGTTGAGCTAGTTTCAAAGAGTTTTATTAGAATTGCTTTAGACTGTGAATAAAAATGAGAAATACAATTTTAAGTTCAGAGTAATTTTAAATGATTTTCTTAATGTGGAAACTTAACTAGTTAAAGTAAACTAAGGTTTTTGGGCAATATATCTGCCTAGTAGGAGACAAGGGTAATCTTACTTTTAATGTTGCTTTGATTCAGGTTATAGTAGTTACCAAAAGATATTCCATTGTTGGACATATATTCTTAAAGCTGTAGAAGTCAGATTTCAACATAAGTATGGAAACTGGCATTGGACTGTGATCCTGAGAGTTTACTTCCAAGTTGAAGTCAATCAGGGTATGAGGAGTTTACTAGAGAAGCAGTTGGCTGAGAGCAGAGCTAAAATTATTTTAGAGAAATGGATGCCTTGATTATCTTAAATAGTTACTAGAAAGGATTTCAGATACTGCTCTGAGCTTCCTAGTGGCTAACATAAATAAAGAATCGTTATCTGTTCAAATTGCCCATTGTTCATTAGAGAAAAAGTACAATGGTGGCTTAGGAGAAGCAGTGTGTTTCTGGGCCTGCTGTTTTAGAAGTATTTCTACCTTAGGGCCTCAGATTTGGTACCATAAGAGACATATAGTAAATGAAGTTCTCATCACCACTCTCAGAATAAATATGATTAGTGAGTTTAACGTGGATACTTTTTAAGTACCCCTCAGTGTAAACCAAAGGCATAGCATCACAGTTTTCTTTGGGACCCAGTATATCACCAAATATACCTCAGGAAATGCAATCTAGATGAATGGATTGTCCATATGCCATTAGTGACTGCCTGTATTTAAATAAATACATATGTATATATGTTTATTTTTCAAATAAGAATTTGGTGGTGTGAATTATATTCTTTAATAAGACCTTAAAATATATATGCTCTCTGTTATCTCCCTTAGCTTCAGTTTCCTTATCCATAAAACAGGAACAGTGAATACCTACTGCATAGAGTTATGAGAAGTAAGACATAAAGTGTACAGTGCTTTAGCTAGTGTTTGTCTAAGGTTCAGGTAGTGATTGCAGGTGAATTAAGATTCCTTATAAAGCATTACTATGTGGATCAAAGGCCATTAGAGTTCATACTGTTTAGTTCACTAATCCCACTTTAGTGATCTTGACTTCAGGATATATGTAACAGAAGGAAAAGAGCTACCAAGTACAGATATATGAATAGGAATAATTTATAATAACAAAAAGGAGAGCCAATCTGATCTGAATGGTAGGAAATTGTTTCACTATATTATGAGTCTCCATTCTTATGGCGATTAAGCCACATGTGGAAAAAAACTAAAAGTCTTACATACCATCGTATATAAGATTTGGTAACTGCCAAAATATGTTTACTTGTGTATAGGGACTAGATAAAAATATACCAGTTGTGTTAAATTAGTGGGTATGGATGTTAATTCCCCCCCCCCAAAAAAACTTTCACATCTTTTAAAATTGTTGTTAAAATACCTCAGTATCTGGGAGCATTATAGTTGATCATGTCTCTCATTGACATGAGAAACTCTTGAAAATTACATATACACTACTATCAGTCCATAAAGTATAATTTCTTATTTTGATATGTGTGTACATATGTACACATGTATATATAATGTGTGTGTGTGTATATACATATATGTATATATAAAATCAGAATATATATACATATATGTGTATATATAAATTGTGTGTATATGTATATTTAGATTTTTTTTCCACACCACCAACAGATAGATCTTATTATTTACTCCATTTGGGAGACCATTTATCTAGACTATCTAGAGTAATAAATTTTGAGAAGTTATAGTTTTATTAATCAAATATGACCCCCTTTAGAGATCATCTGATCCAATGCCAGTTGAGTTAAGTGTGAAGAGTGGTGGGGAATTTCAACTAGAGCAGTTTTCTCTATTTGTTTTGTACATCAGTCTTCTGGATAAGATTTCTTTCAATGCAAAAGTTCTTTTATTAAAACAAATTTGAAAACCACTGATTTCAGTTCACCTCTCTTAATGTGTACTGAGAACTAGTCATCTCTTCCATGCTTATGTATATTCATTAATTGGAAGTTCATTCCCATGAGAATGAGCTCATTCCATCTTTTTATCACTCCATTACAAAGTTGTTTTTCTCTTTTTTTCACCCTGAAATTTGTTTCCCCATCCTTCTTCCACACAGTGATTCTACTCTGGGGTTGTATAGAACCAACACAATTTGTGCACAAACAAGCCCTTCAAATTTTAATAATAGCTAACATGCCCTTCATACTAATGAGGATTTTAAATCCTAATTCTGAATATGTTCCAGAGTGTCAGGGTGTTGAGTTATCTGTACAATTGTATACCATCTGCACATTTCATAAACATCAATTTTTTGTCTATACCCAGGTAATTTATAAAATTTATCAAACAGAACAAAGCAGGGCCTACTAGAGATTTTTTTTTTTGCCTTGTTTGAAATTAAAATTAGTTAAATGGGACCAGATAAGGTTTACTAGAGATTATTCTTATGGTGGTCTCTGAGTGATTGCTTACTCCTTTGTTGTTTGCTTAGCTACAGATCCAACTTTACAGTACATATAATGTTATCAATAACTATAAAATACTTTGTTTAAAACATAAAATCTTTCAGATTTTTTTCTGTCAAAAAGACATAGCTATCAAAGATGAAAATAAAACTGTTTTTAAGACTTAAGGAAGTTTCTAGTGCCTAAATAAAAAACTGAATTTCTGTAATCTATCTATGTTACAAATTGTTTCTTGGATTATAGATTCTAGGTTTAAAGACATTTAAATGTGTACATTGCCCTCACCTTCCTTGGGCTGCATTTTGTTTATTAGGATTTTTGTTAAATCCTTTCCGGGTTGAAAATCCTTCTGACAGAAAAAGGAATCATGACAGGAGTTGGACAAGTTCTGTCTGCTCTGTAATTTTACCTGGTCAGGGGGCTTAACTTTTTATGATCTTACTTTGAAAACCTTTAGCTGTTACCTTCTTTAAACCAAACCTGGCCTGTTCTTACAGATTCACATTATTTTCTGTTCTTCCTTGAATATAACTTCCCTTCTGAAAGTTATGTATTTTTAATATGAGCTCATCAGAGAAAACCCATTTAGTTGGTTTCTTTGGTTCTTTCCCGTCAGCTTTGCATTGAGTATTTGTACTTGCTTGATCAGAATTTTGTTTTTTATAATTTTCGGTATCTTATCAGTTATTTAGCCCCTTTTAAAGACTCTAGCCACAAAGTCATACCTATTTGTTCTCTAGGCTTTGTGTAATCCATTCTGCTGAAGTCATAGTTCAGATTTAGCCAGAGTTTGTGGTCTCCTTTCCTTACCTATCACAGTTATTTTTACCCCAGAATTCCTGTCACTTTCTATACTAGCCAATTCTTTCTAGTTGGGCAGAGTTGAAAACATAATATATAGTTATTTTAGAAAAAATCTCTCATATTCTTGTTTCCATAGATAATCAAAGGTAACATTATTTTACATTTTAGTCTATATATGAATGGACAGAGAGACATGCTTTTTTAAATGAGTTTAGGCTATTTGGGGAGTGGGAGTATATGACTATATACTAATCAACTGGTATTCTAAGTCTGTACTGTAATTTATTTAACTTAGCCTTATCCTTAGACATTTGAGTTGTGTCCCAGTTTTTAGAAACAGAATTGCTGAGTCAAAAGGTATGAAGAATTTTTTAAAAGTTTTTTATGTATGTTGTCAAACTACCTTCCAGAATGCTTGTCCTATTTTACACTGCCCACTGGCAGTACATTTTTTTTTTCCTTTCTCCATTACCTTAACACTAGCCAGCCCAGTGGGAATGGGCAAGTCATAGTGTGCACATGCTTATATTTAGGCGTTACCAACTTGGTAGCCAAATTCACTGACACCAATGAGGTTGTATCTACCCCAAGTTAGTTTCAAGTTTATTTGGCAAGTTAATATATAGATACCTAAAGTCGAACTAGTTTAGTCATTATTTCACCAGAACTAAGGACTAAGTATAACTTCTAAGAAACTGTTTATTTTTGTGCAAAGATATATTCTTTCCTATTAAGTAAGAAATATTACCTGAGTTTCCCCCCATACACACCTCCAAAAGTAATATAAAATCTTAAGTTGGTGAATGTTCTGTCAGACTTTCTTTCAGGTGTTCTTCAAGTGTTCCTCAGTTCCTTGCCTAAAGTCACCTGTTTATATTCATATGCCTTTTCTTACTCTTTATTCTTAAATTAGATTTTTTTTTCTCCAACTTAAAAGACGAAAATGTTTCCTGTGTCCTTGGTGGCCTTTGATTCCCTTCTCTGAACAGTTAAGCCTCTCAATTAAATGTGCTTTGCCCCTGAGCTCAGAGAGCTAGGAGCTCTCTGCTTCTGACAGATGGAATACAAACAGTCTTTTTGACAAGTCCTTCAGGTTTGTTGGTGAATTGGTTGCTGGTGTCTGAATTTTGGTTCTGTTTTTGAAATGACAGAAGCCAACTTGGTGTCTTGTGCCACACCTTTTCCTCAGAATAATATGAAAAGAGAGGTGATGATCCATTCTTTGCTGAGGAAGATTGCCCTCCCTCTCCTTCATTATTACACATGCAAAGTTGTCAAAATTGTAGACATTATAAAGAGAAAAGTGAGAATAAGTTTCTCCTTACAGGTGATACTTTGATTTCATTAGTGTAAATTATGATTTCAATTTAAATATAAACTTAGGGTATACCTTTGATTCTCTATAATGGTCTTGTTTGTTCTCAGTGTCAGTTAAAACACTAATATCTGAGACATTGTTTTATAGTAAAAACATCGCCACTTGGAAAAAAAACTTGAATAGGAACATCCTGCATTAGCTGCACAGTATAAGTAACACCCTAGGCTGCCCAAATCTCATCTTTTAGAGGAGTTGACCTGTCATGAGACATTTCTAACTGTTATAGAAAGAGGATAACTAATGAATAGAAACATATAAAATGGGCTTGGGATACATAATACAGGAAATAAAAGTATACTTAATAAGCTCTCAGATATACTTATAAAGTACATAAAACACAAAAAGGATTTGATGTATCTTTGACTAATATGCTAGCATTAAAAATATTAAGATTTTAATGATTTTGAAGCTTATAAGGAGCTAAATTTTTATTTCAGTTAAATTTAAGTAACTATTTGTAGCTCGCAGACACTCTGAGAGTGTAGATAGAACATTTCCATCATTGCTGCTGGGCCAATGAATACTTACCCTCGGCTTCATTCTGGGACTGCCTAACTTGTCATTTTTACCTCTGAAGTCACACAGAATAAAATTGGTTTCAGTAAACACATGTACAAATTCTCTTTACCACATCTAGTACAAAAGCCATAGAACTATAGATTTCTCTTAGGATTAGGGAAAAAACAGTTGATCATATGATGCAGTCTTCTTGTGTTGTGTAGTTTATTAGGAGCATACCTAATTTTTTAGAGGACTTGATCGTTGGTGCTTTCATGGGCTTGTGAGCATGAGCCCTAACTGGCATTTAAGTTCTTTGTCATGTATATGTGTGTTGATTATCTAGTGCTACATATCAAGATACCCTAAAATTTAGCAGCTTAAAACAAGGGTAAACATTTATTATCTCACAGTTTACATGGGTCAGGAATTCACAAGCAGCCTAGTTGGATGATTCTAGATCAGGGTCTCTCGTAAGGTTGTAGTCAGAATGTCAGCATGGGCTGCAGACACCTGAAGGCTTACCTGGATCTGGGTGTTACACTTTCAGGGTAGCTTAAATCTATGCTAGCTGTATGCAGGAGACCTCATTCCCTTTACCATGTGTGTGTATCCCCATAGTGCTAGTTGAGTGTCTCACATTGTGGCTTCCCCTGAGCCAAGTGATCCAAGGAGGACAAGGTAGAAGCCAGTGTCCTTTATGTCCCAACCTTGAAAATCATACATCATTATTTTTGCAGTACCCTCCTGGTTACACAGGCCAACCCTATACATGACTCATTTGGGCCATCTTGAAAGGTGGCTAGCACAGTGTATCAGAATGATTGTTATATCTTCCTCCTCCAAAGCTGATCATTCTCTCCATTCCCCCTCAAGTCCATCTTCAGTTTGTTTGTACTGTAGGAACATCAGAAGGGTGGTAATGGGCATGCTTTCTAGGAAGCTAAGAAGTCAGTGAACTATCATATCAGCTCTCTAGTTCTTTCCAAAACATTCATAACTCCATATACTCCATACAGTTTGAAAATTAGAAAATAAAATAACTCTAACTTTAATTCTTATCATAAATCCATTAATGTGTTTTAATGTAACCATTTTAGGTAATAGAAATCAGCTTCTAGAAATCACAGTGGCTTATGTAAGGGTTAGGGACTTTCTGAATGAAAGTCCCCTAAGCTCTTTTCTCCTTTTGCCAGGAAATCTTTTCTGCTGTTCCCTACTGCTGATAAAAGTCATCACTCTCTTCCTCTGCTCCCTCTGCTCAGCTCTTCCACTTGTTAGCCCTGCTGTCTTACATACATTACTTAATCTCTTTGTGCCTCTGCAAAATGGAAAGAATAATTGTACCTATTTCTTGGGATTGCTGTGTAGGCTAAACGACATGCCTGCAGCATGTACTTAGTATAATGTCTGGCACATTGATAAATATTCAGATGTTAACAACTAACTGCTGCCACTGATTTTTATTATGGTGGTGATGGTGGTTATTGAAGTCATACTTAACTATAAATATATATATTTTCAAATGTCTCTTTGACCTTTCCATTTATTGAAGTTACTATAAGCCAGGTACTATGCTAAGCACTTCATAGGTTGTATTACCATTTCACAGATGAGGAAATTGAGAAGTTGAGTAACTTGTTCCAAAATCATACAACTATTAAGCTGTACAGCTAGCTCTTGTTCACAGTAAATGTGTGTGGAATTGGATTAGAGTTTTAAAAGTTTGTCAGTGTTAATATCAGAAGAGTATCTCAAGACTAAAAACAAGAGACTGTACAGTCAATCTTTAATGATTCATAGTTGGATTAGATGCTTTGTAATCTAAAGACCTTAACCCATCCTATAACCAGGTAGCATCACTTTTACCAGTATGACTATAAAGAAGGGAATTCAGGAGAAGCAAAATGAGCTTTGCTACTTTTAAAGTTACTGTTCCAATGCTTGAAAGGGAAAATTATAGAAATTAAGATAAAAAACCAAATCAAGTGACTATCAGAATTTTAAGTTAATGAGTGTTTATTATAGAAGACCTATATTCAGTTATGGTGAAAATAAGTTTGCAGAATTGAGAGTGGGAGCAAAATAAGCATGTACCAAGGAGAACTTAAGAAATGTAGCTTTTTTTAGTCAGTAAGCCAAATGGTCTGTTGGAATTGCTATTGACTTAGCAGAAATTCACTTTTTGTGTGTTTTGTTTTTCTTCTCCTTATACTTTGTCCCCCCCTGAGAAAAAGAGAAATCTGTTTTTTTTTCGCTCAGCAAGAACATGCATGATTTGATTTTAAGTGGAGTTCATTGCATTAGGCAAATAAATTTTATTGATGAATGAGTACAGTGCTTTGTCTTTAGGTATCAAGGATATTCATAATCAAAAGACTTAACTATTAAATTTTTATTCATCAAGTGATTATTGGAAATTATTCAGATAAAAAAAAGATCATTAAATTACAAACCTGAGGAGCATGAGTGTCTTTTTAGATTTTATTGTTCATAGGTAAGTTCATTTTTAGTTATATGCGCACTTAAAAGACATGCACTTTTTATTCTGATGGATGAGCAGACTTTGAATTTATCCAAGGAAAGGGGAGACTAGTTTTGAGAATGTCCTAAGCTCACAGGTAGTAGCCAGTGAAAGGGCATCGACAGATTAGTAGCTAAATAGGATTTTGTTGAAAAACAAATTAAATAATGGTCTGGATAACATTTAGATAAAACTTAGTGGGGGTTGGCAGTGGCCAGAGCTGCTAACAGTGCTATTATATGTGCTGATGTTGTGATCAAGCAGATAAATTCCTGATGATTAGTGAATCTTTTGAGTCCTGGGGGAAATTAGAACATGACAGTTTTAGCTGTCATCTGCACATAACTGCAGATGAGAGAGAAGCGCTATTTGATGGTGATCACATATAGGTGCTGAGTATCCAAAGCATGCAAAATGCTGCAATAAGCTTGAATATTTGAGGAATATTATAATTCTGAAATAGCTCTGTGGCCTTTCAGGCTGTCTCTGGCCTGTTGTTTTTAATACATCCTGTGCCTAAGTTGTGAAAATGAATGTTTTTCTTGAGAAAGACTTACAGGAACCTGTGGCCCGAATAGGAATTGATGTTAGGTTATTGATGCACAGAATTTGGGTGATCATTGAGAGTAAAATCTCTGCTAAGCAAGGCATATTCAAGAAAGACCAGAAGTCATGAATGAAGCATTTGACATAGTTATTTACTGATTATTGGAAAAGGCTGTTTACCTGGCTTTGGAGAATAGGTTCTATGTCATATACCCTCTCCTGCCACCTGTTCATGTGCCATACCAATGAGTTAATATGGTTCCATGCCATGGGCAATGAGAAGCTAGTACATGGGCCCTGATACCATAATGTCCGAACTTACCTGCATGAAAACAGGGTTAGAAGCAGCTATCGCTGTTTTGAAGGCAATTAAAAGAATTAATCATAATAACCATTCAAATTAAGAGAGGTAAACATTTTTTCCCCAAAGGCTAACAGGTTAAATGTATATAAAGGCAGATTGTTTAGAGGGCAGAAAAATCAGAAAATTAGGAAAGAAGTATAGTTTTTATAGAGTAGCCACTGAAATTATAAACTGAACAACTAATCCTTAAGGATTACTGTGTATCTTTTGGAATCTTTTGTTTCTCATTGTAATTAAAAAATTCAAAGAAAAATCCAAAGACTGAGTGTTACATTCATCATAGGATATAGGAGAGCTACAGTCTCCAGAGAGACAAAACTTATAGGTCTGTTTTTTGGTGTCATCAGCCTTGATAGCCAAAGGTGGTGTGACTTCTAGGGACATGGTTCTTGCAAGTTGCTCATCCCAGTCCAGCCACTTTTTTTCTTGCTCAGGGCTTAGCGTGAAGCGTTTGGGAGAAAATTTGCCCAGCAGTATGTTTCCAGTCATGTGTGAGATGACAGGGAAACAGTAAGCTAGCCACTGGAATAGTAGTCCGTTGCCTACCTGTGATGGAGAGCCAATGCGGACACAAGTAAATGCCTGCTTAAATGTTAATGGATACTGTGAAATAATAATGGCCCTTTTAAAGAGAAGGGGAGTTAAAGTTAGTGATAAAGTTATACAGATTTCCAAAGGATTAGGCAGAGTAAACTCAGGGCCAAGATATTTGACTGCAAGATGCTTTATTAGGTTGAATAAGTGACTTGGTACTACAGTGCCTATTTCTTTTTTACTAATCGTCTATCTTCCATTTCTATGAATAATGAAGAGGGACTGTACTTAGAAAGCAAGCAGCTGAGTTTGATTTACACATAGTACTTCTGCCTGTCAGCACTGACCCATATTAACTTTCATTGACTCAACTGATTTCACCCACTTAGGCAGATAGCAAGCATATTGTAACATGGTTCAGAATTTTTAGCAGATTTTTCCAGGTCTGCATTTTTAAGTGAGCTAGACTCTGACTGAGTGTTCATACACTCCTAATCCCAATGGCAACAAGAGCTTTGACAAAAATGGTCTCTGGCTACCTGAATCTGTAACTTAATTAAAGACAGTATTATTCTGCACCAAGACCAGGCCAAGGCATAGACTTAGCTCTAAACAGAAAAAAAAGTCAGATTTTATAGTGTTGGCCATATGTAAAACAACATTCCAGATATAGCTTGGAGAACCACATAGCTACAGTCTACAGTTGAGGCAGTGTGCTTCTCTCTGTGGGGTGTTAGAGCATGGCTTATACCCTCTCTTGGGACTTCTAATTTACAGATGCTAATGCTGGAGACCGTGGACAGACCAATAATGCCGCTTCTGCATCAGCTTCCAACTCCACCTGAACAGTCCCGAGCAGCCAGCTGCACAGGAAGAACCACCAGTTACTTGAGTGTCACTCAGCAACACTGGTCACGTTTGGAAAGAAAATTAAAAAGAGAAAAAACTTGTTCATTTTAGTGTTCAATTTTTTTATTATTGTTGTTGTTCTTATTTAACCTTGTAAAATATCTATAAATACAAACCAGTTTCATTGTATTCTCACTTTGAGGGAGATCCAGGGGGTGGGAGGGGTTGTGGGGAGGGGGAAATCGGAGCACTAGAACACACAATCTCTCTCCCATGACAATCTTTTTATCAAAAGTCTGCTGTTGTATACTTTAAAAACAGAACTCCTGCCTCATACCCCTTCCAAAAAAGACAAAAACTTTGTTCTGTGCTGAAGTTTTTTTGAACTTTGTTTCTTTTAAAGTCAAGTATAAGACTTTGGTATGGTGCACAGCTTGAAATTGGTTGGGAGCTTCGCAGGTGTAACTCAATGGGGACGTAAATGTCACTTGTAAAATTAATCCATATCCTCGGGTATTTGAAGACTTGCCTTTGGCATATTGGTGGCAGGTATGGCAGACAAAAAAGGAAATGTGTATCATTTGTAACCCTGAGATGTCAATAAAGTTTGAAACTGTAAGGGGAAGATTCTTAATTAGTTGGTTGTTTAAGGTTTTGTTTTCCTGTTAATCAGTGCTAGTGGTGGAGAAAGTTTTGTAGGAGGCTGTCAAAGGAGGAACAGGCGTGCTCTACAGGTGGGTCTTTGCCTGACCAAGGGTTCTCCACAAACTAGTACAGTTTTAAACTGGTGACCTAGGAGAAGAATGAAAAGGGCCACTCTGGCTGCAGAGGTCAGAAGCTGGTGAACCTGGAGGAAGGGGACAGACAGGCCGGGGACAGATCTCACCACTGTGAATAAATTAGTCCAGATTTTTTTTTTTTTAAGTTGCTTCCCTTGGAAAGATACACTTGAGAGAGAACTTTATAGTTAAATAATGTGAACTGTAACAGTCTACTGGTTTATTTTTCATATTTTTTAATTGCAGCTTGAGCTTACAAAAATTGCCACATTCTGCACATAGTTCTAATTTTAAATCCAAATCTAGAATCTGTATTTAATTTCAGCTTTCTTTTAACCTTGTGCTTTTTAAATTTTATTTATTGATGCATGTCAGATAGGCCATTATGATTTTAGATGTTAGGACTATTAAAAACTGCACATCAAAATGATATAAACAGTCACTTACTTGTACCTGCTGACTTTATAGGAAAGTTGATTATATAAATGTATATATATGTTATATATACATAGATTCAATTCTGCCTTTTGTTTTTGTTCACGGTATCAAAATTGAGTGGTTGAAGTGTGAGAAAAAGGATGTTTCCCCCACACCCATTAAGAGTTTTTATTTCTGTTTTCTCTGTGTATCAGTGAATGGTGTAAGAATCAGTCTCTGTTTTTGAAGAAAAAGCAATATTCCTTGGAAGGCAAGGAGGGTTGAAGGATTATGTTTGCAGTGAGGAAATAGATTTTCACAACTAGTTTGTTTTTATACTTTTAAGGTTGACATCTTCGTGGGCCTTATATACTCTAAAACAAACCTTAGTCACCTTGGTGCTTACGAGCCGTCACTTGACCTATGAATCTTTAAGGCACAATCAGTTGTACTTTACATTTAAAGATCATTTGAGTGATGGCCGCCTTTCCCTCCTACCCACTCCTTCTTCATACACCTTTCAAGGTTAGCTGAAAACTGCAGGGCTGCAGAGCTGAGCCCTAATTGTGTGTAACCTCCCTTCACCCTCCTCATTGCCACCTTACATCATGTTAGGGGTCTCGCCCTTCAGGTGATTTGGAAGTGGAGTCACTTGGCAGCCCTCATGCAGGTCCCAGCACCCTGTACTGCTTCTTAACTAAGTGTGTGTGACTCTCCAAGAGAGTCCTGCTGCCTGCTGAAGTGAACCAATACCCAGAAAGGCAACTGTGAGCCATCATAGTTTTTTCACTTGCTATTTAGCTAAGCTCTTAGGCCACAAAAGGGGGATTCTCAAACCTCTGGTTATATCAGAGTTCATGAGAAAGGAAACAAACCAAATAAAGCTGAATTTTATTTTGAACATAATGAGCTTCTGAGAGCTAACTAAAATTGAAAGAAGTCTGAGTCAAAGTATTTGGCAGCATAATTCATAAAAGGAGTGGCTTTGATAGACCATTTTCAGGAAGGATTTATAAAGAAGCTGAACAACAGGTCTATGACAGAAAAGGACCTGCTTTCAGACCAAACTGCCCAGCGAAACGTCTGGACACAGACACTACTCTGGACTTGCTAGAGTCCATGAAAATCTGTCCTTGTTTCACAGAACCTTTCCCCCCCATAAATGGGATAAGAGAAGAGAAGTCAGATGCTAATCTCTCATTTTATTGTGCATGTGTGAGGGCTGAGGTGCGTGAATTTTCTTTCTCAAGGATCATGGTGGGATCGCAGAACTCTTATACAAGTGAGATCCAGGTCTCTGAATATCTTTTGTAAATAATAATAATAATAATAATAATAATAATAAAAAGCTCCTCACCAAAATCAAGCTTGTACATTATATTTTCTTTCAATGTTTTTAAATTTAAGTTTTATTGTTTTTTATGTAAATATGTGGACCCAGGAACTGTTATTAATGAGCAAAAAGTTACTGTTCAGGGCAGCGATTCTGTTTAATAATCAGACAAAATGTAGACGAGCTTTTTAAAGCCATATAGTTTTAACTCTGTACAGTAGGTACCGGCCTGTATTATTGTAACAATAACTCTAGCAATGTATAGTGTATCTATATAGTTTGGAGTGCCTTCGCTTCCATGCGTTTGGTTATTTTGGGTTTTTTTTTTTTTGTTTATTTTTATTCTTTTTGCTTTTTATTTTTAAAATTTGAATTGGTTTTTCTGTCCATGTCTCCCTGTCCCACCCTTTCCCTTTGAAGTAATAGCTCAGTCATAACACCGTGTCTGTGCCCCTTCACAGTGAATTTCAGTGATATGTGCTCAGGAGTGGAAAGAGGAAACCATGTTCATAATCTCATTTCATTCAAGCCCTGCCTTTGTTTTGGTTCTGAACGTCTGTTTCCTCCTCAGTAGCAGTGACCCATTTTATTTCATACTTAAGCCATCCGGGGACTTAGTATAGTGCCAGGGAACCCTAGAGCTGGAGGAAATCAATAGATTAGATTTTGCTCGTCTCTTCCCCACACCCTAATCATGGGTCTTATAAACAGCAGAGTCCACGCTCATTCTCCTTATCTCCTTCCCTCACGAATGAGAAAGAATTAGTGTTTATGAATCAAAATTTCTTTATAGTATCAGGTGTTGATCATCAGTGATCTCAAATGCTGTAGCACGACTACTTGCAGTTACTGCACGGGGTGCTTCCGTGCCGAGAGCACTGTGGTTTAGTGAAGGAACTCAGCCCATTCCCGCCCTCCTGCCACCTCTACCCCTGTTCAATGATGTCATTTAAATGTCTTTTTTCAAAAATCTTACTGTGTGCCCATCACGAAAGCCTTTTTTGAAAAGAAAAAAATCAAAATCATTTCTTTTGCCTCCAAGTATTCCATATAAGATGTCTTTGAGTAGAAGGAAAAACGAACTTTACCAAACCAAAGGTTGCTATTTTTGAAACATCATGTGTTCATTACAGCAAGGCAGAAGAGTGCACCTTCTTTCCAGTGACATGTTGTGTCCTATTTTTAAGTCCTCTTAATTTTTACATACATAAGATACATATTTTCGGTTTGTGTTTTAACAAAGCCTGCCTAACCAATCATCGTGTCTGCACCAATGCAAAGGTTTCTGAGAGGACTATTGTATTCTCTATCCCTGTGGATATTAAAACACTGGCATTTCGTTTCTTCCTTTCCTTTTTTAAGGGATTTAACTTTGGACTCTTCCAAAGGAAGTTTGGCCAATGCCAGATCCCCATGAGTTTGGGGGTTTTTCTTTGTTTTAAACCAAAATTGTATCTGATTCCTGTTGCTCATGTTAGCAATCATCTAATCACAGAGCCAAAACAGTTTTTCCCCTATATAGAAAAATAAACTAAGTATGCTTTACAATAAAATCTGTCTTTTCTGGTAGAAACCTGAGCCACTGAAAAAGAGAACTAGAAGCAAAGTAGAGTCCCAGACTAAGGTCTACCTACGTTTGAGAGGCTTTGAAAGTAATCCTTGGGGTTTGGATTATTTTCACAAGGATTATGATTTTTTATTCAAGTTTGTTGCTCCGTTTTGCACCTCTTGCAATAAAAGCAAAATGACAACCAGTACATAAGGGGTTAGCTTGACAAAGTAGACTTCCTTGTGTTAATTTTTGTTTATTTTTTTCCTTACTATATCTGTCTACAGGCAGATACAGATAGATGTCTGAAAATGTGCTTGCCTGTAAAATTTGCATTTATAAATGTGTTGCCGATGGATCACTTGGGCCTGTACACATACCAATTAGCGTGACCACTTCCATCTTAAAAATAAATCTAAAATTTATTATATATATATATATATAAAGGACTGTGGGTTGTATACAAACTATTGCAAACACTTGTGCAAATCTGTCTTGATATAAAGGAAAAGCAAAATCTGTATAACATTATTACTACTTGAATGCCTCTGTGACTGATTTTTTTTTTCATTTTAAATATAAACTTTTTTGTGAAAAGTATGCTCAATGTTTTTTTTCCCTTTCCCCATTCCCTTGTAAATACATTTCGTTCTATGTGACTTGGTTTGGAAATAGTTAACTGGTACTGTAATTTGCATTAAATAAAAAGTAGGTTAGCCTGGAAATGAAATTAAAATTCACAAGTGTTTGGTCTTTATTTCAGTTCCCAACCATCTTTTCTTCACCCTACCTACTTTGCCACTTCAATACGTAGTCACATCACCATCACTATTCTTCCAATTAGAAATATGGATCTTTGTTTTAAAAATCAAGAAATGAACATTAGTTCTCATTCTTTCAAATGATCTTATTCCATTGTGTAGCCCTGAAAGGTGCAGCTTCAATCTTGGAAACCTTTGGATTTGGTGTAGAGGAAGTTTGCAGACACTGCTTTAAAAAGAAAGCATCCCTGAAAGGGACAAATTTTAAAAATTAAAAAATTTAAAATATGAGCTGCTGTCTTTGATTACTGTGTTTATGGTTTGGTGTAGCTGTCATTTCTTTTAACTTTTCATCCCATTCTTAATGGTCTTTGGGAGTATCTGTAAAATATATGAACACCACAAACAGTGAGGCTGTACCTCCCAGGTAACCAACACATGTTGTATTTGAGTCTGCTCATTTCCAATAATGGATAATGTATGTAAACATGTAATGTCTCTTAGTGCAAAAAGAAACATTTTTCTTAGGGCTGGCTCTGTCAGGCCTAAAGACTAGATATAAAGTCATGTGACTGCTGCTTCAATAAAAAAATTTATATTGGATAAAGTTTGGTCCTCTTTATTTTTTTGGAGGGGGGAGTTAGCTAATTGTTTACCAGTTGCAGTGGGTGAGGGGGGAAGGGGCTAAGGGCAAACGTAAGATGTTAGTTAATTCATGGTGGGGGCCTCCTGATGACATTGAAGTGTATTTGAGATTCACTAATAACATTTTCTGCCCTGTTTAAATTGGAATTGAGCAAGATATCCTTTTAACTTAAAATCCTGGAAGACTACATTTTTAATTTCTAAGTTTTTCCAAAAAACACAGACCAACCAGTCCTTTGGGCTCACACTTCAGGAGAGCAGTGATAGTGAACGCCATTTTAGGTGTTCTAAAAGGGAAATTAGGAAAGGAAGAGATCAGGTTGCAGATCCTGTTCACAGAAGTTTATGAGAGGAAGTGAACAAAAGTGATGGGGTGGTCACCCATTTTTCAGGTGGAAGAATATTTTACTTACTAGAACCTTCAGATTTAGGAGAGCTATGGTATAGCAATGGAATGTGTCCAAGAGAAAAACCAGCCATTGTGGAGGTTGGCATGATGAGGCCCACAGTTGTCAAAAGATGGGAAAGAATGGTCAATCAAATGCATGTTTTCTTTTACATTCTTTTTTCTCCAGAAAGGAGAAGCCACCCTGGGCCTTCCCACAAGACTTGATATCAAGGTGTTAGTCGGATCATTAAAGTCTGAATCAGGTAGGGATTGGCTGCCGAGTGGCTCCAAATAATGGTGGAGCCAGAAGGTAAACAGTAACTTATTCAGAAGGTCGTCTGAGCTTTGGAGACTGACTCCATTCTAACCTGAGGCCAAACCCAGAAAAAGAATGATAGCTACAGGGATGCCTAGAAACTGATGCTTAGTTCAGTTAAGAAACTAATGTTCAAAAGCTCAATAGGGAGATCTAAATATTTGAAGAGCAGAAAATTTGAACCTGGCTCCTAGTCCTATATACTTGAAATCCACAAAAAGAAGTATCTTGTATGACCACTTTAGTACATTTAACCTTGAATCTTAACTACACTTGGACTATACTTTGTTTTTATGATATATAAGTCATATGTACATATCACTTTTGTGTTTGGGAAACTGCCCAGATACTTTTAAAATTAATACAAGGAGATGAGAGTTTACATCCCATCTTAACATCACCTTGCCTTCACCTTTCTGTAACATACAGTTAAGAACCATTTCAGGCTCTTGAATGAATAGCACACTCAAAATTATTCCCGTGAAGAAAAGGAAATGCATATGAACACAGACTGAATGAAATTTATATGTGCAAAAGAGACAAATTCCTGGAGGCAAAAGCTGCATTCATTCATTCAGTTTGCAGAAAGTTTTTATTTCTCCTCAGTTTCTTTTCTAAAAGTGAGTGTGTTCAATACTTCCTTGATGCAGAAGAGACTGGTAAAGCTGAACGGCATGCAATGAAAAGGTTTGCTTGCTTTGCTGTACAGTGTTGAAAATTTCTTATGTTCTCAAAGTTTGGCCTGCTTCTTGTAAGGTGATAAATTTTTTAGGAACAAGATCTGTTCCTAAACATTTGTGTCAAAATATTAGACTTTAAATCAATTACTACACTTTTAATTATGGTATATTAAAATTTTATATGGAACAATCATGAGAAAACCAAGTTAATGCATTTTTTATCAAAATTTAAAACTTTAAAAAAATTATTTATTTTTATTCTGGTGACACTGGTTAATGAAATCCAGTACGTTTCAGGTGTACAATTCAACAGTAAGTCATATATCTTGCATTGTATATTCACTGCCCACAGTTAGATTTCTTTCTGTCACCACATATTTGACCCCTTTTACCCTATCTCTCCCCTTCCCCCATCCTTTGGTAACCACTAAATTAATGCATTTTTATGTTCTTGCAGCAACCAGTCTTCAGATGTATACAGGGCAATAGTAAAATTAGTAAAAAAAAAAAAAAAAAAAAAAGTAATAGAAATTTATATATGTGACATTTCTATTTTCCCACTCCCACATGTCTTTTCCCCCCTGAAAAGAAAGCAAAAAAGGGTTTATATCTCTAGCTAAAAGTTAACAATGTCCTTTTGCCTTGATTTGACATTAAACCCAGGAACATATTTGCTAAGCCTAGTTCTTAGGTGTGAAATGCCTTATGTAGAATCAGTTAAAATGTAATTGGCAAAAAAAAGAAAAAAGTTTTCACTCAAAATGGGTATAAACAATACAGACATTTTCCTATTCTTTAGCTTTGAAAATAGATATGTAAACGGGAACATATGGTACATGCATATCTAGCACATTTATTACTGCTTGTCAATATAGCCTTGTCGCAAAACCCCAGTGTTCCAACCTCAGGAGCAAATCCAATCCCAGTTCAGAAACGGAGCAGACCTACCCCAAGTCACACACATGTGCACACAGCCAGTAAGTGTCTTCCTCTCATGAACCCATGTCCCAGGGATCCCTCACTTGGGACCCTGGGTGCATGCAGAACCCCAGCATAGCTTAGCATCCACACAAAGAAATTTCTTAATGTCACTTGTCACTTCTCCTTTTGATCGAAGTTATTTTTGTTTCTGCTTTGTTTTCTTTACTGAACTATAAATTCTTCAAGGTCGGGATCCATGTCTGAGTCAGTGTGTATACCACAGAGCGGCTGCATATTGTTGATACTTAATAATGCGTTTAAATGAATGCAGAGACACAGAATAAGGTGCCCAGAAGGAGGGAAGAATGGACACAAAGTGGTCAGAACAAGCTTCTGACATTTGCTATAGGCTTTCTGGTTTCTCTCTAGAATACTCCCACAGACACCAATTCACCTGCTGATCAACACAGGCCTGCAACGCACCGAGCGGTTCAGGACAGGAGGCTGCAGGTTAAGAGCGAGTGGGAAGTAGGAGAAAGGGGTACTCAAAGTAACAGCAAAAAGACCCGAGAAGCTAATGAAACTGAGTGTGGGCATGGACTGTCAGATGGTTCGGTCACCCTTTCCCCTCTCCCACAACACTGAATGCCAGACCGCAGGGCCTTTTCTAAGAAACGCTGGCCTTGCCTCTTGATGGGACTGACCTGTAGGCCAGTGCACTCTCCATGTGAGGGTCTATGGCTTTGCTCTCCATGGACCGTGGCTGGGGGCTGGGGGACCCAGGTCCCCTTCCTGGGGGACGCAAGGCAGCGTCATCAGCCCTCCGCGGTGTCCCTCCATCTAGTCCCGGGAGTGGCAATCCTGAGAGCTCTGCCCCACAAAAGCGTGACCCAGGGCAGCCGCTCAGCTCAGCCATCTGAGATGCTGAACAGCTCGCACATGAGCGGGGTAGCAAAGGGGTGGATGTCTTGGATGCGCAGCAGCCGCTGTGTGTGCTGGGCACTGATGCTGCGAAGCTCGGTGAGTATGGCCATAACCTTCAGGAACAGGAACCTGCAGGCCAGCCAGAGGACAGGGTGGAACAGCAGCCCACACTGCCCACTCTCAGCACCCCTGGGACTGCCCTGAGATAGCACAGGTTTGAGGGTTTGAACCTCAGGACATCTCCGGGCAGCCAAGAGACAAGGCTGGGTGGAGTTCTGTAGTTTCTCTTTTAGCTGCAAGAGAAGGGCGGAAAGCCTGGGGGACCTGAGGTGTGGACCTGCACTCCCCATTCACCCCTCATCCTCTGGGCCTGAGTCCCGTACACAGAGACTTCCTGGGAACACCTAGGCATTGCTGATGCCAAGTGCATAGGTCAGTTGGGGGTTTGGGAGTGGGAATTGCTGTCTCGGCTAATGGCTGGGGATTAGGACTGAGTAGAGTGGTTGTGGAGGCAGGGACTGTAAGCTGCAATCCCTTCCTGGACCTAGCCCAGGATCTAATGGCTGAGACACACCTCATGCCTCAGTTTCCCCATGATGTCTCCTGGCTCCATACAGGGGAGGACTGAGCAAATGAAGACATGGCCACAGCAGCATCCCAGGATGCCGGGCTCAAAACTAAGGCAGGCCAAGTAGGGACTCAAGACTTTGAGTTCACACCAGCACACCCGGTACGGGCCTTCACCGAACCTCATGGCCCAGGCCTGCGGACTGCTGAGGCCCAGTGCAGGGGTGAAAAGCCCTGTCAGGCGAAGCCCCAAGCAGCCTTCCACCTTTCGGTTGTGACCAGAACAAACGAAGGAGCTTCTTGCCCCATTTGCTTGTCTTTGTCCTGGGAGGCAGTTAGGCAGTGCTCGAGAGTGTGGGCAGTGGACTTGGTCAGCCTGGGTTCACCTCCAGATCCTGTCTGACTGTGGAACCTGAGACGGTTGCCCTGAGCCTCCAGTCCCCTGCAGGATGGTGGTGGCACCCACTCAGTGGGGCTGTTTTCAGGATTAAAGGTGATAATACATGTGAACTTTTTGGTACCAAGGCTGCCGCTTCTCAATAAATGATTGCTATTATAGATTTGTTATCATCATCGCTATTGCTGGTTATTGCTAGAAGAACCTGTAGGAGCCTCACTAGACTACCTGGCTGTTCCCATTCCTTGATGACAGGCACATGGAAAGCCCTGCAGACTGAGCTGTGCCCAGGAGGCAATGTCCCAGCAGCTGGGCATGGGTTTATTCAGTGGTGACTGAAGCTCAGGCTGACTGGGCAGGAGGCCTCATGGAGGTCACAGAACAGCACCCCCAAGCACTAGTAATCAGAGGCTGTCCCAGGAATGGCTCCGTTCTGCTTTCCCAGAGAGCCCCAGATAGATGGAGGCCCTGGAGGGTGGGAAGGCCAGGGCCCCACCCCTACGCACCCTCCCTGCTTGCTGCTCACCGGTAGGCGGGCTGGGGACGATTGTACTCGATGTAGGCTTTCAGGGCGATGGCGAATTGCTCCTGCAGTTGGTCCACCACACTGCGCTGTACCACACCTGGGCGGTCTGGTGGGAAGGGGAAAGTGGGGTGGTGCCCGCAAGACCATGGGGACAAAGACAAGCTCAGTCCAGCCCAGAGAGGGCAACTACCCTCCAAAGCCAGAGATGAGGGGAGCACTAGGAGGGCTGTGCATCACCCCACAGACCCAAGGAGAAATCAGCCCGAGACCCCATCCTGGCTGTGCAGTGAGTGGGGGGTCAAAGACATCAGCTGGGACCTTCCCTGGGGAGGGCAGAGGAGGGTCTGCTGCCTCCTGCAGTTAAATCTGAGGGGTGTGAGCAAGCCTGGGAAGGGGCGACGCCAAGCAGGATACGTGGGGTCCTCACCTGGGGAGAAAAGGGAAATGGCCTGCATCAGCACATATTCCTCCTTATGCAGCTGCAGCTTCTTCAGCATGTAGTGAAATTTCAGCACAGGCTCCAATAGAAGCTGCTGGAAGCCACCTGTGGGTGGGTGCAGGACAAGGGGCAAACTTGTCAGGAAGTGGACCCAAAAGCCAGATTTCCCTCATCAAAACCTTTTTTCCTATCATCCAGTCTTCTGCCCTACACATCCATGGCGTGGCTCCTCTCCTCCCCCACTCCTCTCCTGCCCCACCCCAAGATGTGTTTCTCTCCCTCTGCCAGGGCAGGCAGGCAGGCAGGCAGGCAGCTCTGGGTCACCTTCAGGGTCTTCCAAGCAGTAGGACAGCCGACCACACTCCCAGGTCCCGGTCTCTGCATTGAACACCGTGTTGAATCTCAGCTGGCACAGCTCAAATGTGGCCCCCTTCAGCAGGGAGATCTGGTCCTCGATGGGCAAGTCTCTGGAAGCAAGGACAGGAGCGGAGGTCAGCTTCCTGGGAAGCCACCACACGCCAGCACCCCTCCCCTAATCCAGAAATTGGGGGAGGGGGAGGGAAGAGGTAGGATGGGCTCCTACTGTGAGGATGGTTGTTGCAGTTGCTTTTGATTGCCTCAGATCTCACACCCTCCCAATCCAGTCAAGCACATTACTTCTCCCTGCCACCTTCCTCTAGTCTCCTACCTTTAGGGACTCACCTGCCAACAGAGCTTGTCATCCAGGTCCCTTACAGCCTGGGCCCCTCTCCTCTAACTCCGGGCACAGCCACTGATGCACAGCTCCTGGCCCCTAGCCTCACACTTTTTGCCTCGGTTTCCCCACTTGGAATGGTCGCCCCTTTAGCTTCGCTGGAGTAAATCGTGTTAGTCCTCAGGCCAGCCTGTCTTTGTGCCTCCTACAGGTTTTCCCAGAGTGCAGAGTCTTACTACTGCTGCTGCTCTTCAGCATGAGTCCCATGCAGAGGACACACTTGTTTCCTGTGGTCCATTTTGGATTTCGTATGTCTGCTTCTTCTCTCCAGGCAGTCTGGATGCCTTGAACCCCACTCCCAGTGATACGGGCCCTTACTTGCAAAATTCTTATCTTTTTAGTAAACCTAGTTAAGTCTTTTCTTTCCCCCTTTCTTTGGAGAGAGACCTTCTCCCTGAAACTTAGATCATTACCTTGAAACTGGTGACTCAGGTCCTCTGACTATTAATAAGGATCATTGAAACTCAAGATTCTCCTTTGCCCATTATAAGGCAGGAATGGCTTTAGGCCAGAACAGGGCCCCTAGAGTCCCAGAAGGGAGAGGATCTTTAATCCAAGTATTTTTTTTTCTGTTACGAAATATATTAAACAAACCTGTTTTCCTTTACCCGCTAGATATATGATTCAAGTAACAAGTTTGCATCTTCATTTTTCCTTGTCTAGGGACAGTGGCGGCACTTTGAGGGGATACCCAGGACCCCATCCTAAGTCAGTGAGGGAAAGAGCTCCATGAAACCCCAATAGGCAGGGACGACGACCCTCCTCAGCAAGAAGCAGATACAGAAGAAGAGACCTCCCGTCCCTTGACATCCATACTAATGAAAAGGGGGTTCATGGCTCTTAGAAAAGGGTTAGGCAGGAAAGTCAGATAGGGGGTTTCAGGTCCACCTGCAAAGATACTGGGGTCATCTTATCCTAGAAGGGGTCCACCCTAGTCTACCCATAATTAAGCAAGCCAGAAGGCATTTTTGGCCTAAAGTAACACAAGTGAGGGGATAATTGGGTACTAGTTCCAGCCAGTCACTCACAGCTGCGCGATGAAGACCCAACGACCTGCAACTCATCTGGGCCTCATTATACCATCATTATAATGTGATGCACATGCTCGGAAGTTCATTAATATCATTACAACCAACTGAATTCTGGGAACAAACGTGTGCAGAAAGCAAATGATGAGTCACTGGGTCCTATCAATCTTAGTTGTCAATCAAGGAAGCCCACTTCTCTAAGAAAAGTAACCACCCACAGCAAATAGGGGTAAAAAACCCCAAAGACTGTTACCGGGCCTTTGAGCCACACTTCTCTTGCTCAGGTCCACTTCCACATCTGAAAGAGCTTGTAATAAAGCTTTTCTTTTCTGCTGTGTTTTGGTGTCTTGCTCAATTCTTTATTCGAGACATCGAGAACCTGGACAATGCATGGAGAGAGGAAGCCCAGTCTCCGGTAACACCAGCACTGAGCACAGGCCTAGCCACAGTAGCTGCCTCTAAGTTCATGATTAGATTGACACCTGTCCTAACCTGAGAGGCTCTCCGCCTGGCTCAGAAATTCAGTCCCTTGTTTTCCTCAAACCCCCTTTTTTTAGATTCATGATATTGAGCTACGAATGCCAGGAAATTGACTTTATCTTCTTGTCTCCCCAGTGTTTAACCCAGGACCTGAGACGTAGTGGCTCTGAACTCTATAAACTGTGCTTTCAGATCCGGCCTCTCTGATTCATTGCAACCCTTAACGTCGGTGAATCTCAGTTTTCTATTTGTAGAATGAAGGTGATAGTAATGTCTGCTTCCTGCGTGGTCTCACTCTGATGTTAAATTGTGGGTCATTAGATGTCAGTGGGGATGGCCCAGGTCCCCATGTGTAAGTAGGCCCCTCTCCCTGCTCCCTGGACCTAATTTGCCACAATTTGAATTCTACTTCAGCCTGTGGTCACCCTCACCCCATTACATAAGTCCTATGTGTGGGGCCCCTGGAATATAACCTGCCTTCTGCCTACTGAGGGCTCTGTGTGTGTGTGTGTGTGTGTGTGTGAGAGAGAGAGAGAGAGAGAGAGAGAGAGAGAGAGAGAGAGAGAGAGAGAGAGTGTGTGAGAGTGAGAGAGAGAGATTGCAATTCAGCTCTACCTGACCAAGCCCGGCAAGGCCAGTTGGCCAACCCCAGGAAAGATATGCCCAGTGCCATATCCAGTCCTGACAGACTACATATTAGGGGTCTGTGTTTGCTATCACACCCTGCATTCTAGGGTTTCTCTCACTAACCTGTTGTCTCCATGCCTCGCTCTGGGCAGTCCCAACCCTTTGATTTCAGGACAGCCCTTCCTCATGGCCTTCTCAGCCTTCTCCTGGTGGCTGACTCCTGGAGACTCAGCATCTGTTCCTGTCTCTCTCCTCCCTCTGGACTTCCTTCCCTTTCCTTCCAACTCCTTTACTCTGGAACTATCAACGTGTGATTCCTGCCCTTTTGGCGGGGAGAAATGGGGAAGGGAATTACTGTCTGAATGTCTATCGTGTATGAGCTGGATGCTTTTCAGATGTTTTCTTATTTCATGTGACAGCCTTGCGATGCAGGCAATAACAGCTCCCTTCCAGTGGATGAGGAGGCTGAGCCCAGTAAGGTTCAATGGCAGGCCTACAGTCCCAAAGCTAAGCAGCAATGCAGCAATGGCTTCATTCCCCAACAGCACCAGGTGCCTGTGGGGCAGGGGGATGTGGTCAGAAGTAAGGAGGGTTTTAGGGTACAAACAGCCACCAACTTCAGAGAGGTCTACTCCAGACCCTTTGAACCTGCTGGTCATTTTCTGCTCCTTTCCACACCCATCCACCCAGCCCCTGTGTCCTACCTGAAGTGGGAGATGACTTTGGCAAAGTTGATGATGCCTTTGAACATGTAGGTTGACATGTCAGCCATGTGGGGCAGCATAGAAAAGATTTCTTTCCCACTGCTGTCAGCTGGGGGTTTGTAATTCCAGACACTGCCATCTTCCCCCCGCAGCTGCAGAGAGACCTTCACTGAGCACAGATCTTTCCTAATCTGGCTCCACCGGGCAGCTTCTTCCCCCAATGGAGTCTGCAGAGACTCTGGGATCTCACGGCCACTGCTAAGCACCTCCGGCAGCTGGGACAGAGTGGGAGGTGGAGACAGGAGAGGAGAGAAAGCATGTATTCTCCCAAACAGGTCCCCTCTCAGGCCCCAGATGGGCACACAGCCACAGCTACAGCCTGAGAGGATACACAAATGCAGGTGCGCATGTGTGCACACGTGCTCACGCTCACACACACACACACACACACACACACACACAGCACTCACTTCTCTCTGCTCTTCTATCAGGTAGTGTACTTTCTGTTTCTGTAAACTGATGGTCCCTCATGTCCCTGTCTGGTCAGACATGGGTTTGCTCCCTGCCCTGGGGGAAGGTAAAGGAGCCTCCACCTTGGGATACTCAGAGAAGGGTCTGGGAGCTACAGATAGAAAGAATAGACTTCAGGGGCCATTGACTACCAGTCCTCTGAGCTGGGCAGGTCACCTGTGAGTACGGAGGAGACAGAAGGCACAGGGGTCACACGTGGCTGACAGTGCCAAGATCATTGATATTTCTTGGATCTGTTCATATCTCAAAGAGGCCCTGACCCTTTCCTCATAGAGCCCTAAACGCCAACAGCCCTGGGGCAATTCCCCTTCCAGAACTCCATTTATGTCTTAGACCCAATTCCTATGTATTGTGGAAGGACAGAGCAAAAATTCTCAAACCTGGCCATGTATCAGAATCACCTGGAATGAGGAGATCTTGCTGGACCCACCCTCAGAGTTTCTGATTTGGAGGTCTGGAATGATGTAAGAATTTACATTTCTAACAAGTTCCCAGCTGCTTGCTGCTGCTGCTGCTGCTGGTCAAGGGACCACGCTTTGAGAACCCCGGGGAATGAGCTTGGGACTTTAAGGGGCTAGCATATTTGCTGAGCCAACTCTAAAGCCTCATACCCGGAAATCCTTGAAATGGGAGAAGGTGGTGTCAAAGGTTTTCATCTGAGCGTCCATCAGCTCCCTGATCATCGTCCGTTGCTCTTCAGTCAGACCCTTGGCTCCTGGCGGCTGTGTCCTAATGCGCTCTCCCTTCTTACTCCTGATCAAGGCCCGCCTCTGCTCCACGGCTGCATCAGACATGATCACTGCACAGACAGCCAGGAGCAGGCTCAGGTATCTTTGAGGAGCTAGGCAGCCCTTCTTAAACCCCACATTGGGAAAGTGCTGGTGACAAGAAACTTGCCCTTCCCCAGACTCATGAGGACTGTAGGCTCCTCTGGAGAAACACCTGGGTAAGGACAGAGGGGTGACGTGCAGTTGGCATGCTGCCTGCAGCTGTGGGATTTATGACAACTTTGTGCAACAGAGGGAAGAGCTCAAGTTTCCGAATCAAAAGGTGCTAGGTCTGAGCAACCGTTTTGCCACTACCTAGCGGTGACCGTGAATAAACTCCTTAACCTCTCCAGGAGCATTCAGTTTTCTTCTTTGTAATCTGGAGTGACAGTGCTCAGCTCCTACTGCTGTTACAATGAGGCATTGCATGGAAACTGCCTAATATAGTTCCTGCCTATATTTTAACAACAAGGCTCCTCAGAGTCCACAAGGTCTCTTGGTCTCCAAACCCCTGGAATGCTAGGGCTACTGCTTAGCTAGAAGTAATCGGTCCAGCCACTTCCTATATAGCCTATAGCTTCAGGGCCTCCCGTGGATTTCTGGAGCCTATTTTTGTGTGCAGAGTGAAGCTGTGGGGATCCTTGGCTGGGAAGAGCAGGGATAGCTGGTGAAGGCCTTACTTACAGCTGGTCTACAGAGAAGGTTCTCTGCCCACATGCCCAGGGAACTTGTTCCCTGAAAGAGGCCGCCCACTCTGATCCATAAAGAAAAATGTGCACTGGATGCTTCCAGTCTTTTCCTGATGAGCTTTAATCTCCGAGTGACCTGGGAGCACAATTATACCAAAACCTGACAGGTAGAATGAGAGCATCCTCTGTCACCTGTCTGCAAACAGGTCCTCTGCAGGACACCAGGCCTGGGATAGCCGATGGGCACTAGCCACTGGAAGACTGGGGGTCATATTGCACCATGAGTCTATGGCTTCCCTCTCCCAAATTCACCTCCTCCAATATGGTAAAGCACATGAAGACTATTATGAAAGGGACAAAAAGAATCATGCAAGAGCAACTAAGGGGAAAGGGACATAACCCTGGCCAGAGACACCCACCATACCCAGAGCAGAAGAAAACATTCCCTCTACCTGTCAAATCCCCCTGGACAGGCCATGGTGGTGCCAGCCGATGAACTGCAAGCTCTGCTCCATGTGCCTGCCTGTTGCACTCCGGCGACAAGCTGCCACATAGACCTGTGCACGCGTGCACACACACTCACAGGGTATATCAGCACACGTGCAAATGCACATCCCCATGGCCCATTCCTACTCAGCTCCAGGCTCACAGTGCACCTGGCCCCACACCCGCCTGGGCACACCCCACTGCTCACTCTCCTTCTTCATGCCACTCTCCAGGCACTTGCGCAAGCGGCAGGCCTGGCACTGCCGCCGGGTCTTCTGGGTGATCTCACAGGTGCCCTTCCAGAAGGGGCACCTCAGCTGGATGTTGCGCTTCATGGTCCTCCTGTGAGAGAGCAAAGAGCAAATGGTAGACCATGGGGAACAGACCAGGGGTCTGCAGGCCACACCTCTCCCTCCCAACCTGGGAACAAGGCCACTCCCTTTGTGGGCCCTCGTGGGTCCTGCCTTTGGGTCTGCGTTGGGTCATGTTCACAGGAAAGGTACACGGGGTTGCAGGGGTTGGAACTAACTCTTAAAGCTACCAAATGGTCTGGGCTCCCCTGGTGGCCTCGGAGTGGCTGGAACAGAGGGGAGGGAGAACTTTTCTGCAACACTCGCTCTGTGTTTGTGCTTTCAGTAGGCCCTTCCAGCCCCAGCCACCTCTGGAAGGCTGCAGCTCAAGGCCCCAGGCCCCGCTGCTTCCCCACACCTCTGTCCCTGTCCCCCTACATCTCTGTCCTTGTTACTGGACACTGCTGGAGAGGACCAGGGCTATGGTTCCATGGAGGTGGCCTCTTCTTGGACTCCTCCTTCTCAGAAGAGGCAGCCGAGGAAACCCTACCCCCTCCTTTCTCCAGCCCCCGCTCTAGACTGGGGAGCCAGAGGCAGCTGGAGGAACAGTAACTAAGGGGAGGCTTTCTATCTCACTGGCCAGTGGCTTCCCCGTGGGAAACGTGGCTTCTCTTGATTGGCCTGTTGTGGCAAAGAGGTTCAGAGCCCTGTAATAGTGGAGCGTGTGGGCACTGCAGTCACATGTCCCCGCATGGCTATGCCAAGTAGGAGGACGATGGCTTCAATGCCTTTTAGAGACCCCAGCACAACCACTCCCTCCCTGCAGCCCAGACAACCTGAACTTCTCACAAAAGATCCAGCCAGTGAGGCTCTAACTTTACTTCCCCCTTTCTCATAGATGAAGAGAAAAGTTTTCCTTGGCTCTGGCCTCTGGTTCTGGTCCAACAGTATGGAAAATGAGGGGAAGCTGGTTCAGAAACGTGAGGTCAGACAGGCATGGCTGCAGTCCTGTGGGCTGAACTAGGAGGCTGAGCCTTTCTCTAGGTGACCAGCAAGCTTGAACTTGGAGGCCTAGGCCCTGAGCCAGTGACCAGCCCAAAAAGCAGGTTCTTCACAGTTGCCACCCGCTCCCTTCCACCTCTCTCACTGGTCCAGGTAAGAGACCCCTGATCCTACTGTGCATCCACCCAGAAGGGCAGAGGGAGAAGGCGCCCACATTTACTAATGGCATGCTATGGATCAGATGCTGGTTTAGATGTTCTGCTTTGTGAATTTAGTTCCCACAACTCTACAAAATACATCATGTCTGTCTGTCTGGCAACAGATGAGGAAACTAAGTCAAAGATAGAGCAATACCTGTCCTCCAGGTAAATGACAAGCTGAAATTTGAATCAATGTCTGTCTGATGCCAGAATGCAAGCTTTTACCATTACAGTGGGCTGCTTCCCTCTGGAAGTCCCAGGACAGCACTGAATGGAGGGGGAGGGCAGAGGACCCCACTCCCCAAGGCAGTCAACACAGATGCTGCTGGCAGGATCAGATTTGGCTTAGATGTTCACTCTCCTCCGTGTGGATATCTGGTGCTCTTTGCCAGTTCAGGAGGAGGCTGGGGCCCAGTTCTAGCTGATGTGAGATGAGGGGGTCTCCTGGGAAAGGCTTCCTTGCTCTTAAAAAGAGGAAGTGATGGGCTTTCTGCCCCCAGGCTGAACACTGTTTTTACTGCCTGTGGCCCTGGGGAGCAGGCTAAGGTCAGAGTTCTCACGTAGGATGGCAAAAGAGAAAAATGGAAGAACTGAGTTGCTAAACTCAGCAACCCTGAAAAGCCTTCAGATTTCTAGTTATGAGAGCCCTGCCTCACACACTCCTTCCTCCCCGCCCCTCCTTTTCTGATAAGCTTCTCTCCTGTTGGTCTGAGGCCTGCATTGAGCTTTACTCTTCTCTTTCTTCAGCTGGAAAACATGAACCTTTCTGTCTGGGCCTGTCTTGCTGTGAGCTGGGACTTTTCAATCCTTCATTTTTTGAACCTCCCTGTTTGCCTGTTTCTAAGTGAGCTCATTTTGTCATAGTCATCATTTATTTTATGCCATTCTTTATTTAACAACCACTCCCTAGGATGGATTTGGACATCTGAAAATTTTTTTTAACATTTGCATTTTGAACTTTCAAATTCTTTTCTCTTTTACAAACTTATTTTCTATTTTATTCAAGAACACATGGAGAAACAAAGGGGTATCTTAATGGAAGGAGATCTTTCTTGGGTAGAAAGATAAAAGATAAAGGATTTCTCTGAGATATAAATGGCTTTCCTGAGACTCATTAGGAGGCCTCTGAATGGGCCACTGGCCCATACTATGAACCTGGGGTCAAGCTGAGGCCCCAAGACAGTGTCCAATGGGCTAATGGAAGAACCTATTATATGTGACCCATGTGTCAGAGGTGGCTGGTGGGTGAAGGTTGACAGGTTACTCTACCTGAAAAAGCCCTTGCATCCTTCACATGTCATGACATTGAAGTGATAACCGGTGGCCTTGTCCCCACACACACGGCAGGTTTGAGGACCCCCATTTCCCTCCTCTGCATTCACCGTGGGCTTCCCAGGAGCAGTCTGCTTCTCCACAGTACACAAGGTCAGCATGGCTCCAACTTCCTTCAGGTCTCACCTCTGGGTTTGCTTCCCGGCCTTTGGGACTAGAAGTAAAATAACCACAGGGAATTTAAAGAGCTGTACAGGAATGGGCTGAGGCGTTTTGCCATTCACATTTGGTTCTGTAGACCCAAGAGCTGAGCTATCATGGAAGAAATGAGGGTGGGGTCAGAGTTGTAAAGAGAGATGTAACCACGCCATTATATATACAATAATAGGGCCCTGGAGTAAAACCTGTGAATAAGAGCGTGGGGGAGAGAAGTGTAAGAGGAAGAAATGAGAAAGAAAAAGAAGAGATAGATATCTGGGTTGGATAGTAGAAGTAATTCTTGAATGGACTGAGAACAGGAGGCCATGAACTGGTCAAAGTCTTGAACAGGGAGCAGCCCATGAGACAAGCTACTTGTTCAAGATGGTTTCTATGATGTGGGAGAGACAAGGGGGATGGCCCCTCAGCCGTTTTGCGGCCCAGGCTCCCAGAGAGAGCTGGAAAGGCTGGGGAGAAAGAGGGTTTTCAATTGAGTAACTAACCTGATAGAGGGAAAGATGGAGAGGAGCCAGGTTCACAATGCAGAAAGAAAACAGCCCAGGTCCCAGTTAAGCTGGAGTGTGATTGAATAACCAAAGAACCTGTACTCAAGATGTCCACCCAGGTAAATTCCACCTTGAGATAGGGACTCACGTTCTTCTTGAGATGGGCACTGAGAATGGTGAGTAAAAATGGGGAACTGTCTTATTTGCCAATTGCCAAGGGCCACCACACCACAGATAATGTCGCCTTTTCTAAAACCAAAGCAAAACTTTTAGTAAAATTTTGACACACAAATTTATATTTCTAATAGACAGTACATGAATGGTGACAGTTTCACTTGTGAGGATGAATTAGAAATTAATCTGTCCCCTGACCCTGGCCCTCCAAAAATATGAAAGAAAATAGGCTGACTGGAATCTTGAACTGAACAGATGTATGGTAGAATCTCCCCTGTTTTTTCAAGTCATAATCCTGATCTCATATCAGGATTGCAGACAAAATGTATACTTTGTGTGTTCACAAAAGACTCAAGCCAAGAATTTTGATTTAAAGTGATCTTGGGTTGGCTGTGCTTTCAGACACCCACAGAAGCAGACGCATACCTCCTCTGAGGAACTCACTTTCCACCAAGACACAAAGGATCACACAGGTAATTTTCAAGAAATATGAGCAAAAACTCACAAATTATAAATCAAAGATAAACACAGCACCATGAGCAAGAGCCAGCAAAAGCAACTTACTGAAGAATGAGACTCACAAAGACCCCTGAATTATTTAATACAGAATCTGTTTAAGTAAATAGTAGAAAGAGGTTGAAGATATAAGAGCCAAAACTATAAAACTGACCAAGCAGATCTGAAAAATGAATAAAAATTGACTGTAAAATCTGAATAAATAGCAACTTTAAAAAATGGATAATAGCAATGTCTTGGGAGTTAGAGAAAGCAAAATGCAACTAAAATTGCAACAATATAGAAGCCAGAAGATGGATGATCACAGTGAAAGTTTCCTAGGTTTCTATATTGTTGAAAAAGAAAAAAGACAATAAATAACCGAGATTTTTATTAGTAAAGTTTGCTTGTTAAAATTTCTAGGTAACTCCTCAAAGTCTAGAAATAGAATGTACAACTTGTGAGCTAATAGTAAGGAAAAAAAATGGAAGGAGGAAAAATATCCAGCTAAAAAGATAAAAAGAAACTGAAAGGGTGAGACAAATAGGAAGCACAAGATGAGATGGCAGAAAAAGCAAATATATTGATGATTAAATGTAACTATATTAAATGCTCTATGGAAGCTGGGGCAATCTAAGGTTTGAGATTAATATTTTGGGGGCAGATATTGTGTCAAAAAATAAGGGATGGTGATGGAGGTTAGCTAGATTTATTGTGATGATTGCTTTGCAATATATACAAATATTGAATCATTACATTGTACACCTGAAATTGATATGTTATACATAAATTATACTTCAATAAAAAAAGATACATAATTTAAAGGGATGGAGTAGATACTAAAATGTTAACTAACACTTATCAAAACTCACAGTATTCTAGATCTTTTGCAAAACGTAACTCATTTATTCACCATAACAATTATTATAACATTTGTCATTTCACTCAACAGACATGTGTTGAGCATCTATCACAAACAGTTTACTCTGTTAGATTGGGTTCTTTTTCAGGTTCTACAAAAGCTGGAAGTCACTGTCTGGGCAGAAATTCAGGGCCTGTGTAAAACACTCTAGGTGTTTAGTTACAAAGAATATTCCAAAATCAAAAGACATCACAGGACAGGAAATTTTTATAGGCAATGTATTGTTTCAGAGTACACTTTGAAGGAGAACAACCTTTCTAAGTTCACAGCTTCATTCAGGGGCCATTAGGAATAGCAGAGTTTGGGGCTATGGAGACGGTTGGCAGACATTCTACACATAAATTATCAGCTTTCGACAAAGGAAGACAGTGAGATGGCACTCCCCCAACAATCAGTATACATGACATTCCCTAGAAAGGAAGCACTATGTAATTACGACATGGTGAACGAATCGTAGGAGAAGCTTAACAGGTGACACACACCAAGAAGATGGAAGAAATATCTCCAAAGGGAGAGAGGAGAGGCATTTGCTTAAATTTTGCCTGATTAGTAAATTTCCCCATTTTGTATTGAGGAGGTACTAGAATTAATGCCAGAATCCTACTCCCTAGCTCGGGTATAACTTCTACTTTGTCTTGCCTAAGTTTTCCATTAAATAAGCAGACACTGGTACATTCTACAGTCCATTCTCCCAGGTAGAGAACTCTGACAGCTACTCTCCAGAGGTGGCTGCCAATAAACCTCACCTCCCAGGATTCCCACCCTCATGCAGTCCCCTCCCATGATGAATCTGGGATGGTCTGTGTACTTCTTTTAAGCAATATGTGGGGGAGTGACACTGCCAGTTCTGGGCCTGAACCATAAGAATGCCTGGTAGAAAGCCCTACACCACCACATGAGAAAATCTGGCTACCCTTCTGGAGTGACCGTGCAGTGAGGCCATGTGACGAGGGAGGAACCTGAGATGACACAGATGAGGGGGCCCAGCTGCCCCAGGCTTCCAGGCATCTTCACCAAGCTCCAGATGTGTGAGTGAGCCCTCTTAGATGTCCCAGCCCAGCTAAGCAACCAGCTGATGCCATGTGGAGCAGAAGAACTCCAAGCTGAGCCCTATCAACACACAGAATCATGACAAAAAATAAAATGGTGGTTGATTTAATCCATAAGTTTTGGGGAGGCTTGTTACATGACAAGAGATTATGGAAACAGAACCCTTCAAGCTTTGTTAGAAACAGATCTGAACTGGGGTGGGTGGGAGCACCAGCCAACACCTGGAGTCTTGATCTTATTACACTCTTACATCAGTCCTCCTTAAAGAATGGTGCCCTATGGGCAGGGAAATTACAGTGTCTAGGTGACTGGTATGTGCCAGCCATCTCTCTTTCATATGAATTCAATAAGACTGATTAGACGTGCAGAGTCAATGGAATCCAGCTGTGTTTACTCCGAGGCTTACACCTGCTGCTCACTCTGCTTAGTGACCTGTGAAATCTAGCCAGCAGAAGGTAACATGATTGCCTCCTGTATTCCATTAAAAAAATCATTCAGTGAGGCCCTTGCAAAAGTAACTGTAAAATCTGATATTCAGGCTGAATACCAAAGATAAGATCTATCCTCAGCAAGAATGAGCCATCAATAAAAATATAAATGATTAATGGATCCAGTGTTTATACATATCTGAGGCTTGCTGGACTGAGCACATATATCCCCACCCCTCTCTGGGTGGGCGATTATTTGACATGCATAGGTAGGAGGAGGTGGAGCCAGAATTTGAACTGAAGTCAGTCTGACTCGAAAACCTGTGTTCTTAATTCAGCATTATGCTGTGTCCTTCATAGGATTTGTTTCTGAATGGGTGAGCCACTTATTAAACGTCATTCATTTCTATGCAACTTTTTCCTAGGCAGTGCATTTCAGAGTCTTCCATGTCATGTGATTTTTTTGATGTAGCTCTCTGTTCTTGAGCAGAAAGTGATTTCCTAAGATCCTCGGTTCTTGCCATCTCCATGCTGGTGACAGCAGAAGAAGCCAGGGAACCTTGCTGCCATTCCTGCCACACCGAGAAGCATCTTGTCCCACACCCTCTGAAGGGCTACAGGTCCTCCCTTCTAATAGTCAAGGTCATGATGCCTGTCCATTGGACCTTAACTAGATGCAGGGAGGCTTGTATTCTACAGCCTTGACTTTCTAAGCAGAGGCTCATGTAAGTGGATGACCATATTTCTAAAAGGACCTGCAGTTTCTCTGGGGCTGATGTTACCTGTTTTCCGCAGATTCATTGGTCCTCGGCCTTTCTATTTCAGTCACTATTTATGTTGGAGCCTATTTTTTTTGCTTTCACCAGGTGGGGCCTTTCAGTATGCCCTTTAAAATACCAGCTTGACTTAGTCACAAGGGACCTCTGGAAAGCTTTGGGATGGGCTCCACGTTCAGATGGTCTCACAGTGTGCTACCTAAGAAATTGATGAAATTGCTGAAGGCTCAGTCCTGTGTGCATGCAGCAGTGGCTTTTCCAAGCTAACGTACATATATGCAGCTATTTCATTTGCTATGGACCTCGAATTTCCTATTAAATTAGGGAGAAAGGAGGTCCTCCATGAATGACACATATACGTGCTTGGGAATAACTAATTGCGACCAAATAGGACCCAGCTTCCCACAGTCTCCTGGAGGTCAAAGGACTTTGTTTTTGCTCCCTGGGGCTGGAGATGTAGTGGACATTGTCCTACTCTCACCGTCAAGAGGGCCTTGTCCCTGCCACTGACCTTGGACTAACTCACTCTACTCACCAACTTCTCTAGTGCTCAGGATCCTAACAAATAACTTGGAAGCTGTTGAAGAGGCTGACATGGCTGTGGGCATAAAGTGGACAGGGAGTGTGCACTGACAGGGAAACTGCCACAGGGGCAGTCAGACAGAGCAAGAAGTGAAGGGAGGGGAGGTCTCAGAGGAACTGTGGAGGCGAGTGCCACTCGGAAGCCAGGCTGGAGGGGACCACCAGGAGCGGACAGCATGCACTTCGGGGAAGACACATTTGGACTTGGGGAGAAAGAAAGGAAGGAGAGTGATGTAGGGAAACTCTAAAGAAAAGATAAATTATGTTTCCACTCTAGAAGGAGCAAGGTTCTCCAGGAGCAAGGTGGAGGGGGCGAGGGGCGGGGGTGGAATGGGCCTGGGAGTGGGAGGGAAGAGAGGAGAGGAGAGTAGCACAGGGCTGAAAAAGAGAGCAAAGAAAGGATCGCAGAGGCAGCCTCGATAGAATAGCACAAGATGGACCCTCATGGTGGGTTGTGACCAGCAGAGGACGATGGGTTACAGGAGGTTTGCACAGGGACTCTTGCAAATTGCTGCTGCCATAATGCTGGGAGAGAGGACTCGGAGCAATGTCAGGTTCCAGAGTAAGGCTGACTGAGACCCTGCTTCAGGTCAACAGACCTGAGATTTCCTGAGCGATGGAGGATTATGCTGTGAGATGTGGCACACTTAGTGTGAAGGTTTAAATATTCTGAGATGACTGACTCAGTGATACAGGATAGGTGGCTGATTGTAACTGCAAACTAAAAAAAATAATCAGAAAAATGAGGGAATATGCACACTCCTCCCCCCGCAGAAAGAACATGTGAAAGGGAAGGACTGAAAGGAGGGTGCTGGATAGAGACTTTGTGCCTTGGTGAAAGTGTCAGGGTGGGAAGCCATCAACTAGCAACCTTTGGAGTCAAAGATTTAGAAACCACGTGAGAACAGGTGAGTGGTGCTGTGGATACATCTGGGCCAACAGGCTGGAAATTGGTATAGGGGTGGGAAGTGGTTGTCTTCATGTTCAAGGAAGAAGAAAATGCCCAGTAACAGGTTCAAGATGCTGCATGTTAGGTTGTGAAGTTTAGCAGAGAGGTGAGGTGAAGGGGGCAATGCTCACTAGAGCGGGAAAAACAAAATGCTAGAAGGGGAATGATGAGCAGTAGAGAAGCTCTTGTCAAGGTGTTGGGATATAGGTAAGAAACAGAGAGAGAGAAAAAAACTGAGGAAGGGAGAATGAGGGATCATAGTTTAGAAACTGTCAAGAGCAGAGTGAAAGGAGTTCAAGCAAAAGCAAGGGACCGGCCTTGACCAGTGGCACAGGAGGTGGGAAGGGGAGCAGCACAAAGTGATAAAGATTAAGCGAGCCCAAGAGCAACTGCGGGGTAACGGGTGTTTTCTTACAGTAGCAGAGTAGAAGAGGGGCTGCTGGCTAATTCCCAGGCCAGAAAAGAATCCTGGAGAGCAAGGCAGACAAGCTGCAGTCTTGTAGCCATAAATGAAGGAGAAATAGCTGACAGGTGAACAGGAGAGAATCGTGGCACCTGCCAATGCAGGAGATTCGTTAAGTTCCCAGTGTTACAGTTCAGGGTCTCCTACATCACCCCTCTTCCCCGCCACCCTCCCACACATGTGAGCCAACAAAGCTCATCTGTTACTGGGGGTTTCCTTCACGGTATGTCTACATGCCGCGCTTGCTCAGGAGAGTGACTCCCTAAGGTCACAGACAGAAGGAGGGTCACTGGATGAGACACAGGTAGTCTTCACTTCAACCCTTGTCTGGCTTCCTTGCTGGCCCATGAGCTGACCTAGCCCAGACCACAGCAGACCCTCTTCCGCTTGGGTGGGAAAAATATACTCAATGGGAGAGTAGCAGTGCCATTAGTTCTGCTTACCTGGGGAAAGCTTCTACAACTAGGGGATTCTTCTTCAAGACAAAGAATACAAAATTACAAATAAGTAATTAGGTATCAAAGAGATATGTATTTGTGAGAAAGAATGTTAAAAATCACAATAAATTACAAATATTAAAAAAGGACAGATAACAAACATCATAAAATCCAGAAAAAAATAATACAACATTTTAAGTAATTACCTAGCACACCTCAATACTATCTTTGATTGTCTCTTTGTGGAAGACAGAATAATGGTCCTCAAATATATCTTTATCCTAATCCCCAGAACATGTGAATATGTTTTCTTATATGGTAAAAGGGTCTGCAAATGTGATTAAGCATATAGACCTTGAGTAGGAGAGATTATCCAGAATTACCCAGGTGAACTCAATCTAATCACCTGACTCCTTAAAATCTGAGGAACTTCCCTGGATCTGGTGAGAGAAAGAGATGTGATGATGGAAAAGGGTCAGATGTTACATCGTTGGTTCTGAAGATAGAGAAAGGGACCTTGAATGTAGGTGGCAGCCAGAAGCTGGAAAAGATAAAGAAGCAGCTTTTCCCCTAGAGCTTCCAGAAAAAAAAAAAAAAACGGCTTGATGACACCTTGATTTTAGCCCAGTGACACTGATTTTGGACTTTGGACATCCAAAACTGTAAGATACTAATTTTGTATTGTTTAAGCCACTAAGCATATGGTATTATTGCAGCAGCAATATAAAACTAATTATACTCATGTAACATTAATTTTGTAATGCTATTTTTTATATAAAAAACAGAAAGATAGTAAAATATTTCCTCCAGTATTGTTGGTCAAAATTTCCTTTTAATTATAATAATGAAAAAAAGTTTCATCTTCACAACTGTTGAGGACTGTTGCCAAACTTAAGAAAAATCTCTGTCAAGATTCTTTTGCGTAAGTCTTCCTGTTTGGAAGAATTTCCCATAGACTAGTTCTGGCTCCACATGTTTTGAACCTCATTCCCCTGTACTGGACACCACAGGGTGCGGTGGTGTTGTGACACATCTCAGGCCCGGTGCCTTCCTACCACGACAGAGGATGAGAAGGTAGAGAGTGGCATTCCCGGAACCCATTTCTATACTGGATGGCCACCAGTAACTCAACTCAACACGCAAATAACTGCAACTATATAAAAATAACCAAGCTAAATGTATCCTGAACTCAGCTGCCCTTAGCCTGATCCTCACATGCCTGTGGCCCTTCCACCACCACTTGACTTCACGGAAAATATGACAGTGGAAGGGAACATCATCTCATGACAACTGTGGTTAAATATTTAACTTCTGAAAATTTTACAGCAGTATATGACTGTGGTAAGGAGCCCATGTGAACGAGAGGCCCAGAAGCCTAAGCTTCTTTCGCTTATCTATCTCTGCCCCATTTCTGTTTGTACCTATTAAATTCAGCCACACAAACTGCTGGAGTCTCCAGGAGGGGTTACATCTCAGACTAGCAGACAGAGCCTTTACTGCTTAGTCTCCTCTGTGCTACATTTTGATGCTGATGTCAGGCCCAGGTGCCTTGATGAAAGTTGCAAAACAAGAAGTGTTCCATTGATCTGGCAGAGCAGGAATGCTTGGCCTGTCATCTATCCTGTCCTGCCTCTCCACCCCACTGGTAACTTTGTAATCTTGCTTGAGTGGCACAGATTGAGCTTACTTTTCCTTCTGGCATCTCTGACCAGGGAAGACTGGACTTTGGCTGACAGAATGGGTTGGCAGCAAGTGGGAGTTCAAGTGAGATCTGAGGTTTTGAAAAGAAACACATCAAATAAGCTTTTATTTTTAGCACAGGGATTGAGGAAAGCTTTTCATAGAGAAAAGGTATTCTTTCCCCCTCCTGCTGTGTCAGAAGGAGACAGGATGTGTCAGGTAAAATGCCAACACTATAAGGCAATTACATGAGAGGACAAATGGTGTTACATATGAGTGTTCATAGCCTCCCATCTCTGTCCTTGTAAAGGAGACTCTTGTAAACTTGCCTGGCCTGACCCTGCAGGAGGAGGATACTCGTAGGCCTGCCTCATCCATACCTACCTTGAGAAAAGCTCCTCAGTGGACCAGACCCAGGCACCTGAACAAAGGGTCCATGGACTTTCTGGGGGTCTATGAGGGATGATGTAATTGCTCTCTTCCAGGCACGAGTGATCCACTGAACCATTCAGATCCTCTGCTAGCAAATCTGAATCTCAGATATACAAACAGAGCCAAATTAAAGGGCCAGTTGGCGGGCTGCTGTCCAGGGAGGAACCATATTCAAAGAGCAATAAAGTATCTTAGAACATATCAAAAATTAGACAAACTCTGAACTGTTTTTTCTTATCAATGTAGTCATCATCCTGAGGTGGAGATTTAGAACACTACTTGACAGTGCAGACTAGTCTCTGTGGAGTGATTAGGGGCATGCATGCCTGTCACACAGGGCCACTTTATCCAATCACCTGAGGGCAAACCTTTGGGCAACGCTGGACAACCCACTGAAGTCAGTAGACAGACATTGTGCTAAGTGAAAGAAGCCATTCACAAAAAGACAAATTCTGTATGATTTCACTTACATGAAATATCTAGAATAGTCGAATTCATACAAACAGAAAGTAGAACTGTGCAATGTACAGCGAGGTAATAATACAGTATTATATACTTAAAAATTGCCAAGAGTAAATCTTAAGCATTCTCACCACACACACACACACACACACACACACACACACACACACATACACACACATAGAGTTAACTATGTCCACTGTGTGAGGTGATTGATGTGTTAATTATCTTGACCTTGGTAATCATTCTATGGTGTATATGTATATCAAATCATCACATGTACCCTTTAAATATATACAGTTATATTTGCAATTAATCTTCAATAAAGTTTAAAAAAAAAGTAAAATATGGTTGCCAGGGGCCATGGGAAGAGAGAATAGGATTGCTGTTTAATTGGTAAGAGCCTCAGTTTTATGAGATTTAAAAGGTCTGGAGATCAGTTGCACAACAATATAAACATATATAACATTATTGAATTGTACACTTAAAAATGGTTAAGTTGTTAAATCATATGTTATGTGTATTCTAGCACAATTAAAAAAAAACATCACTTATCACTAAATAAATGTTGATCAAACATTGAAAGAATATTAAAAGGGAAGCCCAAATATTAGCATGATGTGAGTGCCCACATGTCTCAGTCCAGCCTTGTACAGGTGGTAGTAATACCCACAGAGAGAAGGCAGGACATGGAGCCAGGAGAACTGTGAGGAAGCAGAAGCTATGAGGCAGAGAAGCAGAAAGGAAAGTAGCAACAGTAGTTAAAAACATTATAGTGAGAAGTAAAAAAAATGACCAGGTTGGTAAAACTGCATTAGATCCTAATTAGATCCTTAGTTTTTGAGCCACACTTCAATTCCTGTGAGGTCTGGGTCTACGGCTGTTAAAACTATTGCCTTCCTTTTCTCCCATGTCTGCCTCAGACTCCTCACCGCTTAAGGTCACCTAGAACTCATGCTTACAAGCTAAGATAGAGATTCTTCAACTTTACTGTGAATACAAACCACCTGGGGAGCTAGTTAAAATACACATTCCAATCCCTAGATCTGGGGTGGGCCTGAGCTCTCCTGCCTCGCTGACAGATGCTAATACTGTGGCGAGCAGTGCACACCAGCAAGGATATAGAAATCCAACTATCCTAGAAAGAAAATTGGCTGTACACAAAAAACATGGTGGGCAGAGGGTATGGCAATTAAAACATTTTAAGGTTCTAGAAAATGGAGAAAGTGATCAAACAAGCATGTGAAATGATGGGCATCATAAATTGTTGTTTAAAGCCAGTATACATTTGAGGGTGAGAGAGACAGCCTCTTCCCAGGAAAAAGATGTGGGGAGGAGATGCAATAACATTGACTCAAAAGAGTCAAATCGAAAGGCTATGGAACCAGGTTACCAAGATTATGGAAAGAAGAGTGAGCAATTTGGAGCTGTAGAAACAAAGAATCTAAGTGAAAGGAGAAAAATGGTAGAAAATAATCATGTTAGGGATAGAAACTATTGAAAACAGCAACATTATAATAGATGTGTGTGTGTGTGTATATAAATATATGTGCTTAATGTATATGTGTCATATAAGTGTATATATAATGTGTATATATCTACACAAATACATGTATGTGTATACATATGCATGTGTGTGTGTGTATAGCAGAACTAGCCAAATAATAAAGAGGAGAAAAAAGCAGGTAAAGGCAAATTATATAAGAATTGAATTTCTAAGAAGTTAACAGTGTAGCTTATAAAACGGTTGGCTTTATTCAATAAAGAGAGAAGTTTGGTTAATTTATTAACTCACTTTACATAGGTTTTGATGTGTATAAAATGATTTCAAAACCATCATCTCTGCAAGGTGCCTGTGAGGTAGACAGAAGAGGCCTATCCCCAGTTGAATAAAACAAGGCAGGTCTTATAATCCCTTTCACAAATGAGGAAATTGCGGCTTTGAGGTGTGTCCAAGGTAAGGAAGGCAATAAGTGATAGGACTTCTTTGCCCTTTATTTTGTGATTCTTCCTTTAACGCAAGTAGATACACTATGTGAATTAAATATTTGTCACAAAACTAATGGAAATAAAATGAGATCATATATATTTTTTTAAAAAGTTGCAATGGATCAAAGATTGTGAACAAAAAGTCTCCCCCTCCTTGGCCCTGGCATGAGACAGCTACCCAGAGGGAACTCAGCAAAAATCACATTGTAAATTCAGATATGAGAGGTCAGCTACTATCTTTAGGTGGCCATAAATGAAAGTTGGCCTTTGTGTTTTCCAGGACACAGTCATCAGATCCAAGAGGTCAGAGGCTCATTACTAGACATAATGATTGAGAGCTGGCATCAGCTCAAGTCAAAAGTACACCATGTACCCTCTTCTAACATTTAACAGGATGCAAGGAACTTTGATTTACTTGCCTGTCTCTTACATACACATTTGTGCTGTTATTGCCTATGGTATTATAGTCTGACTCTTTATTTGGAATTCATAAAAACTCAGGAGAATTGTTTTATATATGTCTCTTTATCTTAACTGTCAGTTGGATATTCGGTTTGTTATTTCGATGTTTCACAGAAGTTCAGGAGGTGTGGCAGGTAAATGAGCAGGTAGTAGTTGTCAGGGAACCCTTCCTGGTCCCCTTCAGGTCACACCACTCGAAGGCTTCTGTATGTAAGTACAGTCCCCACACACAGTCCTATGTCCTCCCCAAGTTGTAGCCAGGGCACAAACCAAGCCTCAAAGAATCCTGCAGAGAAGTCTCAAGAGAATATGAGTTCATAGCATGTAATGAAAATGGATTAAAACTGGGAACATGACAAGAATACCTCCACAATATTTGAGTGTGAATGGTACCCCTAGAATTGTGCAGTGTACAACCCACACAACTATACATCAGGCCTGAGACTACCCACTTTCATGGCTATTACCATTGTGTTGGAAGGCCAAGAAAAGGTAATAATACAAAAAAATTTATATTTGGCTGTGTAAAGATTAGGGAGGGAAAAACAAACTGACAAACTATTATGACTGTTAAGAGAATTCAGTAAGGTGACCAGACAAAATATCAAAACACAAAATAGATTTTCTATATACCAGTAAAAATCAATTGGAAACAGTAAAGCAATAATGAAAATTGGCTCAAGAATAGAAAATAAATATGTAAGGACAGAATATCCAGCAACAGACGTGTAAAAGTGAGAATTTAGTACATGATAGGTGACATTTCAAATGAAAAAAAAAAGGACATACTTTTCAATAAATGCTACTGGAATAATTCATAGAAATGATTTCCAGGTAAACTAAAGATCTTTTTTAATATATAAATATTAGAAGAAAATATGCCAAAATATTATCATAAGCTTGGAGGATGAGAATATTTTCTTAAATAAGACCCAAAGAGAAAAATCCACAAAGGAGAAAATTAATAACTTCAACTACATCAAAATAATAGCATAACAATAATAGTAAATAATTCTGTTGACTAGACACGATGAAAATAAAGTTAAAAAATATTAGATACCTACAAATGAGTAAAAAAAGATACTCCAATATAAGATGAGCTAAGAATATGCATAAGCAATTAAGATGAATATTTAAAATGATGGTCAAGATTTGTATAAAAAGATGGCTAACCTCACTGGTTATTCTGAGTTGACTTGTGTCCCCAGTAAATGACTGTATTGAAAAATAAATAGGGTCTTTAACAAGGTAATTAAGTTCAAATGGGATTGTTAGGGTGGGCCCTAATCCAATATGACTGGTGTCCTTGTAAGAGGAGGAAATTTGAACAGGAAGAGAGATATCAGGGATGACATCCTCAGAGGAAAGGCCATGTGAGGACACAGGGAGAAGAAGCCATTCTGGAAGGAAAGGAGAGAGGCCTCAGAAGAAACCAAACCTGCTGATACCTTGATCTTGGACTTCTACCGTCCACAACTGTGAGAAGATAAATTGCTAAGGTAAATTAGATGTTTAAGCCATCTAGTCTGTGATATTTTGTTATGATATTCCTGAATAACTAATAAATTAGTAATCAGAGAAATTTAAATATTAAAAAAATGGGTTACTATTTTTACTCATCCAATTGGAAAAATAATAAAATTTTTAATAAATAGCAACCATTAGGGTATGAAGGAGCACTAGCTATCAGTTTCTGCTGGTGGAAGTATAAATTGGTACAGACACTGTGGAGGGCAATTTGACAGTATCAAAAGTTAAAATGTACATATTCTATGATGTAACAATTGAAATTCTCAGCACATCCTCTGGAAAAACACTTGCATATGGGTACAGTGAGGATCATTGTAGCATTTTCGTAAGAGTGGAAAATTGGAAACAGCTTATCTATCTATCAAAAAGGAAATGGCTAAATAAAAGAATTGTACTCTGTGGAATGCTCTGTAGCAGTTAAAATTAAGGAGGTAGAACTAAATACATATCTAGGAAGTCTCTATACCGAATATGGAGTTTGTTGAGTGGAAAAACAGAATGAGAATAATATGACAACAGTTTCTCTGTACAGATATGTGTGTGTGTGTGTGTGTGTGTGTGTGTGTGTGTGTGTGTGTGTGTGAATGTAAAGGAGACCATCTGGCAATAAACACACCAAACTGGTTACAGTAGTTACTTTTGGAGGGAAAAGGGTATCAGCATTGGCAGGATGGCTAAAGGAGAATTTAGTTTTATCTGTATTGCTTTTTCATTTTATAAGGACCATGTAATCATTTATAATTTTTTAAAAGTTATTACCTACTATTAATACAATATCATACGTTAGCTTTATTTTAATAAAAATTTTTTTAAAAATATTTTTAAAAAAATTTTTTAATTTACCTACTAAGAATAGTTTAGTCAGCTTTGTGGTTGCCTGTTATGTTTATTTCATAATAATTGAGGAACAAATTGATAGCTTGAGACTAGGTGTTGGCAGACTTCTGTAATGGGCCAAATAGTTAATATTTTAGGTTTTGGGGGCTACATTGCCTCTCTTCCAACTACTCAATTCTGCTGTTGTAGAGCTAAAGTAGCTACAGGTAACACATGATGAATGAGCATGGCCATATTCTAATAAAATTTTATTTATAAAAACAGCTAGTGGGACAGATTTGGCCTGTGAGCCATAGCTTATAACTCCTGGTTCAGACTACTGGTTATATAACTAAAGATTTTTAAAGTTGTTTATTTATTATATTTTTTATGTTATTTTACTTATTTTATATTTATTTATATCATTTACTATGGAAAAATTATCTTTCTATTAACCAAGGAATTAAATAAGTAGTAGCCTCTGGGGCCTTGCTTAGAACATTTTGGACTCTGGTCATATCATTAGAGACCAAACACACACTCCAATGGAGATGATCCAGTCACCTTGGCCGTCTCTCATTTGTGACCATTGACCTTCCCAGCAGCAGAGTTGCACAACCATCTTCGTGGGAGGGGACAGTGCCTGCCACAGCTGACTTACTGAGTCAAATTTCGGTGACCTCAGAGGTGACTCCTGATCATTGGATACAGAGCTGCCTTAAAGCAAAGCCTCTGGCCATAGCCTCAGCCAAGCTGGGCTCTGTGGGGAGAAAGAGTACCTGGTGACGCTGAGGACAGCAGGAGAGGCTCAGTTCTGTGGGACGAGGTGCCACTCCTCACAGCTAGAGGTAGAACACTCACCAGTTCAAAGCCAACACAGCCTCCGGGGTATGGCAGGGCCTTTAAGGGTCTCCTCACTGAGGTGGTAAGGCTCTGTGCCTATCATGCAGCTATATCTGAACCCCAGGTCCACAAATCCAGCAGGCCGAGAGGAGCCAGGGCTGAGTGGTTCCCCGTTCCCACAGTCCTGGCCCAGGGTGTTTTCTGGGTCAGGACACTCTGACTCTGCCACAGGGAGGGGCCAACTGTATGTCTGCCTCCTGCGTCTCACATAGGATTGAGGTTTCCACTGTGACTATCTCTTGAGGAGGCAAATACAGGATCAGGGAGCATCATTAACGATGGGACTTAGTGTTAAGTGACTATCTTCATGGTCTCTTCCACCCTGGAAGTGTGGAGAGCACAAGGCCAACATGATTCACAACCCGCTGTAATGCTGACTTCAAAGCTAAGATACATTTGTGTTCCCACACTTCCGTTGCATGGAGCTGGGGGTGTAGTCTGCCATTAGCAAAAGAGAAAGAAAAACCATACCTGCTTGGCGGTAATTTCTTTGCTGTGACTTCTCCTTCAGGGTCCACTTTGAACTATAGGGAGCAAAGGATCGATCAGCACTTCAAGACCCCCTTGAGCGCAGTCGTTTGCTTTTCGCAGGTGAACATTTCGTTGAGAGAGAGCCTGAAACTCTTGCTGAGGCCAAGGCGCTGCTTCCTCTTCCTCGCCCCAGTCACAGGTTATTATTCCCCAGGCTATGAGCCCATCTTCTTTCTTACCCACATTTCAGTCCAGGTTGGATGTTGGTTCTAAGTGGCAATCATCTGGCACTCCTAAGTCCTAAGTCCAGCGATCAAACTGGCACGTGAACAGATTACCGTATTTACTCTCATTATGTACCCCAACTTGTTTTTCTCAGCTACCTTCACTGAAAAACACAGAAGGGGATGAATATTCCTAGTATCTGCTTTGTCTAATTAGTTCTGAGCAAATTTCATGCTTCTGAGGGTTTCTGCACTTTAGCCGCTGGGGCAAAGTTAATTTCAACTTAGATCTCCTAACATTTTTTCCTTTGTCTAAGCCATCTTCCTGGATAGTGTTACTTGATGCTTGATGTGAAAGTGAGTAAAGTATTGGATTCTGATGGCACCTGCGAGGGCCCACACGTCTATGTAAAAGACGAACAGGCACAGAGGAATTGGGAAAGAGTGTGAGACAAAGGGACTGAGCACAGTTTAAAGGAGTGTGACCGATGGCTCTACCCTAGGACAGCTGACTGACTGGGAGCAGGGAGAGTGGACCTCAGGGAAATGTTCTAAGGGTCTCCTCATCCTCCAGGCCCTTCCAAGAGCCAGCAGCTCCTCACTCTTCAGCCTAATCCTTCACATTCCCCGGCAGCAGCTGCTGCATGGCTGTTCTAGCTTCTGAAGGGAAAAGAACAGACGAAAGTGGGGTTCACAAGATATATTTCTTCTACTTGCTTTGCTTTATGACAGATGTGAGGAGTGCAGGATCATCAGGATCATGCAGGATCATCAGGATCAATCAGGATCATCAGCCACATTGGGAGAGGGAGAAGGAGAGGGAGACCGATCGATTAGACAGATAGGGAAGAGAACTAGGGATTCCCAAAAAATTATCACGGCAATCTTTATGTGAAAGTGTGGACTTCCTTACACTTATTTCTTGATTTAAGTTGTTTTTGTTTTGAATTACATATTTTAATCCAGCCCTCCCATTGAGAAAAGCAAGACTATCTAAGTATGATGTTTTGGTTTTTAATTAAACTGGTTTCTTCTCTTCCACTCAATTTGCCCCTTGCAGGGGGGTGAGGAGCATTTTCGTCTGGGCTTTTCCAGGGGTCAACATTTTTCAAGTGGTTGCTTGCTTGCTCTTCCCAACCAAATGCAGAAAATAAGATGGCTCACAGAACTCACTGCCAGCAGTGATGAGTGGGACCCACAGTCATGGCACTTTCTTACAGTCACATTTCTGACTGTCCACAGGGTACTCTTGCTAGGGCCGAAAGGTATTGGATTATAAACCCCACTGTCTGTAAGGTTGATCTGGGCCTTGGTCAGGGAAGACCTAGAATAAGGGAAATAGTGGACTCAGGTCTCCATGGAGAGACCTATCCAGTGTTCCCTGGGGCTATATGAGGGGCCTGGCAGTACCTCTGGTTTCCTGAAAGCCACGACAAGGAGGTCATAGCCACAGGAGGTGGGAAAGCCGAAAAGGGTTAGAAACACACCCCAGGGAACTTTTATTTCTAAGATTAAAAGTAGGTCTTTTTAGGAGCACAGAGGATTTTTACGTCAGTGACAATATTCTTGTATGATACTATAGTGGTAGATACATATCATTATATATTTATCCAAGCCCATAAACTATACAGCACCAAGAGTGAACTCTAATGAAAATTGTGGACTTTGGGTGATTATAACGTGTCAATGTGGGTTTGTCAATTTTAACAAATGTACCAGTTTGGAGGGGGAGCTGATAATGAAGAAGCTATGCACGTGTGGGGGCAGGGAGTATATAGAGAATCTCTGTACCTTCCTCTCAATTTTGCTGTGAACCTAAAACTGCTCCAAAAAAAAAAAAAAATCTTAAGAAAGTAGGCCTTTTTATAAAGACAGACATTTCTGTGTCCAGGTAAAAAAGGCAGGATCCCAGCTCAGGGAGGCCAGCCTGCCAGAACTCCTTGGGTCAAATAAAATAAATAAATAGCTTTCGTCATCTCTCAAATCTCTCCTGGCTCACAAGGGCCTGGCCTTATCTCCCTTATAAAAATGGTAAATTATTTACAGCAGAAACAGGGAACTAAGAAAAGGTTATAAAATCACTAAGCGAAGACATTATCTTCAGATTTTTGCATGGATCTTGTGGATCCCCTGTCTTCTGAATCTGTTGTGTGGTGTCAATGACCAGAATACAAGACAAAGGCTGTAGGGCTGCCGGCCTCTTGTGTCTGTAAGTCCAGTTTTAATAGTAGGCACAACTCCGAGCTCAGAAAACACCCAGAAAATACATCGTAGTTATTAAGGACAGCATGCCAATGCCCCAGATGAGAGTTCGAGTCAACTTCAAGCACATCTGGGAAGTAGGAGAAACCTGAGTTCTTGACCTCCATTCTACACTTTGTCTATTGCAGCAACCAGAAATGTGGAGCTCCTAAGCCATTCATAAGAGAAAAGCAGATCTGATAAGCCTAGGAGTTTCCTTAATGTGAATTCATTTCATGTTTTACTTCTCTACAAAGGACATCTAGTTTAAAAACAATCGAGTCAACTTAAAAGAGTGAGGTGCTAACTGTGTGAGTTCAGATGGAGCCTGAGGAAAACAGATGTTTCTCAACCAGTCAGGTGGTCCTTCTCAAATCTCTTAGAGTATGCTCAGGAAGCCCTTGGAAAAAGGGCCAGCCACGGACAAGGCAAGACTCAGAGGTGAGGCTCTGGCCCTTGGAAAGCAGTCTTGGTGGAATCCTCTCCCTTTTGTTTTTGGGTGGAGTCACTAGAAAAATGTCCAAGAAGACTAGGAATAAAAATCTTCCCTTTGAAAGTGGTCTCATTTTATCACAGGTGGAATCAGTGACAAGAATTTTCCCTTCCTAGAAATGGCAGGTTCCTACAGTTGGGGAAGCTTCTAAAATTGAGCTTCAGCTGTCCCAGACCTCTAATTGCTCCAGAACTCTATCAATCACACTTGTGGTTGGAGCCTCAACATCTCTCTTCTCAGAATCTTACAGCACTTTGTTTTCACCTCAATTATAAATTCTGCTGCAGAATGTGATACCTGTGTCTTAGTCCCCAGTAGGTTATAATCTCCCTTAGGGTGGAGGTCCTTACCTGTCTTTCATATATCACCTTGTACCAAATTCATTTAGTAGATGCTCAGGTTAGTTCAATAATTCTTTTTTTAAAATAATTTTTTTCTATTACATTTGACATACAATTTATATTAGTTTCAGGTGTACAACATAATTATGTAACTTAAAAAGTGATCACCCCAATAAATTTAGTATCCATCTGACACCATACATAGTTATTACAATATTATTGATTATATTCCCTGTTATACTTTACATCCCCCATGACTATTTTGTAACTACCAATTTGTACTTCTTAATCCCCTCCCCTTTTACATCTATCCTCCCAACCCCTCTCCCATTAGGCAACCATCAAAATGTTCTCTGTACCTGTGAGTTTGTTTCGCTTGTTTATTTATTTTGTCTCGCTTGTTTATTTATTTTGTCTTTTAGATTCCACATAGAAGTGAAATTATATTGTATTGGTGTTTCTCTATTTGGCTTATTTTACTTAGTATAATATCCTCTAGGGTCTACCCATGTTGTTGCAGATGATGAGATTTCATTCTTTTTTATGGCTTGTATATATATACCACTTCTCTTTTATCCATTCATCTATTGATGGACTCTTAGGTTGTTTCCCCATCTTGACTATTGTAAATAATACTGCAATGAACATAAGGATGCACATATCTTTTTGAATTAGTATTTTTGGTTTCTTCAGATACATACCCAGAAGTGGGATTACTGGGTCCTTCTTTGACCCTTGTTTATATAGCCTTTGTTTTGTCTGGCATTAGTTTGCTACCCCCATTCTCATTCTGGAGCTCCCATAATGCCTATGTTAGTCTGTTGATGGTAACCCAACTAAGGTACTTTAGTCTTTGTTCATTTTTCTTTTTTTTTTCTGCTCATATTGGATAATTTCAAATGCCCTATCTTCAAGTACATTAATTTTTTCTACTACCTGCTCAAATCTGAGGTTAAACCTCTCTAGTGAATTTCTCACTTCAGCTATTATACTTCTCAGCGCCATACTTTCTATTTGGTTCCTTTTAATAATTTCTCTTTATTGGTATTCTCATTGTGTTCATAGTCTCCTTTAGTTCTTGTCCTTGGTTTCCTTTCATTCTCTGAGTATATTTAAAAGAGTTTTAAAGTTTTTGTTTAGTAACTCCAATGTCTGGGCTTCCTCACAGGCTGTTTTATCAATTATTGTTTTCCTTTAAATAGATCATACTTTCTTTTTTGTACAGTTTGTAACTTTGTTGTTGTTGTTGTTAAAAAATGGACATTTAAATATTATAATGTGTTAACTCTGAAAATCAGATTATTCCCCTTCCCCAGCATTTGCTTTTCTTTCCTCTTTTCTTTATCTTCCCTTCTCTTCTCTCCTCGTTCTCTTTTAAAGAGTTTGTTTGAGCTGAAACTGAGGACAATTGCTGGGAAGCAAGATCTCAAATGCTTCCCACAGCTTGCTTTTCTTAACTATTGAAGGTTTATCTTGTGTTCAGCAGGTGTTTTGACAGTGATTTCCTTGAATGTCAGGAGCCAAACAAAGCAAAACAAACTACACCCCCACCTCCCCTCCTCTCGGCCCCCCCCCCCACCCCCTGGGCCCACATACTCCTTGTGGATTGGATCTGTTCTGGGGCCCTCCTTTAACACTTAGCCATTTAAAACTCTCCATCAGCCTTCACTTCCTGCTTGCCCTGAGCCTAGAGATCAACCAGTGGAGAAAGCTTAAGGTCTTCTCAGGTTTTTCTGAATATGTGTCCTGTCCCAGGCATGCACGTTGCTTTCTAAACTTCCCAGTACACAGACACCTTTGAAATGCCCTAATTTTCAAAAAAAAAAAACAAAAAACAAAAAAAAACCTCTCCCTGGCTTTTCCTCCTGGATGCTAGGCAGTTTATTGAATGTCTCAACACTAATCTTTTGCCCACCAGCAGTTGTAGGTTTTTTGTTTACCTTACAGTGTTTTTGAACAATGCCTGTCATTTTATTCCCCTGAGAGAGTTTCAAGTTAGGCAAACAGAGACAGCACTTTGCCTCAGTCCTTTAGTTAGCCCCAGACAGTTTAGGGCCAACAAACAATAATTTGTGAATAAGTTCTGTTCTGTACCCTTCAGAACCAGGGACTAGGGGCCTACACTGGGAATATAGGCTGCTATCTTCAGGACTGCTGCTGAGCCAGGAAGTGAGGCAGGAAGTGCTAGTAAAAATGTCACAAATCCCTCCTATTATTTTTAAGTTGCTTTTTTCCTTGATTCAGCATTTGCTGGGTCAATGTAAACCCTTAACTCTTTTCAAGAGTTCTGGCAAAGTTACTTCTGACAGTCACTGCTTGTTTTTCAGTGTTTCTGTGGAGCAACCACAGCTTGGAGCTGCCTACTCTCCCATTTTGCTGACATCACCAATGATACTGGATGACTCATTTCTTAAATTCTTTGTATACGTTTAAGTTCCCTTCTCTGTACAATGAGATGATACAGGGAGCTGGTGGTGAGGCTTTCCTTTTTATAAAAGTGATCGATAAAACAAGAAAAGCCTATTTCAGAAGCCCAAGACCTGTTTGTGTTGGGCTTTGTATCTGCATTGGTCATAATTATAAATGACCTCTCCTCAGAAGGAGCTGTAGACATCTATCAATTATTGTGTATGTGTGTGTGTGTTGTGTGTGTTTAATGATTAGTACTTTTGGGGTCCTGTGAGGTTAAGTCATAAAAACATTCTTCTATGTTTTCTTCTAGAAGTTTTATAGTTTAAACTTTTTAACTAAACATTGAGATCCAATTCAAATTAATTCTTGTGTTTGGTGTAATATAGGTATCAAGATTAATTTTCCCTTTTTCATTTAGTCCTTTTTTTCTAGCACCATTTGTGGAAAAGATTCTCCTTTCCCCATTATATAGCTCTGTCAGCTTAGTTAAAAAAAACAATCCATTAACTATACATCTAGGGCCTATGTCTGGACCCCATACGCTGTAACATTTATCTGCTTATCTATCCTTACACCAATATCACACTGTTTTGACTAAAGTTTTATGAAAAGTCTTGAAATCAGGCACATGGCCCATTCAACTTTGCTCAAGGTTGTTTTGGCCATTTCTAAGTCCTTTGCTTTACCACATAAAATTTAAAATCACCTTATAGAAGTTATAAAAATGCCTATGGTATTTTGATTACAATTGTATTGAACCTATAGATCAACTTGGGGAGAACTGGCATCATAATAATATTGAGTGTTCCAATATATGAACATGGCATATTTCTCCATTTATTTTTTTAGGTCATTTATTTTTTTCACATTGTTTTGTAATTTTCTGTGTGAAGGTCTTGCATGTCTTTTATTAATTCTTAAGAATTTAGGGGGGTTTTTTGATACTATTATAAATAAAATGAAATGTTTTCTTATCTTCTAATTTTTTAGTGCTGGTATAGGAATATATATATTCTGTATATTGTCCTGTGTTCTGTGACTTTGTTATATAGTTGTGTCGTTCCTTAGTATGCCTTAGGTCGTTCCATGTAAACAATTGTTTTCTACAAATAAAGACAGCTTTACTTCTTTTCCAAACTTTATGCTTTCTTCTTGCCTTATTATAACAGTTAGAATCATCATTAATACAATATTGATTAAAAGTGTTGTAGGAGTGAATATTTTTGACTTTTTACCACTCTTGAGGTAAAGAGCACTCAATACTTCAGCAATGGCCATGATGCTAGCTGTGGGTTCTTTAATAGAGGCTTTTGTCAAATCCAGGAAGTTCCTTTCTATTCTTATTTTCTTTAGAATTTCCAAATATGAATAAATGTGAGATTTTGTAAAATTTTTCTTCAATTATTGAGATAATAATGCTTTTCTCTTTTCCCTAATATGGTGAGTTGTTATCAATTTTTTAAATGCATCTTTGAAGCAAATCCACTTGGTCATAATGTATTGTCCTGAGTTTTGTTTTGTTTGTGTAGTGACAGATTTGTTTTGGTTACATTTTGTTAATGACTTTTGCATCTATATTCCTAAGAGATATATATCTATAACCTTATTTTGTCGGGTTTTGGTGTCACAATTATACTGGTCTCTTAAAATATGATGAGAAATGTTTCCTTTTTATTTTCTTAAAAAGTTTGTGTAAATTGGTGTTGGTACCCTTAAATGTTTGATGAATTCATCACTGAAACTAATCAGTCCTAGAGGTTTCTTTGAGGAAGGTTTTTTGATAACAAATTTAATTTATTAATAGATACACAGCTATTCAGATTTTCTTTTTACTCTTTGTCTGTTATGGTAAATTCTGTATTTCAAGAACTTTATCATATTTATTGTCTTAAGTTTGCAAAACATTCCTTATTATCCTTTTAATGCCTGTAGAATTTGTAGTGACAGCCCTTCTTTCATTGCAGTGATGCCCTCTCATTCTTGACATTGATAATTTCTGTTTTCTCCTTTAAAATCGGTCTTTCTAGTTTATTAATTTTATTAATCTTTTTAAAGAACCAAATTCTGGCTTTGCTAATTATCTCTATTATTTTCTGTTGCATTGATTTCTGCTCTTATCTTAAAATAACCCTCTTGTGACTTACTTTGAATTTATTTTTTATTTTTGTATCTTCTCTGGGTAAGAACTTAGATAATTCGTTTTAAACTTTTTATCTAATATGAGTATATAAGTTATACATTTCTCACTAAGCACTGCTTTAGCTGTATCCCATAAATTCCAAATTTATATTTTTTCAATAATTCAGGTTATAGTATTTTTAAATTTCCAATGTGATTTCTTCTTTGACACAAAAGTTATTTAGACATGTATTGTTTAACCTCCAAATATTTGAGAATTTTGTAACCATTATTTTTGCTCTTGATTTCTAATTATTTATGTGGCCAAATAACATATTCTATAAGATTTTAGTCTTTTGAAATTTGAGACTTGTTTTATGGCCCAGAATATGGCCTATCTCTGTAAATAATCTATGTATACTTGAAAAGAATGTGTCCTACAGTGGTTATTTTTTTATTAAGTCAAGGTGGTAGAGTTGTTGAAATCTTACATAACTTCACTGATTTCTTGTCTATTTAGGGTCATAAATAGTTAAGATTCTTCAATTTTCCTGATGAATTGATCCTTTTATTATTATGAAGCATTCTTCTTTATCTCTGGTAATATTCCTTGCCTTGACACTTTCTTTGCCAGCTGTATCAATAGAACCACTCTAGTTTTCTAAATATTAAAATGTTAAATATTCTAAATATTAAAATATTAAATTTTCTAAATGCTAAATATTTTCTTGGTATCTTTTTCCATCTATTTACTGTCATCCTTTATGTTTTTATAAAGATGTCTCTTACAAACACCATATAGTGGGGTTTTACTTTTTCAAACCCATTTTCACAATCTGTGCCTTTTATTTGGAGTGTTTACTCCACTAATATTTACTATGTTATAGTTGAACTTAGGCGTGCTATTTTGCTATTTATTTTCTATTTGTCTCATATGCATTTTGTTTCTCCAATCCTTCCCTCATCTGGTTTAAACTTTAGAGTTCTCAGTCAGCCACAGATATATGGAGAAATTATCTCAACCCTCCCAATATCTCCTCATTAAATTTCTGGTTGGTCTGCTGCTCACCTCAACTGGGATTGCAGTCTTGGGCTAACAAAACTAAAGGTTTTCCTTGTTCATTTATAACCAAGTTCACTGCTTTCAGTGTGTAAAGTCAAAAGATTCACCCCACCTTCCCACCCTAAAACAAGTTTTCCCCTTCTGGCAGCAAAGCTGCTAGGTTTGAAGATTACCAACCCCACTGACTGAGCTTGGTAGGGGTAGGATGGAGAATAGTTTTAACCTGAATCTCTACTGCTTTAATCTGAATCTCTGGAAGGTTTTCAATTTGTTGTCCATGTCTGGTAGATTTCCAGTGCCCTAAAATGGGTGTTTTTGACGATTTTATCCAGTTATATACTCTTTTGGTGAAGAATTGCTGACCTCTTCTGTCATCATTGAAAACAGACTTTATAGTCACATTTTAATATAATATTGTTAACCTTTATTAAAAGTAAAATAAATAGTGAGAAGCACATTTCTGCATTTTCTCTAAAACCTTTCTTGGAGGCTTCTTAAATTGTTGAGTGTTGTTTGTACATGGATAATAGGACAGATTCCTTTCAAGATGTAGACAGAAGGCCCTTCCTCCATTTATGACTTACTCGATTCTGTGATAACATTCACCAGTTGAATCACAAAATGTTAAACCTTTATTAGAAATTGTTATAAACTTGAATTATGTTCTTGAAAATCCATTTCATTGCATAAAATACCAAAACATCATAAATGTTTCTCAAAACCACACAAATGTTTGCTTCTACAAACATTAAGTATGTAATAATTTCATTCAATAAATATTTATTGCGAGATTATCATGTGCCAGAGGCTGGACCAGGCACCAGGAATAAACACAAGTAAACTCAGGAGGCACAGTTCCTGCCCTCCCTTCAGAGGTAATAGGCAAGCTGGCAAGAGAGATGATTCCATAGGCAATTATAATCAAGTGTGATATGTGCTATGGTAGAGGAAGTACAGGTGTTATGAATGTGCCAGTATCAGTGTTTCCTCCCACATTTTTTTGTTTGTTTTTGGAATATTTGAGGCTTTAGAAATAAAATATCATTAAAACCTGTACTGAAGACCTGTCTTCTATGGTAAGTTTCTCTGAACAGTAAATGCCTGGGGAGTGACAGTTTCCTTGGGAAAGGTTTCTCTTATTCTGAATCTTGAATGAACATTAGATCACCTGGGATGCTTTAAAATAATACTCTTGCCTGACTTCACTTTTAAATGTTCCTTTCCTTTTTTTAAAAAAAAAAAAAACAGTATTCATCATCAGTTAGCTTATTTACTCAATTCCAGGATACATGTGTAGTGGAGTCAGAACTGTTAACCTACACTCCTGTAGGAAACAACTTTATTAACTACAGTACAGTGCTTATGTACAGTTCTTAGTCTTTTTCTTATAGTCTTACTCATTTCCTAAGTTACTTAGGAAAATTTTCCCCCAACTCTCTTCAGTGAACTTATATATCTGTAACATAGATTCTTTAAATAAAATAAAATAAAATTATACCCCCTCCACCCATTTCTCCCATACCCCATCCCCTGCCTCTGGCAACCACTCATCTGTTCACTGTATCGTCAAGTTTGAGGTTTTGTTTGTTTTCATTTTAGAGTCCACACATAAGAGAGATCATATGATATTTGTCTTTTTCTGACTTCTTTTACTTAGCATAATGCCCTCGAGGTCTATCCACGTTATGGCAAATGGCAAGATTTCACTATTTTTATGGTTGAATAATAGTCCATTGTATATATATATACAATTTCTTTATCCATTCATCCATCTATGGGCACTTAGATTATTTCCATATCTTGGCTACTGTAAATAATGTTGCAATGAACATGGGGGGGGGCGGTGTTGCACATATCTTTTTGAATTAGTGTTTTCATTTTCTTCAGATAAACACCCAAAAGTGGAATTTCTGGATCATATAGAAGTTCTATTTTTAATGTTTTGAGGAACCTCCATACTGTTTTCCATAGTGGTTGCACAATTACATTTCTACCAACAGTGCACGAGGGTTCCCTTCTCTCCACATCCTCGCCAACACTTATTTCTTGTGTTTTTTTTTTTTCTAACAGCCATCCTAATAGGTATGAGGTGATAGCTCATGTGGTTTTGATTTGCATTTCCTTGATGATTAATGATGTACCTGTTGACTACCTATTTATCCTTTTTGGGAAAATGTCTATTCAGATCTGCTGCCCATTTTTAAAACAGATTGTTTGGATTTTTGCTATTGAGTTATATAGGTTCTTTATATATTTTGGATATTAGCCCCTTATAAAAATTATATCTTAATTGGTCTGGTGATAGGTCCAAGAACCAATTTTTAAAGCACTCAGATGATTTTAATATGCAGCCACGGTTGAGAACCATTGTACCCCCTTTCTTCCAGTTTTCTCTACATTTGGCAACTATAATAAAAGATGCCTCATTCTTCAATGGTTTTAGGTAAGTTTTCTGGGATGTTCGGATTTCTTCTACTGCTTTGATGTTTAGTAGAGAGGAAGCCCTATTGTCAATACTTCAATATTCTTCAGAACACAGGGCACTCGTTCTTTGCCTTTCCCCACTTGTGGGGAGGGAGGGATGACAGCACATCCATATTCTCTCTGTCCCTTACTCTCATAATGATAGGTGTAGTTACTTTGCCTTAAAAGCAAGAAACATGCTCCACTAATGTCTCTCTTGCTGCTATCCCACAGCAATGGTACAAATAGATACTTGATGCTTATGGGGTGCTTGCTATATGGCAGATGCTGTTCTAAGCCTTTTACGTAAATTAATTCAGCACACTCTCATACAAACCCTATGATGTACATTTTATGGTTATACTATTTTAGACATGAGGAAGCCAAGGCTTCATGAGGTTAAGTAATTCATCTGAGGATGATACAAAGCGATTGGACTGGGATTTCAGTCCAGACCATCTGCCTCCAGAGCCTTCTCTGCACTGCTAGGGTGTTAGCTTGGCTTTTGTTCCACAGTAGTAAGCACAGCTGGAGGCCATTCACTGTCACTCCCATGCTCACTGGCATTCTCTGTTCTACTGGTGACTGGGTCTGTGAGGCTCCAGTACAGCATAAAAGTACTCCAAGTCTTCTAGGAGGTGCAACTCTATTCTCATTGGGTACCCATGGTCTAGAACTGAGGAGCGGGTGAGAGTTGGTGGTGGGAGAGCCCCCTGAACTAACATGTACTCAGACTTTAATATAAATGGTCTGCACTTTAAGAATTTGAAATCTCTAACAATTTTGTGCTAACAGTTTCTCATCCCAAAGAGATCCTTTACTCACACTACACACTGCTTGGATTTCACCTTACCTATTCTTAAGCATTTTGAAGAGAAGCAATGCCTTTGTTAAGTGCACAAGGATTCACTATATCTGATTATGAATGCAAGAAAAGTTTTCTAATACCTCAGAAATCAGTTTATGATGATTGTGTATTGCTATTTACTGCACTGCTCTAGCCTCCATTCACTACATGGCTCTCAATTCATGATAACTTGGCTTGAAACATAAGTTTGGCTCATCACTCACGGTGTTTAATTTTCAAGAACAAAGGTTATTAAAGTTGGGGTGTTTAAATTCATGCCATTATAGTTAGAAGGCTGACAGTATCAGAAAAAAAGTTTTCCTCTCTTGGTAAACTTCGATTAGCTAATGGGAATTTTGTAATGCCTTATATTTTCCTCTTTGTCTAAATACAAAGCATGTTTGGAAGACTATGTAAAGTTTTTCTAAATAAAATATTCTGTTTTGAATTTCATTATATGTTCTTTATTAGAAGCCATTTTAAATCCTTTTTCAAAGTAGGTATTGATTTTAACTTTAGTTCACTGTTATATAAGCAGTAATGGGCAATCTATGGCCCAAATCCTGCCTGCTGCCAGTTTTTGTGAATAAAAGTTTAGTGGAACACAGCCACATTCATTCATTTATGTGTTATCCGTGGCTGTTTTCACCCTACAACAGCAGAGTTTAGTAGCTGCAACAGAAAACCGTCTGGCTTACAAAGCCTAAAATAGTGTCTGGCTCTTCACTGAAGAAGTCTGCTGTGTATACAGCATTACTCCTCCCACCTTCTGTCCCATCATCTCTAGCTTGCTTCTTCTCATTCTGTATTCCTGATTTTTCCATTCACATGTGAATAATATAAATTCGTCTAGTTCAGGTTAGCATTTTTAAAGGAATAAACAAAATTCAATTGCCTCCTTACTTGCACAGTACTCTTCTGTTAGTTAGTGATCCTCAGGGGAGAAAAACTGCCCAGCCTTAGTTTTCCCAGGACCAGGTAAACTCTTACAAGGTTGTATGGTCAGGTATTTTTTTCAGCTTAGGAAACCCTTTAATTATAACTTTGATTATTGTTTCTATTTTCCGTATCTTGGTTTCTTCTTTAAGAATTCCTATTGCTTGTGGGATTGGTCATCCAGAGCTAACTTCCTTGCCATTTTCATCTCTTTGCCCTTTCATTCCCATCCCATATTGGGTGACAACACGTTTGTCAGCAACATACCAATTTTATTCTCTGTTCTGAGATTTCTACATCCAAATGGATGTCACTGGATTTTTAATCTTTCTGTATTTTTTTTTTCATCTTAGCCAGCTTTCTTTTCTGCTGGCATTTGTTTCTTGGCCTCTGTCTGTTCTTATTTCCTGTTTTAGTTTCCTGATGCCATTTATTTCTTGCCTCCTATTAAAAACACCAAGTAGATAGTTTTTGAAGCTTTTGCTTCCTATAGTGAGATATTTTCTAAGAGTGACATACATTTTCTTTTGTAAGTCGTTTACATTAGTCCCACGTCAATTTGTCGTTGATACTATTTTTTAAATTGTTTTTCGTATTTAAGGATCTTTAAATGAGGAAGGGTGCATTCCACCCTAATGTTTGTCAATACATAGGCCAGCAGACCGCTCTCCAACATCACCCTCCCTCTGGGTGTTGCATGCTTATATTTCTTAGATCTAAAGCTCAGTAGCAAGTTACTGTGCCATTTTTTATGCGTCATACCACACTTCATTTTTCTATTCCAATGTAGATGGACATTTCAGTTTCTAGTCTGGGGTCTATCATGAATAGTACTGCCATGAAAATTCTTATTATGACTTTTGGTACACATACTCATGCTTTTCTATTAAGTATATGTCTAAGAGGTCATGGAATATGCATATTTTCAACCTTAGTAGATAATGCTAATGTACTATGAATAGCAAACCAAAACTACTCAAGAAATATCCAGTAACATTGTTTTTTGTTCGACTCAACATGCCAGCATATCCTCATTAACAAAATGTTGAAATGAGACATGAAAAAATTTTCCTTTGAAGTAGAGCATCTAGGAAACACCAAAGAGAACAAATCTCCTTCATTTGATTATTATTACTGAAAACCATTTTTAAATTATTGGAAGTTTATGAAAAATAAATCTCCTTCCTTATGAATCACACATTGACAAGCCCATAAGAGGTGCACATCTTGGGGGAAGCACAGACTACTGGAATTATTTATGATGATTTGTACAGCTTCTTTAAGAAAAAGGTCATAATCTGTAAAAAAGACAACACAAATGGTTATGGTTAGGTCCTCTTTTTAGAAACAATCATTATCATATCAATATATCTAAAAAATTACTGCGATAGAATTACACAGAGCCCTGGTTTTGAAGTCGGACAGCCCTAGACATAGCCCAGATCTGCCACTATAAGCCTCATGATCCAAACGGTTCTTAGCACAGGAGGTCTCAGTTTCCAAATTCTAGCACTTAAAAAAACTTTACATTAACTGCACTATAACTAAAAAGTTAACATATGTACACCATTAAAAAACTGAAACTACAGAAGAATATAAACATGAGAAAAATCAGTCTCTTTCCCTTAGTCTGACCTCCAGTCCCCAGTTTCCATGTCTAGGAACTACTACTCACCAATTTCTTGTTGATCTTTCCAGAAATAGTCTGTGTATATTGTAGGCATGTATATACATATTTGTGCATATATGTACATATTTCTGATTTTTAATTATGGAAAATGATACATACAGGAAAGAACAGAAAACCACTGTGCAGCTTAATGAATTTATGTAAACTATTCATCTGTGTAAATACCACCTAGGTCAAGAAATCCCATATACTCCCACTTACTTCTTCCCAATCACAACCCTCTCCCTATCATCTGAAAGTAATCACTATTGTTTTCATTTGATTTTTACAGTAAACACTTCCTTACTTTTCTTTATATCTTTATCTCCTAATTATACATTCATAAACACCATAGTTTAGTACTGGTTTTGAACTTTATATAAATAGACCTTTTTTTTTTTGCATTTGGCCTTTTTTGAACCTTATTAGATCTGCAAGATTTATCCATGTTGTTGTATTTAGTTTTCATTCATTTTAACTGCTGTAGAGTAGAGATTTACAAACTTTTTCTGCAAAGGGCCTGACAGCAAATATTTTAGGTTTTGTGGGCCAAAAAGGCAAAAATCAAGGATATTCTATAGGTACTCAAAGAAAAAGAGAGAAAATGAATCGTCACAGTTTTCTTTAATAATAAAATTTAAATATAGGAACAATAATTGACTATATATTTTGTAATAGAGGTCTACTAATGAGAAGAATGGAACTCTTATTTAAGAAATAACATTTTGTTTGAGGTTCAAATCATCAAAATTGATTGCACATGTTCACCTGTTAATGGTGATAAGTAATGAGACATCTCCCATCTCAGCTTTGAAAATGTATTTCACACAGATATGTGCTGCCAATACTAATATCTATCCATCAACATATGGTTTTAATTGTGTATATTTATTACCTAGAAGTTACTTATCTTGAAATTTTTTTAATATGTCATCACAATGCAGATTAATCATTTCCAACTGAAGGTGAGGTGGGCATGTCTTCATTGCACAGTTAACCAGATTTCGAAATATGGAAATTCCCTTGACTTGTTTCAAGGTCAAAAACATGATCCTGGAAGTATAGTTTAAACTCAGAAAATATAGTCACTGTAAATATGTGTGGGAATTAAAATCATGCTTCTAGTTTTAATTTTGACAGTACAGGAAATATATGAAGCAGTTTAATATCCCCTAGTCCCTCTGCCTTTGGCAAGCCTGAGTCTTTGCTCATGCCCAGACATGGCCAATGCCCCAGGGAAGAAAATGGCCAGTGACCTCAGATCATTTAGGAAGAACTCTCTACTTCTCTACCATTTTAATTCATCCAGTCCCCTTAGTTTCCACAGCTCTCCAATGTCTTTAAAAATATGACATTTATAGTGAATCCATCCTTTCCTCTAATTATTGCAGCTACCTATGACAGCCTACCTAGAATCAGAAGACATGACTATTTTCTGTTTCATCAATTTCTGTAATTTTTATTATTTCCTTCTTTTACTTTTTTTTGCATCTAATTTTCTGTTATTTTTCTAATTTCTTGAAAAGGATGCTTAATCTTTTCACTTTTTCTTTTCTAAGAACACCTTTAAGACTACAACTTTCCAGCTAAGTGGCACATTAGCAACATTCCACAAGTTTGATAAATATACAGCATTTTTGTTATTTTTCAGTTCAAAATATTTTCTACTTTCTATTCTGATACTTTCCTTGATAAACACTTATTTACACCTATATTTCTTAATTTCCAAACATGTAGAATTATCTTGTTATTGATTTCTAGTTTAGTTACATTTTATCAGAGAACATACATGATTTAAACCCTGAAATGACTGACACTTGCTTTGTGACACATTTTGTGATAGCTGCCTTCTAGTTATGTCCTAACATAGCAGGAAAAGATACAGAGAGCAAGCTCTCTGGTGTCCCTTCTTATAAGGAAACTAGTCCTATCATGATAGACCCACCCTCATAATCTCATCTAATTCTAATTATCCCCCACAATCCTCATCTCCAAATGCCAACATAATGGAGGTTAGGGCTTTAACTTATGAATTTTAAGGTGACACGACTTAGTCCATAACATTCCATACCTGCCCCCCAAAATTCACATCCTTCTCACTTGAAGAATACATCCATTCCATCCCAGCAGTTCCAAAGCCTTAACTCATTTGAATGTCAACTCTAAAGTCTAGAGTCCAAAGTCTGATCTAAGTATTATCTAAATCAGATACAGGGAGACTCATGGTATGATTCATCTTGAGGTAACATTCTCCTAAAGCTGTAAACCAAACAAGTTATGTACTTCAAAAATGCAATAGTGGGTCTGGTACAGAATAGATATTTCCATTCCAAAAGGGAAAAATCAAAAGGAAGGAGTAATGGGACTCAAGTAAGTCCAAAGCCCAGTCAGGAAAATTCTATTTGATCTTAAAGCTTGAGATGAATCCTTTTTGGCTCATTATCCTACCTTCCAGGTCACTGGAATGGCAGCATTACTCCTACAGCTCTGCTAGGTGGCCCCACTTCTTCAGCTCTGCTGTGTCCCCACCTCATGGCTCTCTGTGATGATCCCATCACTACACCTCTGCTAGGGTAGGGTTCTACAGGTGGTCCTACCCTTAAGATTCTGAGCAGAGGCCATCTAACCTATTGAAACTGAGACAGTAGCCCTGATAATCTCTAAATCACCTTCAGGGTTATTTTTCCCTCTTGAAGAATTGTGCACATTTGCAAAATAATAGCTCTACCTTCTCATCCTGTCAAATCCCAGAAGTCTGACAGTCCTTCACCTCATCCTGTCTCCAACACTTTCATTTCAAGTTGGCAGAATTCCTATTCTTACACTCCCATAAGCTCTTTATCAAATAGCTCCTCGGCTATATTCTTTGTGTTCTAGGCTAAGATCTTCAAGTTCTTGTTCCTTTTTGCTGAACAATTACTTCTTTTCATCTCTGCTTTCACATTTTACTATAAGCAGTCAGAAAGAACCGAATTGCTCCTTTAACATTTTGCTTAGAAATCTCAGCTAAATATGCAATTTCATTTCTTGCAAGTTCTACCTTCCATAAAACATTAGAATGAAGTTCAGCCAAGTTCTCTGCCACTTTATAACATAGACTGCCTTTCTCCCATTTCCAATAATACATTCCATGTTTCTGTCTGAGATCTCACTAGAACTGCCCTTAGGACCCATATTTTTAGAAGGTGCTTCAAAATTCTTCCCGCCTCTACCCATTACCTAGTCCCAAAGCTACTTCCACATGTTCAGGCATTTGTTAAAGCAGACCTCCACTCCTGGTACCAAAATCTATCTTAGTCAGATAGGGTGCCATAACAAAATACCATAGATTGGGTGGCTTAAACAACAGAATTTTTTTTCCCTCACAATAATGGAAACTAGAAGTCCTAAAATTACTAGTAAGTAATTAAAAAATCTATGTTTAATACCTTCAATATTTTAGATTCTTTTAGGTCTGTTTCTATTATCTATAATTTCTATTGCTGCTTATGTTTGCTGTGCCTCCTCATAAATATGGATATCCTCGATTGTATTCTGGAAATTTTACATGAAAAATTGTTTGTAAAAATTAACCAAAGTCTAAGATGATGTCAAGTTTCTCCAAAGGGAATTTAAGTTTTGTTTCTGACAAGTTCCTTCGGGCAACAAGAATCAAGGATCTCTTAAGTCCAATTTCTGGAACTGAGATTTTTTTTTTTCTTTTTTGGATCATTCGGACTATCAGAAGCTAAACTGCAAAGAATGTGAGGGATAGTTTACTTCCAATTAACCCTTATGATGACGGCATAGCCTTTAAAAGTCCCACCCCAAGTGGAGAAGGTTTACCAGGGCCTCAACTTTGACTCCAGTTTTTGTCCCCCTGGTTTTAAAAACCTGATAAAAGCACTGCTCAGCCTTTCAGCCACATTTTCTATAATTTGCATATTCCCTCAGGAAAAAAAAAAAGTGGCTCCAAATGCCAGACTCAACATTCTGAATTTGTCTTCTAGATTTTTGCTCAGAAATTTCTATTTTATTAGCTCTACATGTCTTCTTCAAAAAAGGAAAAAATTAAATCAATGGTTCATGCTTACTGTCCCTTTTTCTAAGCATTATAAAATAATTTCACATCTGTCCTTCCCTCCTTTCTTCTGAGACAAGGAAAAGAGAATAATAGATAATAGGGGGGGCACGAAGTATCATGTTCCAGTCACTTAATAAAGTATTAAAAAGATACTTTATTAATTTATTGGTTGTTCTTCCTTGCTTAGTATCTGTAGTTAGCCTGGCAACTAGATTTTTTAAACTACATTTTATGACTACAATATGCTTTACATAGGTTTTAATAAAATATATTTTACTTTCACTAAGTATAAAAGAGAAAATCATTTAAACATACTTCTGACTTGATTTTACAGATCACCATGGATGTCATAGAACCAGTGTTATACTCAGAAGGAAAAGCAGATATATTCAATTTAAACTATATAAATTATCAATCTTATTAAAAGTAAGAAAAATGACTACCCTAACATCAAAGCTGGCTTTTATCACAGTAATAAGATACGCAAAATGCTTTGGTCCTTGAATTTGTATTATATAGATAGCATTTAACATTACACATAAATACATGGTTTATATCTTCAATGGTTTCAAAAGTTATTTCATTATTAAAAACAAAAGTTTTTTTAGCTGTGATTTATAGCCACAGCTTGATATTTAAGAGCCCTTGATCAGTTTCTCTCTGCTTTCTTTAATTTCCCCCTCATCTCAACCTTCCTTCCATGACCCTCTTTTATTGAGATTTAAGATCCCTATAGATGCCCCTGCAGAGGGTTTCCTGGTCACTTGCGTGTGGACAAGCCTGAAGTGAAAGGGAATTATTTGTGTAAGATTATAGAGTTAGTGGCAGAGCAGGCCAATGCCCAAACCTTCTGAATGCCAGGCTCAAATTTCCCCTAAGCCTCGGTGCCTTTCCTAACCTCACAGCATACCCTCAGACCAAAACAATGAATGATGTGTCTCACCATGGGAAGGCTGAGAGAAGTTAGAGGCAAACTGTTCACTTCGTTTCCCCTTCTCATGAGAATTTTACTTTCAAATGACTCTCTAGCTCTGCTCTCCTACTATCTGACAAATTACAGTAATATCAACTATGTTACTAAGCATACTACTTAAGGTAAAATGACTCCTGATTAGTACCTGATATCTGGCTGGGAGGCATTATAAATGGACTATTAATACCGAATAGGAAATTGTTTATAGGAAACTATAGCTTTGGGCTTTCCTGAGTGTGCTAACTTTTGTCAGGGGGCAAATCCAATGGGTAAAGGACCTGAATAGACACTTCTTCCAAGAAGACATACAAACTGCCAACAGACATATGAAAAGGTGCTCAACTTCACTAGCTATTATGGAAAATGCAAATCAAAACTACAATGAGATACCACTTCACAGCTATTAGAATGGCTATCATCAACAGGACAAATAATAACAAATAATAACAAATGTTGAAGAGGTCAGGGAAAGAAAGCAACCCTCATCCACTGCTGGTGGGAATGTAAACTGGTACAGCCAATATGGAAAACAGTATGGAGGTTCTCAAAAAATTCAAATAGAATTACCATATGACCCAACAATCCCTTTCCTGGGTATCTATCTCCGAAATTTGAAAACATTTATCTGTAAAGATATATGCACCCCAATGTTCACTGCAGCATTATTCACGGTGGCCCAGACATGGAAACAACCAAAGTGTCCCTCGATAGATGATTGGATAAAGAAGATGTGGTACATACATAAAATGAAAAGATTAGTCATAAGAAAAGATGAAATACTGCCATTTGTGATAACATGGATAAATCTTGAGATTATCATGCTAAATGAAATAAGTCAGACAAAAAAAGTCAAGAATCATATGATTTCACTTATATGTGAGATATAAAACTGAAAGCAACAAATGAATAAGACAAACAAAAACTCATAGACGCAGAAAACAGTTTAGTGATTACCAGAGGGTAAGGGGGAAGGGGAGGAGGTATATAAGAATAAAGGGGGTCAACTATATGGTGAAGGAAGGAGATATGACTTTGGGTGGTAAACACACAATGTAATATATAGACGATGTGTTATTGAATTATACACTTGAAACCTATATAATTTTATTAACCAATTTCACCCTGATACATTTAATAATAAGATAAGATAAGATAAAACACTATCTCCAAATAAAATCTATTGGAAACTCTGGATGTGGAATTATTACAAGAGATACAGACTCTGGGGCATGCAAATCAGGGCAACTCTTACACCCATTCAATGTGATTTTTTTTTCCTTGTACCTGAGGTTTATAACCTGGGGCCTAGAGAAAATAGCTATGTGTTCTTCTGTGTGGATAGGGCAAGAGCTCCCACAGGAAGGCAAATGCTGAATGCTGCCCTGCTGGAAACTGTGGTTCCTGTCTGATTTCTTTCTGAGTAGACCAATACTCAAAAATAATCAAATTGTGTTCTATGTTATTATTGTGAGTATGAATGTTTAGTTGAGCCTAAGACCAATTCCTGGTAGGCACTGTAGAAAGCATCTAAGCTAGAACTGGGCAGGCTGTGCCACATGCTATGTTTTCAACTAGCATAATGCCATAGGGATACCTTGTCTACCTCCATAAGAAGAAGCTTTTTTTTTTTTTTTTTAATAACACTGACACATCTTTTAGCTTTATTTGTGATGGAGTACAGTCATATGTTAAAAGAAATCATAATCTAGAGTCCCGTTTTTTGGTCATAAGAGTCCAATTACTATAGTATCAACTCTATTCTCTAATAATTTCAATAGTACTTCCATAACCTAGATGAAATGTGTAGTTTAAATGGGAGTGCTTCACTTTCTTAAATAATGGACAATCTTTTCACATTATGATTGTTAGAGTGTAGCACAAAGCTGAATGATGCTACTTTTTTTCTTCTCTTTACTTCCTTCCAGATGAAAAATCAAACTCACCTTAGCTGTCTTTCTCATTTTGAGTTTCTTCCCTAGGTAACCGGTCAGTGTCTGAGGTGTCCACTTGCTGTTGCTCAGCAAAATTTCTTTTGAGCATGGCTTCTGTGTGCCTGTGGATGATCTGATGGGCTGCAAGAATATGCTTCCGCTGTGCATTCCTCACTGTGCCAAAGTGACAAAACTATTTTTACTCTAAAAGTCTAAATAAAATCATTCTCAAATTTTCTCAAGAGAGTAGTGATAGAAATGACAGTTTTGTATCATAATGCAAAGATCTTAAATGACCTAAAGGTAAGGTGTCTCATACTTCTCTTTGAGCCTTACTTCCTAATATGGAGGGTATCTGTTGTTTGTTGATGACTTTCTGAGCACACAGCTTTAGAAGGTGACATAGCTCTGTACTCTAAGAATGTTTATAACCAAGGCTTAGTATATTAAACATCTCATTTCCCTTGAAAAGGGAGTGGTGGTGGTGATGATGATGATGATGATGATGACGACGACGACAGCGGTGATGACAATAATGATAATGTTGATGATAGTGGTGGTGATGTCAACAATTCAAATTTGTCCTTACTTTGTGCCATGTACTGTTTTAAGCAGTTGGCATATAATTATTCATTTAAACCACCCTATAACCCTAAAAAAGAATATTATTAATATCCCCATTTTCAGATGTAGGACCTGAAACATGAAGAGGTTAGGTAATTTGCCCGAAGTCATCCAGCTAGAAAAGGACAGTAAGAAGTACCGTGGATTGGATTCTGTGCTATTTAGGTATCAGCTAGTTTACATAGTTTACATACAGGAACTTAGAGCACTTCACAGTAGTATGGTCAAAAGTATGGGGACTTTGGAGCCACATAGACCATGTTTCAAATCTGCAAGTCATATAATGTCTCTGAGCACTAATTTTCTTAAATGAAAAATGAGAACACGCCTACAGCTATTCTAAGAAGTTGAGATAAAGTACTTTTGAAACTGCTTAGTGCATTGTCTGGAACTTAGGATGCATTTAAAATTTGGTAGTTACTGTTATTTTACATCTATATACAGGTCTCGTCAAGGTCTTTCCAATCCATTATCTTTAATAAAAGAGAGAGAGAGAGAGAGAGAGAGAGAGAGAGAGAGAGAGAGAGAGAGATTTCAAAACTGTATATAATGTTATCTTAATTTGGGGTAAAGAGTATATATAATATATACACATGGTTCTCTTGCGTGAAAAGAGAATCAAAAAGTCCTAGTGTGTGCTTCCTGTCTATATGTTTTTCTTGATTTGGTGTGCATATAAGGAAAGAGGTAAGGACTTGCCCAGTTTGCCCACAGACAAGTCCCAATGGATTCCTTCAGCTCAACTTCTACTTTTTAGAAAGGAGCTGTATATTTTCTTAAGGATCTGGGTGACATAGAAATATTTCTTATTTGATCTGAAAATTAAATTTTGTTGGTGCAGGCACTATCATACACTGTCAGTGGGAATATGAATTGAAACACTCCTTTTCTGGTGGCAATTTGGTAGTATCTTTCAAAATGTAAGATGCACATACCCTACTTCTAGCATTGCACTGCTAAGAATTTACTTTCAGAAGTATGACCAGGATATGTGTAAAATACCTTGATTGCAGCACCACTAGTTCCAGGAAAAAACTGGAAATGCCACAATGGAAAAAACTAAATGCTTATTGCTAGAGGGTACTGGTTTAAAAATTACAGTACACTCACTCATATAATAGAAAAATAAGATATTTCTTTGTTCTCTTGAAATGCATGAGAACTCTCTCATTTCTGTTATCCCTGGTTAACTGATCTAAAATACTACACTTCTCTTAAAACTGCCTAGAATTCCTCTATGTAACTGTGAAAACTTCCGAGATGTAATTTCATTTAAATATTTATCTTCTGGTTGTACCCCTCCCTCTGGGTTCAGGTCTGTCACCAATAGTCTGATAACTCCAGAAGAATTCTTTTTCTTTAGACATATTTTTTATCCTTCTCTATTGACTAACAGCATCAATCTTCAAAAACACGTCACTTTTGACAAATGACGATGATATTTATACTGAGCTACAGTCTTGGCAGAAATACGAGATATTTGAGACACAGGCAGAGCAGCAGAGTAGGTTCAGGCATCACAGCTTTTCAACACCCACCTTGCATGTGCCCTGCCTAAAAAGGCTGCCACAGTTTCAAAATCCTGCATATTTTCAACATTTGCTTTATGTTTTTTAAAAAATCAAATCACAAAATACATCTCTTCTGGGAACTGGGGAACTTACTCTTAAAGAAAGTTTGGATTTGAGTACTCTGTCAAACGTATTAGAATTGTACCCCACCTACATCTCTGGGACAGTGAAAATAGTTCATATCTTTAAAAAAATTCATAAAGTGAAACATTTACATTTGCTTACCTTTTTCTTTGACAAAGTCTTTTTGCACCTCTGGGATCAGGAAACTATAAACCAACTCGGCAACAATTTCCTCTGATTGAAGCTGAGTTCGACTGAAAAATAAACACATTAAACTATTTTCTTTGTTTCTTTACTTGAGCTGCCTATTTATGCTTAGATCCTCCTTACTTATACAAGGAACTCCTCTGCTCAAATCCCACCATCGTCTTTTCCTTGATTAAGTGATCTGAAATATTACATTCCTGGTGAGTTTGGTTAACTCCATGAAAAAATCAAATTTGACCTTATCCTTCATTTGTCCTGCTGCCACCAAGGGAACGTTAGAGATACAGCTTATACCTGAAAACCAACATCTTGGGGTGAAGTTCAAGTAATGTTTCACTGATGGATTCACATTCCTTTCATGCTTTGTGGCATTCTAAAAGTAAGTAATAATGAAAGTGATCCGGATTGCACCAGATCGCTGAAAATTCTATTCCCAATGCTCCTACCATACAAAAGTATAGGCATGTTAACTTCTAAGGAGTTATACTGATAAAATAATGGACACTGAAGCATGGTGTCCCTGGTGGCAAAATCTTAAACTCATGAAAAATACATATAAATAACAGCAAGTGGGCTGTCCATCCTTCCATCCATTCTCTTGGTACATACCGGCTTTCCATTTCATAAGCAATGTCATTGATTTTCTTAGCCGTCCTCTCAATTTCCGCTCTGGCTTGTTCCTCTGCAGTATTTTCTTCAGTTTTCAGTATTATATTTTCCAGATAGGAAGTTATAGTACTTTGATGAACTTTCACCACCTGCAAACCCCCCAAATACCCCAGTTACTGGAAACAGGAAGATAAGAAACAAGATAAGAAAATGCACAAACATTGGTTGACTTTTTTTTTTTTTAGCACATCTCTTTCCTTCATTAAGTCAATAGCCCTCTCACTGACCATTCCTTTTCTAGTTGGTCTATTTCTAATCCACCTGCCTACCCATTCTGGGCAGCTCGCACACATCTAGCCCATTTTAGAATTATGGGTCTTACTTGGGGATCACAATACAACAACACACAAAGATCATGGACTTCAGCATCAATAACCCTGTTTTGTATCCTGGCTTTGTTCTGACCAGCAATGTGACTTGGTCAAACTGCCTATGGCAGAAACTAAGAGGTGGTTCCCAGCGTCCTTTCTCTCCTTCCTCTTAAATAATAAAACCCCTGGATTTTAGCTGATACAGCAGGGCCCCAACACCCATAGTTCTGGACAAGGGAATATATGTAGAAGTGATCTAGGAACCTTCCAGAAAGGATTCTTAAAGGGAAAGAGCTAGCTTCCTCCCACCCTTTTTCATTTCTCATTTCATGGGGACATATGTTGGGCTGGAGCACTAGAAATCATCTAAAACTGCTATGAGGCCCATGCCTTAGGGACAGAAAAGCAGAAAGCTAGAGGGACTCTGGGTCTCTGATGAATTTTTAAACTATCATATCAGCCCTGCACTGCTCATTTTTTAAGTTTTCTTGAAATTGTGAGGTAGAATACACATTTAGAAAAGTACAGAGCGTAAAATATACAGTGTAATGAATTAGAGTAAAGCCAGTACCCATCCATGCAGCCACTGCTAGTATCTCAGAAGACTGCTTTCCAATCTCATGACTTTACAGTAAACACATCCTTTTCTTTACAGTTTTGGTCTCTAAGTGTGCAACCATAAATAACACAGTTACGTTTTGCCTGTTTTACAGGTAGATACACAGAAAGTATCAAGTGTGGCATACTTAGCTTTGTATGCAATCTGTCTCCTCAACACATTTTGAGCTTCTTGGGAGAAGCACACTTCTATTTCATGTCTGCATATTTCTTTGTATCTGAGATAATGCTTGGGACTCAGTAAAGACTCAGCACCTGTTTCCTGACTGGCACTGCAGCAGGACTCTGAGTTGTAATGTTTACTGTTTATCCACCTGCAAAACACCAAGTCCATAACCTTGAATCCTGACAGGAGAGACCAAATGACCAGTTTAATATAGTGTCAACCAAGTAAGCAACCAACCAAAATACATTTGCTCAGTGTCCATTATGTACAGCAATTTATGTTGATGCACCAAGGGATGTCTTGTAATAGTTCAGAGGTGGGAAGTTTCATGTGGTCCACCTATAGCAATATATGTATTTGTGTGTTTCAGTATATCAATAAATGTATAAGTTTCTGGACATATTTGTGCTTCTATGTGCATGAGTGAATAAGAAAACATGTAGGTGGCAAATGTGTGTGCATGTGTGTGCTTTCACATCTTTGCTAATATTGTACGCTCTGAACTATATCTGTGAATATGTCTTTGTGCAGGTGCCTGCAAAAGTGTGTATGAGTTGATGATTTTCTGTACCTATGTTTCTCAATATTTATATGTTATTTTTCTGAAAATTTACCTAATGTATACATTCTGTGTTTTGGTATATTTTGGTATATTTATGTCCAAGTATATGTATCTTCAACAGGGTTATATGAAGGGAGATTGAGAATTTAAATGATAAATAGTATTTGAATTCCTCATATTTCCTCTGAATTTGCGTCTTGGTCACTTTGGAATTTAAATTGGTCAGAATTCTAATTTATAGCCTGGTATTCTAACTCCCAAGTTTGTATCTTTAGCTAAAACCTCTCTTCTAAATTCCATCTTGGATACCCATCTGCTGAAATGTCACCTCCACTAAGATGTCTTAAACTTAATATAAACTAAGCTCCTGATTCCACCCCTACCACTAAACTTATTGCATTCTCAGCTTTTCCACCTCAGAAAATAGTAGTACCATCTTCCCAGTTGCTTAAGCTGGAAACAACATCATATGTGTCTTCACTCACTCTGCCCTAAACTACTTCAGCAGCTTCTTTCCTGGTCTCCATGGTTCCACTTTGTCCTCTCTCCAACCTGTTCTCCACAAAGCAAGCAGAATAACATATTTAAAATGTGTCACTGGGCCCCATTTGTTTCCTTCATGACTTAATATATTTCTAATTCTATACTTACTTGCATGTTATGTATTTAAGCTCTAGGAGAGATGGGACTATGACTGGCTTTTTCCCTCCAAGGTATCCACAATGCCTTCACAAAGGAATTCAATACATATTTGTTGAATACAATGAAAAATAAAAAAACATATGCCATTTCCTATCATGAATTTCCTTTGGTTTTACTCAGCTCCTTATAAACAGCTTCCAGACATCTCACTGTCCCCACTTGCCTCCTTAAATATCTGGTCCTCCTCCCGCAGGCGCCTCTGTTCCACCTGGCGCCGGCCACTCTCTTCGGCTTCTCTCATCCTCCGCTGTCGTTCAGCCAGCATGGCAAAGGCATGGATTCTCCTCTCTTCCTGGAGTCTCACCAGCTCTTTGCACAGGAAGTCAAACATGTCTGCCAGCACCCTTCCTTCCAGTCCAGCCAAATGGTTTTCAATCAGTGACAACTTTAAAATAATATAATTTTAAGGATACAAATACCACTAAGAATGGTGACTTATAAGGAGGGTTGCTGGATTACCCAGAACTCTTGATAGTTACTTCAGTTTCAGAATGCACATAGTTTTTATTAGATATATTATCTTTGCACTGGCCCTATCACAAGAGATCTTACTAAGAAAACTTACGATACAAATTTAGACATGAGGAAGTAGATTGACCAATTAGTTACTGATGGATTGTAATCCTCCAATTATAAAGAGGATTTAGCAATAACATTTCTATTAGTGTCCACACACACCATATATTTTTATTTCAATTTTATCCAGAAGGTAAAGTGCTATGTCTCTTCAGACATGAAGAAAAATGTCAAGGGTTTTATTGAAATATAATATTAGAAATGATACCTTTTAATTTTTTAGTGATTTGTTCTATAACACAGGTTTGGGGGATTCTAAAATGAATCTAGAGTCGAGAGTCCTGGAAATGTTAGAGACAGGGTTGCATTTCCATTCCGATGAGGAGCAAACGCCCTGGAAGCAGCAGGTCCCAGGACCTGGATAGGAAAATGCCCTCCCTGGATCTGCATGGTTTCTGATTATAGACTCTGACAAATACACCTAAGCCAATCCAGGCTTTTCAACTCATCTATTTTATTAAACATGAAAGCATAAAATCCATGGCCTTTTTATTCTTTTAAATAACTTCAAAGTCATTAACAACTATCTTTAGAACGAAGCAGGAAAAATATATGTCAATGTGATCACTACAGTAAAATAGAGCCCTGGAGTTCTTGACCAGGAATAAACCACAGTATCTGTGGATCCCTCTGTCCTGGCTTTGATACATGGAGAATCAAAGTGTTTTAGAAGGTTGTATCCACTGAAGCTTCAACTTGTTCCTTCTCCCATCTGCAGGTGTGAGGAACAAGAGCTCTCCTCCCACTTGCCTGCTACTTTAACAACGAATGTGCTGCCTCTGTGCTCGGTTCCTCTCTAGGTTATATCTGAGGGGAAGAAACCCATACAGGTCTCAAAGGTGGTGAGGCTACTGGGTGAGACTGTCATTCAAATTTAGTGGCTAGCCTCAACACACTCATCCTCATTCTTACCCACCACCCAGCCCACACATACCTTCTGACCACAAGGCCCAGCTTTACTTACATATTAGGAAGAGATAGAAAGAAAGGGTGACACTATGAACATCTCACTACTCCTCACATTATAAAGTGGTTCAGCCAAGAGATAACAAATAGATTTTCTCCTCATCTCCAGGGATCACAGCTCCCTCATTTGGGGGCAAATACGACCTTTAAAATCTCAAGATGGCTACCTGTTCATGTTTAGCCACCTCTTTCAGCAAAAAATGTGGGTATGCTAAGGTAATACAACTTAATTTGATTCTGCTGCAGTTGAATCACATAGTGCATTATCTAATTGGGAACTGTCCATTTTCTGGATTGTTTCCCACATAAAATATAAGAGAAGGAGAAAGGGTGAAGATTAGCATTGCTTTAGGTATCTGTGAGGTGCCTGCTCGCTCCAGCCCCTGCATGTCACTGGTGTATGTAGGTACAGCTGAAGGGAAGCAGGGTGAGTCCTTGGCTTAGTGACAGCTCTTCCCATTAACTCCCTTAGCTCTTAGCTGACATGATACCATCCATGTATTTGTCCAGTAAATGGGACAGATGAGTTGAAAAGCCTGGATTGATTTAGGTGTATCTGCTAGAGTCTATAATCAGAAACCACACAGATCCAGGGAGGGCATTTTCCTATCCAGGTCCTGGGACCTGGTGCTTCCAGGGCATTCTGCTCCTCATGTGAACAGAAATGCAGCCCTGTCACCATCATTTCCAGGATTCTCGACTTTAGATTCAGAGATTCCAGTGTCCACATTCTCCTCTTTCTCTGGTCCCTCTGTTTGGTCTTACAGCCTGTGGCTTTCTTCTTCCCTCCCCCACACTAGCTTCACCAAGATCAGTGACCATCTAGTCTTGCTGTCATGTAAAAGAAACAAAAGTGTGCTCATTCCCGAGCTGCTTACCATTTGTGCCCAATTCCACACATCACAGAGATGTGTGTTACTAAAGGTGGGTTATATTAATTTTATTGTAAGTGTACTTTCCTATATCACTAAACTCTGTGCAAATTGATTCTTTTTCACATTGATTTACAGATAAGTGGGAGAGGTAGTAGAAGTGTATCTATACTGTAGTCAACAATAAAACTGTATAATACAGAGATGAACACCAGGAGATAACAGGAAAACATTTACAGGTGTTGGATAAGAGCTACTATTACCAGCTGTTTTCAGGTGGACAAGGCACAGAGGTCATGATGAAAGTCACAGACTATCATGGTTAAAATGCAGTTTAACCAACATGAGCTATGTACAGCCCGAAAGCTCATAAATGAGCATTGATGTTTAAAAATAAATCTTACTTCTCACTTTTTCTTATTGCTTTCATTACTTATTCATTCTGCTAAGCTCCCACTAATGAAATACAGTAGTCATCAATTATTTTTAAAATATTGGAAGGGAAAAATCTTTTAAATTATAGGTTTCTTTTTTTCTTTTCTTCTTTCTTTTCTTTTTTCTTTTTTTCTTTTTTTTTGCAGATAAAATAAGGCCATATTCAATTCAGTGAGGGCACACCCCATTCAAATTATGGACTGCAGCAGCATTGTTTAAAAATGTTGACTGTGATAGAGTGATGGGATTGTAGGAAATGTTTTTTTATCACTATTTATTTATTAGTGTATATAATGTTGCTCATGCATTAATAAAAATCAAAGGAGAAAATGTAACAAAAAAGTAACAAGAAAGTAAAAGAAAGAACCTTGTGGTCATGCAAGTTCCTCTGCCGCTGTAAGGCCAAGGTCACTTGCTTCTCAGCTTTCTTCACCAGCCTGTCATCTTCTTGTAGTGCATGGGTGGTACGCAGCTCCTGGATCAACTCCAGACGCTTTTCTTTCCCTTCAAACATCTGTATCAAATCAAATTAGAGACTTGCAAATTAGCATCCCTTGTGCCAGACACAGGGACTCACACACAGTGACCTGTGAGGCCCTTGTGAACAGTGGGTTCTTTTCTGTCTTTTGGGATGACAGAGCATGATCCACAGAGCAAGTTCAATCCTTTGTTCTACACCTTCATCTGCTCAGATAGGGAAGGAGCTTAGTTATCAGTTAGTGTACTCAATTTCTTAAAATACCTTTCAAAGACAAAGTGACAACTATACGGTCATATTAAACTTGAACCTTCCCCTCATTTCCTGTGCTCCTTCTCTAAGAATCCTGGTGATGGTGCAGTTCATGACCATATTTTCTCTTCTAATAGATTGGCCCCTGGTTTATAATATGCAATGTGCTGTCTGAACGGTGGCATTTCTCCTGGGGAAATACTGAAAGGAGAGTAAAGAACAATGCTGAACACAAGATGCTTGCCAACATCTTTGGACTTATTCTTCATAAATTAGTCTCTTAGGAGTTATCACTGCCTGGAGGCAAAAACAAATTTTTATTTGGGATTTATATCAGTCCATTTTTAGATTGATTGCTTGCTCTGGCAGCACAAATAATCTAGGTACAACTTTACAGTGAGTAAGACCAGAGTTGAATTTGCTGATAATTAACACAGTCTCTCTCAGACTCACATTTCTTGCCTGTAAAAAAATGAGGTAGTAATTGATAGAAAAAAAGATGATATGTGTATAGCAAAGAATATATAATGTGGGCATACAGTAGGGGTTCAAAACTGTAGTTATTATTTAGCTAGTTCATTTATTATTCAGGTTTTGTTAGCTATATGCAGCTCAGATAATTGTATTATGCCTTGGTGGAAAATTAGGGAATCCACTTGATCTGTGACACTTTAATAGTCAAAATTCAGGTAAGAAAATTGCTGGATTAGGCAATCACAAGGAAGATATTAGTTTCACACTGCCTTGGTAACAACTGTGGCAAACAGCAGGCAGGTCCTTTCTTTCTTTGACACTGTGTCACCCACCCGGACACTCTATGGCAGTGGAAGGAAATGGGTAGGTAATTTGAGAGTATAGTTCCATAGGACAGCAGAGAGCAAGTGGGAATTCACCCCCAAAAACCAAGTATATATGCACTCTATAAATCTATTTGCAAAGAAGCACAGGGCCAATAGTTGGACCCTAAATACCATGTTCTGAACAGCTCTGCCCCGGAGTAACTTTTGTAAGTAGATAACAGCCATTTCCATATCTTCTTCTTCCTAAAAGAACAAAGAGAAGAACCAAGCAGCTTGAGAACAGCAGTTAGCATCAAATATTTTTTGAAGAATTCTATCAAGCAAAAGAGACTGTGCTAAATAAAACATGGGTCCATACTCTCACTGAACATACAATATTACTGTATTGTATTATTAATATTCATTATTTTTTCATTGTAAATATCATTAATAAATCCTATCAAAAGCAAAAAATTCACCTACTGTCATGCTATCACTACAAATCAAGCTATTTTCATTTTGCTATACTCCTTTCCAACACAATTTTTCTTGAAGCAACAAGTATTGTTGATAATATCCCTTTTGCACTAGTTTTTTCATTTCTGATCATGAGTAGAAAAAGAATTCAACTAGTCTGAATGTTAGAGTCTAGAGTGAGGTACTTCTCACAAGAATTTAACTAAACTGGTAAAATCAGAATATAATGGAAAAATTAGCCATCTACAAAAATCACCTTAAATAGCTATGTATCAAAAATAGAAAGAGAGACTTTCTCAAACAAATATCATCAGCTCCAAGCAAAGGAAACATGGTGGAGTGAGAGACATCCTCAGATCTCTCCCCTTAAAACAACAATAAACTGAACATCTAAAACTCAACAAAAAAACACCTAAACTGCACATGACCACGTCTGAGAGTAGGATCTGTGCGTAAGAGCTACCATAGGTCAGAACCCGGGGTGTCGGGTAGAGAACTGGGAGGCATAAAGAAGCTGCCTCTCACAACCACCAAAGCTCCCTGAAGGAGGAGGGGTAGGGGAGAAGGAGTAGCGAGTTCCCTGAACAGCTCTGCCTGGGCAGAGCTCCCCATGGTCGGTGGCAGTGCCCAGACAGCAGGGCAGAAAGCAGAGAAGTGGGACTGGATGGCAGAGAAACAACAGTTGATTTTTACCCACCCCGGTTGCAAAACCAAGGCTGAGCCACAACCCCCAACCCATAGGGCCCCTCCCCCAATACCCTCTGAGACCAACCACCACTGAGCCCCACGGGAATCTGACCAAACACTGCCAAGACTGTAGCAGACACTGACAGGGACTGAAACTGTAGGACTGAGGATAGTGAGTGTGATTAAATATCTACAAGAAAATAAAGGCATTATATAAAGCCATTATTAAGGTTTTATAGAAAGCAGGGATCCAAGAGGCTTAGGCACTATCTACTGGAAACCAAAAGAAAAGTGCCTTCTTTGCAGCAGACTAAAGAGAGACCGTTATATAATAAATCTTTCTGGGAAAAAAAAAAAAAAACAGAGTACACTTTCATTAATGCCCAGGCAGAGAAATAGTGCATTAAACACCATGAACAACCAAGGTGACAAGGCATCTCAGAAAGAAAGAGAAAAATCTCCAGAAAATAAGCTTACAGACATAGAAATATGCAACTTAAATGACAGAGAATTCAGGATGGTACTTCTGATAAAACTCAGTGAGCTCCAAAACAAGTAATATCAATAATTTCAGGAATTGAAAAAACAACGAGATGAGCAGAGCAAGAAGACTGGAACTCTCAAAAAGAACCAAAAAGAACTTCTGGAGATAAAAAACAGACTGCAAAAGTTGAAAAATAAAATAGCAAGCCTGGGAAATAGAGTTGACCAAATAGAGGAGAAGATCAGTGATATTGAAGACAGAAATCTAGAAATAAATCAGAAAGAAGAAGAGAAAAACCAAAGAATGAAAAATAATAAAAGAGAAATACAAGAACTAGCTGATACCATTAGGAGAGGAAACATAAGAATAATGGGCATTATCGAAGGCAAGGAAAAGGAGCAGGGACTAGAAAGCATTTTCAGACATACAGTGGATGACAATTACCCGAATCTAAGGAATGACTTGGAGCTGAGAATTCAAGAAGTCAAAAGAACACCAATTACCTCAACTCAAAAAGGCCTTCACCAAGACACATTGTATTAAAATTTTCAAAAATCAATAACAAAGACAGAATTCTCAGGGCAGCCAAGAAGAAGAAAACAGTAACTTATAAAGAAAAACCCATTAGATTCCTCTCAGACTTAGCAAAAACCTTACAAGCCTGAAACGAATGGAATCAAATATTTAAACTATTAGGTGAAAGGAACTACCAGCCTAGAATAATGTATCCAGCTAAGCTCCCCTTTACAAATAAAGGAGGAATTAAGACCTTCCCAGACATACAAAAATTGAGGGAAATCTCAACTACAAGGCCTGTACTTCAGGAGATACTGAAAGGGGTCAGCTCACCTAAAAAAAATGTCAAAAAAAATTGTACATAATTACAAGTAAGATGACCAGCAGGCAAATGGAAGCAGAGAAGTGCAACCCTTACTAAGAACAGGGCATTGTAAGCTTAAATAATAAGAAGAGAATTGCTATAGCAAGATAATAATGAATGTTCAGCATACATAGGGACAAATTGAGATAACAATGATTGAAAAGGGAAGGATTCAAAGATCCTAATTCTCAAAGTGGAATGGAGATAAGGTATGTGCAGAAGAAAATGGACAACTGTGTGTTAGTGTGTGTGTGTGTGTGTGTGTGTAACTATCCTTTACATATTTGTAATGGTAACCACACATCAAAGATTCAGAACTGAAGTATATAACATAAAACAAGAAGGACTAGAGACAAAACCCACAAAAGCCAACCAAAATAAAGAAAACAGAAACACATGTACAAGGAAGCAATGGAAACATCAAGCTACCAAAAGCAAAAGATAAAATGGCTATAAGAAGATCTCATATTTCAATAATCACTCTAAATATAAGTGGACTGAACTCACCAATAAAGAGGCACAGAGTTGCAGAATGGATCAAAAAACAAAACTCAACCTTATACTGCCTCCAGGAGATACATCTCAGCTCCAAAGTAAAATATAGATGCAAAATGAAAGGGTGGAAAATGATATTTCAAGCAAATGTCATTCAGAGAGAAGCCGGAGTGTCACGGTACTAATATCAGACGAAATAGACTTCAAAATAAAAAAGGTAAAGAAAGATACTGAGGGACACTTTATAATGATAAAGGGAATCATGCACCAAGAAGATATTAACACTTATTAATATCTATGCTCCCAATCAGGAAACCCTGAAATATGTAAAGCAATTACTAACAGAACTAAAGGGAGAAACAGACCAAAACACTAATCATAGTA